>OY776293.1:26884623-28084623 GCA_963675345.1 Trididemnum clinides
GTGTTCCTTATACTTTGGGTTGTGACCCTATTTAGGGTTGCTTAAAATTTGCTGTGAGTCAACTGTTGTTTGATGGATATAGAATTTAGCTGCTTATCTTACAAACTTGGTTGATTTGCAGTTTGTGACAAGAACCAGTTTAAGTTTTCGTTACAGTTTAGAGTCCTAAACTAAGGTTTGCAAAAAAGCGTTGGGAAGTTTACAACATTCTTGCGGGTTGATTACAAGCATGTTTTGTGTATGCAAAAGTCGATTTCATAAGCTTGATATCCAAGAAAAGGTCCTGGGGTTGAGAATAGGCAAAACCATCGACTCCAGCTTGCATTTTTTGAAAATCTTAACAAAAAAGGTTGGGGTCACAAAAATGATGAAACAATTACTTTAGAGCTGTTAACAGTCGAGATTTGGAGAGGGTCGCTAGTGTTTGCAGACTTCGATTTTATTTAAACTGGTGCCCTCTAAAATAAAGTTTTAACAGTACGGGCATAAAATAGCTAAATAATATTCGCGTATTTGGACTTTTGACATTAACTAAGCAATTGCTCATTAGCAAAGCTACAAATTTTTTTTTTGGTTATTTGAACGTTACCTTACCGCATTTGCGAAATCTCATAGAAGTGTGCCTCTAAGATTTCAATAGCAACAAACACGTTGCCTCTTGTTCCCATTAGTTTCATTGGCAACATCATATTTTTGATAGATGAAATACGTCTGATGTCGAACAAATTTTTACACTTGCAGAGTAGTGAGTAGCCTTACAACATGGTTCATGACCCTCTCAAGAGATTAATTGTTGGTAATTTACAAGACACCAAAACCAAAATGCAATTAAAAAATGCATTACTCAATTCAATAGATATTGCTCGACTTTATTACATTAATCTTAAAATTACAAAGCTTTCGCTTCCTCCTGGCAGCTTCATCGGTGAGATCTTGCTCAAATATTCAAGTAGAATAAGATCGCACTGACGAGCAGTCTGCTAAAGTTTTACTGATTTAAGTTTTATGTAATAAAGTTGAGCAATAAAATAGGTACCACTTATTTAGTTGATTGGTTCGTTAAATATTGGTATGACAGCATCCTCTGGATCCTTTTTTACAGCACAAGTTATAGGAAAAGGCAATCTATTTTGCTTTTAACAATATATGCTGTAAATATAACTTTTGCGGTGTATTGACAGCATGTCTTTTACGATATTATGCTAAGAAGTGAATACAACTATCTCCTTGTGTAGGAGAATTCTTAGATCTACCCTGGTTTATCAGCATCTGTGATATGCTAAGAAGTATTTGTAGCATTTAAAAAAAAATAATACTATTGTTTTTGCTGTCAAAAATTTTTTTCCACCACATAGGTACGTTTGTTATGGGATTAACTTTGTAACGTCTGTGAAATTGCAAAGCAAATGACACGCTAAGTTGTATGTATGTGTAGCTAATAGGTGAGAAAAAAGAAGCGGCCGCTGCGCTAAGTGACTCATTTGTCCTGTTGTAGTTTATTACGGTTTGTGAAAAAAATATTTCTTTATGCAAGTGAAGTTGCAGAAAAAGTAACTGCCGCTAATGATTTGGTGTTGTAGTTTTGCAAATTCGTATGGTAACGCTTTTGATCAGCTTCGCATCGTTTTCGGCATAAACAACGAATTTAGGTATTACTTCGGATCTGCTATGGCGTCACAAATCGTTTTAGTACGCATTCTTTGTTTACTCTTCAAAAATTGCTGCACTTTGTTACAAACTTACAACACTAATAGATCATTGCAAAAAAAAATTATGCATTAAATAGTTTGAGATTTAGTCAGCCATTGTTCTGAATTATTCTAGAATAGTAAGAAATATCATTAATTTCAAAAACCTTTTTACGGAAGCTATGCTTCTGGTTGGAATAGTGAAGCTGCTCTCCCAGCAGGGTAGTTATAAATAGGCATAGTACAGGCATAGTAGGCATAGTACAGGTATAGTACAGGCATAGTAGGCATAGTACAGGCACAGTACAGGCATAGTAGGCATAGTACAGGCATAGTGGGCATAGTGCAGGCATAGTACAGGCATAGTAGACATAGTACAGGCATAGTAGGCATAGTACAGGCATAGTAGGCATAGTACAGGCATAGTAGGCATAGTACAGGCATAGTAGGCATAGTACAGGCATAGTAGGCATGGTACAGGCATAGTACAGGCATAGTAGGCATAGTACAGGCATAGTAGGCATGGTACAGGCATAGTAGGCATAGTACAGGCATAGTAGGCATAGTACAGGCATAGTAGGCATAGTACAGGCATAGTAGGCATAGTACAGGCATAGTAGGCATAGTACAGGCATAGTAGGCATAGTGCAGGCATAGTAGGCATAGTGCAGGCATAGTAGGCATAGTACAGGCATAGTAGGCATAGTACAAGCATAGTAGGCATAGTACAAGCATAGTAGGCATAGTACAGGCATAGTACAGGCATAGTAGGAGAGGTGTGCGATCGAAAACCAATCGCACCAATGTGACAAAGCCTTCTTTCCTCTCAAAAAAAATTAATTTTTACTTTTATAAAATATAGAAGTTGCTACTTGCTAATTAGCATTTTCAAGCCGATCTCCTATTAAGAGGGATCCGATTAGGGCTGCCACTCTAGATGTTTTATAGCTAGATCTAGATATTTTTTGTAAGGCCTAGAGGTATAATTGGGAAACTAGATGATTGCTAGAAAGTCTAGATAGTTTTTTAACGTACTAGATATTATCTAGAGGGAAATCTTTAAGTCGAGTAATGTCATAAAGAATAGTGAAGGAGGGAGATTAACTTGTTTTCCTTTACTTTTTTGTTCTAGGTTATGTAATATTGTTAGGCTAATGTTGTATTAGTGAGTTTATCTAATATTTTTCAAACATAATGTTGGGCTGAAAACACAGAACAGAGAAATTTTGGGCTAAAGTGGAGGATTTCAAAAATGCTTCTGGAGAGAATCCATTTTTAGATCTCATGAATTGTCCTAAGCAAGGATTGATACTACCTCATTCAAATGCAGCCCTCATTCAAATGCAGATGTGGAAGTTTGGAGATGAGAGCGATGTGACATGAGTGCTCGACAGTCTTCATAGACGCATTTTCCGCCCGAAGCGAGGGAGATGACCTTTTTTTGGAAAACATCATGTCCACGCGCGGTTGTTAAATTTTATTTTGCAACACAGTGCTGCAAAGATCCCTAAACATCTGTTTCCTAGGTCCCGCAAGCAGCCGTTTTCATTTCATTGCTTGGTGAACTACTTAAGCATGTAATGTAAAGTTCAAATTTTGTCCTTTACGTTTAGTAGTAGGCGGACTCCAACAACTAAAAATCATCGCCACATCGTACTATGCCTACTATGCCTGTACTATGCTTGTACTATGCCTATTTATAACTACCGCTCCCAGCACGTGGTAAGAGGCGAATGATAGTTTGCCATGTTGCGTAATGGCTACCACTCCGTAAGTCGTATTTTTGATTTTTTCTTAAATGAACTGGCGCTTTTTCGTATTTGATTTAGATTGGGGTTTGCGGTGTGAACCTGGGAACCTGTTCCATGCGGTGCTCTCACCCCGTGGAAGAAGAAGAGTAAATACGACAAGCCTTAAAATAATTTGTTTGGCTTATGTCACCCTTCATTGTCTTCAAAAACAAAATCATGATTTTTTCAACCTGATAAACTATCTTTTCATGTTAATTTAGCTGTACTTCACATGATACGTTTTATTTCAGTTATATTGAGTGTTCAGCTCGGACAAAAGAGGGAGTTCGGGATGTTTTTGAGATTGCGACTAAAGCTGCACTTCAAACGAAAAAGCGAAAGAAGAAAGGCGGTTGCGAAGTGCTCTAAGTTGTTGAGCTCGGTTTTAAAACTGCTTGCAGTAGCCGCTTGCGGTTTCTGTCTTTTTTTGAATTAACATTCTACTTCAATGTTTTCGGGAAGCGAGAGCTGATGAGGTAGCTCAATGTTTTTTTAAACAACCGATTTGCCTTTTAGCTGTTTTATTGCAGCATACCCCTAATTGCAGAGCGCAGCTGCTTAATCACGAGAGGTTAGTGTTAGAACACTTTGATCTGAGGTCATATTTTGTTATCAACTGCAATACTGTGTTGTTGATAGACACGTACGGTTAAGGGACGTTTTGAAACGCCCGAGCTTTTTTATAATTTTTCACTATTTCTGCGTTCTTAGATTGCTTTAGCCTGTTATGCTTAACGCGCAATTACCCACGCACGTAAATTAATCCTTGTATTTCATTGTACTCTTCTTTGTATTTTAATGACGTCATTAGCATGGTATTGTGTTTCTTATGCTTCAAATTTAATGCATGTGTTTAACGAACATATTCGAAAATTTTATAAAAACGTCGAATAAAGCCATCTGCATTAGACGTGCTGTATAAAGTCTTAAGCTTTCCTATAATAGTGCAACCGTTATATCGTGCTATTACCACCAGAAATCTATTTTTTGATTGTTTATTGCTGGCAAATGAAGAAGTAACAAATTGATTTTACGTTGTTTGTGAAGTCTCATTGCTGTTGCGATGGGTTTTTGGTAATTGATAAACGATGTGTGTTGGTAAAAATGACACACAATCTCGAGTACTGCTTGTTTATTTGAAGACTAGGGTAAGCATAGTCACCATTTACTGGTGCAGCTGAAACGTAAGAACTTGAATAACTTTTTTTCCTCATGCCCAAAAACAATGCTGGAAGTCTTATTGAGTGTGGACAGGAAGCCTAAAGACACGCATTCAAAAAAATAGGCTAGGTTAGTTATAGTCAGTCAGTAGGTTTTTTACTGCACAGAAAAAATCTGTTTGCGGTGTCATACCAAACCCAGTGAGAACAGGTGTTTTGAGAGACATTCCAGACCGATGCCTCCAAGAAATCTTTTCACAAATTGACTGGTTTTGCGGACGGATGTATTGTTGCTTCCCAACTACTTCCGAGAGGTAGGGACATTGCGGAAGACCAAAGAGCTCAATAAGCCGGGCAACTCTTCATGGCCTGGACCAGAAGTCGTAGATAGACAGTCGTCAACAAGCGAATGGCATAAAGGATCCATAGCTGGACAGTGCAGAATGAGATGAGAAAGGTAAAATAACTTCAGGCGTTACATGAAAAATTTTGAATTCTAGTAAAAGAAAAGGTTAGCAGATGGCTGTGTCAGCTGCGGTGACAACGAGAGAGGACTTACCGAGGGAGCACGAGTTACTCAGTGGATACTAAGGAAACCACTGGGTCGAAGAATTTACATGAGACAGTACGCCTCTAGTCCCAAACAAGAGACAAATCGATACTAGAGGTAAGAGGAGAAAGTCTACAGTGGGGCTGTAGAGAACAAGGCTAGCACAGCTCATCTGCCACGTTGTTGCAAAAAAAAAAAATTGAATGTCCGGGTAGCCGAATAGTAAAAAAGACACTTTCTGCAGGAGAACTAAAGGTAAAATGGGGAAATATGGCGAGAGTCAAAAAGGAAGAGAAATGGCGCACTTGCTGGCGCTGCCGAGAGCAGCGGAGCGCTTGCAGAATGGCGCGGGCTTCAACAAAAACCTTGAACAAACTGGTGGACGAATAGGAAAGAGTGGCCTCAGCGCCACAAAGTCAGCAGTTGGCAAGAACGCCAGAGCCTACTTTGCCAATATGAAAAGCAACAGAGCGGTCAGTGAGAATGAGCAGATCGTGAGATTAGAGAAAGTCAGCGTGGACGAGAGCCTCTCCTTGGCAATTAAGAGAAAGGTCAGAGCGAGAACATGGAATAGAAAGAGCCAGTTGTATACATCAAAAAAAGGCGAGTTCCAGGAAGAAAATGGAGGATACGCTGAGAGAGCCTCCTGGAGGAAGAAGGAAAAGTCGTAAGTGGGTAAGTGGACGTAAAGACTCTCCAGGAGGATCTGCAGAGTCTTGGTTTCACTCTAAGTTTGGCCAAACTTGATATGGGAAAGGAGGTCGGGAGACAAAAGGCCCGCTCATAACAAGACTGAACAAAAGGAGTCCGAGCGACTCTTAGAGAAGTTGGAGACCACTCAGAGAGAAATGTGAGATAGAGAAAACAGATATAGGCAGCCGGTAATGGCGCGACTAGTCGCTCCGCGAAGGCGTTCCAACTTGAGAACCCTGAGAAAAGAAAATCATTCGGGTAAGAACGGGTCAAAGAATAGTTTGTACAGAAGAGCAAAGGACTCGTTGGAGGAAATTCATGAACAGAGGCACAGCTCAAGGCCTTGTGACGATGGTAGAGCTTAGTCTTAGCGAAAATACGTGTGCAGAAAAGGAAAGAGTGCGGTCAAAAATTGACTCCGAAAAAAGTTGGAAGTGAGATGGAAGCGGAGAGGGGAGTTTGATAAAGAAAAGTGGAGCTGGAGGTTAGTTTGATGGCACTCCACCAAAAAAACGAGGTCTAACATTGACAGGAAAACACCAGTCCTCAGACCAGCCCTCCAGTTGAATTGGAGCTCCTTGTGTAGCCTCCGAAGCAGCAGAGACGGAAGGGAGAAAGGACCGGATGGCCAGGTCGTCAGTATAAAGAGAGCACCTGAAGAAAGTAGGTAAAGAGGCTGGCAGATTGTTGATGAAAAGAGTTAAAAGAACAGGACCAAATACCTTACAGAAACCTTGCAGAAAGTTTTGACGGGCTCAAAAGAAGCGAATTGCATACCACGCAATCGCGCTTGTCAGAAAGAAAGCTACGAGAAATTTAGTTGAAATATGCAAAGAGCAGAAAGAGGAATGAGACTTTTCAAGGTAGGAGTTTCGTCGAAGCTCAGACAAGTAACTTAAGACTTTTTGTAGACCCGTAACAACATATTTAAGTTGCTGCTGAGTCTACTATTGTAAGATCATTTCGTAATTTTCCAAACTCTCCGTTCCTCTTGTATTTGATGAGTTACACAATCCAAGGCATTGAGTGCAGATGGAAGAACAAAGAGACAACGTGATTAGTGCCATCAGTTTCGAGGAAAATAAATCGAGATCACCTTTGCAGTGTTGAATTTGATTTTATAGTGTTGCGTAGAGCTGGTGAAGAGCATGTGGCACATTTTTGATAGTGCCCATGATGCTTGGTCAAGCCTAACTTCGCGTTCATTTATTAATAAATTATAATCTAATATTATATTAATAATCTAACTTAGCAATCTGCACAAGACTTGTGAATAGTTTCAATGCCACAAGCAACAACTAACAGTTTGTGATCGGAATTCCACTCCTTGCTCTCGCTCTAAACCATTTCTTTGTTTTCGAGGTACTTCTCTGGCCTAATTCGACTCGGTATCTAATCAAAATTTTCTACAACGGCCTGATGACCCTATTTCCTCACTTTTTGGCATAGAACATCTAGGCCGTCTTTCAAGCTGCTCACATTGTGGCACTGTCACCTTTTTGTTTTTGGCATGCCTGGCTTGCATTAATTTTTCAGCCAAGTTCTGTGCGATTCTTCAAGCTTTTTAATGGTCTCGGTAGCACCATCGCATCGGTCACTTTTCATGCACTGTGCTTTCTTCCCTTTTACACTTTTTGGCAAGAACTTTCCCCCTCTTTTGCTACTACTCCCAGGCTGCAATGGGTCTTTGGCATCTGACAAGTTTGGAGCAACGACCCAGCAAATAAAAACGTAATGCTTTGCTTCTGCTATCTGCTGTTACTAGCTACCTTCCTTATCTTTTCTCTCAGAATGGAGGCATTCTTCCTCTATATTTTTTGTCATGCAAGTTTACGTTTGCTGTGCCCTCACTTAGCTTCGCTGTAACAGACGCAATGTTCTGTAAAATCCTTGTCTGTAGAATTAAGAATCCTTGCAGCGCCGGCGGTCATTCAAATAAGAAACACCTCGCATTTCATTCTGTCCTCTTTTATGGATTTTTAACCCCGCCCTCAGCAATTCTTTCTCTCTGTACGCCATCTCCATTGTCTTTCACCATGCGTACATTCCTGTGACGGGGTCTGGCAACAACAACATGTCGTCGACTGACCAACATGATCATTTTTTATTACACTTAGGGGAAACCATAGCACTGACTTATCATCAACATTTGTTACACCAAGCATTTCATTCGGGGATCAAAATACCGATTGCAAACCAATTTTCAAAAAACCAATTTCATTCGGGGATCAAAATATCAGTTGCAAACAACCTGGTATATCGTTTGTTTTTATGCCCCGTGTTAAATATTTTCTTCACACGTTGGATCTGGAACGCTCTGACCGCGAGGCAATTAATGAGCGCCTGCGTTTTTCTTGGCAGACTGTTGACTCGCGGCAATCCATTTTAGGCGTTGACCATCAATTTAACGAGCTTGTACGTGCAATAATGATTTAGTTTGGTGATTTGAACATATCTATTTATGAAATCTCCAGAAGAATTTTGTTTGGAATTTACCAGCAAGTTAATGTTGTTTTTCTATTTGATTAAGGTGATAAGTTGCTTTCTACAACTATATGTAAGTGTTGATTGTAGTGTAGGCAATAAGTCGCATGTTTGTTGACCTGTCATTTGAAATACTGGAAGAACTCGGTGGGAAAATAGTTCTAGAACGTGCGTTATTTTTTATGTGTAATAGCCCCCGCCCTCCTCTAGTGTGGTAATTCAGTGTTTTATTTTTGTTGAAACCGGATAATTCAATTGGCCTGAAATTTTAAAAAATTACAAAATAAAATCAACTAAAATCCGCGTTGAAGACCATTTCCATAAACGGAGAAATCTATTGTTCAGTTAGGTTAACGTTCCTAGCGTCTACAGCCGCCATTAAAAGAAGCGTTAACACCCCGTATTAGCAATCCCTGAAAAAGTCAAGCCCCATCGATACGTATCCGAATGGAAACGGCCAATGCTGATTCGAATTCTATTAAGAGTGAACCAGGCAGAACATTATTAAGTTTATGCCTGTAAGGTCTGGTTTAAAAGATAAAGGAAACAGCGAGGTGTTTCTTGCCACGTCCCATCCCTTACATGATCCACCCCGCTGGGAGACACTTGCGGCAGTTCAAACTGAAATCTCGATTTAAATCGCCGTGTTGTTTTGCCAGCATGGGTTCTGACAAACTTGGTAGAGCAGATAGTATGGCTTCTAAGCTTGGCTGTTGAAAAATGATACATATGCTTGGCAATTAAACCTTGTTGGTTGGATGCCAAACAAAATAAGTCGGACGCTGGCATTTTACCACTGGGAGCAATTCATTGTTGTTAGTTCTGTCAAACGGGCTTGAGTAGTCGACTGCCACTCTAAATAAGTCAGCAGTAGGCTAGATTGCGATAAAGTGTATTTGTACTACGATAGCCGTACAAAATGTAGCAGCTGTAACATTTCCGCATATTCCTGATAGTCTCTTGATTAAAGCAAGAAGGGGCTACCTTCGTTTTTTACGTAGTTCCCAGGAGACAGCGATGCTCAGCACAACCAGATGTTTATGTTCGGCGCAGAAAGACAAGTCTTGCTGTTGAGGCTGATGTTTACCACTCGTTTAGCTTTCTTGTTATTTAAAAGATGGCCATCGTCACTATCTTCGCAGTTCTGAATTTTAGTGGCCGGTAATTTCGAAGATTTGCCGATTACTAATTTTGAAGATTAAACAAATGAACGGTCATGTGTTTCCAGGAGGGTCTGCCAATTTTAAGTCAAGAACAAAATTGCAAAGCTGTCGGCTTAAAAGCATACTGTTTAAAAAATAGGGAAAGAAGTTCATGAATACAGATATTTCATAAAAGAGAAGCTAAGATTGAGGAAAACGCCATTTTTGAGAGATTGTAACGTGTTTCGATCTCCAGAAATGACGACAAGTGTTGAACTATTGTTTCGGTATTAGTTTTAAGATTCTTTGCTCCAGATATCGGTTTGGAATCTGCTGGAGAAGTTTAATTGCATTTAAGACCACGGTAATTTACGATCGTGTAGACTGCCGTGAGATCAACAAATATGGCTCCGCTCTTTCTTTTCAGCATTAAGGATGTCTTCGATGTTTAAGGTCGATAAAGAATTCTGATCCACTGTTGATCTCTCATGTCACAAAATTTCACATTCAAGAAGAAGTAATGCGTTGTTGAAAGAACTGAATGACATTGCTGAAAGAATAAACAGGTACGCTGATACGCGTTTTGAGATTCTTGAAGGTGTCATAGAGCAGTGAAATAGGTCGGTTGCTATTGGGTTTTTCAACTGGCTTATTGAGCTGGGTGAGTAATCACTGAGGCCCTTCTTCACTTGATACAAATCTTGCCTTGGACCGCAAGGAAACACTTATGGATGACTATCGATCTGAAGACAGTAGCAGTAGTAGTAGATTTTCTTGTCGCCAAAACTTTGTTTGTTTAGTGTTTGGTGAGTTAATTTTTTTTACGTACTAGAAGTAAAATGTCTTACTCAGCGATTTTGAGTGCGACAAACGTACGAGATTCTAAGCTTAAGTAGAAGGATATCCATATTTCCCGATTAGCCAAAAGGTTCTTCTGTTGAAAAAATGTTCAACAAATATCATCTGCTGAATGCAATAACGTGGTGGCACAAGCAGAATTTTTACGAAATGCCAATTTGGAAAAATTACTCTCGAAAATCTCCCCTTTCCGTAACGATATTGCACTGCCGACTTGCATGTCTAGTAACGGAACTTAACCACCTTCTTCACATCAAGGCATCCGCCGATAATTCTCCACCCAGAACGACTGTCACATGTTTTTATGTTCGGCAGACATTTTTGCTCACTTGCGAACGATTCACCCCTGCATTGTGTTGAGTTGTGCTGAGGAGGGATGACAATAGTGTTTTAAGGGTTGCTCTGAACTTGAAATGAATGGCAACAGAAAGCGAGGACGACCAAAGAAGACCTGGAAGAAGCAAGTCGAGGAGGAGACAGAGAAGATTGGTTTGAAGAAAGTGGAGAGAAGGAGTTTAAGCAATCGCAGAAGGAATGAGGTGAGTCCGGCCATCTGTGCTAAGGAGATAATACCGGATAAAAACTAAATAACTACTACTACTACTAGCAGTCAACAATCGCTTTAAAGTGGAGGTGCAGTTTGCGACCCCGTTTGGGGTGGGTAGAAATCGCTGTTAGCCTTCCTGAAGGTCCCACTTACCAAAGATATTCCCATCATCCAATCAATTTTTGCCGTGCTGCCCTCTACACGACCGCAGAAAGACACTGAGTCTCTTTGAAATTGGACTCCTGTTTTTTCTTTTTTCTCCTGGTTTTCTCTTCCCCGTATTCTCATTCTTCTTTTTTTTCCAGATAAGCGGCAACGTTTGTTTTTACTCTAGTTCGGTCTTTCCCTGCATTGTGTTCGCTGGAAATTTATCTGGAGGGATAGGTAGATACAAAGTTGCACCTGCTCTAAATAGGTCCGTCTAAGGTGCTCACTACTTTCCTTCAACAACTTCAATGCTCTAGGCAGCTCTCATTCCTGTAGCTGTTCACCCTGCTAAGTCTCTGCTTTTCCTTTTCCTTCCTATCAACACTGAGAATTTCTCTTCAGGCTCCTTCACCTTGCACAGCTACAGCGTTCAACCTGGTCATCTGGCTCCCTTCTGCCAACGCAGCACTCCGGCTCCACCCTTGCCTAGAAGCATTCTATGGTCCTTCCGCCAACTTCGTAACTCCTCTCTCTTCATCTTTCCCATCCTCCTATGTTTCTGGCTGTTATTCTACATTTCCTGATCCCTCTTCCTCCCCTAACTTACTCAGAACTCTTCAATGGAATGCCATAGTCTTCAAGTCATAAGTGCTGAACTTCTCCAATTTACCTCGCTTCATTATGTAGACCTAATTTGTATCCGGAAATCCAACTTCAACTCCTCTTCCTCTTTCTGCTTCCTTTGATACTTTGTTCTGCAATCTGATTGCACTCGCTCCCGATTTAGAAGGTTTTTTCCTGATAATCCGCGCGCCAACAGTGATGTCATTATTTTCGTTTGGCAGGGCCTATCCTTTTTTGAATTTTCATCCTCCTCTTTCTCTTCGCTTGACCCATACTCCGTAACGCTTATATTCTCCATATTCGCTCTTTTTCGACGAATAGCAGAACCGACTCCTTCTTTCCCTCCTACAGAAATCTTTTCCTTCTGTGGGATTTCAATTGCCATCATCCCGTCTGGTCTGAAACTCAAAAGTTACTTCTGATCCCCGTAGAAAGGAAGTATTCGATTGGGTCATCTCTTTGGACCTCCTTCCCCTCAATGACTCTAACACTCCTACCCTCCACTATTGATCCTCTGCCAGTTGCTCTTCTACCGACGTCTCCTTTCTCTCTCTCTCTTGCTCCAGAGAGGTGCTTCAGGACTTGGGCTCTGATTACTTCTCAATTCCGCTGACTGTCCCCCTTTCTCAGTTTTTCTGTCTCAACAAAAGTCCCTCTTCCTTTAATTTTTAGAAAGCTCGTTGGGATGACTTTGCTTTTTACTTTGACCTTCACTGTCCTTCTGCAGAGAAATACTCTGTCCTTTCTCATTCCTATGCTGCTGCTCTTTTTACTTTTCTAGAACTGAATGCGGCCAAATTTTCCGTTCCTTTTGGCCTCATTATACGCCAACCTCAAGCCTGGTGGTTTCTTGAAGAAAAAAAATCGATAAGAAAAAGACGTACCGGTAAGGCATTTGCTGCCGCTCGTAAAAGTGATAAAAATCGACAGACTTACATCTCTGCCTCTCGTCATCCCTCCTTTATCACCACCAAAGCTGAGGCAAGACAGGGAGCATGCTTATCTCTCTCCTAAATTATTCTATTTTCTCCGCGATTCTATCGCTGATTTTTCTTATCTTTTTCTTCTCCTAACTTCCCCAACTGTTCCTCTTCATGGGAGTCACCTCCGGTCTATGCCAACTACCGGAGATCCCACTTTTCTATCTCCCAGCCAAGCTCAGGCCTTGCGTAGCAGTGCCAGAAGTTATTTGTCCGAGCTTCACCGGGCCACGTGACCAGAGAAGTCTCATCCCTCTTTCTGCTCTTCGCTCACTTGTACTGAATTTCTCGCAACTGCCGCCCACATCTCCTATTCTTCCGCAACCAGCCCAGACAGAGTCCTCACTCTGACATGGATCTCCTTGTTCAAATCTTCAATTTTCCTGGTCGTTGTATTCCTTTCCTACTATCTGAAAGACATTTTCTATTATTCCGATTCATAAGTTAAGAAAGCGTTTCGACTCATTATCTTTCTCATCTCGTGCACCTTAAAGCTTTTTGAATGCCTCGTTCTATCTCGTCTACTCTTCTTTTTGGAGTCTAACACCATTCTTTCTCCACGTCAGGCCGGTTTCCGCCCTGGACGGTTTACTCTTGATCAAATTTTTTTTTCTCATTCCGTTTGGACAGATTTAACAAACCAAAGTAGGGCTCTAGGACCATTCTTGCTATTATCACTTCTCTGAGGCTCTCTACCCAGTCTGGCATCCCATTCGTTTCCATAAACTTATTTCGGTTGGCCAGCTCCTTGTTTGCTCGTTGGACTCAACCTTTCCTTTCTGACAAGCGCGATATGCAATTCGCTTCTTTTGAGCCCGTCAAGGTGTTCCGTAAGGATTGGTACTTAGTCCTGTTCTTTTAACTAACAATCTGCCAGCCTCTTTACCTACTTTCTTCAGGTGCTCTCTTTATACTGACGACCTGGCCATCCGGTCCTTTCTCCCTTCCGTCTCTGCTGCTTCGGAGGCTACACAAGGAGCTCCAATTCAACTGGAGGGCTGGTCTGAGGACTGGTGTTTTCCTGTCAATGTTAGACCTCGTTTTTTTGGTGGAGTGCCATCAAACTAACCTCCAGCTCCACTTTTCTTTATCAAACTCCCCTCTCCGCTTCCATCTCACTTCCAACTTTTTTCGGAGTCAATTTTTGACCGCACTCTTTCCTTTTCTGCACACGTATTTTCGCTAAGACTAAGCTCTACCATCGTCACAAGGCCTTGAGCTGTGCCTCTGTTCATGAATTTCCTCCAACGAGTCCTTTGCTCTTCTGTACAAACTATTCTTTGACCCGTTCTTACCCGAATGATTTTCTTTTCTCAGGGTTCTCAAGTTGGAACGCCTTCGCGGAGCGACTAGTCGCGCCATTACCGGCTGCCTATATCTGTTTTCTCTATCTCACATTTCTCTCTGAGTGGTCTCCAACTTCTCTAAGAGTCGCTCGGACTCCTTTTGTTCAGTCTTGTTATGAGCGGGCCTTTTGTCTCCCGACCTCCTTTCCCATATCAAGTTTGGCCAAACTTAGAGTGAAACCAAGACTCTGCAGATCCTCCTGGAGAGTCTTTACGTCCACTTACCCACTTACGACTTTTCCTTCTTCCTCCAGGAGGCTCTCTCAGCGTATCCTCCATTTTCTTCCTGGAACTCGCCTTTTTTTGATGTATACAACTGGCTCTTTCTATTCCATGTTCTCGCTCTGACCTTTCTCTTAATTGCCAAGGAGAGGCTCTCGTCCACGCTGACTTTCTCTAATCTCACGATCTGCTCATTCTCACTGACCGCTCTGTTGCTTTTCATATTGGCAAAGTAGGCTCTGGCGTTCTTGCCAACTGCTGACTTTGTGGCGCTGAGGCCACTCTTTCCTATTCGTCCACCAGTTTGTTCAAGGTTTTTGTTGAAGCCCGCGCCATTCTGCAAGCGCTCCGCTGCTCTCGGCAGCGCCAGCAAGTGCGCCATTTCTCTTCCTTTTTGACTCTCGCCATATTTCCCCATTTTACCTTTAGTTCTCCTGCAGAAAGTGTCTTTTTTACTATTCGGCTACCCGGACATTCAATTTTTTTTTTTTGCAACAACGTGGCAGATGAGCTGTGCTAGCCTTGTTCTCTACAGCCCCACTGTAGACTTTCTCCTCTTACCTCTAGTATCGATTTGTCTCTTGTTTGGGACTAGAGGCGTACTGTCTCATGTAAATTCTTCGACCCAGTGGTTTCCTTAGTATCCACTGAGTAACTCGTGCTCCCTCGTCACGCTCGGTAAGTCCTCTCTCGTTGTCACCGCAGCTGACACAGCCATCTGTTGACCTTTCTCTGTAAAGTTGGCAGGGTCGCAAATCTTTCATGCAACGCCTGCGGTGATCCCACTCAGAACACTCCTCACCCTATTCTGCCCTGTCCTACAACGTACCTTTTGCGCTGCTTGCTCTCTTTGGCGACTCCTTCTTTCTATAAGACTTCTGGTCAAGGCTTGCGGAGTTGCCCGGCTACTGGGGCTCCATGGCTTCTCTCCATTCCCCTATCTCTCGGAAGGGGTCAGGTAACAACAAAAACAAAAGCCTTAGTTTGAATCCAAAATGTCTATAACTACTAAACCTAAACCACAAGACAATAAAAATCTACTGGTACATTTCGTGTTATTTACATCAATGTGCCAATTGACTGCAAGAAAACAAATACATGAAATTGATACAGCTCATTGTAATCAACATTTTGATTTTCTGCGAAGATTTTGTCGAAGAGAAATAAATTCATCAAGAAACAAATAATTCATTCAATGAGGCAAAACAAATTTAAACTCACCAAAGTTTTAACAACCTTTTGTGCTATTACGACGATTTTTTTCAAGGCCTGTCCAGAGGGGGAAATGTTCCCCTTCCAGAATAAGTAAAACCAATTTATGTATCTGGCTGACAAAAAGTTTTTTGAAATTTTTTTCTTTCTTGTTGAACCCAACGGAAGACACTAATACAGCATCGCTCTTTAACTATCTATAGCTCATAAATTTTTCATCAACCTTTCAATGGTATGACATTTTGTTAAAGGATTACATACAAAACAGAGGAACCTGGATTCAGACAATCGATCGTTCTAGTTTAAATTTACAACCACATACAGTGCGAGCAAAAAAGTAAGACTTTGTTATTTTGCCAAATTTTCAGCAAGAGCCAACTGCCTTGAAATCAAATTGAGATTACATGTTTTCCAGGAAAGCAAAACCTCTAACATAAATACAGTCTGACACTTCATTTGACAAAATTTTAAGCAATAATATAAAAATTTACCTATTAAAATATTCAAATTTTTTAGGGGTCTCAAAACCCCTCAAAAAATTTGTATGGTAAGTAAAATAAAGTAGATTTGGTGCATAAGAAATACGATGTGTTGCTAAATACCAGTCTCATTTGAATGCGTAGGAAATTTGCTTTTCAGCAATATATAACTTTAAACAGTCTAAGCTAAGTGGTATATGATATTTACTGATCAAAAATGAGTACTGTACATCATATCAGTTCAAAACCTCCCAAAAATTTTCGACCTACTTTCACTAAATTAAACTTTTTAGAAAAACCACAACCTTTGTAAAGATAAAATAAATTGCAAATATTTCACTACTAAAGTCATTGTTTTGTATTAAGTTTCCAAGGATATGAAAGCTAAAACACAGGTTTAAAAGCTAGCGGAAGTTTGGCTTCTCTAAATCAAAATTTGCTGTAACCCCCTTGTTTCTCAACAAATGGGAGGGGTGTAAAAAAGATTGTTTTATTGTTAGTGACAACATATTCTATTTAAACTTAATATTTTCTGAATCATGAAGGCATTCCCTTTTCAAAAACACATAATGTTGCATGGTTTAGGCTAACCTCTAGCATATAATAACTAATCATATTTTAGGTACTCGGTACCGGTCAAAATAATTTTTAGTACTAGTCAAAAAAAGGTCATGGGACTCAGAAAGTTGCAAATTGTAAAAAACCTAGGCTTTTAGGTAAGTTTTGATTGATATACCTTGAAATCTTATTTCCTCAGAATCATTTAGCAACCATTTCTAAAAAAATTGGTAGAAAATAAAATCTGTAGTGATCTTTGAGGTAAATACACTTTAATTTCGAAGACAATTTAGTACGCACGGGGAGGGGTAATTTGCATATTCAAAAAATTTTTTTATATTTGAAATCTTCAAGAACTGGAGATTTTAATGATATGTAACACTTGATGTAAAAGTCAACAGACGAGTAATGATTTACAAACAAACTTGGGGTATATATTAAGGGGTTTAGAACCCCTAAAAAATTAAAAAATTTTAATAGATAAATTTTTTAATATTGCTTGCAATTTTGTTAAATGATGCCACAAAAGAGTAGTTTTCATACTGTGTTAATGTCAAAGGGTTTGCTTTCCTGGAAAACAAGTAATTGTAATTTGATTTAGGCAGTTGGCTCTTGCTGAAAATAAAAAAGTTTTACTTTTTTGCTCCCCACTGTATGTGGTTAGAATAACCAGTCGAGTGAAAAATGAATTCTCAAAGTCGATTAAGTTTTACTTTTTTCGAAGCCGGGAAAAACTGAAAACACAACCATGACAAAATGCATTGCATGGCAACAACACTGCCATTATTTTCTTCGTCTTTTCGACTTGCCCTGTTTTGTATTCTTTGATTTTTTCTTTCTTTTTCTTGGACCCCCTTCATGGTTATCATCGTTATGTAAAATATCAATGTTTCCAAAGCTTGTAATTGTGTCCAGTTCAGACTTTCGAAACAAACTATTTTCTAATGCTTTTTGCTTTCTTGACAAAGTGATTCGAGTGAAATTTGCTTCTTCATATTCTTTTCGTTCTTGCTGCATCTTGAAGGCCTTGTTTTTAGTGTATGACTGGTGAGAATACTCGACTGGCATGTCACTCGACTCTTCAATAAGTTCGGCTATGACGGAAGATTTTGTAAGGGCATTGCGTTTCGCTTTCTCTTGCCTAGCTAAACGCTTGTTTTGCTCCTGGTGCTCTGTAGCTGCGATATGGGGAGGAACGTACTTTTTGGTCTCCATATCCTCATCTAGGTGCTCCTCCTCCACCTCTTCTTCACTCGAGTCTTTAAAATTATCAAGATTTGGTTTAAACTTGAGTGGATTTGGCTCTGATTCTTTGGTTGTACTCGTAGCAGCTTGAACGACTTTATCAATTTGATATTTCAATTTTTGCTCCAAAGGGCGAAGTTTTTCTAATACTGTTCGCAATTCAACTACTCTGGCCACTGCTTCACTATTGGCCAGTTTTAAGCCATTTACTTTACGCAAGACAATTGTAATGATGTCGACAAGATAAAGTAATAACGAATTGTTTTTGACATCAAGTAGTGATATACCATTGCCAATAGCAAGTGTGCCATTATTGACGCGATCTGTTAGTTTTGAGAAAATAGGAAAAACATCAACCGAGACTTGCCTAATAGACTGCAATAGTTCGTGAAATTTAGGAAGATCAGCAGCTAAAACATCGGCTTCAGTCATTTTTTATTTATTACTTAATATAGCATGTTTAAACCTGTCAAAAAACAAAACATGCATTATATCATATCATATCGAATGCGGCACAAAACCAATCCAATAAACTACTTTAAATCAGCCCACACAATAACGGCACATTAAGCATACAAGTCAGTGACATGTAGCTAGTTTAATCACAAGACAATTTTTACTTCACACCATTCCGTACCATTGTACAGGGTGGGCCAAAAGTCACTGACCCATTTAAATTTTAAATAACTCTTTTATTTCATAATATTTTTTTATTTTTCAGACCCTTAAAATTAATTATGAAAAAATTCAGTATTGTCCAACGTACACAAATTGTAAAATTTTACTATCAAAATCAAGGCTCAATAATTCAAACCCAAAGAGCTTATCAAAGACATTTCAATGTTAGAGATGCTCCTAATAAAAATGCAATTAAGGGCATGGTTAAAAGATTTGAAGACCAAGAAGCTGTGAGTGATCTGCCACGGTCTGGAAGACCCAAAGCGGTTTGTACGAATGAAAACAAAGAAAGGATACGTGAGAATGTTGAAGGAAATCCAACAACTTTCACCCGAAAACGATCATTGAAACTTGGAATTTCTCGAACATTTTCAAAAAGGGTTATGAAAAGTCTAAATTTTTATCCATACAAAGTGCAACTCATCCAAGAATTAACACCACAGGACTTTCAGCCTAGACTACAGTATGCCGTTAAATTACAAGAACTTGCCAAAAATGAACCTAATTTTTTTGATAAATTGATCATGTCTGATGAAGCCCAGTTCCACCTAAATGGGTTTGTCAAGAAACAAAATTGTCGCTTTTGGGCAAAAGAAAATCCAAGACCTATGCATCAGAGAGAACTTTACCCTGTAAAGTGCACTGTATGGTGGCAATAACTGCAAATGAAATCATCGGGCCATACTTTTTTGAAGATGACGAAGGAAATGCTGTGACTGTGACAGGAGAGAGATACAGAGCGATGCTTTGAAATTTCTTATGGCCAGCTATTGAAAATCGAGTTAGAATGTGGTTCCAGCAGAATGGAGCAAAAGCTCATACTGCAAGAGAAGGCATGCAATTACTCTGGAAATGTTTAAATGGAAAAATAATTTCTCGATTTGGTGATATCAATCGGCCATCTTGTCCTCCTGATCTCACTAGCCCCGACTTTTTTTTGTGGGGATATCTAAAGGAAAAGGTTTTTGTCAACAAGCTCCAATCTTTAATAGAGCTAAAGAAAAATATCACAAGAGAAATAAGACCAGAAACTTTGGGAAAGGTTATGGCAGAGGTAATCAAAAGAGCTCAAACTTGTGAAGCAGAAAATGAAAGGCATATGCAGGATGTTATTTTTCACATTTAACAATATTAGTTTCTCAAGCTTACTAAAGGTAAATTTGTGATAGAAAATAAATTTTATCGCCATTATTTATGATACTATAATTTCATGTATATAATAGGGTGGCCCTTAGCGAAGAAAGTTTAAAAAGTCAAGCTCCAAGCCCTAATTCTTTTCCAATCCATAAAAAAATAGTTCTGTGAAAGTTTAAAGCCACTTGAACAAGGTTTAGAACCTGCACATCAGAGTTGAAGTTTTGGGGAGGTATCGCCACATCTTTTAGGGGATAAAAACACAAAATCAGTCATTGCTTGTCAACCACAAAGGTTGGAGTCATTGTTGACCACTTAAAATTTGTAAAACAATACTAGCAATATACTTGCAACATAAAGAAGTAGATTTTCTTAATTCCAAAACATTTTTTTGAAGAAAATACAAAAAATCATCAAATTTTGACAGAAATTTCTCAGTGGTTGATTTACAGTGTGTTGATTTTACAGCTTCATAACAAAGTCATCATCATGGCATTACTGTTTTAGCTGAATTTTATGTAACTTTTCCTTAAACTAACCACTTATTCTGTTTTTGCATAGGTTTTTAATGGATTGACAATTTGACATACATTGAAATATTGATAGGTAGTTTGTTATGGCCACTCGTAGTCATACTGCTGATTATCTTTGTTCACCAAATGATGGAATCAGAGGAACAAAACTCCCTTCAAAAGGACAGGTCCTGTCATTTTTTCTTCACCTCCACCATAACAATAAAAAAACAGTTAGAGATAGTGCAACTATTGTGAATTGTGTAACAAACTTTTGGGATCAAGCAAAAATTCCAATTATTCGCAAGGACACTGTAGTTTCAAAAGTGGAAAAGCTTTACAAGCATTATCAAAGCATAAAAAGAGGAAAAAGCAGAAGGTCCACTCTGCAAAAACAGAAAGAAAGTGAATTTGTAGCAGAACTGCCCAATCTCTTTGACATTGCAAGTATTAATGCTCTAGCAGTAATGGAAAACCAAGAAGACAGAGAGTTTCTTTTAGCACAATGTGAACCTGGTCGTAGAGGAACGATGGGGGCAGCAGACCACAAACTTGCCGCAATGCAAAAACGATCTCAAAAAAGACAGCTGTTGCAAGAAGAAAGGAAGAGTCGGTGGGAGCAAGAAGCTATAGAAACCTCCAGTACTGTCGCGTTAGATTCATCTTCCAGTGGTGATGATAGGGAGTCTGAAGATGATGAATCTGCAACCAGTTGCAGAGAGGCTGGATTTCCAAAACGTCGCAGAGCAACAAAGAATGCTGTTACACCACAATTATCCATGGCTCTTGACAGGACAAAAGTAACTGACAGATCTGCTGCTTATGTCTTAACAGAAACGGTTTGTTCAATTGGCCAAGATCCAAAAGAATACAACATTAATCGTACTTCTATTCAATGTTTACGCAATCTGCACCGGAAATCACTGGCAGGAACATTGAAAGCAGATTTTCAGGCTGATTGCCCTTTAGTTGTCCACTGGGATGGGAAATTACTTCAGGACTTGACAACTTAAGAACATGTTGATCGCTTACCAGTTATTGTCACTGGTAATGATGTGTCGCAGCTGCTGAAAGTAGCAAAATTACCTAATGGGACAGGATTACAGCAAGCAAAAGCTGTAGTTGAAGCTCTTGATGATTGGGACCTAAAGCAGAAAGTTGTTGCTATGCCGTTTGACACTACATCTTCCAATACAGGAAGAAAGCAAGGTGCTTGTGTGATGATTGAACAAGAACTTGAAACAGATCTTTTGCATCTTGCATGCCGCCACCACATTCTAGAGCTACTAGTGCAAACAGCTTTCACCACATTAATGGGAAGTACTGCTGGACCAGAAGTGTTGATGTTTAAACGTTTTCAATCTCAATGGGAATTTTTGGACAAGAACAACTTTACAACAATTGCAACTACTGAACTTGCTGAAACAGTTGTCAATCCAGATGTCGCTACTTGGGCAGACAAATCTTTGAAGGAAAGAAAGGGTATACGTGACGATTACAGGGAATTTATTGAACTCTCATTAATTTTTATGGGAGTGACTCCTCCCAGAGGTATTCATTTTATGGCACCTGGCCCAATGCACCATGCCAGATGGATGTCCAAAGTTTTATACTCATTGAAAGTATGGATGTTTCACCAGCAGTTCAAACTCACAGACAAAGAAAATAACAACCTTCTACAAATGTGCATTTTTTTGGTCAAGATTTACCTAAAAGCATGGATAGAAGCTCCTCTATCAGCTGCTGCTCCAAACAACGACCTAAAGCTTTTCAAGAGTATTCAGTCATATGCTAGCATTAACAGTGCCGTGTCAAAAGCTGTTTTGAGCAAGTTTTGTTCTCACCTATGGTATCTACCAGAGGAACTTGTGGCCCTTGCTTTTTTTGATGTGTCTGTGTCTGCCAACACTAAAAAGCTTATGGTCAAAGCAACAAAGGAATGCAGTAAAACAGAAGATGCCCCCAAACGACAAGTGATTAATCCTGCAACATCTGATAAATTGGAACTGCCTGACCTTGTTACAAGAGGATCACTTTTATTGTTTCAAAAACTTGGCATATCCTCCAAGCTCATGGAAAAGAATCCTGACACTTGGCAACATTGTGATGATTACTGTGAGGCAGTAAAAGTGGTTAACGCACTTACTGTCACAAATAATCATGCTGAACGAGGAATAGCACTCACACAGGAGTACAATCGTATTCTCACTCATTGTGAAGAACAAAAACAATATCTGCTACAGGTAGGGATAGACGGGGGCCCCGGCCCCGGCCCCAGCCAGGGATGCCAATTTTTGCCCCGGACCGGCCCCGGCCGGGGTGACTATCAAAAGTGGCCGAGGCCGGGGATAATTAAACAAACAATAAATTTAACAATTCTTGAATTTTAACTGGAATTTTAATATGCTTTTGACTGAGGATAAAAGGCAATTTACTCCATATGCTGATGAAAAACAAACAAATATTGTTTTTTATCAGTTTCAAGTTGATTGTCTTTGGGATTGAGAGTATGGTCATTATGCAGCATATGAATGACCACAACATGATTTTCTGACTAAATGTATTTCTAAGCAATCTTTCATTGTAAACTCCTTATTTTTCTTTTATCTCCAGTCAGCACTGTTTCTAGTGAGCGTGAATTTAAAGTCGCAAGTGATATTGCTAATGGAAACAGAGTTCGACTGAGGCCACAAAATGTCCAAAAACTCTTGTTTTTGAAATACAACTTAAAAGCAATATCGTACAATCCTGTCACTCTCCCAGAGGGTGAAATACTTGACAGTAATTGAGATTGTCAGCAGTTACAAACTGAAGTTGAGGAATGGTTTATTGATGAAGACTTATAAACAGTGAAACATTTTAAAATTATAGGCGAAGATGGAAATTGTAAACCTTGCATCTAATTGGCGAAGCAGCATATGGGCGTAAGGGGCGTTAACAATTTATTAAAATGAATATGCCAGGAAACAATAATGAGTATACCACCCAACCAATTTATACGAGACCATCCCGGGATGCGTTTTGTCCTTTTGGACTCATCAGCAGGGCCCGTTCCGTCACAAGCAAAAGTAACCCACTCATTAACACGAATTATAGGAGCTGGTGTTAGCCTGTTTAAGATAGGCACTGGCTTGGCTGGAAATTAAAAGCATATATCGCATCAAGCTCATTGTAGTGAGCGTGCACCTTATATAGCTTAAAATTAACAGCATCAGTTGAAAGGACCGATGGCGGAGTGGCATAAACCGCATGAAGCAATTCATGTGACCGTCGGTTCAATACCTGAGTCCACCTGACGAGTTCTAATAGGAACGAAACCGGTCGTGGAAGTGGTATTTTATTCAACTGATTGCAGTTAGCCTATATGCCTTAACATCCACTCATTAACGTTATCCTTAACAAAAAAAAATCCAACTCTGCACATGCAGAAGCACTGAGACTTCAACCGATGACGTATTGCGTTGGTTAACAGGGTGGGTTGACAAATTGGTTGATTTTGGCTGCACATCCACTGGGAGATCAGTTTACACACCAGTGTTCCCTCTAAGATTTTAGTAAGTGCGTAACCGCCGGCACAAGTGCGAAATTGCTAGCAAATATACGAAAACCGCCGGACAAATTTGCAGGAAAAGGAAAGTTAAAACTGTGACAATGCGCTTCGGTGATGTAATAATTAGCGTGACTTTGTCAGCTCCAGAATGTTCACAAACAGGTAGCCTATCGGTTATTATGGTAGCCTATCGGCTATTATAAGGCGGCGGCGGCGGCGAAATACCTGGCTATTTTTCTTCAGTAAGTTAATTGTGGTTAAGTTTAATCTCAAACTTTACAGCCTTTGCAACAGTGATTCGTAAGCACTTGGGAATGACAGGTTAACAATGCGCGTAAATAAAATTAATCCTTTGCCGACGCTCGACATGAGCATGAGAAATAGGACTTTTATAAAGTAATGTGATGTAGAATAGGTTGTTACGACTATGACAAAACAAAGATTACTGCAAACTTTAATTGTTGCTTGATTACGGCAAATAATTGAACAACTTACATTTCTCTATCGTAATCAATTAAACAACAGGTTTTTACAATTGCAAGCAAACTTTCAATCTCAAATCGGAAAGTATTTGAAGAGAATTCAAAACTAAAATTGGTTAGAAGTCATATTCTTTTTTATTTTAGTGTTAATAAATGGCAAGTAAAAGGCTATTTATTCGTTACGTACAAACACTGAACCATTCCCTCAAAAAATGTCTTTTTTTGTGCTTAACTGAAAGCGAAAACTATGTGCTTTTTTATCTTTACAAGCACGATTGAAGTTAGCGTTGAAACGTAAAGAAAACAAAGAGTTTAAGCAAGTTTAGTTTCAAACTTCCCTCGAAAAATGATGTCTTGTGTTAAAACTGAAGTTTGAGAGCTGCTTTCTATTACTGCTCTTTAGCTACGATTGAAATCGACTGGGAGAAAGTAAACAAAAAAAATTGATTTCACTTTAGATTAATTGCTGGAGAGATAATTTGTTATACAAAAAAAAGTGGCAATGGCGCGCGCGATATGTTAAGTCGCCGTCACTCGCTGTTGCGCGATGTTTGC
The DNA here is from genome assembly GCA_963675345.1 of Trididemnum clinides. Taxonomy (NCBI): domain Eukaryota; kingdom Metazoa; phylum Chordata; class Ascidiacea; order Aplousobranchia; family Didemnidae; genus Trididemnum; species Trididemnum clinides. The sequence goes on from OY776293.1 coordinate 26,909,260, forward strand.
GTGCAACGTTGCACTGCTTTAAAAAAGTCTCTGTTCTAACTTGATTTCTTTTCACTGTCTCCCATGCATTTAACAGTTGGTTAAGATTTTGCTAAGAAAATTGCAAAAATTTTAACAAAGTGAAAAAGTTACCAAAAACCGCCGGACATTTTTTACGCACTGTTGAATTTTAACTGCGAATCCGCCGGACATAATTTCGCAAATTCGCACTTTTTTTGCGTTTAAAGGGAACACTGTTACACACTGATCTGAAAAGAATATTAAACGCTGCATATATAGTCTAGCACCTTGTCTTTGCAATGCCATCATGCTTGCGACGAGTGCGTTGACAATTCACAAGGTGGGAGCCGGGCAACCTTTGATAGACGTGTCGAGTAAATCCATGCCAACGAATTTTCACTCTATCTCACTTCGCAGTAAACCGGGCCTCCTAGAATGAAACAGGCAAATCCATGCCAACTCTTTTCAAGTAGGGAAAAAAACTATAGATTTGAAAATTATAGGCGAAGATGGAAATTGTAAACCTTGCATCTAATTGGCAAAGCAGCATACAGGCATAAGGGGCATTAACAATTTATTAAAATGAATATGCCAGGAATTTGCCCGTTGGCATGGATTTGCCCATTTCATTCTAGGAGGCCCGGTTTACTGCGAAGTGAGATAGAGTGAAAATTTGTTGGCATGGATTTACTCGACACGTCTATTAAACAATGCAGATTTGTGAGGCATTTTGTTTTCCTTATTTTTTCTATTTTGGAGTAGTTCAAAATGTTTTTGTTAGCAATTGCAAAATTTTGTAATAGTGCTCAAATATTTTTGTAAGCAAATAGTAGGCTCGTTATTAATGTTTGCATGATTTTTGAGAATTGTCTCACGATTTAAAATCAAAAATAGAATAAAAATTCTACTTCTTACAAAATATGGCTAATTCTTTATTTCAGATTATGGTAGAAATTAGTCCATTACAGCACTTCTGTAGATAGGGCAAACTTAAAAGTATGATAAACGGGTATTTAATATTACATCTAAAAGATAACACTGAAGTGTTGTGTTTTTAAATAACTTTTAATGGGAATATTTTGTGCATCAAGTCTTTTTAAATGTACATATAGTACTGTAGTACCTTCATAAACCCCGGCTCCGGCCGGGGCCAACATTAAACCCCAGCCCCGGCCAAAATTGTTGCCCCAGACATTCCCTAGCTACAGGAGGTTTCTGAACATCGAAAGCAATTCCCTAACTGTAAAGTCTACGCTAACAAACTGAAGAATGTGCTAACAAACAATTGTTTACTATGTCTAGTGACTCACATACTTCGTTTTCCAATCTATGGACTCCAGCTGGCTAAGCCAAAGCATGTGAACCAGACTGTGGGATTATTCAGTGTTACGATTCTAGCTATTGTTCAAAAACAGAACATTGAATTCAGTTTAATTTAAAGTGTAGTGTCAATATAAACGGTGCCTGTTTTGATATGTTGCTTCAGTGCATCTATAAAAAATTTTTCCATGGTGTATTCTTTACATTGTTTCTTTAAATTACAGTGCCAAAAAGTATCACTGCATTTGAAACAACTGAATGAAAAACATAGATTTTTTATTGAAAATTACAATAATTTTGAGAAAAAAGTTAAAAAAGTATCAATTTTTGCATATTTTGCAAAACATGTTTCTGAATATCTGTTTATTATGTTTAACACGGATACATTGGATAGCCACAGTTATTCTACAAATTTTAAGTGGTAAGACATGGTCTTAGGCTTTGCAGGTGAAAAGCTATGACTGATTTTATGTTTTTACCCCCTAAAATGAGTGATGATATCCACCCAAACCTTCAACGCTGATGTGCAGGTTCTAAACTTTGTTCAAATGACTTCAAACTTTCACAGAACTATTTTTTTATGGATTGGAAAAGGATTAGGGGTTTGGAGTAAAAAAATTCACAAAAAATTTTTTTCAGTCCTTTTAAGGGCCACCCTAGTATATAACTATTAAAATAAAAAAGTTATTTAAAATTCATGTGTCAGTGATTTTTGGCCCACCCTGTATAATTATAATTATCCTTGAAAAAATTTGTATACCTTAAATATTCTTTAAACTACAACCAGCAATTGTGGCTGTATTATATTATGCTTTTACTTTTAAAGCAGCCCTAAAAAAACAAAATATGCACGGACATTGTACACATATTTACTCATAAAGTGCAAAAATGACAAAACAGAGAGTTGTAAAGATTAAAGCTGCTAAAAAGGTAAAAAATAACTATTGAAATTTACTTAAGATCCAATTGAAGTTGACAGTTCCCAATTGCTAATCGAAATCAATGACCACGCCTCCCTGCAGCTAAGTCTTATTTCCAATATATGGAAATTGATTTCAAATTTTTGTCGAATTCATACTGAGCGAATACCAAGTGATCTGTTTCAGTGATCGTCACTTACACATTGGTATGTGCGCAATTTTGGTCATTTAGACTGTTTCAGTCTTTGGACCCTCTCCCTTTCTGACTGAAAGTAGTGATCATGCAGATTGGTAAATGGAAAATATTTTCAACAAAAAACACAATCTATGACACTAGAAAACAAAGAAATAAACATGAAAGCTGAAACCTGGTTAAAAACACATTATAAATATCATTTTTCCCTTTCAATAACTAGGGGTGTGTTTAAAAATTATGTCTATGACCAGAAGATAAAATGCATCCAACTCTGTAACGTAGACCATCCATTTTTGTTTGAAAGCATGTGACTTGACATCAAATCGGTGTGTGCCCAAATAAATAGCAGATTTGCCACAGCAAAAAAATAACATGAAGAAATATGTTTTTATGTAGCCAGTTATCTTTTACTGGAGGCACATTAAACAAAATTGATTTCAAACAAAAACTCTGAAATACGGCTAATTTTTATCAAGCAGCTATCATCTAAAACAGCTTTAGCTCACAATTACCATACATTCTTTGGTTAAAACTATATGCTCAAAAAATTAACATAAATAGATTGAAAATTTTTTCAATATGTTTTTTCGCCAATGTCAACTGCAACTGTTGATTAATGACAGCACTAAGCTCTCAAATTTATTTTTGTACAAAAAACTCATGTTTCAGTGGCAATCAATAACATCATCAGTTAATATCTACCTACTTTTTTATGTTTCTGCACCTCTTTTAAACGTGACTATTGAACATCAACATTGCCTTACTCTCAGCTTCATCGTTTGAATAAGCCAAAAGTAGAATTGGGTTTAGTCCAAATGTTTTTTATATTATCTTTGATGGATTATTCCAATTGTGGCTACTAACAGAAAGTAGTGCATAACCCTCAGCTTTATCACAATTTACAGAAAAATAGAACTTTTCCCAAGCATACATACAGTAGACTCTGCTTAACTGGCTCACAGGATAACTGACTCATTCGGTTTGATGAATCATTTTTCAAAGTCCTGAATGAAATGTGCAAATGTCCTGAATTAAATGTGCATTTTCAAAGTCCTGAATCAAATGTAAACGTGCACCACTTATCTGGATCACTATTTTGGATATTTCAGATAACTGGATCACTTTTGCACCAAAACTTACAGTAAAACCCCTTAAATTGCACAGCACGTGGTCTGCTGGGACGAGGCAATTATAGACCATGACAATCTGCAGACAAAGTTGAAAAAAGCATCAAATTTAATACTTACAGCGGACTTGAAACAGACTAGTACATATCGTTTTTTTTCCACAGAAATAATTTTTTTTGCAATCAAATAACCTGATGTTTTTTGATGACTTAATAAGCTTAATCTTTTTTTAAATACTGTACCTTTTCGGCTAACTGAATCAAAAGCCCTCTGCCCAAAGTGATCCAGTTAAGCGGAGTCTACTGTACTTCAACCCACAAAAAAATGCATTTATGTTCAAACAAAGTTGACAACTAGACTTGAGCTTTAAGTACTTAATGGTTGCTGCTAACATTGTCAGGAATATGTATTGAAAATACCTTTAACTACACTCTATGTTGTTTGAGATTTAATTTCAAAATAAATGCAGCAAAAATACATTACATACAACGTCTTCCTTACATCATTATTCATTGTTATGCAGTGTTCCCTCTCTAATGTTGGCAAATGTGCAACTGCTCACGCACATTGTTAGCAATTGCACAAAACCTGCTGGACAAAATATCGCTAATTTTGGAGAACAAAAAGTTACACCATTTTCAGTAATTTATTTTGAAGTTGTAACAAATTTTGGGTACTTTTTTTGATATTTTCGGCAGCCAACTGCTGTTCATCAAATGTGCATAGATTCAATGTCATTTCTTCCAATTCAGATCTCTGGTCCTTCACGCTAAATATCTATTAAGGCTGCTAAATGTCTCCATAAACATTGTGTGACAGTGACACAATAGCAATTCACAGCTAAGCACAAATCGTTTTAATGCATTTTCATACAACAGAATTAGTTGAATGACTTCATTTACGACATCAATAATGCACAGCTTCCCTTAGACCCTGCAGACGTTCAATTTTTAACATTTATCTGCAACATTAATTTGCATACAACGACAGCCTTTAATATTTCCTCAAACTTATTTTGTTGGTTTATTGCAGCACCCTTTGTATAATTCAGTGCTTCCCAAGTTGTTTTTCCATGTGATCCATTTTCAAACTATGCAGAAGTATGTAGCCCAGTTATATATTTTTCTTGATTTCTGGTTCAGGCCATCATCTCTATCACAAATGGTCAATACTTTGTAAACCAATTAAGACACCTGCTTGTGCATCATTTCCGGTCTATTTAGCTATGTCTTTCACAACAGAGAGTCGAGTTAACTGCATGTCAAAGATCTCCAAAGGTAATAAAAAAAACAAGTTTAAACAATTGCACAGGCATAGGAGCCAAGTTTCAAAACTTTTCATCGGTGGGGAGGCAAGGCTAACATTGCGCTTTGGTGTTGTAATAATTCCCGTGATCATGTCAGCCCTAAAAAGTTCATCAAAAAGTATCCTAAAGCTTAGTGAATGATGGCAGCAGAAGATCTGGCTATTTCTGCTTAATGAGTTAAAATTGATTACTCAAAATCTATGTTTGTAACAGCAATTTTGTAAGAGCAGTTCATAAGTGTTCCAGGATATCAGGTTAACAGTGCATGTAAATAAGAATAATCCCAAAGCTGATGCCCAAAAGAGCACGAGTATATATGTGAATCAACAATTGCAATTGTAAAACTTTGCTGTTAACTTGAGATAATTTGTAATACAAAAAAAGCATGCTACTGGTAAAGGCAATATTTTAAGTCATCATTTATCACCATTGCGTTATTGCCACACAATGTTTACGTAAAACGTTGAAACAAATGCTGGCCAAACTTTGATTTGTTTTTACTAGCTTTCCATGCATTAAATTGGTTAAAAATTTCACTGGCAAAATAATATAAATTTCAACTGAAAAAATACCAAAAATCACCGCACTTTTTCAAACTTTAACTGCAAATCTGCCAGTCAATTTTAGCAATTTTGCACTCTTCTACATTTAAAGGAAACATTGTTGTTATGTCAAAAGCATGAAACCTTTACATTATTACACTTTCAGTCAAAACTAAGGTAAAACCAAAAACTTAATGCCGTTTTTTACGAGAGACATGGATCCAGCCATCATTGTCCTCTTTGCTAGCATTAGCAGTTTGCTTGTTGTCATTAGAACATTGTTTATCATCACCAGTAATATTCAAGTGTTTTATGGTTGCATCTTCATTAAGTGTATCAATTTCACTATTTTGATCAGCATACATACACTCACCCAAATTTACACAGGGAAGTTTATTAACCATACTTTTCATTTCATCAATCTTCTTCAAATCCCACAAGTGAAACAATTTACAAAGTTCAATTGATATTTCTTTAATGCTATTGTCTTCAGCTACAAGATTAAATTCATTTGACATAATCTCTTCTAAAAAATCTTCAACTTCGTAAGGTTCTAAATCTGTATTTTCTTTGAAAAAAGCTTCAATGACACCAACAAGCCATTGTGCTTTTTCTTTGCTGTGTGGTCCAGCAAAAGAATGAGAAACAGCCAACTGCAGAGCAGTCCAGCTTTTCAACAAACCTTGTATGCAATGATAAAACAAAGACGTATTAGAAACACCAGAATAGTCACCTACTGAAGCCATAACATGGCCTGATATTAGCCTATTGTATGACCTGAAAAAAAACCGAAACATGTAATTCTGTGGAAAGTGTTGTAGCATAGCAAACATCAATGCCAATTTAGCAATTTTGTGGATTAGCATCAGGATTTTCATTAGGTTACAACTAAGGTTAGTCAGTAGAATTTCTGTGTTGTCATAGGATCTCTTAACGTTTTACTAGAAGACTGAGCCTGAAGGAAGGTTCTATTGAAGAATCAGCTGCATTGCTTGATGTGTGAATTGATCACTTATGAAATGCATACGTCGCAAAACTAGCAAGCCCAACCAACATTGCAGATCAGCCTTGGGGTTTAGTTTAGAATTATTCTCATTTAAGGTTAGGCAGCTTTGGCTACAGTCAGGGTTTGAGTTGGTTTACCAATACAGCCGATTCTATACTGCTTTGGCAGTTTAGCAGGCCCCAAAGATCAAACATTACCTAAGCTATTGCCATTCCACATCAGACACATCTAGCTGTTTAAACTAAAATCATAAAAATCCTAATAAAGGTGACTCCAAATGCTATATTCTATCACTCTGCCTGGACAACCTGATGATCTGTATCACCACTAAATGTCTCTCCACGGGACAGCGCTATGACGTCCAACACAACATGTGGACAATGACAGATATGGTCAGGACCCATGATTTTAGAAAAAGTACAGCGATAGGATCGCTTTAATTCCTTTTTTGTTTTCAAAGTACAGATTAGTGTTGTGGCGACCTTACGGGATACAAACTGTGGATCATTGATGTTTTGGTGAAATCATGTGGGTGACTCATAAACATTCTCGTTCTGTTCGTGCGCTCGTTGTTGTACTGTGATCGTTATTGTAAATCATTCGTTGGCCTACAAACAGGTTATAAAAGAATAACCATAATTACATATCATGCTGCAACAATACTGGGTGACTAAGCCGTATGGCCAGGCATGGTTCCGTCTGACGTGCGGAGGAGTGACCTAGTAAACAAGCATATAAAAAGAAGCATTGTTATTTTCTATTCTTTTTTATTCGATGCATTCGATTAAAAATTGAAGTTCAAAATTCATTGGCTTCAATCCAAATTCGATTCGATTAAATCAAGATTCGTGTTTCAACGTCGTGTTGTGATTAAATACATTCGTTCTTGGAGTCAGACGTGCTGTGGAAACTCGCTCCCCACAATTTTGGTGACCTCGATGAACTTATCTTCCAATGTGTCAAACTAACTGGCTTTGCCGACATTGCCAGACTGTGCAGCCAGGTTAGTATGTCAGGCTAGAGGTAGCAGTTTAGCTGGCTATGCCGGCTTTTCCTTGAGAACGTATCTGAAAGCAGTAACAAAAAGTGTTTATAGATGGGAGCATCGCTTCTGATCACTAATCTTGATCATCGTACTCTTGAATCAAGACTGGTCTTACTTACAAACACCTCATCATTTCACAAGCTTTACTCATTTATTGCAATAAATTTAGGAGTGCACAGTCAAAATTTGGATGCACGCCATAATAGTAGTCGTTTTCCAAATGCAGAAATATGTTTATAGTAGACTTATTTCACAATTTGGAGCGACTAGAGGGGCTAGGGGAAGCTGGCCGGGACGAGAATGACAGTCCTTTGTAGGCCTACCAAGAATTTTATGTTTGCAATAACCTCAAATAACTTTTTAATGAGATAAAAAATTATTCGTATGAATTTGTTTGCAAAAAAAACAGTACCGGTATCATATTCGTTGCGCTGCTGCGGTGTGTGCAAATCAAGTGAGCCAAATATCAAACTAATTGCTGTGTGGAGGCATCAGGCTTAAATCTTCTTTAAAGCAACCAAATGACCACGAGTAGATCTTCAACTTATGGATCACAATTGTGTTCTGGTAAAACACAACATTAAATACCGTACTTTAGGACATCTCCATGTTTACTGTTGGTTTTAGTAGAACATAAAAATGTCTTAATGTGCCCCCGGCGCTGTCTCTATGTACTCCTGGGGCACACTAGGACAAAAATGCCTTCATTTTCAATAAAAATTTGCGAAAAAACTTGAACATTTGGGTTTTGGCAATGTAGCGCAACGGCAGGCATCCGACTGTAACAAAATGAGTGCATTCCATGTGGCGATTAGCTACCTCTATCATGATAGGTATCATAGGTAGAAGGCGATCCCTATATAAAGCCAGGTGTTGTTGATGACTTTCTACTTGTGGTTTGTAGTTGAAGTTGCCGAGGTTGCTACCACTTTCAAAAAGTGGTGTAGCAACCTCAACTACTGCAAACCACAAACAGAAAATCACCAACAGCAATCTTAACTTCTAAACCGAACAGAATCTTCGAAAGTACCTATCATAATAGAAGTGACTAGTCGCCGTATGGAGTGCACTCATTTTAACTTAGAGTACAGTTCGATGCTTGCCCTTGCACCACAGTAGAATAGTATCAAGTTTCGTGAAGTAAATTTTGATGTTTCGTTTTGTTTGCAGTTTTTACAAAATTGCGGTAAAATCAAAAAATGTCCCAACCAGTCCCGATATTCCCTATTTTTGTCAATTCCATCCGCTCAGAAAGGGGTAATATTAGGTTATGTTCAGATGTAGAATTTATTCCTCACTCCACAAAACTTGATATTGCCAAGTCACTTTCTAGAGAAAATGTAAGCTTGCATTTTCGCAAAGATAGGCTACTTCTCTTTTATTCTTTATCTTCATTCTTCTTTCTTCCTTCATTGGACGCCATTTACCTGAAAATCAGGACTGTGCCACCGCTTACAATGACATTCAATAGAGAGTCTTGGCTATTGTTAGATTTTTCCAACTATCACCCTCGAAGCTGCTTTCATTAAAAACAAACCACACCCACTTGGTCGCCAAAAACAATTTATCTACGCACTGCAATCGGTCCATTAGCACTTGGATTTCAGACGATGACAAAACCAACTATTGCGATTGTCTCGCCAACTATAAATAGCGACGCTTTCTTCTCTACCTCATTCTGCCGTTGATTTCTGGTGAAAGCCTAACGAAAACGTATGAATTTTCACTCATCACTGAAAATAGTGCTATGAATACGTTTCCAAAAGCTGCTTTCAAGATACTTTGAAATTTTATACCACTAACCAGCTGTTTGAAAAGTCAAGTTTTTCAAAGTTTATTTATCAAAAGCAGCTTAAGAGCTTCCATGAAAATCTTCATCTGCGTTGCTGCCATCAGTTTTTTTTTAAGTAAGGAAATTAAGTTTTTCAACAAATTGTTAATGATGACGTCATTTTACCCTTCAAAGGAGTGAATTTTTTGAGGTGACAAGAAGTCATCAACTTACTTTCGTTTGGGAATAAAACTGGTTTCATCCATCAAGAAGTGAAATTTTAATGAAATGATTTTCCACCGTGTCGTCGCAAACTCTTTAGAGCATCCCCCTCCTTCCCAGGGTTGTGATCACTTTTACCATGCTTGTACGCCCAGAAGTTTCGAAAAAGTTTGAGCGCACTGATAGAGAGGAGAGAATTTCACTTCATTGAATTGTCAGGAGTGTGCAATAATCTCTTTTGCTGAAGAACAGTTTCACAGCAATGGAAGATTCCACGGGCCAGTCTCAGTTTTTACAGTAAAAATTGTATAAGACTGCGTATTGTATGTGGAGTTGACAGAGAGAGGATCTTGTTTTGGAGATTGATACGTGAACTAACAACATAGGAAGGAGAAAATCCTGAACTTATAAACAAAGTGAATAGGGTTAGTTTACGATTTATTTATAACTGACATACGCGTAGATCTAAATGCCTCATTGACATTTGTGATTTTATGTGGCTGTAATGTTATGAGTCATATTAGTGAGTCAGCAGTTCTGATCGCAAACAATTCAACACAACGAAAGGGGTTGATATCATTGTAGTAGATTTATTACGTGGTGCAAAAATGCGTGATGGTGGAAAAAATTAGTCCACTCGTTTACCATTTTTGTTTGAACTGAGTTTTGATGATTGATAACTTAAAATTGAAAAACTTTACATTTGTTTCATTTAGCGCACATGATGTAGCTTAGCAGTCTTCAACTTGAATATTTCATGAGGGCGTCAGACAAAATGGTAATAAATCTTTTTATAATTGTTCAATTGCCTCAACGTTGCGAGTTTAATTTTTGGTGAAGATGAAAATTTGAACAAGTGAATAAGTTTGATTGGTTTGTATCTAAAAAGTTATTAGAAATGTTAAAATATACAAGTTCCATAGTAATTACATAAATATTTTCAACCAAAGAATATAAGTAGATTGTAACTTTATAAAATTTTGATATAAATTCAAGTGCGTTGATGTGAGAAGTTGGATCTAGTGAAGCAAATCAGACGAAAATTAAATTGCTTGATGTTGATCCTAAGATTAGATTTATTATTGCTCAACGAGGTGTAGAGTATTTTTATAACAAGCAAATTTGATGAGAAAGTTGAATAATATAATCGAATAACGCAAAGTTAAATAATTTGTATATCAATTACGCATAGCATTGTTGGAAATTTAAACCTGATGCTTTGTGAGTGTAATGAATATATTTAAGCTTTAAGGTTGCATGTTGGTAAAGAAATTTATATAGATGTTTATAACGATAATTTTTGTCATAATCACAACAAAATAGTGTTACAAATAGTAATTTTGATTGGAAAGAATAAACCGTACTGTGCAGATTTTTACCTAAACAGGCAATTTTTTAAGTAATTCAAATTTTTATAGTAAAGTAAATGGAAAGTTTGTGAGTATGCACGGAGGTGAATAAAAGGTATGTTTGTTGACAGTGATTAGCTTGAGTTTTTTCAATATTTTTTGTCAAAACTATGTGAAGTTTTGTTTTGTAGTTGCTTTGAAATGGTGCAAGTAACAAGTTTAATTTTGGATGGGGGCGAACAAATAAAACTTTTACAGCAATTAATGACTATTGCAAATATTTGTTGAATAAATCCATATGAAGATAGTAAAATAAGGAAGAGTTTATTGCTTTGTGAAAAATAGGAGAGCAAAACTTTGATATAATTTCGATAGGTTGAAAGATTAATCTAAATTATGTATAGCATTTTCAGAAATTGTCTTGAAGTTTTCCTGAAAATATACGATAAGTTTAAAACGTTTGCTGTGTAAATAAATGAACTCAGAAGCTATCAAATTGCGAGTTTTTTGTGTATTTATTAAAAGCTTAAATAAAATTTTTAAAAAGTTTGAAAATAGCTGGTCGTGAGTTCAAATTTTTTGTGTGAACCGATACTTGGTGAAGTTCAGAAAATATTTCACACGTTTAGATTATTTTGAGGTTTTAAAAGCATTGAAAAAGTTGATTGTTCAGTGAGGAAAAATTGTTTGTGTTAAGGATAAAACATTAAAAGTGGCTTGCAAGAAAGTTAGTGAAGACTTTTACGAGAAATAGTACCACATTCAAAACTTTTGTGTGTTGGTCGCTACGATTACTAATAGGGAAGTTTACTCAGAAAGACAACTTTATTACTAAGATTACTAATAGGGAAGTTCACTGAGAAAGTTTTTGTTGGATGCTACTATCAGAGTTTGTTCGCTTCTAACAGAGTATTAGCTTTTGCCTTCAATGATTTGAGAAAGCTAGTAGAATTACGTTTAATAGTTGGTATTGTAAGTTCAGGTTTTACATTTTGAAACTAATTTTTAATTTATGGGTTATAGCAGACAATACAGTAGCATTAAAGTTTTTTTAAAATTTGATAAAAATGGATAGTAAGAGATTTTGTAAATTAAAATCAATCATCTTGGCGTTTTTGAAAATATGCAATTACAAACGTGGATAGCAGTAATTATAACAGAAAGCGTATAGCAAGTGTATAATGGATATCGGTTAATGTATTTATTTTGCGAGGTTTTAAGTAAAATTCTTTATTTAGCTACCAGCAGATTTCCCCGTCGTTGATCGGGTAAAATGTAAAGACTGATTAAATTTTTACAATGAATAACCATATTTTAACTCTTTCGATCCCGCGTGGGTATGATTACCAGCAAGCGATCTTAATGCGTGCGCTCCCGCGACAGTATACATACCGGCAATAACAGAAATGGCGGACATGCGCGTAATTGTTTGCGTACATCTCGTTCAAGCAAAAACGTTTATATATAAACCTTCCTAACATTCTGTTTGTGGTTTGTAATTGAATTTTTACATTGAATAACCATATTTTAATATAGATTGAATAAATATAGGCTCGTAGCCCCTCATAGACGTATATAAAGACTGATTAAATTTTTACATTGAATAACCATATTTTAATGCGTTTATTATGATTTTTATTTCATCGTACAACAGTACAAATAGGCCTCTAGTAGAGCCCCATAGGCTCGTAGCCCCCCATAGACGATTCTGATCGAAATCAAAATACCGTAAAATAAAAATCATGACAACACATTAAAATATGGTTATTCAATGTAAAAATTTAATCAGTCTTTACATTTTACCCGATCAACGACGGGTAAATCTGCTAGTGATCGCTAAAAGTACAGTCTTGCTCATAACCATCAAATTTGGATTTTTGTTTGTCACAAATTTTTTTCTGTTTGTGGTACCTAACAAAAACTTTAGACAACTCTAGTATTTTAATATAGGTTGAATAAATATAGGCTCGTAGCCCCCCATAGACGATTCTGATCGAAATCAAAATACCGTACTTGGCTTCCCTGGAAAAAGTTATATAAGATTCATATGTTTGTTTGTATCTAAATGTCTCCAGTTTTATTTCTATAGCGGACATACAGACAGACAAACTTTGAGTTTTATATACAGGGTGGCCCAAAAGTAGGTATGCAGTTATTAAACTATTTTTTATGTGCTTTGAAGTTACCAGCAGTGCACTTTATGTGGCCCAAAAGTAGGCATACAGTTAATGGAGAGAACTATTTGGAAATTCTTTGTGAAGTGGTAGTGCCACAACTTCAAACTAAACCTAACTTTGATGAACTCTTCTTTCAGCAAGATGGAACTTCTCCACATTATGCGTTAAGAGTAAGAGATTACCTTAACAAAGTCTTTACACAGCGTTGGTTCGGAAGAACAGGTAGCATTGAATGGCCACCATGCTCACCTGACCTGACACCAATGGATTTCTTTTTTTGGGGTGTTGTAAAGAACAAAGAGTATGTAAAGAACAAGGAGAAGAATCCCAAAACAGTAAATGAATTAAAAGATTGCATTTATGACGCATTCAGAGAAATTGATGCAAATTGAAATTTGTGCTGCACGGTATGTCAGAGTGTTTTGAACAGATGTAAAGAAGGACATTTTGAGCACTAAAAAGATTAAACAGTTTCCATTTAAGATATAACTATCATTCTAGAGGTTTAAAAGTGCCTACATAAGAACTACAAATCTACTTTTGGATCCAAACCCTACTTTTAATAACTGTATACCTACTTTTGGGCCACCCTGTATATAGATACGGAAGATAATATGCTGTGAGAAGTTTTATTTCTGTTGGTTAAAAGTCGTGAATTACAAATAATGGTTTCAACTTCTTATAGATCAAAACTTAGTGCAAGAGTCTAATTGCACGAAACAAAAGTATTTTTTGAAAACCAGCTAAAACGACTCTTAATTTTTGACAATACAAAAGTATGTTTGCTCAAGATTTTAGATAAAGTACTTACAAATTAACGGTTGGTTGAAAAATTTTTTAGTAAAAGTGTTAAGGCAATGAGTATTAAATTGGTAACAACACGCAGTCAGATTTTTTTTGTAAATTACATATAAAAATTTATGAAGTATGACGCTTTCTGTTTGAGGTTTTTAGCAAACGTTAACAAAAAGTTGAAGAATTGGATATAGTTGATTCTTTGCTCATCAACAATTTCTATTTGCAGTAGATGGCGAACACTAATGAAGAGTGGTTTGATAAGAATAAGGTATAACTTTTGTGTTGTTTTGTTTTTCTAATGTCCTACAAATAATTTAAAAAGTTGTAAATATTTAGCTTATTTTTGTTTTAATGTAGGTAAGCTAAGTAGATTTTGAAAAACATGAATTTTATCTTAGTGGATTTAGAATTTAAAGTTGCTAATTTTTGGATGAAACCTTAAAATAGTGTGATGACAGGATTCAGGTTTTGTTTTCTAATCGTCATATGAAAAATGATTGTAAATTCGATGCATGGGGAATGCTTATAAGTAAAAGTTTAACAATTATTGAAGTAGTCTCTAAAATGATCTGCACACGATTAAAGATAAATCTTCTCAGTTTTACAATGTAAAGTATGAGTAATAATTGAAAATTGCTGAATTTAAACAAACTTCATTGTTCTGACCTTTCATTTTTAACATCACAAAATGTTTCTACGACGGAGTTGCACTAATGATTTTACTACCTCACTGTGATACATGAAGTAATCTTGTCTAAATTTTTCCCAAAAGTCTGCTCAAGCCACTGAAATTTTCTTCTAAAATAGTGTAAAATTAACAACTAGCGGTAAAAGGTTTTGATTAAAATTGTGTCAAATTTGATATTGCTTCTTTCACGATGTCTTCCATCAAGCTTAACTTCGTTTGGAAGTAAACTCGATACCTCACAATGTCGCTCCACCGCATCCGATTATTCTCCAGCAAGTCTGTATGATCTAGAAAAAACTATTGGTTGCATATTATTTTCTTTTGTAAGTTTACAACTAGAGATGAACAAGCAGATATTTCTCGTTGTTAGATTGTTTAAACATCTTCCTCTCTTTTTTCCACACTGGTAGCTAATATGAAATCTATACTCCTCCGAGATTGTAACTGCCGCTAGTTCTTCTGAGCTACTGGTTGTACTGAAGTTGTTAAATTATTTTCTTCTGTAAGTGTTCTGTCATTTAAACATTTGTCTTTCCTTTATCACACTGGTAACTATTTTGAAATCTATACTCTACTCCTCCAAGATTTTCTTCCTCCAAAATTGTATTGCAATAAAACTGAACCCATTTTCTACATATTTCTACTGGAATCGATGTAAAGACCCATTTAACTGCAGAACTGATATTAAGATAACCCTATCGAAAAAAAATAAATATCTCCAATAAATACATCTAGAAGAGCATTTTAAAGATACAAGATTTGAGGGGATCATAAGATCAAAACAATAAAACAAAAAAGAATCGATCAGAGCGAAGCTATTTCATTTTATACAGTAATAACTAACAATTTTTAAGAAACGACGTGAACGACTACGTGCGATTGATGCTTCCGCTCGCAAGGAAGTTTGTTTATGTTGTAGTACCAAAGGCTTCTATTTTCAAGACACTAGGTAAAAGTTAATGTTTCCGCTTTCCAACAGCTGTGCTTATGGCAGAACAAAAGATCGAGATCGTTAAACGAGCTGAAAACGAAAGTGAAAATAATAATAACTGGAGAACTTCTGAAGGGGGTACTTCGGAAGCGGGGGTACAACATCAAACAAAACCATTTTCAAAAACGAACAAAATAAAAGCAAATAAAATCACTTTCAAAAACAAAATCATTTCCAAAAACAAATAAAATCATTTCCAAAAGCAAATAAAACAAAAACTCAAACAAATAAAATCATTTTTAGTTGAAAAGCACACTGCAATTGTTACCTGGAGAACGATCTGACGTGGGGTACAACACAACAACAAATAAATCATTTCCAAAAACAAATAAAACAAAAACTCAAACAAATAAAATCACAAAACGAATAAAATCATTTTCTCTCAATTGCCGATTTTAACAAATTCAAGTACAAACGGAAATCATACAATGTTCAACGGGAGTTATACAATGTAATTGGAAGTAATACAGGAAGTAATTCATGTCGTATGACTGCGCTCCACATAATTTAGATCAAAAATTATATCTTATATCACTCACGCGATCAGGAACAGTAGAGCTACCAAACACTAAAATCACACAATACTTATACCTAACCACTTACCAAATATTAAATGAAATTAGAAGATTCTAGCGATTCGAGAAAGTTTTAGCTCCTTACCTCTACACAGCCATAGCGAAAAAAACTAAAGCAAACTCTTTTATGTGTCGAGTTGCTTTGCCCAAATGCAAACAATCATTAAGAAGTAGAAATGTGCTAATTCGATACAAATAAGTCTCACGCAAAGATGACGGCGACATCTAGTGGGTTTGCATACATTTAAATTAATAGAATGTGAAAAGGTTCTACACTGAGCGTTCCTGTTTCTTACAGTGTTGAGTGGTCTCAATAATATTCTGTGTAAATTCTATTGTAAAATATTCTCATACAAGGGATACAGATTTAAGTAATTTTCGCTTATACGGGACTCTTTCCAAGATCTCAATGATAAATTTTAATGCAGTTTCAGTTGGTTGTAAGAGACTAATGAATTGCAGGAAAATTCATTTACAGTACAGTAATTCTATGGCCAGCTTTCATTGGCAGGCTTCCAAATTTCACGTCTCGCCTAGGCCTTTTTGAAATCAGCAACAAAACTTTTTAACTGTACTGCACCGCAATTTTACACTCTCGATCAAAAAAACGCCTCTCGCCCGATATACTGCTCAATCGGCTCTTCAATAAAGTAATGTCGTTCGCATTTCATGTACAGTATTGTACAAGGAACTGTACAGTATGTAACGGTACGTACATAATTTCAAAGGATTTGGAAAAAAAATTGTTGAGCTTGTTTTGCGTGTTTTAATCAGTTTTGTTGGTTTCTGTACGAAGAAAAATATAAATTAGCTCTGAATGCAGAATTTTAAAGGTTGTTATCGTGTTTAAATTCGAGTCTGCTAGATATAAGGAATGAATGAGCTGGTCCAAACGGGACCATTATATTCGATGTTGACTGTACTTTAAGGATTGTGACAAGGAATAAATACAAATTTAAGAAGCAAATCGAGATGTTAAAATGTGTAAAATGTTTTTGTTGCTTCCTGCATTTTTATTCTAATTGGCATCTGCGTTTTGCACATGGTGTTATGTTTCATACAGCAGTATGTTGAACGGATCTTTTTCTCGACTTGCGATCATACGCTAGTAATTACGGAGATTTGAGCGTTGGACTGATAATTCCTATTGTGAAGCTTGTCAGTAGCTAAGCGTTCTTGATAATTTTGATGGCAAGTCATATGATGCGTTCGAATAGGAAAGAGTTAATCCAGTGCAGAGAGTAATTTCGAGCCGATTGTACCTTGTTTGCATTATGTACAGTAATAGCAAAAGAAAGTAATGGCAATTTCTTATATTGTAATTTTTTGTTTTACTTTTAGTTTCTTTTGAATTCAGTAATTTTATTGCGGAAAGTTATGGCTTCCAATGTTAGAAAAGCAAAAATTAAGTGCCGTTCTTATTCAGTGGCGTAGGAACATACGTTTCCGCCCCTGGCTTTCGTTGAAAATGCCACTCTAAGTAGACTCCACCAAATTTTAAAATAGTTTCACGTTCAAGCAATATTTTCAATAAAAATGATTACAAATAATGTGTCGCGTCTCAGAAGTTCTATATTGCTTCAGAAAGCAGCCTCACTATCTCAGGGTTAAGGCCAAGAATAATAGACAAAAATGGTGAACAAATGTATTAGTCAAATAAAATATCAATAGCCGCCTCAAAATTAAACTTTTCGGGCTTTTGCCGAAGCAAAATTAGCAATGATATCTTCAAATGAACGTAGTCTCTTTCTACAGAAAAAATCGATAGAGCCGATAGCCGATTATCACTCATGGTAGAACGTAAATACGACTTTATCATTTTGAGAAACTCCTCTCACAGCTTGCAATTGAAACACCAATGGTACAATAAAGTTTTAGACACAAGCATAAATATGGTGTCAAATATAGTAGGCATGATTTTGCAAACCACTGCAAACATCAAACGCTGTTGCATTACGATCAGACGGGGTTTCACTGCTTCGCACCAGCCTCTTAAATCTGTCAATTTCCTCAGCTAACTCCAAAAATTCCACCTCGTCGTCATAAGTGCTTTTAAAATCGTTGGTGAAACCTTTGTAACTTTCGCTTTGCAGCAGCGCGTGAGGGTTCAAAAATCCAATTATATCATTCAAATGGTGTATGCTGGTAAACCTAGTTTCAGCTTCAACTTTAAATCTGTCCAAAGCTGGAAACATCCATCGCCTTACTTCTTCAACAACACTAAGGCAAGCATTTTCTGCGTGTTCGCCAGGCATTCTCTTTTTTCTGCGAACTCTCCGATCTTCAACTGGAATCTCTAGCTCTGTGCATTTTTTGATCGCTGCATCCACAGATCCTTTTACCAGATTATCTCGTTCTTCCACTAAAAAATTGACAAACGCTTTCATCTTGTTAGAGCATTGCGCTAACGGCAGTCCTTTTTGCTGCAAGTAAGTTTGAGTATCATGAGTTTCTCGCAGGATTGCTTTCCAAAAACTTGAGAAGGAAAAGAAAGAAAAATTTTGAATCGTTTCTAGGATGCTATGAGCGTCACCTCGTGTGTTAAGATTTTCGTTTGGATTACATAGTTTCTCTAGAGCATCCATTATCCGATCAAAATCTGCGTGAAGGGCCTTTACAGCAACGTGATGAGCACTCCATCGCGTATCAATCACTCACTCCAGCGCGATTGGCGTATATTTTAGAAGGACATCCCATCTATTAGAAGAGGCAGCAAAAAAAGCATAAAATCTTTCTAAAACAGCGAAAACTCTGTCGCTTGATTGCGACGATCCGACGGCACGAACACCTGCAAGATTCAGTGTATGATTTCCACACGGTACGAATAGTGTGTTTGGATTTATGTTTTTGATTGTTTGCTGAACTCCAGCATGAATTCCCGACATAGTAAATGCGTTGTCGTAGCCTTGCCCCCTACACATCATCACATCTACATAGTTGGTCAATTTGGCAGTAGAGCTCAATGATAGAATCAGAGCAATAATAAAATGAAATTTATTTTTGTTGATTATTTTTGTTCATTCAAATTTAATTTTATCATCACATCTAAGTAGTTTAGTTCAAGTTCATCTAGAATAGATTGAGAAATTTCAGCTGCCGTTTTTCCGCTCAACGGAAAGAAGGTCAAAAACGATTCCTTCACTTGGGTAATATTGTTTTTGATTGTTACATATCTGACTATAAGAGTCATTTGATCAACATGTGACATGTATGGAGTACTGACGCACATAATTGCAAAATATTTGGCTTCGCGCATCTCTTGAAGATGATGTTTTTGACCTTTTTACTGAGAAACAAAACAAGCTCATTCTGAATTGTGGGAGAAAGATAAGTAGTGGTCATCTTTTTAGAAATACGAACATCATAAAGGTGTTTGCTAAGTACAGGACTATATTTTGCCAGAAGCTTCACGGTTTCTAAAAAATTCCCTCGGTTGTTGAATTCAAAAGCTTCACAATGTCCTCGAAAAGGAAGATTTTGATTACTCAGAAATAATATGACATCAGCAACGCTTTCTAAAGTAGCTTTCCACTTTTTTCGCTCTTCATCAATATGTTTTTTCATGTTCTTGTCAATTTTTTGTTGCAATTGTAGTTTCATTGCAAGCTCTTTCCATTTTTTTATGCATTCTTTGTAGATTTCGAAATTCTCATGCTTTAATATCCGTGTATTTAAATGCCAAAAATTATTGAAACATTTTGTGATCAATAAAGCATTGCCAGTAAAGTGGTACAACTTACATCAAAAGTAATGCAATGCAGATTCCTTTTTCGATTATAAAGCCATCTCAAAATTCTGTCACCGTTTTTGAGTATTTTATAAAACCATTGTTTGGAAGCACTTCTTCGCTCAGGCTTAATGCTATCTCCAACTATAATTGCTCTGTGGTTGAAGGCAAATGAGCCTTTCTTGTTTTGATACTTTTGTGGTCCTGCTTTGACTAATTCAACTTTCAATTGGTGATCTATAACTTCAGGCCAAGAGGCAACGTCATTGGGCAAGTTGTTGACTACTGCAACTGCTTCGTTGTCATTTTCAACTTCGTTTCCACACGCAACTGGTACTGCATAATTAATTTCATGGGTATTACTTTGGATAGACCCTGTTTCTTGCATTTTTGTTGATAAACTGATCTCTTCAGTATATTTCTGGAGCTCAACGTTATTGTCCAGGTTTTCATTTGAATCGTTCTGCGGTGTTGTTAAAGAAACATTTGAACCAGAAGAGGTGAAGAATTTTATAATAGCTCCCTCACGCTTTTTTAATTCTGCTTCTTTTGCTTTCTTCTTCTTTCTAAAAAAACTTCACTCTCTTTGACACCTTTCATTTTCGAGTCCAAATTAACACTTAAATAAAAACACTATGTATCTCATCTGTACTGCGCACGAGGTCTGACTACAGAAACTACTGCTGAGATAGAGAAAATGAAACGTGGTTATAACAACAAATTCATGACGTAATAAATGTTACCAAGAATTGAACAGCAGACGGAGTACAACTACCCAACATCAAACAAGAAGCAACTCGAGCTTTTCATCTGTTATACTATCCATACGTTTTTTAAGGTGTGCTAGCTGCCTCTTTGTAAATCATTTTCTTGTCTTATTTTTTTTGATTTTTTATTTTTGCGTGCTGTGTGCACTGTGCAGCCTCATTTTGCGCCCCCCTGCAACCTGCCGCCCCTGGCATAAAGCCAGAATAGCCAAGTGGCTGCTGCGCCACTGTTCTTATCTTGTGGAGAATATCAATCGTGATTTTATGTCATGTCCATCAAATACACAACTTCCACTGTGTCTTTTGTGCAAGAAAACTCTTACAAATGAAGCAGTGAAGCTGTCAAGGTTGAAAGACCACCTAAGAAGAATTCATCATACAAAGCAAACAAACCAATTGAGTTTTTTCAAGCTTTAAAAGAGAGTCATGCTCAAAGTATCATAAGCAAGGTCTTTACAAAGAAAGCTGACCAAAATCTCAGAGGATTGACAGCTTCTTACTAGGTCTCTATGTTAATTGCGAAAAAGGGCATGCCCTTTACTGTTGGAAAAAATTTGCTAGTTTTGTTGTCTGCAAAAAGCTTTGGTAAAGCGGATACAATAAGTGGTACGGCATGCTGCATAACCGTGTTACTAATTTAAGCTACCTGGGGCCCATTGCCTAAATCTAGCAACGGCATAACTAGGGTTTTGCCTCATTGTGTACATAGGTTCCGATTAAAGCCACCTACAATGGTAACTTATAAAATGCTGACTTAAACGAGTAGTTCAGCCCGGCTTAACGCTAAAACTTCTTTCTGGATACCAAATGAATGACTTAAGTTGAGCTTAAACAATTTTAGAAAAATCCTGGCTTAAGCTTACTTTCTGCATATGATCCTTAATTTCCAATAAAAAGATTTCATTCTTTTTCAATCCAGCTGTAATGACATTGTACGAAGAAAATTAACTCAAATTTGCTTTAAATATTTTCGAGTTCAAGTTTGAGTCCACAAAATTTTGAGTTTTGAGTTCAAGTTCAAGTTTGAGTTGAGCGAAATGATCGAGTTCGAGTTCGCAGTCTTGGGGCAAAACAAACAATTTTATAAAGTTGATCTTCAAAAAAGAAATCTTATTTACTTCAGAATGAGCAACTTTAGAACCAAAAAGTGACCTGAGATAACAGTCTATAAAAAATACGCAGTTTGAAAAGTTGATCGTTTGTAGAAAAAGTCTTCAACTTTCAATTGCGGAAACTTTGGTATTGACGAAAAGATGCAAGCATTTATGTATTTTCAAAGAGTGTCAAGAAAACAAAAATTTGGGAATCACCAAGTCGATCATTAAAAATAAGATTCAACTAAGATTATTAGTAACTTTAAAGTGAACAGCACAATACCACATACAAACAAAATGAGTTTTTATTTAGACAGCTAAACTACTTTCAATATCTTTTTACAAAGCATTAGTAACAGTCTATAAAAAATTTATCAACTCAGTTATGATCTACTACTTAAAAACAAATTTTACAGAACTACTGTCTTGCTGACGAGTTTAGGCATAATTAACTTAACGTAATTTTTTATTACAACAGTGTACCTTTTTTTGCATGTACACTTTAATTAGTAACCAAAGTTGATTAATGTTCGCGCAAAACAAAACTCAATTCCAGTCAAGTAAATCAAGCATCCAAACCAATAACCTTGACAGCTGATACTGTACTGCTAGCGATAAGGAATTGACATTAAAATCTATTTTATCTACTTTTTGTGTAATAATCTAATATTTATAACCTACTGTCTAGCAAGGCAACATAAATGCCCAAATTTTACACTTTGCTACAGTAACCGAAATTCTAAAAGCAAGTGTCTGGACTCGACACCAATGACTCGAAACACCAATGAAAACTCAACTGATCCAATAATATTGAAATTAACTGCATGAAAAAAAATTTTGTCTTGGAAAGTTTTATTTTTTAAAATTGTACCTTGAAAATTTGTGTGCTTAAAATTACTTTTTTTTTACACGCTGGCAAGCAGTGGCATACGGAGAGGGCTCCTATGCACGCGTACCCC
Organism: Trididemnum clinides; assembly: GCA_963675345.1. NCBI lineage: Eukaryota > Metazoa > Chordata > Ascidiacea > Aplousobranchia > Didemnidae > Trididemnum > Trididemnum clinides. Next base: position 26,931,840 of record OY776293.1, read on the forward strand.
TCAGAAAAACGTTAAATATTATTTCCAGTCATCATGCTTGTAGTGGTAACAAACAAATAACGTGTTCTATACGCACAGAATTCGTTTAAATGTCTAGGACGTCGGAAAGCATTATTTGCTTCATGTTGAGATAAATAGAAAAATTGCTTAAAAACAATCACCAACAACATACTGCACCAAACAACAATATGTTACAACGTGTTCAGGGAGTTATGAACATGTTGTAATAGATTGCTCCAAGGTACAGAGTGATGTTGGTGATTGTTTTTAAGCAATTTCTTTCTATTTATCTGAGTGTGATGCTGATGGCAGTTCCCTCTTAATTATATATATCGCCTAAAAATTGCTAGCTAGCAACTTGCATAATCTACTCTTTGCTTCTAGTAACTGGTAATTCTTTTTTGGTAAGTCACTCAGCATTTACTGAATAAAATAGAACTTTTTTAAACTTTGCATGAGTAATTTTTGGTGTTCCAAATTACATGAGATGCAAGGTAATTTGATAAAAACGCAGAGTATAACGGTATGAATTACAAGTAGGATCTTTTTAAGCCATAAAATTTAATTAGTGAGCTTTTTAAAAAGTTTTTTGAGCAGCCGCAGCCTATCCGTTGTAAGCTCCATGTAAAAACGCAAACAGTTAGTAATTATGGTGTGGCAGTGATAAAGGCTTACAAATTTCAAACCAAAATTACTTAAAAGTGGTTTCAAAAAGCACTAATATCGCCTATATTTAAGTGTATTTTTGCAAACTTTTCCTGGGAAGCATGGCCCCGGACCCGCTCTAGGAAAATTGTACCTTCGACACTCACAAAGCAATGATGTGCCAATGGCACATTTTCGAGCCCCCCTCTCTCAAAAAATGTCTGTGCACGCTCCTCATGGCAACTTTTGTATTGAGTCAAAATCTTGCAAATCATTTTTAATATTTTGTGGTGCAAGCCTGTAAGGTTTTTTTGTATATCAATTTGCATTCACCGCCTTGTCTATGTAAGCCCAAAAGTACTTCCTTAACAATTTTTCGAATTAATTTTTAAACTACAAAACCGTGTGCTCCACTTTCTAACTAGCTGCACATAGTAAAGCAGTAAACTTATTGTTGCTATTATCGGTATGGTATTACAAGTTAGCTTTGAATTGTCGAGGTCAAAACTTAGGTAAGCTTAACTGATGAGCCCAAAATTTTAATTTACCGAATAATATCAAACAAATCGATTGCTGTCATTAAAAAATCACCAAAAATGAAGTATTGGTAGACGCGAGTCAACTCGAGTCACGGTAAAAAAATCAACTTGAGTGAGTCGTTCATGCAGAATGACTCGACTCGAGACTCGACATCAATAACTCATGACTCGACACCAATAACTCGTGACTCGACTCGAGACACTAACTTAACCCAACACTCCTAAAATCCTACAGCTTGCCAGAGAATGATCGGATAAAGCAGTTTGCTTTTAGCTTACCAGCATCAAATATGCAAAATTTACTTCAGAATAGCACCAAAACTGTCTTAACCAGGGCTGCAAACTCGATGAAATTTTATTCGAATTCAAGTTTTTTACAAAAAATTTGCAAATTCGAGTTCTTTATTTTCAATTTTTCGAGTTCAAGTTCGAGCTCGATAAAAAAAACCGAATTTATCAAAATAGAGTGTGCATTCCTGGTTAAGACCGAAATCAAGACCATTAAACCCAAGGTCAAGACTTAAAAAAAACGGTCTTAAGACTGGTTTTAGGGACAAGATCGATCTTAAGATCTATGTTACCGGTAGTGCAAAATATTTACTATTCTCCTTTCAAAATTACTCAATCAATGGACTCGAACTCTATCTATGTTTTATCAAGTTCAAGTTCGAGTTTGGAAAAAACCAAGTTCTTCGAGTCTAAGTTTGCAGGCCTGGTGTTAACTCAACAAACTGCATTTTATCAAATAAAAACAAAGTTTTAGCGATAGTATCTTTCCTCTCTATTTTATATGAGAAAACAAATGCCATTTTCCCTGACTGCCTCACTACCAACATTAACAGGTTTCATTTTACAGTGGTACACATAGCATTACCTGCCTTTCAAAAAACAGCACAATCTTGTTATAACAACATTCATCTTTTCAAAAAAACAATAAAATCAATATGGGCCCAGCTAGATTCTCTGATTGCTGGAACTTTGAGGCGGTGGGTGTTTATTGTATAAAATTTATGTGCTTCAAACTGGCATGGGCTTTTCTGCCGTTAAACAAACTACGTTTCTCTTTTACAATAATTTTTTTTTTTTTTTGTATTGTATTGTTCATATTTATCCTCCATTCACGAGAAAGCGAATTGTATCGCTATATTTTGGACGGGACGTCCGCACTCGCTTGGGAGTTGCCATTTCTGAGATGTCTGGACCACCTCTCTTCCGCATAAAGGCGGGGGCGTCCCGTTGAGTGCCTTGCCCAAGGACACAACAAGCGAACTTGCCGGCTTGTTCTCCACAATCTCCCATAAATGCCGAGCGCCAAGCAGGGAAGCTGTGGATACCATTTTTTAAAGTCTTTTGGTATGACTCGACAAGGGAAATGAACCCCAAGTCTACCGACTACGAAGCAGACCCTCTAACCACTACACCATCGCACCGATTACCACTACACCATCGTGCCGGTTAATGTCAAACTATTGATAGCAAATACTTTTTGCATAACCTTAAACATAATTAAATTTAACATTGGAATAGGAAGGTTGCAAGCGCGTGATCAAACGTCATCAAAACGCGCTTTTGAAAAAAGTGGCTGACCATTTTCAGTGTTTTTGCATTGAATTGAATTGGAGTGAGACCTTTTTTTGCAAATCAAATAAACAAACGTAACAGTTGTTAAATACAAGTTAAATATGTTGTTTTACTGATGTTAAGAAATGAATTTGAAGTTAAAGTAAGATAAGAGGTGCTAAGGTTTGCTTGTTAATGCTAGTAGGTTAATTTTTTGGGCTAAACATATATGCTTATTTGTAGCCAGCTTCTGTGAGGGTTTTATATTCGATTAATCACAGTGTTTGGGAATGCTGAGTTTAAGATAATTGTAATGTGCAACTTATACAGTATATTTAGTTGCAAAAGCATACTGATAAGTTGTAATTTTAAATTAAGCTGTAGCCTAAATGACAGGGCAGATTTCTGTACTGTTTGTCATATCTTGGATTAGATATTGATGGATAAAATCAGTAATTTTTTGAAATTTTTGTCAATACTGCTTGCATACTTGAGTATTGATATATCAGATGTAATTTTGGGACCTTGACTACTCCTTAACAACTTTTTGGGCTATTGCCTAGGGCAGGGGTCGGCAAGCTTTTGCTAACTGTGTGCCGACTTAAGTTTTGAAATCGTTCAGTGTGCAAACCTCATAGATTTTAATACATTAATATACAATAAACCAGACATAGTCCATATATAGGGTTACCATATGTAGAAAAGCAAAATGCCGGACAATGGATGGCAACCTTGCACAAGGCCAAATTTATGGGCTTTCGAACTATTGTCAACACAAAATCGGGACGCCCAAAGGGGTGGTCTCCAAAAAAAAAAAAAAAGGTCATTACCTGATTCGCAGCGCGATTGGTGTCATTCATAGGCCCAAAATTGCAAAAATTTCTGCAATCACACAAGTGCTGACCTTTTTTTTTTTTTTTGGAGACCAATCCTTTTTTTCGAGATTTTTACAGTTTGACCCGAAAATGATTGTCATTACTGTCATTCTGTCCTACTTGAGCAACACCAAGGTTTGCCAGCCTTTGATCTCAGTCCTCTGGTTGACTGAAACAAAAAGCGGGATTTTAGATCAAAAAGTCGGGACAAGCCCTGAAAAAGCGGAACGTATGGTAACCCTATCCATAGGTGGCATTAATATCTAATATTGTGTACGAATTCAATCGGAGCTACTGGGCTATTTTTTATAGACCGAGTAGCTCCGATTGGTGCAACTTCCGTGTGAATAATAAAAACATTTTGTGCAACTTGGGAAGGCTCTGCGTGCCATTGGAAATTGCTTGGCGTGCCAAGTGTGGCACGAGTGGCGTAGGTTGCCGACCCCTGGCCTAGGGTGCTGGACCAAAGGTAATTTAAAAACTTACGGTACCGGTACCGATTCATTTATTCATGCGTGTGAGCTCATGCTCTGTTTGCATGTCTTTCGTCAGACTGGGGCACCACGACAGGTAGACTGCTTGGCCCTATCACCTGTTTGCCACCTAAAGATGGAGGCATCTCACTAAGTGCCTTGCTCAAGGGTACAACAAGCAAGCTTGCGGTACTGGTAATAATGACCAGATAATGGAGGTTTTTGCTGATCTACCGACAAGTATCTAATTGGTATTGAGTTATTTTTAACTGAGTAGCAAATGGTATTTAGATGGCACTTCTCTTAGGGGCAATTTTTTTTAATTGGCACACAGTGCTAAGTTTAGACTAGCTAACAGAAAGACCAAATCTCAACCAAATTGCTTTTGATTGCATTCATTTGTTTCCGAGGACCCAACTAGCAATAGTTCTTCCCAATTTTTAATTAATTTTTCATTAGTTTTCAAAATAAACCCAAAAGTTGGTGCTCGCCCTATACCTTTCCAGCATAAATTACAGCGTTTGGTTAGCCACTTTTTTGGCCTGAAGCGTGTGACGTCATATGCAACCTTGCTATTGTAAAAGATTGTTATCTGTAGCAGCAGGCCTTTATTACATTCTTGTTATGCAATACTATAACAAGGTGTTGCTGCACAGCTACTAGCAACCCAACGTAGAGTGGAATTTGCGTTAATCTTTCAGACTAGGTAATGTAAAAAGACCGCTTGTCTCACTTGCGTCACCATGCCTGAGGCTGAACCTCAAGTTTTGTTTTCCAACTCTTTTAAAAAAGTTACTGGCAACATGTTTGGTTGTCGTAACAACAGTTTATGCTTGTCGTTGTGTTGCCGCCTGATCGCAGTCAGGTGATTCAGGTGAGTTACTAAATTCTTGGCCTGGCTAAACAGATAATAGACTGTCTCTGTTCTCGACTCCTTACAGAAAGTTGATAGCGCTCGCTTAACTTGGAGATAGGCTTTTACTGTGTTGCTACATCAAGGCCTAGCTGAATACATTATGATAACTTCGAGTCGACAAATTGAACTGAATTAGATAGCTTTTGTTTGGTCTATGCTAGCTATGAGTTACCGTATTTAACATGTGCATCAGTTGCATATGGATGGTTAATTTTACTATGTTTAAATTCTTATTTCAGGGTTAATCAGTTGATAATTCTAAAGTAAAATATTTAGAATTACAGGCAGCAGTTGACATTTAGAGTTAGCTATCAGTTTATGTGAATATGGCTGGTAAGTTCTATTTTGATTTTTGCAATTAAGTAGTTAACTGATAACCTTTCATAATCATTGTTAAACTAAGATTTAGTTAACTGAAATACTCTTGTCTGAAAATTTTGAATGATTGTAGTAGCACACTAGTAATGATGTTAGTGGGCAGTATGGTGCAATGGACTGAGTATCAGACTTGTCATCAAACAATTGCTAGTTATAAGTACTCTAGGCATTAATCTGTTAATTATATTGCTCACGATTATGGCTGGGTAGGATGGGCGTTGGTATTAAAGATCTTGTGTGTTGCAAACTACAGCTTGAGCTAATCGTAATGACATTTATGGGTGACAGCTGACCTCATGAGAAAATGACCTCATGAGGCTGTTGACCATTTCACTGTGTCCCAAGCTCTCTGTTTCTCTTGTGTCTGATGAGTTGAATAAGTTTTAACATTTCATTTCGGTACTTGTGGGTTATCTGTCACCACTTTTTTTCACCAGGTATTAAATTACTATTATTTAACTTAATTTAAAAGAAAGGCAGTGTACACTGAAGGGGCAGGCCCGGTATGTAAATGTACGGGGCAGTGTACACTGGAAGGGAGTGTACAGGGTGGGGGATAGAGACCTTGTTTACTTTAGGTTTATTAGGTTAGGAAAAGTGGTGACAGATAACCCATAAGTACCTTCATTTCTTTTGAATCATTTGGTTGGCCATCATAATTGAGCTGTATATTTAGTCTGTCATAAAATATAGGAAGATGTTACTTTGATGTCGACAGCATTTTACCCTTGAAGACTATTTTGCCACGAATAATCACATGTGTTTATATTGTCATAATTGCTACAATTCTGCAATTGATGCTATGGCCCGTGGATTTTTCACCTGCTTGAAATGCAATGGTTATGGGTTAGAATCTTGGCTGGCAGGGCACTTAGAGAAAGGCAGTGTACACTGGAGGGGGAGACCCAGTATGTGAATGTATGGGGTAGTGTACAGTGTGGGAGGGAGTGCACACTGAGGGTGCAAATTTTTTTAAATTGATTATTAAAATTGAGCAATCAGAAACAACCAAAAGTCACGTGTTCAATGTGTCATTAAGGTTGACCAATCACAAAAAACTCACAGCAAAATAGCCTCCAAGGGTAAAATGCTGTTGACAGCACAATAGCCACTGCCAAAAGGATGCAGTTAGTCTTTTAGTTAGTATGTTAGTATGTTTTATATTGTAGACGCAAGATTAAAGACAAAAACAAAAAAGATTACTTTGTCTCCAGCTTTTTCACAAGGGTAAGTTAATTCGATTTCTTAAATCTATATGGGTTATTGTTGCCTACCACTGAGAAATAAATATATTGTTGCCTACCATTCTGTTTTGCTCAGGTTATAAATTTTGAAATGAAAATAATGTAATTAATAGTGTAAATGGATATGCCTTGTGTATTAACGTAATGTAAATGTAATAAACTAGCTGTCATCTTCATCCTACTTGTGTAAAAACTGACAGTAGTACCACTAAACATTTTGACGAAACCAGTGGTCTATTGCTAAATAATAAAGTAGCAACATTCTTGTTATGCAATACTATAACAAGGTGGACGGTTGGCCTCAACACTTGTTATTTTATTACCAGGTTATTGAAAGAACATTGATTGTTCAAAACCGTATACACTTTAATAATTTGTTTATGTAATGAATACAAAAAGCCGATATTTATTTTGAATATTAATAAAACGTGCTTTCTGTCAAGCTTTTTCTAAAAAAAGTAAGTTGACGGCAATCCCCTTCCAATACATTCCTGAATGTAACTACGCTAGCTTCACACTTGTAGAATGCAGACCCAGTATTTTCTAAGTGAAAACTGTGCTAAATCTTTTTGTCAAAGATTTTATAAATGATGTGGTACTTAAAAATCATTTTGTAGAAAAAGTAGCACCTTGAAAGATGTTGAAGCAGAATACATCAAGAACTTGCAACAACAAATCTATTTTCTTGAAATGGAAGCAGAATATTTGAGAGAACAATCAAAAAAAGCAACTGATATTCATCCTAAACTTACAAGAGAAGCAGATAGAATGATGTTTAAACTTAAAGTAGGGCCTGATCATTTAAAATTGTACATGTAGTTGGCGTAAAGCAAAGTGATGTATTTCAAATTGATTTTTATGTACATTTGATCTTTTTGTAATGGGTGCTTTTTGTGTAAGGCACATTATTTTGATAAAGTTTAATTTTACCGATTAAAAATTTCAAAAGTATGGAACAGTGACTGGGTATCGATTGCTATTTCAATGCCAACTTAGATTGCAAGTGTCTCACACGAGTCCTTCTGGAAAAGGCACTAGTGCAAGTAGTTTCTGCCACATAATTGCTATGTTGTATAGAAAAATACCCTGTAAGCCTACTGGCAACCCAAAAGTGGGTCCCAACTGCCTATAAGTGTACAGTTTCCCTATAAACAGCAAATAATGATAATAACTTGCATACATGTAATTGTTGCAGGATATGCAAAGTGACATTGATGGAATGAATCTTGAAATAAGTCGAAAAGACGCAAATATTTCAATGTTATCTAACGAAAAAACACGTGTATCAAATGAACTAAGAGCTAGTGAAGGTAATTATTTTTGTTGTATTTTCTTGCTGTAGGCCAAATAGTGTTTTCAAGGTGCAGTTTCATCACGTAAAACGTAAATTAATCTTGCATTTATCTTCTTTACTGCACACTTGATTTTGAGCCAGGCTTTGTTTTATGATGCTCCAGCAAAAAGTCTGGTTTGAAAGCGAGTGTGTAGTGGTAGACATACATTAAATCAACACGTCTGATCCTGTAAAACACGGCAAAAATGACGTAAAAGTGACTACTACACAACATTTGTTTTACTTACAATGTCAATCGATTTTGGATTAATTTTAGACAACTTCTATTTGTCTTGCATTAGAACTCGTTGCCTTGCTTTGTGTTGTCAGTTTCATGATCAGCATGGTTCAATGAGCTGAACATCAAAGTTGTAGAAAGACAAATTCAGTATTTTGAGCATCGCTATCTATGAGAAGTTTACTGCATGACGGAGTGAAACCTTCCTTTGTTGTTGTTACTCGATTCCTTCCCAGAGATGGGGGGGGGGGGGGCATTGCAGAAGACCATGAAGCCCCTGAAGCCGAACAACTCCCCAGGGCCTGTCTGGACCAGAGGTCACTGAGAGACAATGAGTCACCAAAGAGCAAGTGGCGCGAAGAGTCCATAGCTGGACAGTGCAGAATGAGTTGAGAGGTCTCCTGGGACAGATGACTACAGGCGCTGCATGAAGAATTCTCGATTCTGCCGATTCTAGTGAGATAAGAGCTCAACAGGAAGCTGTGTCCATTGCAACGAAGACGAGAGAAAACACAGCGAGCATGATGAGGGAGCTCAAGTTCCTCAGTGGAGACTGAGGAAACCTGCTTACAGTGCCAAGAATTTTGATGGGACAGTACGCCTCCAGTCCGAGAAAAGACAAGAGTGGATACGAGAGGTAAGAGGAGAGAGACAACAAGGGATTGTAGAGGGCACGAGTAACACTCTCCATCTGGCCAGCTTATCAGCTTTGTCGTTTCCTGGGAGAAACGAGTGTCTGGGGACCCACTGTAGCCTAATAATACAAGAGGAAAGAGAAGGCAGTTCCTGCCAGATCTGCCGGAGAGTTTAAGGTAGAAGGAAAGACGGAGGAGAGGACAGAGCGAGAGTCAGAGAGCTGGAGAAGAGAAATGGTGGACTTGTTGGTGATGCCCTGACCAGCAAAGAGTTGGCAGAATGGGGCAGGCTTCAGCGGAAAAACTTAAACATGCTGAGCCTGCCGAAAAGGAGAAGGTGGCCTCAATGCCACAAGGTGAGCGGTTGGCAAGGACACCAGAGCTGCCTTTGCCAAAACCAAAAGGAGCAGAGCTTTCTGTCCAGACCATCGAATCATGAGCTGGAAGAGAGTCTAGGTGAGCGAAAGCCGCACCTTGGTGAGTGAGAGGGGATCGGAGCGGGAGCATGGGGTGGAAAGGATGGACTCCATAGTGAAGGAAGGCAGGTTCCAAGAAGGAGATGGAGGGCAAGCAAAGAAAATTTTCCCAGGAGAAAACATAAATGGCTGAGTGGACGCAAAAGCTCTCCAAGACGATTTACAGAGTCTTGGTTTCACTCCAAGTCTGGCAAAACCTGAAATGGGAAAGGAGGTTGGGTGACGAAGATCCCTCTTATAACATGACAGGGCGAAACGAGTCAGGGTGACTCGTAGGGAAGGTAGAGACGTTCAGAGAGGAGAAGAGGGAAAGAGGGATGGAGAAGGACGAGAGGCAGCCGGAGATGGCGCGACTAGCCGCTTGGTAAAAGCGTTCCAATTTGGTTAAGTTGGTAATGCTAAGAAAAGGAAACCATTCGGGTGAAGCATATGTGAGATGGGGCCAAAGAAAAGCTTTGTACAGAAGACAAAAGGACTCCTTGGAGGGACCCCATGAGGAAGCAGAGATACAGCGTAAGGCCTTGAGACGAGGAAAAACTTGGCCTTCAGTGAAGATACACGTTTGAAAAAGGAAAGCGATCGAAGGTGACTCCAAGGAAAGTTGTAGTGGAATTGAAGCGGAGAGCGGAGTTGAATAAGAGGAGGTAGGCTGGAGGTTTGCTTGATGAGGATCCACTGAGAAGAAAGAAGCCTCACATTTTCTTGGATCGAGAGGAAGACACCAGTACTCAGACCAGCGCTCCAGTCGAGTCAGAGCCCCTTGTGTGGCCTACACAGCAGCAGGGACCGAGGGGGGAGGAGGACCAAGTGGCCAGGTCGTCAGCACAAAGAGAGCAGCTGAAGGAAGAAGGCAGAGAGGCCGAAAGATCATTGATGAAAAAGAGAGAAAAGCACAGCGCCAAGAGCGGATCTTTGCAGAACACCTCGACAGACTCAAAAGGAGCAACTTTTGTGATTTTGAAAAACCATGCAAGCGCGCCTATCTGAAAAGAAAGATTGAGTCCAACGAGCAAAGCAAGGAGGGAGATCAACCGAAGTAAGTTTATGGAAAAGGGTATGATGCCAGACAGAGTTCAAAGCTTAAAAAAATCGATAGTAGCGAGAATCGTCCGAGAGCCCGACTTTGGTTTGTTTAACTCATTCGAAATCGACTGAGAAAAAACAGAATTCGATTAAGAGTAGACCGTCCAGGGTGGAAACCGGCTTGGCGTAGAAAAAGAATGGAGTTAAATTCCAAAAAGAAGAGTAGATGGGGTAAAATGATGCGTTCAAAAAGCTTTCACACGCAAGAGATGTGAGAGATCGAGCAGAAGGAAGAAGGTAAGTCGAGAAGCTTTTGTCAATGGATGGGAATAATAAAAAATGTCTTCCAGATGGAAGGATAGGAAAGTAACGACCAGGAAAGATTAAAAACTTATGGGAGAAAATCCTTGCCAGAGTGAGGATGGTGGTTTAGCATGGGATTAACAACTTTGTCTGGGCCGGTGGCAGTGGACGAGTAGAGATTTGTGGCAGCCGCGAGAAATTCAGCGCGAGAGAAGGGAGAGCAGAGAGAGGAAGGAGACTCCACAGGGCACGTGTCTCGGCGGAGCATGAACAGGTAGCCTCTGGCTCTGCTACGCAACACCTTTGGCTGGGAAACAAAGAAGTGGAATCTCAGGTAGTCGGAAAAACCGAAGCCGAATTCCTGGAAGAGGAACAGTTGGGGAAGTTAGGAAAGGAGGAAGATGTGGAAAAAGAGCCAGCGACAGAGCGAATGAGAGAATACATAGATTTAGGAGAGAGAGATCAGCGTGTCGCCTGCCATTCCTCAGCCTTGGTTTTGGCGATGACAGACGAGGCATGTCGGGAAGCAGAGATGTAAGTCTGACAATCTTCATCACTTCTATGAGCGGCAGCAAAAGCCTTACGTCTTTCACTTACCGCTTCTTCCACTTCAGGAGACCACCAGGCTTGAGGTTGGCGTTTGACGCGGCCGAAAGGAACGGAATATTTGGCCGCATTCAGTGCCAGAGAAGTGAAGGAATGAGAAAGAGACGAGTATTCCTCTGTAGAAGAACAGTGAGAGTCGAAGTAAAAAGCAAAGTCATCCCAACGAGCTTCCTAAAAATTGAAGGAAGGGGGACGTTCGTTTGGACGAAAGAACGAAGAATAAAGAACAGTTAGTAGAATTGGTAGGTGATCAGAGCCCAAGAACTGAAGCATCTCCTTGGAGCAAGAGAGGGCGAGAGAGGGGGGAACAAAGGAGATGTCAGGAAAGGAGCAATGGAGAAGAGTTGGCGTGTCAAGGTCATTGGGGGAAAGAAGGTCAGAGGAGATGACCCAATCGAATACTTCCTCCCCACGGGGGTCAGAGGTAACTTTTGGATTCCAGAAGGGTTGATGGCAGTTAAAGTCCCCCGAATCAAGAAATTTCTGGAGGAAGGAAGAATGGAGGGGAAAAAGAGTCGGTTCTGCTATCCGTTGAAGAGCGAATAAGAGGAGCATAAACATTGAGGAAAAAGAGCAAGGAGGAGTTGTTTAGTGAAGTGCTGATCCGTATATAATCATACTAGGGGTCAAGCGAAGAGACAGAGGAGGTAGAAAGTTTAGAAAAGGATAGGTCCTGCCTGACGAAAATGATGACGCCGCTGCTAGCGTGCAGATCATCAGAAGAAAGAATGCCAGACTGGGAGTGAGTGTAATCAGATTGTAAAGCAGAGAATCCATGGATACGGAAACAGAAAGATGAGTCATGGTCGGATTCTGGATACAGATAAGATCCACAGGATGAGACGAGATAAAGGGTGTTGGTTCAGTGCTCTGGCTTGGAGACCTCTGGCATTCCGTTAAAGAACCCTGAACGAGTGAGGGGAGGAAGAGGAAGCAGGAGGATAGGAAAATAGCCAGAAACTTGAGGGGGTTGGGAAGGAGCAGAAGGAGAAGGTAGGTAGTGGTCGGAAGGAGGGTAGAAGATTTAAATGCGAGGGTAAGGCAGGAGCGCTGCATTGGCACAAGGGGACCAGAACCACCAGGTTGAACAGTGGAGGTATACCAGCTGAAGGAGTCCGAAGAGGAAGATACTAACGTGTTGGTAGGTGTGGGATCTCCAAAAGAAGCAGGGAGGATAGCTCCTGGAGTGAGCTGCCTAGAGTAGGAGAGTAGTGAGCACCTTAAATGTCCGTGTGGAGCAGGTGCAGCATTGCACCGACCTACCCCTCCATGTCATATTTTAGCGCACACTGAACAAGAAAAGACGGGGCTATGGTTAGGACGAACGTCGCCGCTCATCAGGAGAAAGAAAAGAATGAGAAGACAGGCAAGAGAGAAAACAGTCGACCGATTTCATTGAGGCTACGTGTTGCACTTCTACGGTCGTTTAGAGGGCAGCGCTGCGAAAAAATGATTTGTATAAGGGGAGTGTTCGGGGTAACTGGAACCCTCGGAAAGGCCAACAGCCATTTCGTCCCAACCCTAACGGGGCTGGGTACCGCACCACCACGTTGAGGCGACTGTTGATTGGAGCAGTTTGTTTTCTTTAATTTAAGCTTTGGCTTGCGTCGACCGCAACAACGAGTAGTTGAGTAACTGTTGACTTGGAGACCAAAGACCATGTCACCAACTTCCCTAGTTTTTCTTCCTCTTGTATTTAATGTGTGAGATAAGTTTTTGTCTCCATAAAAGGTTTCGCTAACACTTGAATAGTATTGTGCACTTGGGTTTGAATGCTTTAAGTGGACGAAAATTTGTTCTGAAAAAAACCTTAGAATACAAATTCCATTGCAAAAATTAAAGCAGGCTGATTTTTGTAAATATTTTCAAAATAGTTAAGACGTGTTATTCATAGATAATTTTCGACGAGAAAAACTCCTGCTTACTGAGCAAGTCATTGAGTTGAAGAAACAGAAAGAAGTTGCCGATCGTGAAATTGCAATCAAAGACACAGAAATCATTTCATTGAGGCAGGACCTCGAACGTACTGCTGCTGAATTGCGTCATGAACGTCATTCAAGAAACCTCATCCAAGCTCAGGTAAGCTACCGGTAACAGCTTTGCCCCAATCGTACATTATTCAAGCTACTGACAAAACGTTCTCGAACGTTGCCGCTGCGATGTCCAAGTTTCTAACACAGATATTGCACTGCATTACCTGAAAATCTTGCAGTTGCTACTGAAATACTTAGCTTGCATCAGTTAAATCAGGTGTGTGCAATCTTTTTTGATGGCGGGCCAGTTTTTTATTTGTGGAAGATTCCTCAGCGAGCTAGCCTCAGTTTTTAAAGCAAGCATTGGCGTAAGGCTGTGTATTGTATGTGGGGCTGACAGATAATCTTTTTTTAAAGATCATCGTTTTCACAGTGGCTCTTTTGTTGCCAATTTCTATTCCGAAACAAACTTAAAGACCTTGTTTTTGAAATATCAACTTGCAAGATCGGTCTCAAAAGAACTAAATTTTAAAGGTGTAAACCCAAAAATTTTAATCTGTGGACGCGGTTTACAAGTTACATCCTTTCGCGGGCCGCAAGTTGCACATTCTTGAGCTAAATGATATGGTAGTTTCTTAGTTCACTTTTTCGCACCAGAGCCACCTAGGTAAGTACTCGCCAGTTAAAACAAATATTAAATCTGCTGTACAAGAATCAGGTAGTGCTAATAAACGCAGATAGTGCTACGTCTTCAATTGGTACTTCTAGAAAGTATCTTTGTACTGGCTTGCCTAGTCCTGATTGCCACCAAATATAGTCGCAGGAAAGGCTGCCGTTGCTAGTGGTCCAAACTATCTTTATTAGCGGATACATCACTCTTTTGAACTGTGGTGTTTTTTTCATTGAAATCATTTTTATTTCTCTGTCAATGACTTAATCCACCATTTTATGTACTTTCAATGATGTTCTATCTTTAATCTAATTTTCATAATCTTTACTTTAACTTGCCTTCCCAAAGCCTTTCTTTGTCATTTAATTTGTATAAACCTCTATTATTTTGCAGTTTGATCAACGTGTAACTCAGCACAATGATACATGCGCATTGCTTGAAGAAAAACGAAATGAATGCTTAAGAAAGCAGTCGGAAATGCATTATTTAGAAGAGAAGTTTAACACCAGTACCATGGCGATTCAAGATAAAATTTCTCGCGAACTAAAGGTAGGCCGAAACATGTAACCACAGCAGAGTTTATTGCTTTACTATGATCTGTGACTTATTTGCGCATTTTAACTGGAACGGTTTTTAGCGCCAGAGAATAATAAAATCGATTTCATGTGATGTTCTTCACGTAGCTTATATTTCTAACAGCCAAGCAGATCTGCGAATAGTTTTAATTTCTTTTGTAGCATGACCAGTGGTGGATATTCAAAATTGGGGCCTGAGGCAAAATTCTAACAAGAGGCCCCGAAGAAATTATGCAGCAATAAGTAATTGCCATCAAACAACGCTACCTTGAGGTTAGGCTACAGATCATTGCAGAAAAATTGATGCAGATGCATTAGGATATAATCATAATCAAAACCATGCGTTAGAAACGTTAAAACGCTTTTTTGTAGCGACTAGTTACCGCATTTTCACAGTTAATTTCCTTTTGAAAAGCATTGGAGTAATTTCCTATTGAAAGCATTGCTACCACAGCACGATTGTGGGGAATATTCACATGATTTGCAGCAATACAGGTGCCTTAAAAACTTGATGTGACTTAATTGCCATGAAACACACCCCAAAACAGAATTGTGCAGAATATCTAAATGCTATGCAGCAACATAGGCTATATATATTATTTTTTTGTCAAAACATCGGAAACAACGTAGGCCTATTGTGCAATAAAGTGTAACTCACCATGATGGTAAAAATTAACGAAAAAATACATCAATAAACGCATCAAGAACTAACCATTTTTACAATTCCCTAGCCTACTGTGAGATAAGGGCTGACAATATGCTTAGCTAGCATACTTACCAGACCCCCTTAAACTTTCTAGAAATATGAGTCTTCAAATGCTTGTAAACGTTATGCTTGTAGAAAAAAACATTGAATTTAATCGCAATGCGTTGAAGTAGAAGTTATCTGGAATTTCAGGTGCTGACGCTGCTTAATTGCATTAGGTGTATTGACAAAAACCCAGGAAGTTTAGTCACAATGGTTGTTACCTTTTGTTTTTGCTTAGCACAGTCAGTAATCAATTCACCAATAACAATATCCTCTTCATTATTATCTTTAAACTCACTGGCACTTAATTATATAGGGCTATTAATATCATTTTCTGTTTCATCAATACACATTACTTGGCTGCTTGAAGATGCACTTTCAATCTGTCTGTTCTGTAGTAGCAGGGCTGTTTATTGCAACAAATCTGTCCATCAGACTTTTGCATCATCATTCTCTTGTTTTCTTCCTTTCGCCTTCGTTTTGATGCTTTACTTTCATACTCTCTGTTCAACTGATCTACTCAAAACTGTCTGGTATGAAGTAGGACATACAACAAATCTAGGACTACTATCTTAATCAAACTGACAATTTATAATTTAATTTGCATAAACAAACTTTTTTGATAAATATGATTGTCGTAGACTTCATATTTGGATGAATCTCCATACGAATAAAGTATTTAAACCACTAAAATGTTTTATTGTTTTACTGTCATAACTAAAGAAAATGGCTAATTTCGATGATGAAAAACCACCTAACTAATTCTCGTTTTATAATTTTCCCCAAAAAGCTAATTATACAAATGTGACGAATTTACAGTTGAATCATTAGCATGAGCAGAACACAGCAAGGACAAAGATGCTAAACAACTACAACTTAATGATTGTAAATCTTGCAAAAACTTTTTCTCCTTGCGCATCTCTAATATTATTTTATACCACATACGCAACTGACCGATTACATTCTCTCAAAGCAAACTTAGTTTCGCTTCCACCAGTATCTCACTTCCCTCAATAAACTGCTGATGAAAAAGATGAATTAATTAATTCATATTCTCATAAAACTGAATACTGGACCGACTTCATAGATGAACTAACACAGGCAAAATCTGTTCTTCCCAAACAGCAAAAATGTAAGTTATACTGATCACCTCAGCGAAATGAGGTTACACTCTAGAAACTATGTTACCAGATTAACCCCACATTGTCACAGCAGTTTCTGTCAAAAGAATTGGAAAGCCTTTGACCCTAAACAGTAATTGAAAAAATAAATTTTAGTTTTTCGTTATGGTTAGGCAGTAGCTCTTCTGCTGCCAACAACATTTTACCCCTGCAATTTATTTTCCACTGAATGTTTGTAATCGGTCAATTTCAGTGACATTAAAAACGTGACTTTTAGTCGTTTGTGATTGGTCAATCTCTAAAATGTGTTAAATTGACAAAAAAGTGATTTCACAAAAATGTAGCCTTCAGTTTACACTGCCCTTATGATCACAAACCAGGCACCCCTTCCTTATTGTGTGCTGCCTCTGTTGAAGTACCTTTCCAGCAAAGATTCGAAATTCTAATCCTTTTATTCGTAGGTAGCAACACTATTCACTATGCCACAACAATGTTCACTCCAGCAAATCAGCCTGTTTGAAGACTCAAACGTTGAACGGCAAAATAGATTGCAAGAGTAAAATGCCATCAAAGGCAAAATGGCCACTCCATTTTAGTTATCACTTTTAAAGTTGTTGACGCCTAGGGTCCCTTGCAAAATGCCAGGAAATAGCCTAAATCTACACATGGCATTTTTAAAAGGGGCCCCTCGACCACTCCAAAAAGGCCCGAGGTGACTACCTCATTTGCCTTACCCGATATCCACTACTGAGTATGACATGTCAAGAGAATGAAACCCATATCCACAACTGTAAAGCGGGCGCTCGAACCACTGAGCTTAGCTGGTCTACACAATGAGGTGTTGTTTTTAATGAAAATTTTTGAAATAGTTGATCCCCTGCGTCTGATCCTCTTGCATTCTTGTTTGCTAATTGATATATTTTTATGTGATTGTCAGGATGAAATACGATCATTACGACAGCAATTACGGGCAACAGAACTACAAGCGGCACAAGATCGAATTATGAAAGATAAGGTAAAGTAGTGTTTCAAAATCAATCTCTCATCGTAGTACAGCGTGAGTGCTAATGCAACTAATGTTTACCTTTTTCACCCGACTAATTTTGGTATGCAGTTTTTGGCAATTTTAATTGCCATATTTTTCAGCCCCATCACAGTTTTAATGATGACTGTGAAAATTTTACTCGCTTTTTCATTTTATTCTCAACATCGCTTTGTTAGCTAAACATTTTCAGTTTTGGCGTGATTCGACGTAGGAACTGAACCCAGGTTTACAGCCTGTGTAGCGGATGCTTTGCCGCTACATCATCATCACATTTGGTTTGGACGTAAATTAGAACATTAGCAAGCAAAATTGCTTGCAACATGATTTATTACTATTTGTCATAAGGAGCTTTGTAAAGACCATAATTCCTAAATGACGTTATTTTGAAAAATAATTCGCTCCGCTTTTCGCTAAGCTAGTATTTTTTTATAACTTTGTTGTATGGGCCCCTTTCAGTCCTCTGGCTACGCCTAAGGTGAGGTGTGAGTTACATGCTCGTAAAGTACGTATTATTGTGGTCTCTGAAAAGGTGCCTACTTTGCAGCAATTTCCCCGGCTTAACTGCACTGCTGATGGTGACAATGCACTGTGCCAGCACTAGTGATAACTCTGAAATGAATCTAAGCAAAAACTAATCACGTGATTCAGCAGTGATTTTCCCGTGTTCATTACATAAAGATGTAGAAATAGGCAAACCAGCCATTCAATTTTGTCGATACCATCTTAACAAGGCTTCTGTGTTGGAGTTGCAAGTATAGGTTATTGCTGGCCTAATTTGCTGTATTGCTTAGTCTTTATGTTTAAAATGGACCGTACAATGTGCTATTCTGTCACAAATACACTTTGTTGTTAACAGCTGAATGAAACAGTGTCGAAGCTAACTCGTGAAAACGCGTCTCTTCACTCGAGCGTTCTTGATCTGAATAAGCAACTTGATCACGAGCAGTTAATGAGAGATGAGAAAGATTCACGAGCCGCCACTCATACATCACAAGTATGATGTTTGCGTTTTAGTGCAAGATCATGTCACGAAGTACTTAAAAGCTTCTGTTTTCGGAGAACGTTGGTTTTTGAGTATTACCGTTTCTCGGCGTCTAAAGATAAGACTGCGTTTAGGGTGGCGAGGAGGCTGTGAACTCCTCTGAAATGCGTAGAAGTCATATTTTTTCAGATCCCAGCTTAAAGATAATTTTTCTGATCTTTTTACTTGCTGAAATCCCTCCCAAAATTGTTTCATGTTTTCTTCCTTAAAAACCTGTATGCATAAATCTGTCATAGGTTTTATTGTTTCAGATTACCGAGCTTAGAGGCAGCGAGCAAGTTCTTAAACTGGAAGCTAATAAGTTGAGAGAGCTGCTCGATTATGAAAGGAAAAAATATAGCGAAATGGAATCCCAGGTAAGTTGGAATTTGAGCATCGAGTTGCCTAATGAAATTAACAGCTCTGCTTTAATGCCAGCAGGCATGTGGATTGTGGAATCGGATATCTTTCCGTTTCCATTTTCTTTTCCAGTCTTAAATGTTAAGCTTAGTTTTATGATATAATTACTGAAATAAATTTTATTAAAAAATCCGCAATATATATTTTTTTAGACCTAACGTTCTTAGTTCTGAGACTTAACCTAACGGATTCGATCGAGTATCATCGAAGTGTCTCGTTTAGCAAGCTTTTTCGTGCGCTTCCGTTAGTTGTAAGTCTCACTGACTATGGCGCAGTAGTCCCAAAACTTCGGTTTAATTTTCGTTTTTTTGTTTTACATGCTCGGTCAATATGCAAGAAATTAACTTGTGATAGGTCAATTTTAAGATTTTGTTTCTGAGTGTAGTAAAGGCTTGAGAGGTCAACTACGAGTCAAAGTTGAATAAAATCTAGTAGCAGAGTATGTTTCAAATCTAGTGAGGGAATGCTGCTTGGTGCCTATGCTCAAGCTTGCACTCAAAAAGTAAACTTGTATATTACAATGGATTTAGTTTCTTTGTTTCAATAATGCACTTGCCCTCCTTGTGACCAGACGGATGTCCTGGTTACACCACTCAACCAAGATCAGGCTAGGTTAAGGGGTTATTCATTTCAATTTAAATTGGTCATGAATATAAGTTGTAACCTCGGTATTGACAAAGCGAACTACCATTGATAAGTGCCAAAAAATGGCCTTGCATGACATGCTGGATTCTGTATTCAGTGAAACTCAGGTAGTTTATTAATAACCCATATCCAAATTTTAGTCTATTTTATGGTTTCAACATATATATTTGTTTGCAGTTACTAAAAGCACAAGACGGAATGTCCAGCACACAATTTCACAATCGTTCTATACAAAGTAGACTGGATGAAGTCGAAGCGAGATTTTCACAAGTTGATAAAGATAATGCCCAATTAAGAAAAGACAAACAGATTCTTGTTGAGCATATCTCGCAACTCCAGAAAAAGGTTGGAAAAATTTAGTTGTTTCTTTATATTAAATTTTTTCTTCCACTGGACAACTTGTGTTAATAGCCATTGAGAAGTCGCCTGAATCTGCGGTAGAATACATTTGCTACCGAGCTGAGGAGGTT
Organism: Trididemnum clinides; assembly: GCA_963675345.1. NCBI lineage: Eukaryota > Metazoa > Chordata > Ascidiacea > Aplousobranchia > Didemnidae > Trididemnum > Trididemnum clinides. Next base: position 26,951,772 of record OY776293.1, read on the forward strand.
GTCGATGGCCTGAGATTCTGTTTCAACCAAACGAAACCGTCATTGGCATTTGACTCATAATCTTTCAATTACGTGAGCAGGGCTTTACCCTTTTGTCGCACTGGGCAAACCTCTCAGGCCGTGTAAAGGGTTGGGCAAAGTAAACGCGTTTGTAATATTTATCATGTTAAGTTTCAAATTCCAATTGATTAGTCTGTCATTCACCGAAAAACAACCATGTGTGGATGCCTATCATTAAATGCAAAAGAAAAATTTGATCCTGACATTTTTCAAAGGCAATTTCAATTTAGAAAATAAGAGACTAAACTACTTGTGTCATTTTGAAACGTTTTGGTTTAACGGAAGTCGTTACCAGTTATGATTTGTGCGAATGGAATTAAGCATTTTTTCTTAATGTTGGTTATTTCTCATTATTCAATCGCCTACAAAGTCCCAACCGTCAACCATACTCATCAGGACGTCCTGTTTTTTGCAGCTTTATTTTTCTGATTGTCTTGGATTTTAATCGTTTTCTTATCAAGTTTTTTTGGTTGTTTTTTTATGATATTCGAAACTTTTGCTTCTTGCTCTTGTTTGAATAATCTTACCTCAATTCATCCGAATATACTAGATAGTTGCTCTTCCAGCTGTTTTCAACACTGTCCACTTTTCATCTTTTCCGTAATTAGATGAGTTAGAATCGAAAGATGACTTAGGCATTATTGAAGAAGACTTTATCGATTGAAATGAAGTAGAAAATTGAGTAGTCCTTGCAGCAGCTTAATTTGCTCGTACGGTAAACGATTAGGCCCAAGCGACCAATAATAAATGCTGATTTTGTTCTGTTTCGACTTGGATTTTGATATGTCGAAAATAGTTGCTACCGCAGCTGTCAAACATAACTGAAGTAATGCAAGAGGCTAGCGATCCACTTAGCAAAACTGCAGACAGTGACACTGTTTCGACTTATCAGGTCTCTTCAGTGCAGTTGGTGACCGACAAGAATAGATCTAGTGTAGATTCCGCAAGTGTGGCGGTCTAAGCTATGCTTTATTAAAAGCCTCTAGCTTCTTGTCGGTCACCAACTGCACTGAAGAAACCTGATAGGTCGAAACATTGTCACTGTGCAGTTTTGATAACTGAAGTGTTTTTAATGTGCAAATAATTTTGCTCTTGTTTTCAGTATAAACATATTTTTACAGCTCGACATAAAAGAAGCAGAAATTCTTCGTTTGGAGTCGCACATGCACACCTTACAAACAGATGTGAGCGGATTAAAAGCGGAGATCGACAGGAGCAAATCAATGCAGTCACAGCACTGGGATAAGCTTTCTCGTGCCGCAGATAGCTTAAGGTTGAATGCGTAAGAATTTTTGTTGTCAAGTTGGATTTAAATTTGGATTCTTTTTGAGGCCGAGCGATCAACTTTCTAATGCATCTTTTTAATATTTTTCGCATGTTCAAGTAGTTTAAATTCTTCACTGGAAAAGAAAAAGCAAGCAGCAAAGAAGTCGATCGGGTTGGAGAGTCGTTTATGTTAGCAATGATTGTCTTCGTCGTTTGAATTATTTGTTGTTAGCTTTATGCAGGAAGATGTATATATAGGCCAAACTGCGTTAGCGCTCACGCTGGGTTTGCAAGTCTTCAGTTAGACTACGGCCACCACGACGGGTAGACTGCTTGGCCCCACCATATGTCTGCCACATAAAGGCGGAGGTATCCCGTTAAGTGACTTGCCAAAGGACACAACAAGCAAGCAAGCTTTCTTGCTTGTTCTCCACACTATCCCTATTTTGCTGAGCGCCAAGCAGGGAAGCTGTGGATACCATTCTTTAAAGTCTTGTGGTATGACTCGATTTAGGAAATGAACCCCAGGTCTGCCGACTGCGAAGCGGACGCTTTAACCACTACACCATCGCGCCGGTGAGTGTGATTTCGAATCTCACGTTGTTCACGTTCTTGAAAGTGGCATTTTACTGCAATTGTCCCGATGGCGATGCTTGTGGTGAAAACGCGCTGTGCCAGCAGTAGTGGTAACTTCAAAGTCGATTTGAATAATGTTCCCCAGCGAAACCGACAAAAAACTTTTCCGCCACTGCAGGTTGAAAAATACGTTTCTACGGCGATGTGAAAACTTTACTTATTTCATTGGCCCTATTAGTTGCTTTTTGGCATTCTAAAATGTTCATGATTTATTTTTCTTTATTTGTCCTTACCCCTCCCCATAAAATTGCGTTAAGCCATTACCAATCCACAATGCTAGCAGCTTTAATCAAATGCCAAATTGCTTTTATAATTTTTTTCGATTTTTCTAAAATGAAATATCATGACATTGTTACTTTTTTCAAATTTGGCGATGCCCTAAGTTTTCTATCTAATGTTGCTGAAATGTAGACTTTTTTGTGAAAGAATTCTGTGCTCACTGTACCTTATTATGCCAATATTATCGTATACACTGTAGCCTATTTTCAATAGTTTAAAATTTATACCAATGTGCAACCCTTGCCCATATATTCTAATTTAAAATTGTATTTCTTTAAAGAAAACTGAACTCCGAAGTTTTACCCAGATTTTTGCCACAGATAATTTAACTTGTCACCAAATTGCAATTAACGGAGTAAGTAGTAAAAGCTTGAGAATTGGGAATTTTTTATGTTGCCTATTATCAGTTTTGAGTTCATTAATTTTGCCTACAGCTAACAATTTTGTGCCTGATGTAGTTTTTATAGACGTAACTGTAGTTTCGTATGAACGCAATTTTTAATACAAATTTATACACTGTGCGTTAAAACGAGAAAGCTAATTAGAAAGCGTGAACAATGTAGTTGTCACTGCGGGCCAAGTAAGAAAAACAATTTAAACTGAGGCAAATTTTTTAAAAATTTTAATAGTTTAAGAGTTTGACCAAAATTGCAATATTTTAAACATTATTTTTTGCCTGTAGAGAGCATCCTACGTTGCATAAAATATTTTTGGCTGCTATTTAAATGTGTAGTTCAATTTATGCAAATAAAATAAATAGGAAAGTGAAAAGAAAATGATAATACGAGATGAAAGTGCACCAATAATTTAGCCTACCTGAGGTGTGTAGCGTTTATGATAAATGTTGAAAAATCATTTCAAAGTCTAGGCCTACGAACCGCAAAGTGTCCTTTTGTGGTGTTGAACTTTCCCCTTTCTCCTTGTGATGAAGCACGGCATGGACTGGCTGTTTAATTTGGTTTACTAGAAGGAAGCAGAAGTCTATGTCGAACTGGATGAGAATACAAACGTTTGATTGGCAGTCCACCACCGAGGCGGAATGTTATTCGTGGGTAACGTACTGGGTAGCCGATCCTAACATTGTTTCTTGCGAAAATTTGGTTAAGCAGCTTTGCTATACTTACTAGATGAAGCACGGAAATGCTGCAATCTTTATGTCAGTAGCTGTATATCGTTGCGTTTGGCGATCTTGGAAAATCTAATCCAAAATTTTCGGCTGATTAAAAATACGCTGTAATAGGCATGCTAGTTCTGTGGCATGGTGCGAGGATTACTCAGCAGCGTGGAACAATAAACGGTGCGTCAGATTTCAGACCTATCATCGCAAAATAGCCGAGCAAAACTGGCGTTAATATAGAATCTTACGTTTTGAGTTTAAACTGTAGCTTGTTTTGACTGCAAGCAGCTCATTAATCTCTATTCTGCTTTTACCAATCTGGCCAAGGTATTTGATACTATAAATTGCCTGCTACGGGAATTTCTTAGAAAATTTGGCTGCTCCGCAGTACCGGTATTTCTTAAAATCGGCAAGGTCTTCCTGGACGACTTGAAAGCAAAAGTGATGTATGTTGGTGCAGAGTCATATTTCTACCATGTCCATGTCGATGTTTAACGGACCTGCGTATCTTACTTGCAGTAATGTTATTTAACCTACACGTAGCTGAACCCACTATTTACTCAAGGTGCTCAACCCCAAAACATGATGGCATCTCTTTTTGATATCGTCTTGACGGAAATTTATTCAACATCCGTCGTTTTAAAGCCTTAAATAAAACATCTATGAATTTTAATACGCTGGCAATAGGTCTACAGCACTTCAGCAGTAAATATAGCTGGTCCTTCCAAGCCGTCAAGTGGTAGGAGTCAGTTCGTCTCCTGCCGGTATTTGTAATACAGCGCTTGTCAGCCACATACTGCCCGTTCTTCAAAGCCAACAAAACCAAATCGTCAGTCATACAATCGACCTGGCCTGATTATCAACACCACGAAAGCAGAATTATCAACACCACGAAAGCAGAACCCCAGGTCTACCGACTACGAAGCGGGCGCTCTAACCACTACGCCATCGCTACACTAAACAGCAGAGGTGTAGTATCTCGAGACACTATTTTTCAAAGTCTCGGTCTCGTCTCGGCCATATTCAAAGATTCCTTTCAAAATTGATTAAAGTAAGCCAAATTTCCGACAGTTTTGCCTTGCAATAAAACCCGCATTAATTTTAACTTATACTGAAAAGAACAGCTTCACATACGGTGGCGTTATGGTGAATGCGTGTGTCACGATATATAATTATTTTTACGCATATGTTTTCTTTAATTCTCTACGTTTTGCGTTTTGTCCATGTTGAAACTGCCAAGATCTTATTTTCTGTCAGCTTCTCTCAAATAACGCATGCAAGTTTCTTTGATGCGCGTTTTCTGTGACAAACATAAGACAATATAAACAAAACCAACAAAAGCCAAAAACACTGATATAACGCAAAAATGTTGCAACAGAACTTACTGATTTTTGGGGGCAGTACCGATATGCCTTTTAGTAGCTAAGCAGTTACCATGCAATGAAAGAATTTGCCAAAATTCTAACTTAATAATCTCAATCATGACTGTAATGCATAGAATTTAGTCAACAAATTTTTACGAATATGCTCAAACAGATTTAAAGTCACTTCACATATACTGTACAAGCTGAAATTATTGATTGACTGCAATAGAAGACACTAAAGCTACAGTAACTGAAAACTGCACACAATCTGAACAATTGGCACATTATACACAAACTCATAAATCTTAATTACGGGCAAACAGTAAGTCGTCGAGCTTCAATTACGTCATTAAGCGAAGGGTTATGAGTTCGATCCTTTAATCATCGACAAAAAAAAATGGCAGCTACACATAATATATCAATTCATTCAAAGAAAGAATGTGGAGGGCTCCTGGCTGATAACTGAATTTACTAAAATACATTTTGGAGGCCGCTTCTAACAGCAAAAATTCAATGTTCAGTGTTGATACCATTTCTCCCATTTGTTTGCAATGTACTGCACCGGTATGTACGTAACTAGTCAAAGAGAGCGCATAACGGTATGTATTTTCTAAAATTTGGATTGCTTTGTCGGATGACAAACGGTTTTCTTCTTGTTAGTTTTGGTTTAAATTGTCGTTTTAGAACAAACCTATTTCTGTCTAGACCAGGGGTGCACAACCTGCGGCTGTAAAAGGATTTTTTTGAGGCCGTGAAATTGTTAAAATATATTAACTCTTTTGCTCCCGCATGAATAAGGGAAAAAAAATGTCCGTAAGGTGGCAGCGCGAAAAACTGTCATAATCAATCATAATTAATCATAGTTATGTACCTCAAGTTTCTTTGTAAATCATTACTCAGCTGTCTACTTCTACATTAAGTGTGATATATCGTTGAAATCTACATTTCTTGAGGATTTCAAATAGAAAAAAAACATTTTTTTGAATATGCAAATTTTATGCAAATGAACCCCCCAACTGGGGGGGTTGTCTTCAAAATTATAGAGGTACCCTCACCTCAAAGGTCACTACAGATTTTATTTTCAACCAATTTTTTTAGAAATGGTCGCAAAAGGATGCTAAGGACATAAGCTTTCAAGGCACATCAATCAAAACTTACCTAAATGCCTAGGTTTTCTACAATTTGCAATTTTCTGAGGCACATGACCTTTTTTTGACCGGTACCAAATTTTGGTAGTTAAATTCAGTACCTAAAATATGATCAGTTATTATCTGCTACAGGTTAGCCTAAACCATGTAACATTAAGTATTTTTGAACAAGGAATTTCTTCAAGATTCAGAAAATATCAAGTTTAAATAGAATATGTTGTCGCTGACAATGAAACAGCCGCTTGTTTACACCCTTCCCATTTCTTGAAAAACAAGGGGGATACAGCAAACTTTGATTTACGAAAGCCAAACTTGTGCTAGCTTTTAAACTTGTATTTCGCTTCTTGTCTCCTTGGAAATTTGATGCAAAATGACGACTTTAGTAGTGAAACATTTGCAATTTATTTTATCTTTTTTTTAAAAGGCGTTTTTTTTTTTAAAAATTATAATTTAGTGAAGGTAAGTCAAAAAATTTTGGGGGGTTTTGAACTGACATGATGTACAGTACTCATTTTTTTTTGATCAGTAAATATCATATACCACTTAGTCAACCGGCGCGATGGTGTAGTGGTTAGAGCGTCCGCTTCGCAGTCGGTAGACCTGGGGTTCATTTCCCTTGTCGAGTCATACCAAAAGACTTTAAAAAATGGTATTCACAGCTTCCCTGCTTGGCGCTCAGCAAATAAGGGATAGTGTGGAGAACAAGCCGGCAAGCTTGCTTGTTGTGTCCTTGGGCAAGACACTTAACGGGACGCCTCCGTCTTTATGTGGCAGACAGATGGTGGGGCCAAGCAGTCTACCCGTCGTGGTGGCCCAGTCTAACGAAAGACATGCAAACAGAGCATAGCTCATACGCGTAAATAAAATAAACCACTTAGTCTAGACTATTTAAAGTTATATATTACTGGAAAGCAAATTTCCTAAGCTTTCAAATGTAACCGGTATTTAGCAACATATCATATACTTTACGCACTAAATTTACTTTTATCTACTTACCATTCAAATTTGTTTAAGGGGGGGGTTTGAGACCCCTAAAAATTTGGAAATTTAAAAAAGTGGAATTTATTATTATCGCTTGAAATTTTGTCAAATGATGCCCCAAAAGAGTAGTTTTCAGACTGTGTTAATGATAAAAGGTTTGGTTTTGTGGTAAAGATGTAATCTCAATTTGATTTAAGCGTAGTTGGCACGTGCTGAGAATTTGGTCGATTTTGTCGTCTGCAACTGGGCTCTTGGTCTTTTTAACCGTTTTTGGGTATGAAAATCCAAGATATAGGGCACAAATTATACATTTTTCGATGCGTGATCTTTTGAAAATTTTATGAAAATCGGATGAAAAATAAAGTCACAAATCGATTTTTTAGTTAACTAATTTTGTAACTCAATTTAAAAAAATTTGAGGTAAACACTGAAAATACGGGATCATCAATCAATGATTGCGGGAGCGAAAGAGTTAATGCAGATCAGGGATATCTAAAACTAGTTTTAGATATCCTTGATCCAGATATTTATGCTAATTTATTTAAATTGTAGAAATTGTAAAAAAGTAAAAATTGTAAAATCTAATTGTAAAAATGTATTTATGCTAAAATATCTTTAGCAGTTTTGTTGGCATATTTTTATCAAAATTAAAATTTAGCATATTTTTTTGGATCTAGCATTTTCTAGAATATTGTTTTAGCATTTTTTTGATCTAGCATTTTCTTGCTAATTCTTGTAATATCTGGATTTCCTCACTGGTAAATTCTGATGATTTCTTAACCAGCCAGTTTTATAATCACTCTCTTCCTACATGACCGTTAGTCTTTTGGCTTCTTAGGGGCTTCAACCATCTCTGCAACTCTGTGTTTGTTTGTTGTTTATGCTCTGCGTTTGTTTGCTCTCGTTGAGGTATTCTAGTGTGATTTATGCTGGACTAAAGTTGACTTTGCTAAAAGTCAACGGGTCTGTTAAATAAATATAAAAAAAAATGTCTAGCATATTTTTTTCAGAATTAAGTTTAAAAATTTGGTAGCATCATAAATTTACATATTTACACCTAAATTACATATTTACAATAAAATTTCATTATTATTGAAACGGGAAAGAATACCGACGGGATGGCGCAGTGGTTAGAGCGTCCGCTTTGCAATTGGTAGACCTGGGGTTCATTCGCCATGTCGAGTCATACCAAAAGACTTTAAAAAATGGTATCCACAGCTTCCCTGCTTGGCGCTTGGCATTTATGGGAGGTTGTGGAGAACAAGCCGGCAAGTTCGCTTGTTGTGTCCTTGGGCAAGGCACTTAACGGGATGCCCCCGCCTTTATGTGGAAGACAGGTGGCCCATAAGCCTCGAAAAAGGCAACTCCCAAGCGAGTGCGGACGTCCCGTCCAAAGTATAGCGATACAATTCGCTTTCTCGTGAATGGAGGATAAAAATGGCAAATAAAACAAAAAGAAAACTAACAGAAGAAAAACGAGTACGGTATTTAATTCAAAATGGGAGCAGGATTACTTTATGATTGAGACAGCAACACATTCTGTGATGTGTCAATAAGCAACCAAGTTGTAAAGACTTTAAAAGGGAATAACGCAAAACAGCACTTTCGTCGTCACGAATCGCACTCTTACGCGAAACTGAATGGGGATTCAAGAAAGATCTGCATTGAAAATTTCAGATGGTGCGAAAGCAGACAGCTTGCATAACAACTTTCGCTAAGTCCACTAATAGCCACTGTGAAGCATCATACAGAGTGGCATATCATCTTGGCTTTGCGGAAAAACCTTATTCTGATGGCGAACTCGTGAAGCGATGCTTGATGGGCATTGTTAAGTGCATTCACTCTGGGAAGGAAGCTGATTATTCTTCAATTGCTCTCTCGCGAGTTATAATGCAACGCAGGCAAGATGATTTCGCTCAGCAGTTAAAATTCTCTCTGAGAGCAAAGATAAACAAGAAAGAAAGTTTATTTTCACTTGCTTTTGATGAATCAACAGATATCAACGACTCCGCGCAATTGTTAATCTTCGTTCCTTGTGTTTTTTCAAGCTTTGAATTGTGTGAGGATTTCCTTTCCGTGGAAACACTGGCTACTCGCACCCGTGGAGAAGACATACTTATTGCAGTTAAGAATGCCTGCATTCTCTCTGGATTAGATCTGAAACACCTTTGGGGCATTTGCACCGACAGTGCGCCTGCCATGACAGGTAACCGACAGAGATTTGTTACAGGATTTTCGGATTACGTGTCCAACGAATATGGCAATAAAGAACTCATCAATCTTCACTGTATATCCACCCGGAAGCACTATGTGCCAAATCCGTTGCATTAAATACCATTCTGGTGTAGAGCAACGGCAGCCATCCGACTGTAATCCAATTCAAAATGAGTGCACTCCGTATGGCGACTAGTCCCTTCTATCACGATAGCTATTGAACGTAGATGGCGATCCATATATATAGCCAGGTGTTATTGGTGACTTTCTACTTATGGTTTGTATTTGAAGTTGCTGAGGTTGCTACACAATTTCCCTCCTCAAGCACGCGCAGTTAGTGGAGACATGCGAAGGAACGGAGGAGGGTACTGAGGTCGCAACATGCCTTCCCCGCCAACTTTGATAGAGTGAGGTTTGCCGGCCGAAGTAAGTGAGATTCCCGTCAAGACTTCAATTGGAAGGTGGTCTTGACGTTAGGGCTCGGCGACTCGACGATGGCTTGTGCTGCTTGACTGAAGACGCTGCCGTCCAACTACATCGGAGAAGATGTAGCTTCTTCCCGGGTTCACCTTTGTAGCGCAACGGCAGGTATCTGACTGCAATCCAAGTTAAAATGAGTGCACTCCGTGTGACGACAGTCACTTCTATCATGATAACTACTGAAAGTATATGACGTTTCATATTTTAAGCCAAGTGTTGTTGGTGACTTTCTGCTTGTGGTTTGTAGTTGAAGTTGCTGAGGTTGCTACACTGGCTATTTTGACTTGGTCTATAGATTATAATTGGATTAGGATTGAATCAATATGCAAATCAAGCCACAATGTCATCTTATTAATATCTTCAACTACTGTATTTCAACATATTCTTCAATTACGATCCACATTTTAGGCTTTTTTGACCTTGTCCCAAATTCCTATTTCTGGGGTAACTTGTGACAGCAGATCTACTTGATTTCAGAATCCATAATTTCAAATGCACAAACTATTGAAACCTGAAATGTTGCCAATTGGTAAATAAATATGTAAATGTTCACAAAGAGTGGTTAAATTAAGTTGCATGTATTAAATTGAGGGTGGTTATAAATAGGCATAATACAGGCATAGTAGGTATAGTACAGGCATAGTAGAGACATAGTAGGCATAGTACAAGCATAGTAGGCATAGTACTGGTACAAAAATAGCAGGGGAGGTGTGCGACTGAAAACCAGTCTCACTAATATAAAGAAGCCTTACCTCTTTCAAAAAAAATTAATTTTGTGAGTTCAGATTTAAGCATTGAGTGGGCGCAATGAGATTTTACATTAAAAGCTCAAGGTATCATCACTATGCCTAGTATTCTTGTACTATGGCTGTACTCAGGTACTATGCCTATTTATAACTACCAATTAAATTGATAGGTAAATGTTAAAAAGGCAGTAGTTTGTCCCAAATTATTCTAGTTTGCCCTGTGGCATTTAAGGTAGGATTTAGGTTGACCAGTTAAGGAATTATTGTTAAATAGATGGCAGTGGCTATTTTGTCATCAACATTTTACCCTCGGAGGCTATTTTGCCATCAGACATTTGTAATTGAAATAATGTGTAAAACGTGACTTTTAATCATTTCTGATTGGTCAATTATAACGATCAACTAAAAAACTTTGCCCCCCAGTCCACACTATCCTGTACATTTACATACCATGCCCCCTCTAGACTACACTGCCTTTCTCTAAGTGCCCTGCCTGCCAAGATTCCTACCCATAACCATTACATTTTAAATCAGCTACACTATCCATACACAACAGCATCACTGCCAGAATCCTAGCAAGTATGGCTATTTAAACACACATAAATGCTGATGGCAAAATAGCCTCCAAAGGTAAAATACCATGGACAGCTAAATAGATATATTCTCAAGTATACATCCAGTCAAGTAAATTATTTTATCATCAAAGAAAAAATTGTAGGACAAGCTGGGAAACAAAAAAGGTTTATTAATTTCAAATCAAGCAGCTTCCGTATAAGTTTAAGTGGTTACCAGGCTGTCAATTTATTAGTGTTTAAATTGCCAGTATATATAGATATTTTCAAATGTCAATAGATTGAGAAATTTTAGTGGTTTACCTGTAACTCTGGTGACTATTGTTTATCAATCAGTCATCAGATTTTGTTAAATGTAAAGAACTGCCAGTATTATCACATTTTGCACTAGTATGTTAAACCAACATACTAATCATACGCAGGTGTCATGGTATCAGCAATGAAAAATAAAATCCTTTGTGTGTTTGTATTGGCAAGGTGTAAGAGATGGACAACACTAAAATGCAGAAATTTATGGATGCTTAGTCAATTTGGCAGCAGAAAGCTCAATGACCTAGTCAGAGCAATAAAATGAAATTATTTAAACTAGAAACACCTCAACAGTCTGTTTCACCTAAGGCGGCTTCTTAAGAGGTAATTCTAAAACACAACATTGATGTAGAATAGTGTGGGTAAGACCAAAAATTAAAATAAAATTCAATATTAATATACAAGGCTTGAAAATCAAAGAAAAGTAAGCTCTACAGATCTGCCTTACTCAAGCACTGCTTGCTACAACTGGCAAGTAGATGATGGTTTTGCTGCTTGTGATGGCGTTTGCAAGGTGGAAGGTCAGTGAAGCATGGAAAAGACCAAATGTAAAGAGGGTGGGCAAAACGATTGCGGGAGCTAAAATGAATGTATTGGGTTGGCCAAAAACTTCGTTCGGTTTTTGAATGTTATCTTTCAGGTTTACTGAAAATAGTTTTATAGTCTAATACTTCATATCTCGTATTCGGTGCTACGAAAATATTTACGTTAGCACATAAATAGCTGTCTGGCTGATACGTCGTTGAATTATACTTGTATTCAAGCCCTTGCAATAATGGACCAAACAGAGGTTTACTGTGCACAACTTGAAAAGTTAAGCTTAGCTCTTCATCAGAAACGGCTGGGTTTAGTCAACTGTAACGGTGTTGTTTTTCACCATGACAATGCAAGGCCACATACCGCTTTGGTTACTCGGGAAAAGTTGCTGCAGCTTGGGTGGGAGATTTTGCCTCACCCTCCATATTCCCCAGACTTGGCACCAACCGATTTCCATTTGTTTCGTTCACTGCAGAATTCATTAAATGGGAAGCAGTTTGATTCTAAGGAAATGGTAAAACGTTTTGTGGAAAACTTCTTCACCGAAAAAACGCCTGATTTCTTCCAACGTGGAATTATGAATTTACCTAATAGATGGCGAAAGGTAATAGATGCGCATGGTGACTATTGCAGTGATTAAATAAATTCTTCTAAGTATTTATTCCATTTCAGTGTCCATTTAAAAAAACCGAACGAACTTTTTGGCCAACCCAATCAAAACAGGGTACAAATGAAAAAATTGGTAAAGATTGCATTAGATAATGTTTTTCAGCTTAAATTTGATTTAGTGTCTGCATTTAGAAATGAACTCAAATTGTTTATTTAGAAGCATACTTTGATCAGTTTTGTTTTGTTTTGTTTTATTTGCCATTTTTACATATACAGTGGCTATATTTCAGCTTGCAAAGTGGCTATTTTCTCAGCTAGGCAAAGGTTGCAGCACTTAGTGCCACTTTTGAATGCAGCTGCTTTGCATACCATGGACCAGAATATGTGTGGTTTGATTCTCCTATTCTTTGCAGACATAGTTCTATGTCATTCATCTTTCATTGGTTTTTGAATGATGAGCAGTGGTTGTGAAACCAGGTTTTGAACTGGGTCTCACAGAGGTGAAAGTGTGTCTTGTTGGGAGCTGCAATCAAGGCTTAGTAAGCAATTGAATTGGAACAAACCATCTTAAGTGAAACAGACTGTTGAGATATTTTTAGCTTGAAATTTATTGATATATGTAAATACAGAAATTCTTACCAAAATGTGAAAAAAGAATTAAATTATAGAAACTGTAGAAATATGGAAATGCTTAGTTTACCATTTTGTCAATTCTTACTTACTCTTACATCATTTCTGTAATTTCCTTCTGTTTTTAGTTAGTGCTTTTAGTTTTTCCTTATTTCCATTAGTTAATAGTTAGGTAATCCTGTACTTTAGCACAGTAAATTATTTAAGCTGAAAGGGCAGTGTACACTGTAGGGCCAGGCCCGGTATGTAAATGTACGGGGCAGTGTACACTGGAAGGGAGTGTACAGGGTGGGTACCAGTGTACACTGCCCCGTACATTTACATACCAGGCTTGGCCCTACAGTGTACACTGCCCTTTCAGCTTAAATAATTTACCGCGCTAAAGTACAGGATTACCAATAGTTACTTTTTTTAATGAATTTTCGTATTTCATTAATTTCATGGTCAATACGAATTTTGATATTTCTGTGTTTTAGTAATTCCCTGATTCAATATGAATTTTCTTAAATTTCTGTATTTTAGTGTTGTCTGTATGAGAATGAAATGACTGAATTGGCTCAGAGTAGCAACACTAATGCAGAATCACACACAGACAACACACATTTAAACATCAACACATTCAAGCAAACAAAAAATTAACACATTCAAACAAACAAAAAATTAACACATTCAAACAAACAAAAAGTAATTGTTATTTATATTTGATTAAAATGCTCTCTTGTTCAGAATGTGTACAAATTAATTACAAATATTGCAAATTACAAATAAATAGCTTTTTCACACTTGCCAGCTACAAAAACAAAGAATGTGTCTTTCAACCAATTCTAGTTTTGAGCCCCTCATAAAGTGATTTATATTTTTATATAAAATGTGGTCGACAGCTATGTGCTGTGGTAGCTTATCTGTCATGATTGCAAACACCCTTGAAACCTGAAGAAAAAAGTGTGAATTCTCTACTTTCAATTTGTTCAAAAAAAGTGTTAAGCCAAAACGTAGCCTTTTTGTGTAAATTATTTGAAAAATAATTTGTAATACAATAGAATTTGCCTATAGCCACACCTCTACAAGATTGTAAAACATTGCGATTTACTAACTACCACTCCAAAACTGTAAAGTAGACAGGACCCCATAAAATTTTTTCCATGAAGGGCTGCCCCCTCACAAATGCAGTAAAAGCATGCAATTTTAAATAAAGGATAGATCTTACTATTTTTTGCATTAAGTGAGACCCTTTAGTTTTTACGTGCAATTACAAATATTAGCATTTCACTTTTCTACTAGACTTTGAAGCTAAGTTTGCCTCACTTGCAAATACTCACATCCATGAATTTCTCTTTTTTCTCTACTTCAGCCAATTTTGTACAGTTTTCACAAAGATAAAAATTCACTGATTTTTTCATGCATTTGGTGTATGGTTGATATAAATTGAATAAGAGCAGAAACAATATTCAGCCAGCTATGTTGCTGCAACTATCAACAAAGATTCCGCAAGCAAGCTTCAGAAGTGTCTCTAATCCTCTACCAATATTTTCTCTACAATAGGCCTACATAGCCAGACAAAAATTGGAGTGAAATTGGAAAATTTTTTGACAACTTTTTTTGATTTTATTTGGACAATATCCCTAAAATTTACTGAGGTCACTGATGAAATTGACAAAAATATTACAACCGGGCCACATGCTTCTTTTGTGCATTTTGAAAATGGATCACACACCAAAAACAGTTCAAAAGAACTGAACTAGATAAAGAGTGCCACAATAAACCAACGCAGTATATCTGAGGGAAAAACAAAGGTTGTTGTTATATGTAACAAACATAATAGGCAAACTTTAAACATGCAAAAAAATCGCAATTCTGTAGGGACAGGGAAAAAATTTATGCTATTGTAGGCAAGTTTACATCATAAATAAAAACGTGGCAAGTTTACATCATAAATAGAAACGTTAGAATAGTTCTACTGTTCAAGATAAGTGTGGCAACAACGTGCACATAGCTGTAAATCACTGTCTTTTCACTATCACTTCATGTTTATGTCAGACTGTTTGCTGCCTGCAAAAAAAATTGAATGAAGGACACCAGCTCTGAATTGGGGTAAACGACATCTTTTGCAATCTTAGCATATACACTGAATAAAATGCAGTCTGTTATTCAAAACTATCCTTTTTTACACTATCAAAATATGATAGTGATGTCGGTGTAACACTTTTTTCAGCAATGCCCACCAAAATTTGTCTCACTGTTTTCGTACATTTGCCAACAATTTTACACTTGTGCCAGCAGTTATGCAATTCCTAAAATCTCAGAGGGAACACCGATTGTACGTTTGAAAGTGGCCAAAAGATTTGTCATGAAAGAATAAAATGTGTTCCTGATTAGAAAATGCACAAATTTAATGCAAAAATAATAGAATGTGCGCCTTTTATTCAAATAAGTTGGATAATGCTATAGATAATTATTATTTGTTGAAATATTCCGATTTGGAATTAGCAAAAATAAACAGTTTTCAAAAACTCGCACTTTTTCAAAGTAAGTATTTTTTATAATTTGATCTGCTTGTATTTCTGCGATGGCATTGTTACTCTGCAAATGAATAAATTTTGCAGAGGTGTTCTGCAAACTAATGCATGCTGTCAGTCGATGCTGCATTATGTTGAAACATTGTGAATGCATTAAGCTTTGTGTAATGGGAAAACGTGCGTCACTGTGTAAGATGTTACTTCTACTCTAACTGTATATGGCTGTAAAGCATACAATAAGAGTATTTTAAAGTTAAATTTTCGGAGCTGAACCAGGATCAGAATTCAGTTTCTTTGTGCAAAGCAGGAGCTGAATCGGGATTCAAACGTTTTGCGTGTTTGGATTAAGATTGTGTTTGGACTTAAAAATTGCTGACTTCAACCATCTCTGTTATCAACTAAGTTACCAGAACTAACGTTATACAATAGTTTAGCATTTTTGAAAAACTCATTAAATTTCCTGTTTGTTCTCAAAGTCTCCTTGCTCATTGCTCTCAAGAATTATTCTGCGAAATTGACAGTCATACTAATGGTTTAACAAGTTAAAAACTGAAGACCAGTTAGCAGAAACCTTGTAAAGTACCATGGTGGATTTTTGTAGAAAATGTAATACGGTTACTGTTTTTTTTTTCTTAACATCAAGTCATTTTGTTAATGCAGAGTTTTTCTTAAGGTGTTTTAAGGACCAGATAAAAATGAAAATCGGGTCCCTAGAATCAGAGAAAAAACGGTATCAATGTGATAGAGCGGAGGTTCCCAAACTGGGGTTTATGATGATTGCACAAGGGGTCCAACTACAAAGTCCCGAAAATTAACTTCAGTGAAGTTATGAATATGAACTCTAGCCTGACGATGAAATGGACTGCGAGTGACGCAATTGCGGCAACACGACAGGCGTTGACCTTTCTATTTTTTTGGAGGACATCTCCAACTACATATATTTTTGGTCCTTATAGGTCCATATCGGGCACCTAACATTTTCCTTAAAAAAACCCTGGTTAATGGTTCACGTTAGCAATTCGAATGATATTTTTAGGCAATTTGTTTTAACGCACTATGTCTTTGGAATTCCTACAAGTCTAAAGTCAATGTCAAAGCATGTATTTTCAAGACCCAACATTGCAATAATTTTTTCACACGCCTGTTATTAATGGCACTAAATTTTTCACTTTAGCAAAACTGATAGTTTTTTTTCTTGGTAAATGAGCTAATTCTAAAAGTTGGTGGCTGATAGCTGCTTGGGCTTGTAGCATGTGCAGACCTATTGTTTAGCTCATGTTTCAGATTTTTGGTCACATGGCAAACTGCTAAAACACTGGAGAAAGCAGTAGTGATGTAAAGTCTTTTCATCATTTAATTAGAGTTCATGTAACTGATGAGTAGAATTTCACCGAAAGATTGCTTACTTGCTCGGCACCTGACTCCGCTGTATACAAAAAAGGAAAGTGTTCTTGAGCATTGGTTACTATTAAAAATGTAGAAATTCTGCAGAATTTGGGTTAGGCTGCAGACCAAAGGTTGTTTGTGTCTTGACTTTTATTTACTGTTCTGTAGATGCAGTAGTAATCTTTCCACTGCTACATGCCTACCAATTGTCGTAACTACCGACAAAAGCAGTATTGTTTGCCTACATTAAGCATAGCTTGGGTAGTATTACCTTTTAAATCAGCATGTGGATATGATGTATTTCAGCCGTGGATATTTACATGATTAGGCCTAGGGACAGCTTTGAAAATTGTCGCACCGCCTTCAGTGGTGTCACCTGGGGCACGCTGCTTCTACTCGGATGCCATTGCATGTCACTATTTGCTATTGCAGGCTATAAACAGATAAGTGAAGGCTTAGTAACAATGATATTGCTTTTGGGACCAAGTGGTTCAGGAAAAACTACACTCGTCAAGTCATTACTAAACGAACAAAGACTAGCGAAGGTGAAATCGCATTCCAAAACTGAGTTTCAAGAAGCTGAGGAGTTGCCTTCAGTTATTCCAACCGTTGGAACTAACATCATAAGTTTTCCTGTTGGAAGAAAAGCAGTTGAAATTCGTGAAGTTGGGGGTTGTATGATTCCAATATGGAAAAGTTATTTCAAGGATGCAAAAGCTATTATTTTTGTAATAGATGCGTCGAATCCAAGTAAAATTTCCTCGGCATCGATTGAGCTTCGTCAAATTCTGTCAGCGGAAGGTACACAAGCAACGCCATTGCTAATTTTATTCAACAAAACTGACATTCCATCAAAAACATGTATAAACGAAATCAAATATATGTCACATATAGATCATATAATCAAGCATGCAAATCAACCAATCATATGTTTTGACGTCAGTTGCAAAGAAAAAATAGGACTAAGCAACGTGATAGAGTGGATAGTATCAAAAAAATTTTTCACAGTATAACCCATCTGCATTTTGTTTCATCATTTAAATATGCTGCATTATCACATTTTTAAAGTTACTGTGTATGTTTTTAACAGATTTTTTTCACCATGTGATGCTATTTATGTGTAAACATTTTTGCAGTGCAGTTGAACTGTTCATATTTAAAGTCGCTATTTTCTTCCCCAAGCGTTGGGTGCTGTTTTGCAATTTTTGTTTCAATAAAGTTTTTGTAGTCAAAAATATTTTGCTTTGAAATTTATACGTTTGCAGTTATATATTAAATGCGTTACATTTTGAAGTTGCTTTTTGATAAGTCATTATAAAGAAGTTATTCGCAGCATAGCTTTGCTATGAAACTAAAAATATCAAGTGGCACTGTTTTATGTAAAACACTAATTTGAATGAAATAGTGGTGCATTCAAAATTTATGATCGCAACAGTTATTAATACTTCTTACAGTTATTAAGATGTCTTTGGTTCAAGTCTTGGTACTTATGCGTGTACATTGCTCGTTTAAAGGTCAACATTAATGAGTGGGTTCCTTTTCGTATGTCGGGACAGGCCCTGCTGATGAGTCCAAAAGGACGAAACGCGCCCAGGGATGGTCTCGTCAAAATTGGTTGGGTGGTATACTCATTATTGTTTCATTGTATATTCAGCCTTGATAAATTGTTAATGCCCTTTTTCGTTCGTATGCTGGGTTATCAATTAGGTGCAAGGTTTTATAACTTCTTTGTTACTTCAATTTTTATCAATAGAAAAATTGGCTTAAGTATGAATTACGTTTCGTTGCAATAAGAACGGCTGTAGGCCTAATCTCAGCATTATTTTTATTCATTTCAAAGATGTTTGTTGCGTTTTCACTATAATTGTTCATGATTTTAATACATCGCTTGGCCTGAAAGCTGAAGTATGTTTTGTTTGATTTCAATGAACCTAAGCTGGTGCAATTTGATTTCTCTTTTCGTCTTGATATTTTATTGTGTTTTAGGTTTGCGAGTTAAGATTTGAGGTAAGGCAGTAATCTTGCCCATTGTTATTATCCCAATACTCATTGTTGTCAGCTTCATATTTTATGCAAAACGTAATATTTTCAACAGTTGGTGGTATGTAAAATGTATATCCAAAAGTGTCAATTTTCTGATTTTCGCTGTTTGCATATTTTGCGCGCACGTAAGTGAACGTTTCCCAGTGGTTGTAGGTTATTTTCAGCTCCACCTGCTTTTCAAATGAGATGTTTATGACTTTAATTGTACCCGTTACGACTTCACCGTTGATATGAATGGATTCAAGGCATACTTTTTTCTTCCACAGAAGATCGATTAGGGTTTTATAGTTGGTCGGTGGAGGGATCACCACGTTAAAATTGGTGTCTTTTCCTATTGATGTTGCTGAGATTTGTTCCGGTAAAAAGGAATCGAAAAAACTTTCAGGCAGAAAGCTGTCGCTGCTTGAGCTTTCGCTTGTGAACAACGAGTCGCTTGAATACCGACAAATCTAAAGCAAGCGCTAATTCATTAATCTAACGAAATAAATATGACAAACTTATTATTTAAGTTACCTCTAGCCCTCTACGTATTTAACAGATAACGTGGTTGAATGGGTTGGAACATAGTTTATGGTGGCGCTGATCACGTGTTCGAGCCTTGCGCTGGCTATTCTGTGCGCTTGGAAAAGGCACTTCACCGCGATTTCCCAACTGGCGGTACCGCATTGTATCAGTAAATGTTAACACTTAAATGGGTCTAAACACAACTATGCTCTTGTACAGCAATCTGCAAGCAGCACACCGCCATACTTTTTTGGTTTGCGGTATACAGTTTGTACTTGTGGGGCACGCGGTTTGCAGAAGCAAATATTCACTTTAAAAAACCTACTCAAAGATATAAAGTTAATAAAAAAAACGTGTTGAATTTAGTAGCAATAATTTAAACGAAAATTTTGCTCAAATTCAAGTAAATTATCTTTAAAAGTTGATCTCCACGTCAAAGGTCTGCAATTAACTTAATAATAAGATAAATTTTGGGAGTTTGTCTGAAGCTTTTTTCTCAATCAGGTTTCTTCAGTGCTAGATGGGCCTTTAGCGTTGACTGAAATGTAAATTTAAACTACATGCACAAACGTTTGTCAACCACTGCTATAATATAACTGCCAAAGATTTTCTTGTTATCAAAAGATTAAATATGTGACGAATTGCGCATCCAACTACCAGTTTAATGTTTGCGGGTTGAGTTCGTTGCGTTGCGTCATCGAGCGAAACTCGTTTGCTTTCGACTCATTTTTTGTACTGAAATTTTGGCTTGCAGATGCGTTTAGAGACTGATCTCGGCATTGAACCAACTCGTGCTGAGGTCAAAACGATGACACATTGTTTGCAGGTCAATTAAATTTTTGCCAAAAATTAATGTTTTTTAGGAAATGATGGTAAAAAGCAAAATTGTCCAATTTTGAATGGGAATGCGGGATTTCCGAAATTTGAAGATCACATTAATCATGATTAAAATTTAGAGTGAGAATGTTTACTACTTGGCTAAATAGCAATGTGGTTACCAAGAAATCCCGTTTTCTTTCTTCACAGCCACAACTGTCCACAAGCATTTCAATCGAGATGCATGCCTTTTCAAAAAATCTAAACCAGAGCCCTCACAGGATTGATGAAATTGCTTTTGCATCTGATAATAGTTATTATCCACTGTCGTAATCTACACACAGGCTCGTGTTGAGATGACGTCATCTACACGCACGCTCGAGTCTAAGGAGATGGAAAGCAACACCACCTTGCCATTTTGATTGAGAAAAATTGAAACTTTGATTTTTATTAGGGGTGAGATAGAAGTGTGTTTCTCTATACCTAGAAAAAAGCATTTTAAAAAGTTACTGTTTTCGAGAAGACAACCGAGTTTCAAGTCGATGGACATCGGCTGTCTCATGATCTTTATCAATTTCTGGCTCTTAATTTAGATACCATAGCATCATACCTGAGCAAGATCCAAGCCCTTTGTATCGGCAAAAGAAACAAATTTCTTAACTTTTTCTGCTTTGGAATCTTCTTTCACTAACGTCGGCTCTGAAGTTGGTGAACTTATTATATCTGAAATACCGTGACTTTTTTTTTCGTTCTGAAGTTGAAGGAGACTTAAAATCGGAGATTTTGCTACGGGCAATTTTAGAGACTCTGGTAAATTTAATTGATTGACAGTTCTACCAATCTTAGAATTTTCAGGATTTGTCATTACCAGAAACAATAATATACAACGACATAATGTGCAGAAAAGAAATTTGTTTTACTATATCCAAGGCTTTGGTAGATTAGCTTCTCTTTACTTCTTTGATGGATGACAGCCCACAAACTCTTTGTTTTCGTGGTGAATAAATGTTACATCATTTGATATTTGAAAACTATTATTCTCGCATAATTCAATTGATTGTGATGTCTTCAAAATTGCTTAATTATTATTCTGGTGGTTTATGTTTGTTGTAGGTTATGATATTTTATATTTCTTCCTTTCAGCACGAAACGAAACCGTTGTAATGCAATAACAGACGAAAAAAGGGAAATGTCGGCGAAACGATGTAGGATATAAGTACAGTGCTTATTGAACTTGCGAAAAAAACTTTCTGCTGTTTAAAAATAAATTGCGTGAACTATTTTTGTTGAAGAAAGTGAGATGAAAGCTCGGACCCAGTATAAATCAGTAAGTTTAAAATTACAATCTTTTTGAAGCTCTAAGATTACCAGTATTACGCAAAGTCGTAATCACTGACCTCAAGCAAAGCTCCCCCCCCCCCCACTCCTAATCCCCTCTGAAATTGGGTCTGTATAATGCTCTCCGCCACTTTTTTGAAATAAATTTATTACAGTTAATAATGTTACTTGGTAATAAGTTGACGTGACTTAAAGCAAGTTACTCTGTGTGCTTCAAGATGTGCCAGCATTTGTAAAACAATCTCACTGGGCATCGGAATAGTACAAAAAAGCGTGCCTTTTATTTTTCAGGTGAATTAACAATATCGGTTCAGCTGGCCAAGTCACCTTCATCCAATGCATAGTGATGAAAACAGTCATAAAAAGTTTGTGTTTTTTCACATAGCCAAATCTTGTTTCGAAATATAACTATCGTTTTTGAAACGCAATTGATAAAAATACATTTGCGTGGGATTGTGCATACCCACTACATATGTCCAAGTTTCTGGAACTCCTGCCAACGTCTTGAGTTGTTGCCTGAAACTCCAGCAACTTTTGAAAAATAGTGGCGGCTATGCGCAATCCCCGCAATGGCTTTTTAAGGCTTAATTGATTTTCTCTATAAGCAACAATACTTTTGATTTTAGAACAATTAGCTGCGTCAACAGCACATTAACGTTTTGTTGCTGTTCTCACAAATTTCAATTTGGTGACGCCGGCGGAACCGATATTTCTTATACTCGACAATACTGATAGACCTTACTGAAAATGATAGGGTTTTACTCATGCATGGATTGAATTTTGTTCCTACTCCAAACTGAACCGATCATCTTGCTAATGTAGAGTGGTTCAATGCCGTGAAACATCTTCGGCGTGTTGAGTGGCGCAATGTCCTTGGAGACCCCAATACTGACGAAATGGAAAATCTGCCAAAAAAATTAATGTTGCCTTCGTTTTCAAGACCTAGTCCCGAGCAACTGGATGATGAAGTTAAAGCTTATTCTGAAATGATTCCAACAAGAATGCGCAATTTGAAACCTCTTGTTAAATACATGTTTAAATCAAGGAATAACTTGCACAATGAAATGCGTACCAGTCTCACAAAACTTATGCGGAAAGTTAGAAAATTGGGTATTGTCATCTGTAAAGCTGATAAAGATGGTAAGATCTTGATAATTGATTACAGCAATTATGACCAAATAATAAGCGATCAATTGTGCTTGCAATTCACCCAGTTGACTTTAAATGAGGCTACTATCAAACAGCTTCTTACTACCACATTAAATCAAGGTAAAAACTGGATGATAAGATTATACGAATTAAATGATATTAGTG
Organism: Trididemnum clinides; assembly: GCA_963675345.1. Lineage (NCBI taxonomy): Eukaryota > Metazoa > Chordata > Ascidiacea > Aplousobranchia > Didemnidae > Trididemnum > Trididemnum clinides. The sequence continues at coordinate 26,974,637 of OY776293.1, forward strand.
CTCAAATGCTTTTTAATACAATAGGTGTTAAATACAAAGACGGTGCCTACCAACAAGCGAAAGGGTATTACGCAAAGTTTTTCGGTCAACATAATGCAGCATACGCGTATCCTCTATTTAAGACCCACAAACTTACACCAAACAAAATCTTTGAAAAACCTATACACGATATTCCTGTTCGCTTATTGCAAACCGCTGGAAATATTGCCACTTCAAGACTCACCGCGTTTTTAGAACATGTCTTTAAACCTGTTGCCAAAAATTATTTCCAATCGACCGTAAATGAATACTGCAAAGACAGTAAGCCCTATTTGTTGGAGCTAGAGCAATGGAAAAATGAGAATGAAAACATCACAGTTTGATTTTCTAATTCTGCATTGTATACTGTAGCTGCTGATGTACAAAGGTTATACCCCAACATTAACAGAACCTTAATAATGAAAGCACTTGAAATAGCGTTGCAAGAACATACAAATTATGGAAAACAAGCGTAAAAAATTCTAATATGGTTAACTGATTTATGCTTAAAAAATGTCATTATCCAACATCAGAACAAGTTTTACAACCAAAAAGATGGGATCATTACAGGACATAATCATTCGGTTTCACTTGCCAACATAGCATTACATTATATTGTGTGCCAAGTCTCCACAGAAGTAGAACACACAGAAATATTCAAGCGCTTTATTGATGATATTGTTTGGCTTTCTTTTGGCAATCAATCCCAAGGGCGTAGCCAGAAAAAAATTGAGAGGGGGCCAAATTTTGCAACTTTTAATGTGACGTCATTTACTTATAACGACATTTTTCCTTTGCTGAACTACGCTCGTCGCTACTATAAAAATTGCTGTACAAAACTGAGAAAGTGCGAATGCGATTTCACTGATCTAATGTAGTTTTATCAAGAACGGCTTTAATAGTTCAACTTCAATTGTGACGGATCACGCACTATTTATGGAATTTCAAGGAAACCACCCCCACTGGTAGGTTGAACGTTCTGATAAAAGAAGCAACGTCTTTGTAGTAGTCCTCATTGCAATAAAACAAGAAAGCGCTCAGCGGGATGTTTATTTCTTGCAATTACCATAACTTGGATTATTATCAACTCATCACTCGACTGCGACATAGAAGAAAAACTTCGCGATATTTAGTGTGTAAAACGTACACATCTTGTGTGATAACATTTGTAAGTTTAAAAACTTAAGAAGCCATGCCCGACCCACCCTCTTGCTAAAAGTCAACAATAATCTCTAATATACCTGCAGCGGCGCAAAAAAAATTATGTTTTTATTTTTTTTATACTGTTTTGTAATTTGACTTAAAATTCAGGGGGGGCCATAACCCCTTTGGCCCCCCCCTGGCTACGCCTATGATCAAGCCACGCAAAATCAAAAACCAAGCTTTCAGAGACATTTGCAAAATATGATTTGTCATTAAAGTACAGAGATGTCAACACAACAGAAGAAAATGGCAAACTGGAATTTCTAGATATTCTCCATAAAATTTCTCCCCATTCCCAATTTCGATTCATCACCACAGACCACGTTAAACCAACAGCCCTTGACCGCTGCTTTATTCAAGGTTTTTCACACCACCCAGCCACAGTGTTCAAATCGATTGTGTTCGGTGAATCAGTTCGACTTCGACGTTTAAATGAACGCACTGAAGACTACTACAGCAGCTTAGAACAACTTAAGAAGGCATTCCAGGCGCAATATCCCAAACCAATGGTCGAAATTATGATAGCCAAAGCTAAATTTTGGACAAATAGATTTAAATCACCTGCAACCAATAAATCACAAAAGCCAGAACCTATAATTTGGACAACATCATTCAAAAACCTTATCAAACTTCCAAAAAAGGAGAAAGAACTACAACCGCACAGCATGGTCACGTATAAAAAAACCCTTTGTTTAGCATCGCTTCTGTTAAACTTTAGATCCTTGTCAGTAAGCATCGACAAGCCTAACAAAGGAGGTTCCTCTGGAACATGCGGCCACTGTGTCCTTTGCGGTAATCACGGCCAACATCGAAATTCAATGGTCATGCCCACTACCATCATCAAGACGGACAATGAAACCATCAAACTAAAATAAAACTTAACCTGTCGAAACTACGGTATATGTGCTGCTGAATGCACTATTGGCAATGCCAAATATATTGGACGAACTAAAATCAAATTCTCAACCAGGTGGCGAGCTCATTGGACCAATTGGAACAAACAAAACTCAAAATTTGACAATGACCAAAGCGCACTTTTGAAGCATTATTTGATCTATCATTTAAATGACTTGAATCAGAATAACATGTTTTCGTTTAAATATAAAGTAATTTTTTTACAACCGGAAGCAGCGCTTCTAGACTTTTATGAAGATTTTTGGTGGCGCACAATCAAATCTTTAATTAACATTCAGCCAATGATTACGCCGACAATCCAATGAATTTTACTGCTTGGTACTCATAAACAAGCTACTCCATTGTGTTTACTCAATCTACTAGTTTTTATTACAATCAGTTTTCAGTCCTTAGTAAAAAGAATAAAGCCAAAATGCTGGTAAACATTTTATTAAAACGTTTCGCTTTTACACTAAAAGCATCATCAGTTAAATAAATGGTCACCTAAGGCTAGGTTAAACAGATACTGCACTCTAGCCTTAAGTGACCATTTATTTAACTGATGATGCTTTTAGTGTAAAAGCGAAACGTTTTAATAAAATGTTTACCAGCATTTTGGCTTTATTCTTTTTACTAAGAATTGCGAATAAATCCCATTTTTATGCTCCTAATTTTCAGTCCCTTTCACTTTTATTAATTGGTTTATGACGTCATATTAACTTTTTAGTATCACATCCTGCAGCTGTTGTTATGTTAATTGCTCTTAATATTTAGAAGTTAAGGTAGATTTTTATTTTGTTCTTTATCCGTAGATATATTTACCGGTACACCGATTCTCTATTCAATAATATTACAGATAGTGTTCGACTTACGACCGCGTTCGGTTCCGACCATCCGGTCGTAAGTCGGAGTGGTCGTAAGTCGAATCTCATATATACATGTATGTATACATGAGGGCAAAAATTATCGTATGTATTACGAATTAAATATTGAGCTGCCAGCCTATCGATACAGCTGCCTAGCCTTGCCAGGGAAGCGGTCGTAAAGTCGAGCAGTCGTAAGTCGAGCAGGTCGTAAGTCGAACACTACCTGTATTACAATTACCCGATTTGCTGCTACTTGAAGATTATACTGTACGCGTTGTGGAAATATTTAACCTGCAGAGTTTTTAACTCAATGTTTTTTTATGCTGTTAACTGGAACTGATGATGACTAATAGATAGTCGAAATATATTTTCCGTGAATAAAACACAAAGCTGGATGATTGTCTGTGTTTAATTATCTTAAAGATGTAGATACGACCACTGGTGATCTTCAGGTATAGTTGCTTAGTTTTCGGTTGGCCAAAGCTTTTGACTAGAACCCTTTACACCTTTACCACTTCGGTAATGACAATGACACTACTGATGAAGGCATTGCTATTTTTACAACTTAACCCCAAGTGTTTGATTTCGGGTAAGTTTGCTTTTTGCCTGGCTGCGTTTAGGTTAAGACCACGCATCATGCGCCTAGCCAGAGGGGTTTGCTCATATAGATACTCAAACAGCTATGATAAAGTTGCAAGTAGTGAGCTTAATATTTAATAGCTTAATCCCTAAAAAACATATCAATTATTTCAGCGGCAATCGGACAGTATAAAGACTCTGCTTGCTAATTCATGCCCCCCCACAAAAACTTAGAACTGGCGGTAGGCAACCAACAACCAGTGTGTGTGATTGTCCCTTAACGGCAGTTAAAGACTCTATAGTTAATGATCCAACTAAATTCAAAGAAATGAACTTTAATCTTGATAATAATCCACTCGAAGAATGCAAGTCTGCCCCTTGGATCAAAAAAGCTAATAGTATTAAATATTACTTTACAACGTATGTTAAACCAATCACTTTTTTAAACCTGTTACCTTTAGGTAGTGTGCTTAGCCGACTTTACGGGAAAGCAAAAATTCATAAAACCACATATCCCCTTAGACCAGTCATTTCCACGGTTAATACGCCTGAACATAATCTTGCCAACTGGCTCTATTCTTTAATTAAACCTTATAACCCTGATGGCTATTCCTTACCTTCAACTTCGAGTTTTATTGACAAGATTAAAGAACTTAAGCCTACAAACGATACAAAATTAGTAAGTTTTAATGCCACTAGCCTCTCACCAACGTTCCAGTGGACCTTGTAATAAACGATTTTGCGAATGAATTATTCTCACGTAATATCGTCCCTAAGTTACCTTTTCTACAATCCATGAAACCAATTACGCAAAGCATCTTTAAAAAACTTTTAAAACTTATTACCGAAGGTATGTTCATTCAAAACGGTAAACTATTTTCGCAAATTGATGGAGCAGCTATTGGGTAACCCTTTAGGCTCTACGTTTGCCAATAGGTTTTTTGGAATGATTGAAAAGAAAATTTTCAATCAACATCTTTTGTTTTATCCAGGGTTGCGAACTCGGTCGATTTTTATATCAAGTTTAAGTTCGAGTTCGAGTGCTGCTTGTTTTACGAGTTCGAGTTCGACATTTTCATTTTTGCCAGTTCGAGTTCGAGTTCGAGTTCCGTAAAAATTTATCAAGTTTTTTTCGAGTTTAGAAAGTGAAGTGGTTGACTTAGCCTAAGCAAGTTTGCAGTAAAATTGCGCGATCAAACTTATGTTCAAACATCTGTTATAATAAGCAAATGTTGTTGCCATAAGGCAGGCAAAAACATCTTACAATGGAATCATTGTAGGTTCCTGATTATGCGCTTTCGATCAAAACAAGGGCAAGTCTGCGATTCATTGTTTGCAAAGAAAAAGTTAATGGTCAATTAAGGTCACCCATTCTTTACTGTGACTGCTTACATTACAAAATTGTAAAATCTACTTAGAGCGTTCTTCTCAGTGTTCTTAATGTTTTCATAAAATATTTACTGTTTTACGCAGAAAACAGACTTAGTTTAGTTACTCAAAAGCCAAGCTTGCGCAAGTCGGGCTTACAAAAGGAGGCTTGGTGGTATGCAGAAACTAAACTCAAACAACACTTTTGAAAGCTAGGCTCAATGTATTATGACGTTACCGTTATTGAAAACCCAGCCTATGAACTGATTATGAGGTTGCCATTTAATATATTTTATTTGTGGCGTCATGTTAGCAGGTGACACGCTGTTCGTTATAATGGTACGATACAAAAGGAAAATACTGTTTGCAAAAACATTTGGTTAAAGCAGTTACAGTAAGAAATACGGCATGCTGCATAGCCGTGTTACCGGTACTGATTTAAGCTACCTGGGCCCATTGCCCAAATTTAGCAACAACAATACAATAACTAGATTTTGCCTCATTGCGTACGTAAGTCGCGATTTCAGCCATCTACAATGATGACTTAAAAAAGGCTGACTTAAACGAGTAGTTATGACAGGCTAAAACTTCTTTCTGCATACGAAATCAATGACTTAAGTTGGGCTTAAACAATTTTAGAAAAATCCTGGCTTAAGCCTGCTTTCTGCATAAGATCCTTCATTCTTTATTTCCAATAAAAAGATTTCATTCTTTTTAAAGTCAGTTCTAATGACATTGTACAAATGAAAACTAACTCGAACTTGCTTTAAATATTTTCGAGTTCGAGTTCAAGTTTGAGTCCCACAAAAGTTTGAGTTTTGAGTTCGGCAAAAAGATCAAGTTCTTTCGAGTTCGAGTTCGCAGCCCTGGTTTATACGTCATTTTATGTACGTTATGTGGACGATGTGTTTGCCATCTTCAATTTCTCAACCGATGTTCAATTGTTTTTTAATGTGCTAAACAACCAGCACCCAAACTTTTGTTTCACATGTGAGGAAGCCTCAGGTCCATCACTGCTATTTCTTGATGTCGAACTGACGATTTGGGTCGGTGAATTCAATATCATTGTATACCACAAGCCATGATTCGTTATTGAAAACCGAAATCAACTTTATTTTTCTTTTATTTAAACGTAACGGCTACCCAATATCCTTTATCCTAAATGTGATAGACAGGTTTAAGAATAAATTCAACAATCAGAATCGACAATTCACTGTTGACTCCCTCAACAATACTCCTAGCTCAAATCCTTATTTAACCCTACTGTATTTTGGCTCCCCATTTATCAAATTTGGTGAACGCATTACTCCATTGTTTCGCAACCGACTGGGCACTGATATAAAAATAGCCTATCAAACTTTTAAAATTATCTCATATTTCGACTTAAATTTCCTCTACCCGCTTTTTTCTGCTCGAATGATGTCAATAAAAATTTTTCTAGTGCCATGCTTACTTCAACTGCTTGGGATGCCTACTTTACCTATGCAATGCCTACTTTGCCCGTGCATCACCTGTAGTATGTCTATTATTCCTGTATTATGTCGGCTATGCATGCTGTATTGTGAGTATTATGTTTGTACTATGCCCACTATTTCTGTAGTTTGCCGATTATGATGGTACTGTGCCAAGTATGCCCATCTATGCCTGTAGGCCTACGAACCTACGCTGAGTATGCTTGTAATATGTTCCCTTTGCCTGTTGCGTTTGCACTATGTTTACCATGTCTACACTATTTCTGCTATATACCTGTTCTTTGCCAATTATGCCTATATCATGCTCAGCTCACTATCCCTATGCTTTGTCAACACCAGGGATGTGGAAGCGGTTAATTCGTCAATCGCTTCCGCTTCCACTAACAAAAAACGAGAAAACAACCGTTGACAATTTTTTAACTTTCGTGGGTCTGTAGTCTGCCTTCTCCTGTACTTTATGATTTTGAGGAGACAAAAATCTATCCATATAACGCTATTACTTTACGTGCTTCGCTTAAGCTTATTGCTCCGAACTACTCTATGTTTCTTTTTTCTTAGACATTAGGACTCGTGTCAAATGTAGAACAGTGCTCTTCAGCTTTTTGTCATCGCGGAAGTGATGTACTTTCGCGTTTGTCACGGAACCCCCACTAACAAAAGTTTAGAAATCATTAATTGCTTGTAAGAAAATCAAATATTTCATTACTACAATTCAAAAAATAATTGATAAACAGTTATTACAAGTTCCTTCACTACTTACAACCACTTTTACAACAGTTAACTTAATGCTTCTCAGATCTAAACCGTATGACTGCATATTACAACTCTCGACTATATCCTGTTGTCACAACAACAAATTACAGGAGTTTGTGACGTCATCATGACGTCATAGTCAAAGGTAATTTCTTTAGTTTACATTTCTTGACAAAGAAAGACCATTTTTTGCTCAAACAAAGGCCATCCTCGGACTTACCCCATAAAAATTTCATTCTTTGGCGGTCCAAAATGAAGTAACAATCAACGCTTAATAGCACAGTTTGTTCTCGGTATTTTCTCAACAACTAGTAATCATAGAAATAGGATTGTCGCAATTCAATAGAAATTTTTTCTATTTCAACTCTAATGCACTTCTTAAAATTTAGGCGGCTTGTAGTATCGCTTGAATAATTAAGTCTGGTTGCAACCTATACGTAGGAAAAGATTTGCTTCCACTGAGATACTTTAACTCACGCACTTCTCGATCACGAACAAAACAAATATATTCACAATACCACTTTCCAAACTTCGAAGTCCTTCTCTTGTCAAACACAGAAACTAAAGAATTTCGATATATAAATATCAGAGGCTAACCGTAACTAAATCCATCAATTAATCGTTTGTCATAATAATAGAAATCCACAATAAAATCACCGCAGATCAACATCCTTTTTATCACGCTATACTCTCTTTAATAAACTGCTACTCTCTCTGTCTAAATTGTAAAAAATCATGCCGCCTTTAATATACAAAAAACGATTTTCTGGAAAATGCTAGAACATCACGTGACACAAAAAAACACGGTTTATAAATTATGTATTTGGCAAATAAAAAAAAATGAAAAGAAATTTTCTTGAAATTTCGGATAGGGGGGAACTTTTCTTCCAGGTTTTAAGGAACCAAACAAAAATCCAAAATAATGCTTTATTAAACATAATCAAATTAACATAACAATAATTAACATAAACAAATCCACCGAAGCTTTTCGTCCCCTCACGGGGACTTCATCAGGGCTAAATAAAAGAAAAGAGAACAAACTTTTACTCTTAAATTTAATATGGTATTAAGATACTAGTCATTGATAATTCAGTTAGTAACGTTTTAGCACTGTACCGCTCAATGGAACACCTGTAAGAGCGACTTGGCTCCTTGTGAATAACCAAGTTTTATGTTAAGGGAAACGCCTTGCTGCATTGTTTCGTGACAGACTGAGCACTGATATAAAAGTAGCTTATCAAACTTTTAAAATAATCTCTTATTTTAACCTTAAATTTCCTTTACCCGCTCTTTTCTGTTCGAATGTCGTCTATAAATATACTTGTTCTTGGGATAAGAACACGTCATACATCGGTATGACGACTAGACAACTATTCGTCAGAATTGAAAACCATCTTTCCAATAACTTAAGCTCATCTAACTCCGCTATCAAATCCCATCGCGATCAGTGCAAAGCCTGCAGAGAAACAATACCAGCAGAGCAAAACTTTACATTACTGAAAAAGTGCCGTTTCAGCACTGAAACCGAACTAATGGAAGCGTTTCTAATCAAACGCCTTAAGCCATCCCTTAACATAAAACTTGGTTATTCACAAGGAGCCAAGTCGCTCTTACAGGTGTTCCATTGAGCGGTACAGTGCTAAAACGTTACTAACTGAATTATCAATGACTAGTATCTTAATACCATATTAAATTTAAGAGTAAAAGTTTGTTCTCTTTTCTTTTATTTAGCCCTGATGAAGTCCCCGTGAGGGGACGAAAAGCTTCGGTGGATTTGTTTATGTTAATTATTGTTATGTTAATTTGATTATGTTTAATAAAGCATTATTTTGGATTTTTGTTTGGTTCCTTAAAATTTTCTTGAAGAAACAAGATTCACTACAATACACTGGAACTTAGTAACGTAGTCAACCATTGTGACGTCAGAAAAGGTTTGTGAGTTACAAATCTATTAATAAATGCGAAAGAAGAAAGGTCTTTTTTTCGAGAACAGTTTAGCAAGTTTAGGGCTTCAGACAATTCAGATTCACAAATAAAATAATCATTGCAAAATAAAACAACAGATTGCAACCACTATACTTATATAAAAACTATTGTATCAACGCAAATTTACTTATTCGTGACAAGAATTAACAGGTTTTTGGGAGATAGTAAAAACGTGCTTTCGACAAAAACAAGTCCACAACAATTTAAGCTGATTCGAAGATGCAACGAGCAATTTATTTTTTAAGCATTTTAAGCTTTTACAACATGATTAAAACTTGCTCTATGATTTCATAATATGTCTGGTATGATTAACATAGTCCTTCGCTACCAGAGATCATCATATGATAATTTTTTCCGAAAATTACAACTTTTTTATAAAATCAGTTTACTTAAAAAACTGATTTGTGACTTCACTTCTCGACCAATTTTCAAAAATTATTCAAAAATTGAAGATTATTTCAAGGCAATTCCGATAACAATAGAATAGTATCTTTAGCATTTGTTTTTAATCTAAAAAAAAATTGAACTTCAACACACGTCACGTAACTTTTTATTTTCCCAAAAAGTGATAAGTTGAGTAAAAACAGGCAAGTTTAATTCATAAAGATTATGACAAGGACAAACAATTAGTGCCATTTTAAACCTTTGGAAATTTGCTTTTGAGCAATATGTAACTCTAATTGGTTTGGGATAAGGATTTGTTTGTAATGACTGATCAAAAATTAGTTTCCATATATACGAGGTACATATATCATTTTTCATTTTTAGTTGAGCAATTATCTTACTAGACCTAAGCAATTGTGAGGTAAAGTAAGTTTTTGGTACGTTTTGAGTGCTTCTCAAAAGCCTGATTCTTCGGTTTTATCTGTCAACATTTTCGAAAAGATCTAAAAATGAAATCCATAAAAATTTTTAAAAAGCAGCCTACTCCAAGCAAAAACTTAGTAAATCCCCTAGAAAAGAAAAGGGGGTAAAGATGGTCCTATTTTATCTTTTTCAAAAACATTAGTGTCTAGCTACATTACAAATGGGGTCTTGCTATTGCAAAACTTAACTGTGAGTGCTTCACTTTGGATTAGATTGCATTTTGCGTAGCTGCGTTTATGTCAGAACAGAGTAACATACTTGTAGCCAGAGGCGTTAGCTCATGCAAATACGCTTGCAGTTGGGAAAAAATGGTGCTAATTCTGAAAATACTCATCAATCACCTTGGGGCTTTCCCACAACTTTAATAAGCTTTAAAGCATTTGCTGAATTTAAGGGATGAAAGTTGTTTAGTTCAAGAGCGCTTGTGGTGAAACAGGGCAAATAAGACGTTGCCAGGCATTTGAGACATTTTGGGAGGCAGGCAGCAGCTATGAGCAACCGCCCATAATGTTTTTTAATCGATTGCGATTCAAAAAACATTACCTTTGTTTCGGAACAAGATTTTAGCTATATTAAAAAACTTTGACTTTTTATTACAGTTTTAACAACTATCCATTGGGTGAAACTGGCTTGGCCAGCTAAACTGACACGGTTAACCTCAACAACACTGATGGGGGCTCTGCGGGCGTCGCCGGCAGAACCGGCTATATCAATCCTGAAAGCAAAAGTTTTTTTGTGTGTTTTGCTTACTAATCCTAAACTACTGGGCGTGCAAACATCAAACTGGGCACGATTAATTACCATCCCAGGGTGTTTTCATGAGGGGTCGATGACGCCATAATGACGTCCCATTTATACTAGAAAACAAATTTTTGCTTTGTACGTAGGTACATTTTCGCTCTTCAGAAGCTACTGTGATTACAGTATGAAACTTGATACAATTGATCATCACCACAGAATGAGTGTGATAAGGGATTTCGTGATGTCATAATGACAGTGCAATTTAAGATAATTTTTGCAAAAAGGTTTGACGAAGGAAAGCCATTTTGAGCTTAACTAAAAGCCAGTATTCCACTTGCCAACTTGTAAAAATTTTATGTTTCTACAATGTTTGATGACGTCATAATTACCAATAATTGTAAAAATGGTTTTTCCTAGTTTCTTACAAAACACTAATTATAGAAATACAGTTGGCGGTTCTTTCGATAAATGTTGACATCGTTATTCCTAAAACAAAGTGTTTTAGTTTAACAATTATTGGTGATGAAAAAGCAATTACGTGTTTGACTAACTTGTTTTGCTAAACTCTTTCGGCTATCAAACATACAAACTTAAATCTTGGTATCATTGCTCACTACACCAGTGAAGATTATAAGGAGGTTGGATGATGTCACTGCTGTAGCCCCTGGTTAAAATATTAAGACTTTGATTGATTTTATTCTTGGCAACACTATTGTCATGTAAACTGTACAGGCTAAAGCTTAAAAATGTGATTCTGTAAAAAGCTGATGTGTTGCAAGGTAGGCTATAACATAGTTGTGCTGTTACATCATGCTAATCATTATTATTATGTTTGCTTTCTATTGTATTTGAATAAGTAATGTGATAAAGATAAAGTGTGTAATCTTTTGAGTTAAACTAAGTTATAAATGTAACAGTCACAATTGAAGATAGATTTTTAACCCTTACTTATGCTTGGGCTTTTGCCATGACTAAGCAATATAACGGCAGCCAGAGGTTTAGTTCACAAAGATAGAACAACAGTTACGAAAAGTCGTAAGTCGTGGGCCTAATATTTAATAGTTTACATTTGTAAACACAAGTCAATTACTTCAGCAGCATTCCATAACTTTGATTTTGTGTTTCCATGCGCTTAATGAAATGAATAGATAACAGTTTGTCAAATTATTTTCTGTTTCAGTTGCGAGCAAGAGTAGTTCCTGAGTAGGCCTATGCTAGAAATAGGATAAGTAAAGGCATTTCTAGGGACTAGAGAAATCTTAGGACAAAATAGCAGCTATTGTTCCAATCCACAAATGTTTATTGCTTGAAAAACTTTATCCATTTTATTTGAAAATAAGAATTGACTACGTCAAAAAACATAAAGCTTTTATTGCTATTTTCACAACTGCTTGCTGCATGAAGCCAGCTGAAACAATGCTCTTAACCCCGACGTTACTGATGGGAGCCATGTGGGCCGGCATAGCCGGCTATTCTATACTATAAGGCAGATTTCTGTCTATGCGTTCGTTTGCTTTAATTCTTCCAAAACTGCTGGGCATACAAACGTGAATTTTGGCACAATTGGGATTTGTTTTGTTATGACGTCATCATGACGTTATCATGACGCCATAACAGAGTATAGTTTTTGGGAATTTGCATTTCTTGAGTGAGAAGGACGATTTTTTGCTCAAACAAAAGCCAGTCCCAAACTTACTAAGTGGCAAAAGTGTTATCCTTTTCAGGGTAAAAATGCTTTTGGAATAAAAAACCTTTCAGTTGCAGTATCATTCGTCTTGGAAAGGAAAAATGCTATCGTTGCCGTACGACATGTCTTAATCTCTGCAAAATGCCATATGAAGGCGGTAATTTATAGCCATTCATCGCATACAGAGTACGCCTTGTACATAGCTTAATCTTTCGCAGAGACTAAAATCTAAATTTGAATTTTTTTTCTTGATATGGCGGAATAAAGATAATAAGAGCAGCCAAAAGTCTTTCTAGGCTTAACACAAAAGCAAATGCCAAAGGGGGCGTGCCTAATCGTGAAATAGGTCAATCACTAAATATTTGATTTTTTTAATTGTGAAAACGACCACCATTTGGACGTAACCATGATTTTTGACTGTGTTCCCCCGCCTCATACTTTTTGAAAGAATAAATGATACTTCGTAAAATCATATTTTGTTTGTGAGTATTACCAGTTTTTAATAATAAACTAAAATAATTACCATTAGGCTACGTATTCAGCAATTATGCCTCCAATTATGCTAATGTAGAGAAAAGGAAGTAGTCTATTGAATATAATGCGTAGCCAGCTAGGACTTGAGAAGTTCCAGGAGAAATCAAAAGAAAATAACGTCCTTGTCTGAACTCGCACCACATGGAAGACATTTCTGCTATTTTGCTTCAAATAACTTAATGTCTTTCGTACTTCCAAATTTAGTGAAAGTTACGGCCCTCTTTGCCACATTTAAGCAATAAGTTGAGCATGTGAACCAAAGGTCTAGCCAGGCTCTTGAAGCCCCAAATTTAATTACAAAACAGAACGCGTCCAGTCGTGAAATACGCGTAATTTGCATTTCTGGAAGGAGTAAAACGTTTTTTGCTGAAACGAAAGGCAGTTTCCAATTTACCAGGTGGCAAAATTTTACCTTTTTGGGGGTAAAAATGATGTCACAATAAACGATTGATTGCAAAATTTATTTTTCGTATTTGCTCATAAAACTACTGACGAAAGAAACGCGGTTAAAAACTTTTTCGGGAGATATAAACAAGGTGCTTTTGATAACGAAAGTTGACAACAATTTGAATACTATTTGAAACATAACGAGCAATATTTTTTCTACGCATTCTGCATTAAGCACGTCTTAGCAAGTCGAAGACAGTGGTGAAGATGTTCGTTTGCCATATTAATACTGAACTTGTTCTTAACAAAGTTCATGGTTGAGAAAGCGGACCCACAGCTGTAAGTGAAGCCAAACATTGTTAGAATTTGAACTGCTAATTGAAAGAGCGCAAGGAAATTAATATCAGATACTCTGCTTACCCAAAAGGTTTCTGGTGTACAATCACAAAATGCTTGCTTCAACGAAACATTTTTTTGAAAATCAATTATTTCTAGTTGAATTTTTGCAACATCCATCCATTTAAATGTGAGCTTTGCTTCCATCGAAAATTCTGCGATATTTGTTGGATAAATAGGGTTTTGAATGAACAGCGGAAGCTGTTCTCTAAGAACAAAATCATCAAAGCTTTCCTTAAAGTTATCGATCAGCTTCTCAATAAATTGGACGTATTTTACATCAACATATACCACAAACATTATCTTGAAAACAATTTAGTGTGTATTGCAAAAAATGTACCCAACCCAATTTGACGAAACCATCCCTGGACGCGTTTCGTCCTCTTGAACTCCTCAGCAGGGCCTGTCCCGTCCCCCAAACCAAACCTTTCATTTGCAATCACATAAACTCGTTTTCTCCATATGCAAAAGCAGACATGCGTCGGACAAGCGGCGCAAGCAACGGGACAGGCCCTGCTGAGGAGTCCAAGAGGACGAAACGCGTCCAGGGATGGTTTCGTCAAATTGGGTTGGGTACATTGTTTGCAATACACACTAAATTGTTTTCAAGATAATGTTTGTGGTATATGTCGGTGTGAACCTTTTTAACCATCAACTAACCTTGCATAACGTTATCTATTTTACATCAGTATAGTCTTTACGCTGTTCCAAAAGTTTGGGAAGGTGAACAAATTGACACCATATCAGTAGCAAACAATTCCAATTTTTTTTGAAACGCACGAACTGTTGAGATAAAGTTGAAGACTGAGTGATTTTTCCCTTGCAGTTTAACATTAACATCGTTCAGATGTAACATTATGTCTGCCAAAAATCCAGTGGTCTCCGTCTTCACGTCATCTTCCAAAAAATCCAAAAACAACTTTGCCTTTAAACTATTTTGACCCTTCAGGAAAGTGTGTAGCTCCTTTTTACGGCCCAAAACCTCTGAAAACTCGTCCTTTATTTAGCCATTTACATTGTTGTGAAGAAGCAAATCGTCATATCATGCATCAGTCTCAACAAGAAAACTTCGAAGCAAACGATGTTGTAGAGCTGACGCGTTGGCCGAAGGAAGATTACCATCTTCATAATAGTCTCCATAACTTGGCAAAACTCATCTTTCATACTAGCACACCACACGCATTGTTGAATTATACAGTGATAATTTATCATATCGGGATTGTCTTCCTTCAATGGTGTTGTTTATCCCCGATCTCGACCAAACATAGATGGAGCTCCATCTGTAGTCACTGAAATAAAGGACTTTGCATCAATATTTCTTGAATCTAACCTGCCTTTGAATACTTTATAAACATCCTTTCCCCGTGTTCTTTCTTTAAGATTAGTCACTCCCATCAAGTCCCGGAAAGACTCTTTAACTCCAGCATTATAGTATCTTACAAATACCATGACTTAAGCATTATCTGTTTTATCAGTTGATTCATCAATGGCTAGTGAAATGCCAGGTGCATTTTGCTGGCCTTTATCGAGTTGCGACATAAAATCATTTGCCAATAACTCCGTTCTCCTCGTTGATGTAGAATCAGACAATGGAATCTTATTTATTTTTTCTTTTATTTCAGATTTAATTTTATCATCAAACAACGTCTCAACAGTTCCAAGCATACATTCTTTAACAATTTCTGAATCAGTAAAAGGCTTCCTGTGTATTCCCAATATCCAATCGATTCTCAAGGAACATTCTTCTGTTTTCTCTTGAACTGTGATGGAATTGACTAAAATTGTGGCTGATCTCTCATACTGCAATTTCAGCTGATCTATTTTGTTTTTTCTTTCTTTAGTTTTTTGATGATACATCGATTCAAATTTACTGCGCTTAGTTTCATAATGCCATTTCAAGTTACTGCTCTTCACTGAGGCAACACTTTCATTACAAATAAGGCAAAGCAGCTTCGAACCTGATGGAGGCAAAACAAAGCGTACTGCTGTGTCCATTCTTTCTTAAAAGATTAATTTTCCTCGTCGGATTTTCCTTTCTTTAAAAACGCCATATCTTACTTGCTTAAGTTAATTTAGTAAATTCTTTATTAGTACCGCAATAACTTTATATTCTCACTTGACACAAGCAATAAAAGTAATTATTTTTAACTAAAAAGCGTATAAGGATTTGAACGCTTAAACTATCGATCTCATTAACTAAAAACTGAAATTTAAGAATTAATTAAGTCTACATGAGTTTTTGTCCAGTACCGCACTATATAAGTGAGTACCGGTATATGGACGAGTTAATGGTGGAAATGAAATGGAAATGATTTTACAAGTTTGAGTTCTGAAACAGTTTAAGTTTCCTAACCCTAACTCTTAATTTTGCTAATTACAGAAATCGTGTAATTTAAATTAAGGCGTATTGCACTTACTTTGTTTTGTCTAAATATGCCGATACCAACATTTATCACAAAAAAATCTAACGTACATGCAAACTAAAATTCTCACATCCTCACTTAAAACACGACGAACACCGATGCTATGCCATCGTATTTATTCTTATCTTTTTACATACTATCTTCCATTGCGATGCATTGTTTCTTTAAATACTACCAACAAATTAAAAGTGCATTCAATCTCAGTTAGTTTCGACCCGCTATAAAGTAAAGCTTCCGTTAAAATAAGAAAGTTGCATATGACGTCACGCATTTCGCACCAAAAAAAGTAGCTGACAAAACGCTGTAATTTATGCTGAAAAGGTATAGGGCGAACACCAACTTTTGGGATTATTTTGAAAACTAATGAGAAATTAATTAAAATTGGAATCAATTATTGCTACTTGGATCTTTGGAAACAAATAAATTTGATCAAAAGCAATTTGGTTGAGATTAGGTCTTTCTTAGGCTAGTCTAAACTTAGTACTGAGGCCAATAGGAAGGTTGCACGCACGTGATCAAACGTCATCAAAATGCACTTTCGAAAAATCTGGCTGACCAATTTCAATGATTTTGCATTGAATTGAATAGGAGTGATATCGTTTTATGCAAAGTAAATCGTTAAACGTGACAGTTATTGAATGAACGTTAAATATGTTGTTTTACTGATGTTAAGGAATGAATCTGAAGTCAAAGTAAGATAAGAGGTGCTAAGGTTTGCTTGTTATTGCTAATAGTTGGGCTAATTTTATGAGCTAAACATGCAGACTTATTTGTAGCCAGCTTCTGTGAGAGTTTCATACTCAATTAATCAGCGTGTTTCGGAATGCTGAGTTTAAGTTAATTGTAATGTGCAACTTATACAGTATATTTAGTTGCATAAGCATTCTGAAAAGTTATAAACTTAAGTTATACAGTAGCCTAAATGACAGGGCAGACTTGTATAGGCTATCGTTTGTCATATGCTGGATTAGTTATTGTTGGATAAAATCAGTACGTTTTTGAAATTTTTTGTCAATAGTAATTGCAGGCCAGTCATGTTGATATGTCAGATGTAATTGTGTGACCTTAAGTACTCATACAATTTTTTGGGCGATTATCTAGGCTGCTGGACCAAGGGTAATGTAAAAATTACAGTACCGATTTATTCATTCATGCGTATGAGCTCATGCTCTGTTAGCATGTTTTTCGTCACATTGGGTCACCACGACGGGTAGACTGCTTGGCCCCACCACCTGTTTACCAAATAAAGATGGAGGCATACCGTTAAATGCCTTGCTCATGGACACAACAAGTAAACTTGGTGGCAAGCTTACCGTATCGGTAGTAATGATCAAATAATGGTTGTTTTTGCTAATGTACCGATGGTATCTAATTGGTATAGTTTATTTTTAAGTGAGGAGCAAATGGTAGTTAGATGGCACTTCTCTTCTCTTAAGGGCATTTTTAAAATTAGCACACTGTGCTAGGCTTATACTAGCTAACTGAAAGATCAAATATCAACCAAATTGCTTTTGATCAATTTATTTGTTTCCGAGGATCCAAGTAGCAATAATTCATTCCAAATTTTAATTCATTTTTCATTAGTTTTCAAAATAACTTCAAAAGTTGGTGTTCGCCCTATACCTCCCCAGCATAAATTACAGCTTTTGGTCAGCCAGTTTTTTTGGCGCGAAATGTGTGACGTCATATGCAGCCTTCCTATTAAAAAATTGTCCCTAAGAAAAGTGCCATCAAAATACCATTTGCTCCTCACTTAAAAATAAACTCTATACCAATTAGATACTAGTCGGTACAGTAGCAAAAACAACCATTATCTGATTATTACTACCGGTAGTGCAAGCTTGCTTGTTGTGTCCTTGGGCAAGGCAGTTAACGGCATGCTTCCATCTTTATGTGGCAAACAGGTGGTCAACCTACACGTCGTAGTGGTCCAGTGTGACGAAAAACATGCTAACAGAGCATGAGCTCGTACGCATGAATAAATAAATTGGTCCCGTAAGTTATTACCCTTGGTCCAGCAGCCTAAGTATTCGCCCAAAAAATTGTATAAGGAGTACTTAAGGTCACACAATTACATCTGACATATCAACATGACTTGTATGCAATCACTATTGACAAAAAAACGTCAAAAACGTACTGATTTTATCCAACAATAACTAATCCAGCATATGACAAACGATAGCCTATATAAGTCTGCCCTGTCATTTAGGCTACTGTATAACTTAAGTTTATAACTTTTCAGAATGCTTATGCAACTAAATATACTGTATAAGTTGCACATTACAATTAACTTAAACTCAGCATTCCGAAACACGCTGATTAATTGAGTATGAAACTCTCACAGAAGCTGGCTACAAATAAGTCTGCATGTTTAGCTCATAAAATTAGCCCAACTATTAGCAATAACAAGCAAACCTTAGCACCTCTTATCTTACTTTGACTTCAGATTCATTCCTTAACATCAGTAAAACAACATATTTAACGATCATTCAATAACTGTCACGTTTAACGATTTACTTTGCATAAAACGATATCACTCCTATTCAATTCAATGCAAAATCACTGAAATTGGTCAGCCAGATTTTTCGAAAGCGCATTTTGATGACGTTTGATCACGTGCGTGCAACCTTCCTATTAAATGTTTTAATTATTGCGTAATAATAATATTTTGATCACACCACGCAAAAGGTTACAATAGGACACACAAAAGACTAGGGTATTTTTAAGGTTTATTCTGTGGTATTCATATTAAAGTTTTATTTTGCTATCACTTGTAAAATGTTCGGTACGCTAAAACTTTATTGGGGTCCAGCTGGAGCACTCAGAAAGTCCGAATTTGGACCTCGGTCCACCAGTTGGGTAGCCATGCTCTAAGCTGTTCCATTTGTGAAGCCCCTCCCCATTTTCGAACTCAGAATTTCTTTCTAAACAACTTAGAAGTCATTGCCAAATGTCAAAGATATGAGTGTGGTATACATGCAATGAGATATTACATAGACGTTAAAATAAACTCTGTAAAAAAGTTGCTGTAACCTAGTATCGTAAAAATGTTGTCAAATCAATTGAAATTTTTGATATATGAAATTGTGAGATTCAAGGCCTTTCTCGTATTGTTGTCACTCGCGCACGAATTAGCATTCTGCAGCAAGCTTCAAAGCCCAGACTGCTTCGATGGCGTGATAATTTGAGTGTCCATCTTGAATGCAATAGGTGTTGGTTCAATTCTCAACCGGGTCATACAAAAAACATTTTAAAAATGTTATTCACAGTTTCCTGCTTGATGTTCAGCATTAAAAAGATAGTGTGTTAAAAAAGCGGCA
The DNA here is from genome assembly GCA_963675345.1 of Trididemnum clinides. NCBI lineage: Eukaryota > Metazoa > Chordata > Ascidiacea > Aplousobranchia > Didemnidae > Trididemnum > Trididemnum clinides. The sequence goes on from OY776293.1 coordinate 26,994,131, forward strand.
ATTTCGCTTGTTGTGTTCTTGGGAAGGCATTTAACTGGATCCTCTATCTTTATGTGGCAGACAGGTGGTGATCAAGCTAACTGAAGATGACATAAGCGTGCTGAAGTTGCATAGTGCTTACGCACTTGCACAGTTCAGCATCTAGCAATTACGAAGCAGCTCCAAGCCCATAATGAACCTATAAACTTTATTACCTGGAAACTGTCTAAAAAGGACAGCGATTGACACCTTTAGATCTTACTTTATGAAACAGTGGAATTTAATACGTATATTAAATTTATTCGATTATAAGCCACCTCATTTGAATTTACCAAAAGGTAATTATAAGCTGTCACAAAAATAAGACACGCATTATGTTATTTCAAATGCAAAATCGTGACTGTCTGAAGAGAGATTACGAATTATTACAAAACAGTATGACCACATACGTAAAAGCAAGTAAAAAACACGGGGTAAATTAAGCACACGGACCCACCGCTATCTAAATTGATTCTCTCTTGTTTATCACGGAGGAAATTATAATGCCCTTGAAATACAAGACCTCATTGAATACAAGTTGCAAACAAAAAAAATATTAAAAAATACTTAAGAAGTTGCGGGTTGTGTTTGAATTAAAGAAATTCGGTTTTAAGAAATAAGTTTTACAACCATCAAATACAATAAGACTAGGCTACAAAAGTTTTTTCTTGGTTTCATTATACCAAAATTATGCAAGGGTTCATCAAAATTTATCTGTCTAAGTTTGTCACTCTCAATGCACATGATGCTTAGTGCAGACAACCTCTCTTGAGACATCGTGGATCTTAGTTGATATTTGATTCTTCTGAGCTGTGAAAACATTCTCTCTCCTAAGCAGTTAGTGACCATTAAGCTCAGAAATAGTCTAAATATTGCTTCCACAATAAGAAAGGTAGTGTGAATTTTTTCCATGCACATAATTTGATATAGGTCTCCATGAGACACAGAAAAAGAGTGCTCTTCTGTAAGCTTTGGGCTTTGTTACACGTACAAGTGAAAATGTAAAAGTTCATCAGTAAGTTTTAGGTCAACATCTTCTGGATATGCTTCCATTAAAAGTTTTACGCCTTGTACAATTTCTAACTCAGTTGCTTTCAAATTAGCACGAAAGAGGAGCTTTCTGCAATATCATTGTTGGCAATAGCTCTTCTTAAATTGACTTCAAGTGCATCAAGCTTAGGAGTAAAGGATTTTACCCTAGACCTATCCTTTGAAGATAGTTCACCTAAAGCGTCAGATGCATTTCCGCTCTTTCCATGCCTTTTCATTATTCTTTGTCTCCTTGTGACCGATTTGTGGTTAATATTTGGCAAGGCAGCTTTTGCCTGAAGATCAAACTCATTAAAATCTTCTCTGATTTTGCTTCGAAAATCTACAATTGACTGTGCAATTCAACACAAGTACTCAATAATAATTCTGACTTCTGAACGGCTTTGATGACCTTGTGAAAACGATCTAGCGCTTTGGTCCCAAAATGCAACATAAAAACAAATTTCAGTTTTTCCATTTTTTGTAAAAGGTTGTTTGCACGAAGACAGGTATCACCGTTATCATTTACATCTTCTTTCTTTCTTTCTTTTGGAAGGAATCTACATTTTCAGATGCTGGCAGTGATGGTACTCAGCCAGCATCGTGTGTCGACATCCAAAACTGTCAGTCCACGTATTCCTGTAGGTGCCCAATGTATGGGGCATGTCAGAATGATGTGTTCTGCGGTTTGTTCTACAGCGCCACACTCGCAATTCGATGTAGGAGCAAGGCCCCATTTGTGCATGAACGACTGAAAACACCCATCACCAGCCTGCAAGCGGTTGAGCCTGACCCATGATGATCTGGGCAGGCTCATCCCCATTGGCCTAGTGCTTGTCCTAGGAATGAAAGCACGGAGATCAGATGAACACTCCGAGTATTCCGTGCTCCATTTAAAGTCAGTCCATTGAGCTGCACGAATATCCAATTCAGTTAGATCTTGCAGTAACTTCCGTGCAGCGGGCACAAAGGGGCGTCTAGATTTTAGTCTCTCTCTGTAGCCGTCTGGGGACTCGGCCAATAATTCATGAAGAATATGGCCAGGGTCCAGACTGCCACGATATGCTAGGGAGAGCGTTGCTCTTAATCGGCGAAGCTCAGCCGGCTGGATACCTGCGAGGACGGGTAGATAGTCTGTTGGAGTTGGACGCAGGCATCCAGTGACAATGCGCAATGCGTCATTGAGAACACTATCGATGAGGCGAGTGTGTGCACTGCGACACCAAATTGGTGCACAGTACTCCGCAGTAGAGTAGACCAGAGATAGGGCGGCTGTGCGCAGTGTTTTAGCTCCAGCGCCCCAACCTGAGCCTGCAAGTCGTCTCATCAGTGCAACGCGCGTTGTTAGTTTTTTGCGCAATGCCTCAAGGTGGTGACGAAACGTAAGTGATCTGTCCAGTTTAACTCCAAGATAGGTAGGGACTGGACAGAATGGCAGGCGTTTGCCATTGTTGTAGACATTAAGCTCACGTTTGGCCTCTCTGTTGTTCAGGTGAAAGGCCGTCGTCACCGTTTTAGTGTGGCTGAGCTGTAGCCTCCAAGTCTGGAGATATGTTGAGAATGTAGTTATGTCTTGGCTTAAGACCCCCTCCAGGTCCTTCCAGTCATCAGAAGAGTATAACAGTGCCAGAGCATCGGCATAAGCATACCTTCTGGAGACTGTTGAAGGAAGATCGTACACATAGATATTGAAAAGAAGGAGTGCCAAGACCGATCCCAGTGGGACGCCGTTTTTCAGACGTCGCAACCTGCTTCGCTTGCCGTCACTGGTAGTAAGGGTGAAGCTTCTATTCCGGACAAGTTCCATGATCACACGAACCATGTGCTTATCCGGGAGAAGTCTCAGCAGCTTGCAGGTAAGGCCACGATGCCAGACAGTGTCATATGCAGCTGTCAGATCTACAAACACAGCACCGGCCTTCTTTTTTGCCTTGAAAGAATCCTCGATGTTTTGTGTTAGTAAAACAACTTGATCCACTGTCGATTTACCATGTCGAAACCCAGCCTGCGTGCCTGGGAGCAGGGGGTCGACAATAGGTTCTATACGAGCATAGATCAGTCGTTTGAGGATCATGTAAAGGACACAGAGCAAGGAGATGGGACGATAGCTCTTTGGGTCCTGTACAGGTTTGTTTGGCTTTGGGATCGCAACTACAAGTGCTCTTCTCCAGACTTCGGGAATTTTGAGTTGGCGCAAGCAGGAAGAGAGGAAGCCACGTAACCAGGACTTCAAAGCAGTTCCAGCATGGATTATAAGCTCCGGACAAATAGAGTCAGGGCCCGGAGCTTTCCCTGGCTTAACGTGTTGGAGAACGGCAGCGAATTCTCTGGACGAGAAGTCGCCAGAGAGATTCACTGGAGATGGTATCAAAGCCCTCCAACGGTCAGACACTTCTTGAGACATGAGTCGAGACGACTCACGATCAACACCCTCGTATTTCCCGTTTCTTACCAGCTGATCAGCAATGGCGTTAGCTGAAACGGACAGTTACGGGAGCTGTGTCGCGACCTGCCAGTAAGGTTGTTAATTGTGCTCTATGCTTTTCTGCTTGAGTGTGAGAAGTCGATGTTTCGGACTGCCTCCGACCATCGATCTCTGCGTTTCTTGTCAAGCCAAGTTATTAGGGCTGTAGCATCCCTGCTTGACTGGTCTCCAGCAGGAGACTGCAGAAACGTTTGGCAGAGGGCCTCACACTTAGCGTCCCAGCACGGTATGTAGGTGTTAGGACGACCGCATGGGATAGCTTTCTTGGCTGCTTTGCTGATGGTATTGCAAAGATCCTGGTAGGCCTGATCCACATTTGTTGAATCAGGTGATGGTAAATTCCTTGCAAGCTTGTTTGCCAAGGAGTTATAGTGGCTCCAGTTGGCCTTGCGGAAGTTCCATCGCTTTACAGGCCTTCCCGGTACTGGGAGGGAAAGCCTTGGTGGTGTTATAAGCAAAGGTCGATGTTGTGACCTAGAAAACTTCTCCAAAACTCGTCTATAAGGCAGGCGACTATCAGGACCGACGGTGGTAAAGGCAAGATACGGGTTAGTGCCAGTGTTCCAGCGCCCAGAATGAAAGCTAGGCTCATCCTTGGGATTGTGAAGAAGGGCAAGATTATTGGAGCTTGCCCAGCCAATAGGCAGTCTCCATCCACGCTGTTGGTGTTATAACCCCAGTCGACATGGGGGCAGTTGAAATCAACCGCATACAGACAAGGGTGAGTGAACACTGGAAGGTCGGAAACTTGCAACCGCGTTGGTGGAGGTTTGTAGATGTTAACGATTTTATAACCGTCAACATCCACGCACAACCACTTAGTCTCCGATGTCGTGGGAGATTGATCATCTAAAGTCCATTTTAGCCGCTCATGGACAAACGTGGCAAGGCCATGCTTTCTGCTTGGGGAAAACCCAGCTAGTTGATAGTTTGATAGCACTAGCTTTTCTGCAGATATGCAGTGGGTCTCCTGTGGAAGGATGACGAACGCCTCAAGCTGAATAGCAAGGTGATGAAGAACGTTCATCTTGCTAGCTGTGAGGCCTTCGATGTTCAGTTGTAGTATTGAGGGCCCACGACAGATTAGCCGGCCCTTGAACATCGGAATAAGTGGATACCCTTCCGGGTGGGCATATTCGGTTTCCACAGAGCATTAGAGAGACTTTCAAAATGCTAGGTGTACTCACGACCCGCCCTGCGTGAAAGCATGTGCCATGCGGGCCATTTACATCTGAGTGCAAGTGACTGAGAGCATTAGTGATGGCACTGCAACTTCCAAAAATTGCTTCCGTGGCTTTTGCATGTGCATCTCACATAGTATCTGACAAATGTTTAGGCACCTTTGATTGAAATTGCAAAAATGATTTTAGAGCTGCCCACCTCTTTGTGGGAAATAAAAAATAAGGTGTAAATTTCATTGATAATGCCAAAACAGTTTACTGTATCAAGACAGCAGTCAACAGCTGAGCAGCCAACCAAATTTAAGGAGTGGCCAGTAAATGGAATAATTTTTCAAGTTTACTTTTTTTGTAACTTTTTGCTGCATACCGTTGTACATACCAGCCGTGTTCGCATCATTGTCATGAGACTGCTCTCAGCATTTTTGAAAATCAAGCTGAAGCTCAGTAGTGAGATATTTACGCACTAAATCAGCCATGTCTTCCCCAGAGTGATCTTCCAGCTCAAGGAAAGTTAAAAATCTTTCACTTGTTAAACCCATTTACAGGAGACACATATCTCACAATCAAAATTAACTAATCGATATGTGAAATATCAGAGCTGGAATCCACTGAGAAGCTGAAATACCCAGATTCTTTCGCGTCAGCCACAATTGACTCCTTAACTTTTTTGGCTATGAGTTGAATCATCTCTTCGCACATAGTTTTTAACAAATAGGAGGGATTTTCTGTTCCAGAATTTCCATACCGATTGATATGAGCAAGTTAAAATGGATCAAATTTTGCTGCTAGTTCTAAAAGACCAAAATAATTGCCGTTGTTAGATCGAAACTGTTGGTTGTCTCCTCTAAAAGGTAAGCCTCGTTCCGCAAGAGAGCAGATTATAGCACTAATTCGTTCCATGGCATGCCGCCAATACTGCTGTTATGCTTTCATTTTTTTCTTCAGCTTTGAAGCGTATGTCCTCGCTTCCGTCAACATGGCATTTTTGTGCTTCTCTGAGTTTTCATGAGTTTGGATAAGCTAAGAGTTGTACCAGTCATCAAAACCATCAGAAGCTAAAGCCGAAGAAGATGTAGGGCTGGGAAAGAGTTTACAAACAAAGCAACATACCCGGCCTTTTGCTGGAGAATATAGAAGCCACTCTAGACTATATGTTTCACCATTGACTTTTGTTGAATAAAACAGAGTTTTGTGCAAAAACCCAGATTGCTTTTTGCGTACTCGCTTGGAACTAACTTGTGATAATTCTTTCCGCAAACCAACGTCTTTTGGACTTTAAGTAGATCTATGCTCGACATCATGTGCATATGTGTCTGCAATACCTTGGGATTGATTTACCTCAGCAGGTGTGAGCTGAAAATTTGGTTATCCACACTGCTTTCGTGTGGTTTTTTACCCCTCCTTTTGCAGGAACTGAGTTCTGAATTACAGTCCGTTCAAAAAGCTTGAGGACACCCTGTTTTTAGTGAAGTGGTATGGTACGTAAAATAAAACAGATTTGCTGCGTAAAAAATATGATATGTTGCTAAATGCCGATCTCATTTGAAAGCTTAGGAAATTTGCTTCCAGCAGTATATACCTTTAAATAGTTTAGGCTAAGCGGTATATGATATTTACCTAGCAAAAATGTGTACCGTGCATCAAGTCAGTTCAAACCCCCAATATTTTTTGACTTACCTTCACTAAATTGGACTTTTTAGAAAAACTACACCTTTCAAAAACGTAAAAGAAATTGCAAACACTTCATCACTAAAGTCGCGTTTTGAATCAAGTTTCCAAGGATATAGAAGCTAAAATACAAGTTTAAAAGCTGGCAAAAGTTTAGCTTCTCTAAATCAAAGTTTGCTGTATCCCCTTGTTTCTCAACAAATAGGGGGGGCGTAAAAAGCTTCTGTTTCATTGTTAGTGACAACATATTCTATTTAAACTTAATATTTTCTGAATCTTAAAAAAATTTGTTTTTCAAAAATACATAATGTTACAGTGTTTAGGCTACCCTCTGGCAGACAATGGTTGAACATATTTTAGGTACTAAATTTAACTAAAAAAATTAGTACCGTTCAACAAAAAGATTATGGTCCTCAGAAAGTTGCAAATTGAAGAAAACCTAGGCTTTTAGGTAGATTTTGAGTGATATGTTTTGAAAGCTTGTTTTCTTAGCATCATCTAGCGACCATTTCTAAAAAAATTGGTAGAAAAATAAAATCTAAAGTGATCTTTGAGGTAAGGGGGCTATTTTAATTTTGAAGACAACTCAGCACCTATTGGAGAGGATAATTTGCATAAAATTTGCATATTGAAAAAAATATTTTTTTCATTTGAAATCTTCAGCAAATGGAGATTTTAATGATATATATCACTGGATGTAAAAGTAAACAGATGAGTAATGATTTACAAACAAACTTGGGGTATATATGATGATTAATTATGATTGAAAACAAGGTGACTTTTTGAACGGACTGTACAGTACATCATTATTTTCATTTGCAGTGGGCATGGCTGCTTCCTCAAAACCAGGTTGTTGTTCCACGCCCTGCATTGCTGTTTCCATAAGATTACTTCTGATTGAATGCTAGCAGTTGGCTGATTAGCTCCTTCACACTAATTTTCTTGTGATAGCTTTAATGCACCTGTTTCATTGCCGGCATCTGTTGCTTCTGCCAGAGGCTGATGCAAGAAAGTAATGATAGATCTAATCTTCTTTACCATATGATTTTTACTTTCTTTTTCTTGCGCTGGCTAGCACCACTTTAAAATCTTTTACTCATGATAAGATTGGGATACGAAAAAGTAAAAAATAATGTTATTGCTTGATCTAAAGTAGAAATAATCTAAGTTAGTAATATCTCTAATAATAAGTCAATAAGATAACCGAAATTATTTTCCATAGGCAAAACGTATTTACCACATTAACCCTTTAAGGATCATAAGATTCGAATTGATAAAATGTGAAACAATTCCATAATTGTTGGTAACGAAGGGAAAATAATAGATTTTAGAAAAGTGGTTATTACATCATAATCGCATAACAATTAACAATCGTGGGACATATAGGTCCCAGTATCCGTCAAAGGGTTAACAGCAAACAGTAGGCCTACACTGACTATAAACTATTTCAGCATCATGTCAACTACCGGTACTGCTTTTTAGCAGAGTAGACAACTTAGTTACCTTTATGACAACGGCTCTTTGTAACCTAGATAGACACTATTTTAGAAACACAGATATAGGCTCTGCTTTGGGGTATATACTTATTAAATTGCATCTAGCCTGCTTAGTCTACACAATCATTCATACAACAATGTGCAGAGTACTAACTAAGCCTGCAGTAAAACAATTCACTTTTCTTACATAAATCCACTTCCAAAGCTCTTGAGCTAAACTTCAATCAAACTACTGAGAACACATTTATTTACAAACCAGCAGTTGCGAGCAAAAGGGAAGATTTTTATCACTACAAAGCGTAAGCACATTGGCAGTGTTGCCACTAATTATTAGTATTATCAGAAGTTAATAATAACGTGTAGGGGAGTAATCCACTACAGGCTACCCTCTTTCTTTAAATAATAGTACTGGTACTAGTCACACAAATATATACAAAATCAGACATTTCAGTCTTATGTACAATGTGATTTCACAAAGCTGAGATACTGAACATTATGGCATTTTTTTTTTAAAAAAATGAAACATGGCAAATTATAATTCAAGAATACTACTCATGGTGATACAATAGGAAGCAATTGACACAGGTCTATAAGAAAATGCAAAAACATTGTGATACAAATGAATATAGCTGATCTCACAAGGAGATAACAATGCTGATGAGCAAGTAACAATAATAGTAAGACTAATAATAATAATCAATAAACATTAATAAAACGATGGTATCACTGTACCTCGTTCGTATAAGTACATACACTATGAATGTATAATTAGCATCTTGTGCCAATATGCAACTATAATACCATATGAGAGCATGTGTTAAAAAAAGATTGCCAAGATAAAATTATGAGGAAAAACTCAGCAAGATGCCACAACGCAAGGCTCACTACGTAAAAAATTTTTTATCCAAGCAAAGTACAAAATGCACACAGTGCAAAAACTTATGTACAATATAATGCAAATTTGTCAATGCAAAGGGGAAGTGAAATTTGAGAGCAATATGTTTTTCAAAGCCAAATAGGATTTTTGACAGTTGTTTAGGCTTGAGGAAATTTTAATTATGTGCTCTGAAGTTAAACATTTAAGTAATTCAAAATATAACTGTTCATCAGAATATTGCAAGGCAGCATAATGAGCTTCAAAGGTGTGGAAAAATGCGTCCATGTTGACCATATCAAATTGTAGGCTAGGTAGAGTATGAACTATCATAGGCTGTGAAGTTGATGAAGATGCAGAATTTGAAGGGTCAGATGAAGGAATTGAAATAGTTGATTGAGTAGAAGATGATTCAGAAGCCATTTGTCTTAAATTGTAATGGTGCATATAGATAACAAATGATGTGTGAGCAATTGCACCTAAAGTGTAGAATGGAACTAGGCTATTCTATACCAGTATGAAGAAATGTCCAAATTTTTTTTTTTTTTTTTGCTTATCGGGGTCACCAGTTGCAGAGTACTAACTAAGCCTGCAGTAAAACAATTCACTTTTCTTACATAAATCCACTTCCAAAGCTCTTGAGCTAAACTTCAATCAAACTACTGAGAACACATTTATTTACAAACCAGCAGTTGCGAGCAAAAGGGAAGATTTTTATCACTACAAAGCGTAAGCACATTGGCAGTGTTGCCACTAATTATTAGTATTATCAGAAGTTAATAATAACGTGTAGGGGAGTAATCCACTACAAATGTCCATACCCTGGATTTCAAATAAAAGCAAAATTATCAGTCATCACAGCCTTTAATAGTTTGGACTGCTTGCTGTCCAGATAGAGTACGGAGAAAGTGCTTCATGCATCCACGCAAAGTTGCCAGATTTTAAATGCTAAAAGTAGCAAATCTGCAACAACAGTAGCCAAATTTCAATGAATGTTGTTAGCAAGAACCAATCCCTCGACAGTGAGCCTCGACATTTTTATTCACTGTCAGGATTCAGGATATAACCTTTGAAGTACAATTTATTAAATGTGTCCATAGCACAATTATGTACAACTAAAACTGGTTTTTAATAAAAATCAAAAACTAAAACGTTCAGCTAATAAAATTGATTTCTTTTACAAACAAACGCTGTCAGTTACATCCAGGGCTGCGAACTCGAACAGCCTCATAATCAGTTCATAGGCTGGGTTTTCAATAACGGTAACGTCATAATACATTGAGCCTAGCTTTCAAAAGTGTTGTTTGAGTTTAGTTTCTGCATACCACCAAGCCTCCTTTTGTAAGCCCGACTTGCGCAAGCTTGGCTTTTGAGTAACTAAACTAAGTCTGTTTTCTGCGTAAAACAGTAAATATTTTATGAAAACATTAAGAACACTGAGAAGAACGCTCTAAGTAGATTTTACAATTTTGTAATGTAAGCAGTCACAGTAAAGAATGGGTGACCTTAATTGACCATTAACTTTTTCTTTGCAAACAATGAATCGCAGACTTGCCCTTGTTTTGATCGAAAGCGCATAATCAGGAACCTACAATGATTCCATTGTAAGATGTTTTTGCCTGCCTTATGGCAACAACATTTGCTTATTATAACAGATGTTTGAACATAAGTTTGATCGCGCAATTTTACTGCAAACTTGCTTAGGCTAAGTCAACCACTTCACTTTCTAAACTCGAAAAAAACTTGATAAATTTTTACGGAACTCGAACTCGAACTCGAACTGGCAAAAATGAAAATGTCGAACTCAAAATTGAACTCGTACTGGTAAAACAAGCAGCACTCGAACTTAACTCGATATAAAAATCGACCGAGCTCGCAGCCTTGGTTACATCTAAACATAAGACAAGTATCACTAAAATCTAAAATAACTGTAACCAACTACTGCATCAACATTGAAGACAGTCGCATTGTACACCAACTCTAACTAAGCAAAACAACATCCTCAATCTGCAAAAGCAAGTAGGCGCTTGTTTACATTGCAGGAATTTTGGCAAATACACACACTCACACAAAGTTTGTTGATACAAGTATTCTCATGCATTTCGGGCTTGTTTATATCATGTTCAGTTTTAACTAACTATAATTCATTTTAAATGGATATACTAACAATTAATTGACGTTCTTCTCATTGTAGCCAAATTACCAAAGATCAAAGTGGCTCAAAAAATATCAAGCAGTGAAATTGAAAATTTGATAAAGCTAAGCTTTTCATAGCAGTGCATTTGATACTTGTAATCCAGTCCGGCAACTCTACATACACGTAGCATACAAACTAAGCTAGTAAAAATGGAAAGCTTTTTACAGATATTTGTGTGTTATATTTTTGCAATTAGGCTTTAGTACGAAGCACATAATAATTAAAAATGCACAGGAATTCTTATAATAAGAAGGTTGCACGCACGTGATCAAACGTCATCAAAATGCGCTTTCGAAAAATCTGGCTGACCAATTTCAGTGATTTTGCATTGAATTGAATAGGAGTGATATAATTTTTTGCAAATCAAATGAATAAACGTGGCAGTTGTTAAATGAACGTTAAATATGTTGTTTTACTGATGTTAAGGAATGAATCTGAAGTCAAAGTAAGATAAGAGGTGCTAAGGTTTGCTTGTTATTGCTAATAGTTGGGTTAATTTTATGAGCTAAACATGCAGGCTTGTCTTTAGCCAGCTTCTGTGAGAGTTTCATATTCGATTAATTTGCGTGTTTGGAAATGCTGAGTTTAAGTTAATAGTAGTGTGTAATTTATACAGTATATTTAGTAGCATAAACATACTGAAAAGTTATAAACTTAAGTTATACAGTAGCCTAAATGACAGGGCAGACTTATATAGGCTACCGTTTGTCATATGTTCGATTCGATGTTGATCGATGAAATCAGTAATTTTTTGTCAATAGTGCTAGCAGACTAGTTGTATTGATATATCAAATGTAATTTTGTGACATCAACTACTTCTTAAACAATTTTTTGAGCTATTGCATTGGCTGCTGAAATAAGGGTAATTTGAAAACTTACGGTACCGATTCATTTTTTCATAAGTATGAGCTCATGCTCTGTTAGCATGTCTTTCGTCACACTGGGTCACCACGACGGGTAGACTGCTTTGCCCCACCACCTGTTTGCCACATAAAGATGGAGGCATGCCGTTAAATGCCCATGGACACAACAAGCAAGCTTGCCAGCAGGCTTACGGTAACGGCAGTAATGATCAAATAATGGTTGTTTTTGCTAATTTACTGACGAGTATCTAATTGGTATAGAGTTATATTTAACTGAGGAGCAAATGGTATTTTGATGGCACTTTTCTTACGGACAATTTTTTAAAATTGGCACAGAGTACTAAGCTTAGACCAGCCAACGGAAAGACCTAATCTCAACCAAATTGCTTTTGATCAAATTTATTTGTTTCCGAGGATCCAAGTAACAATAATTCATTCCAATTTTTAAATAATTTCTAATTAGTTTTCAAAATAACTTCAAAAGTTGGTGTTCGCCCTATACCTTTCGAACATAAATTATAGCTTTTGGTCAGCTACTTTTTTGGTGCGAAATGTGTGACATCATATGCAACCTTCCTATAGAATTATAAACTTGTTTATTCTTTTATATTTAAAGACGAATTAAAAATGAATGATAGTTCAAAATTAAATGTCGATGCCCATTATAAATTGCGAGGCACAAGGCTTCAGCCTGTCAAACCTATAGGTAAATTTGGCCCTGCAGGAAGGTGGTGGAGCCGGGCAATTTACCTGTCGTGGTTGCTCAGTCTAACTGAAGACCAGCAAAAAGGGGTAATGAGAAGCTCATAAACCGAGACGCTTCTTCAAAAATGAAAGATCTTGTCCATGCTAAAAAGAAGAGTGATTACTGTTACGTGTACAGAAACTATTGCCTCTATTTATTAGCCAACAACTTTTCGTTGCTGTTCTCACTAATGTTTGTACTAGCTGTAAGACCAGCGCAGCTGTCTTAACTGATACGTTATTTGGCAGAGGTGATGGCACACCCTTCCGGGGTACAATTGCACTAAGCCTATAGCCTGCTTGGGAAAAACATTTTTTGCTATTTTGGTTGATATCACCGTTATCGATCTTCCGTGATCAGGCTCAAAAATTTTGGCAAAAGCAATCTCTCTTAATTTTTCTGAACACAGCTAAGCAAGGAAAAACATGAAAAGCAATACATAGCCAACACGAACTTGAGACGATTTTAAAATAAATCGAAAGAAAACAATTTCCTGGTGTGAAATTGTACCTCATGGAAAACGTTTCTGCTTGTTTTGCTTCAAAATAGCTTGATAACAGAATTGCGTTTCCTACCTCCAAACTAAAGGAAAGACGGTCTCCGTGGCTTTTCGTCAGCAACAAACAGTTATCATAGACCTAAGGCGTAGCCAGGATATGGAAACGACAAATTTTTTACAAAACGTAGTGTAACAAGTAGCGCAAATTTTATGTTTAGAAAAAGCATTAAATTTTTTGTTTCTGTTAATAAAACTGGCCGATGGGTGAAGCCGGTTTGGCCTGTTAAACTGATATTCTTATCAGCGACGTTACTACTAGGGGCCCTGCGGGCGACGCCGGCTATTTATATATTGCTAGTTCCAAGTGGTTACGATCGATAGACAGCGTCTTATAAGCGAGAAACAAAACAACAAAGCGAGTGCTGCAGGCGCGAGGCTTCTGATGGAAGCAATGATATTGAGAGATATTTTCAAATTTACAAAGCCATCCCTGGACGCGTTTCGTCCTTTTGAACTGATATATTTTTGAAGTGCTTAACCTATTTGTTACCGGTTCATCAGAGAATCAAATCAAATGACCACAATAAACGCCTATCTTGTTATGAAACAAAACAATAACAAAAATCAATTGAACATGGCAAGAATTATGGGCAGTAGAATGCTGATTATCCGAAATAATTGAGACCGAGGGTGGTTCGGATAGTCAATATTTTTGTGAACAAGTTTGTCAGAGTAGCATTCGAATGATTGGTGTTCTACGGCAATTGTTTAAAATTAAGCTTAAAAAGCAGTTAGCAGGCTAGTAAATTTAGAATTAAATTAAAAAATAGCTACCCAAATAAATATACAGCTCGCTAATGTACTTTCTTGTATTGAAATACTGTACCGATTATGTTTTTTCAAGCAATTTCAAATTTATAAGTGACCATGTTTTATAAACTTGATTAACCTTTCATCAACTGTTTAAAAATTTAGGGTTTAGTTGTTTTATTTTGTTAATTTTAGTTGTTGTTTGTTGACTTTATTCGCTACTTTCCATCGTTCGTTTTTTGTTGTGCCTTAGTCGATGTATATATATTCTAAGAAGAGCTACAGACTTGAAAACTCCTTTTGTGTATTGATTTTGCTGCTTGCCTAAGCCGTGATTTCTGATTGATTTTCTTTATACTAATAGTACCGGTGCTGGTCATGGTGTTGTTTTCTTGTGACAAATTAAATAAATAATCCAAATCAATTAAAAGTAATTCAATCATCACTCTTTCCTCAAACATTAATTCCAATTTTTGAATATTTTTGTTGGCAATGTACATGCTTACTGCCATGATCACGTTATTAGCACCATGTCTACCTTGTTATGGTTGTTGGCAGTGAAGTTTTAAAGCATTTTATTTTTACATATCGGACAACAACAAACCGGATTTCAGTGTAAACACGGTTTCAAAGAAAAAGATCCTAATAAAATGGGATCATTGATAGATCTGAAAGACTGGTTTAGGGTCATTCATCACACGGCTGTGCTAAGGCGTAGTACAAGTATTAAGGCGTTGTACAGTCTAGTACCGGGATAGCAAAACCTAGCAAATAAATTTCAGGTACCATAAACAACCTTTACTTTTTTTCGTTATGTAAACGATCAGCAAACGCAAAGAAAAATTAATGTTTCTACAGTTAACAGCTTTAAGGCAAAACTGAAAAAAATGGTTTAGTTGTTCCTTTGTGCAGTTCTGTCTGTTCAGTTTATTTTGTTCACGTCAACAATACCATGACGCAAACAGGAAAGAAAGCAAACCAATATGAGCAGTAAGAAAATTTGATATTGTTGACCGAAAACAACAAAATGACCATACATTCTTTGAGTTTGTTGCCTCTGTTTGCAAGCAAAATAGGAAGTTGCTCTTGACCGAAACACAAAGTACACACATCACACACACACATGCGTATAATTTTAATTTAATGTCAATCGTATCTTAATGGTTTATTTTAGTTTTTTAATTGAGCCTGAACATGCTGATGACTCATATTTTGTTAGAAGATATTTCTTGAGTTTTTTAAATGTTACTCTAGAATACGGTTTTAATAAATTAGGTATTTTGCTCCATACTACTAATCCATATATCAACAAGCACCTCCTGCCGATGAGGTGTGTGTTCTTTTAATGAAGTAATTGTCATTTTGACTCTATCTAGTTTCATAGCAATGCTGAGATTTTGCTGAGAAGAAATGAAATCTTGAGAGTTTGGTAGACTATTGGTATGGCATTTGTGCATGAAAATAGCCATTTCTGGAAAAATGTATCATCAAGTTTGAGAATGTTTACTTTGTGAAAAAGAGGTATTGAGTGAGCTCGATAGTTTTTGCACTAATTCTTTAAATGGCTCTCTTTTGAAGGGTAGATAAAGGGCTCAAGATTTGAAGAACATGCATTTCTCCATAAAGAGATACTGTAATTTAAGTGAGAATATATCGTAGAATAATATATTTTAAGAAGTGTTTTTTGCTCCACAGAGTTTCTTAACCTGGATAATGCTCAACTGCCATTGATAATTTTGCTACATAATTTACCAATATGATTTTTCCATGACAGTTTGTCCTCAATTAGCACCCCTAAATAATTGAAAAATTCTTTGTGCTCCAATGTAGAATTGTCAAGCATAATCAAAAAATTGATTGTTTAGAAAGCAACATGTAGTTACGTTTGTAGACATTTATTAATAATTTATTTGATTTCATCAAGTGGTTGGTGTTATGAAGTTATTGATATACCATTGTTTGTAAAAGAGAAACATTTCTATTCACCATATATAATAACAAATGATTGGCAAAAAGTTTTTTGCCAAAATTGTATGCAGAAGTAAATTGTTCATATATAAAAGGGGTCCCTGAGTTGATCTTTGGAGAACTCCACAGGAAACATATTTTAGATCTGAGAGTGTTCCATTTACAGATTTACTAGTGTAAATTGTTTTCTATTCCTTATAAAACTTACAAAGAGTTAAAAAAATGCCACAAATTCCATAATTAGGCATTTTGGCTTACAAAATAGAGTGGTTGATTGGGTCAAAAGTTTTAGCTGGCAAAATGAAGTGTTTGACTGTGTCAAAAGCTTTATCAAGAAATATGCAGCAGACGCGTTTGTTTGTCAAAATTGTCATCAATTTCAGCATGTAAATCAGCTAAAATTTGTGATGTGGAATAATTTGTCTGAATCCATTTTGATTAGAAGTTAAAAGATTGTGCTTAGTCAGAAAACTATACCTGCATGAATAAATACACTTTTTAAAAATTTTACCCATTGAAAGTAGTAGGCAAATAAGCCAGTAATTTGAGCATAAAGTTTAGTCTTTTTTTAAATTGGAGTGATTTGGGAAACTTTTAGAACATCAGGTAAAATACCTGCTTAGATACATGTGTTGAACAGCTCAGTTAATATAGTAGCTATGAGAAAAGATGCCATTTTTAAGAATTTAATTGGAATGCAATTTTTTGGAGTACTTTTACGCAGATTTAAACGTTTCAGCTGAAGAATGATTTCATCGGATTTGATAAGATTTAAGTGCAATGAATGTGAGAAGCTTTTTACAGTAATGGATGGCTTAGCATTTATATTCAGAATTTTAGCTGCCCTATCTGGTCCAATGTTGGTGAAGTAATTATTGCTGAACAATAATAAGTGACAACAAAATCAATATTCTGCAAAACATGATGTTTGTAGTTATTAGGTTTTGCCATATCATGACAGAGTAGGAACTAGGAATGCTTAGTATGAGATGTTTAGAAAAAGTGTTGTTTATTCAATTTGGGGATGCAGTCTTTAACTTTTGTTGTTGATTTCAAAACAGGCATAGTTCACATCAAATATTTTGGCTACCTATATACAACTAATTAAGCTATAAGTTATTAAGGACAAATGAGTAACTGTTTTTTTTTATTTGGCTTACAGTTTAGTTGACAATACTAGTGAGTTTTACCATCGTTGCTTAGTATTATAGCCTAACATCAGCTACGCAATACTTTGTCTTAATGAGTTTACTTGTATTATTCAATTGCTGTTGTGGCATTGTTCAATCTGCTGTATTCTTGTGCTTGCAAGCTGTTGTTATGTGCATAGTGGGAGCAATATTTACTAACTTATGGGGAGGTTGTGGGCATGAGGCAGTGTTGATAAGCCAAAGGGAAAGGGTACTGAACAATAGGTATAAAGCAATAACCATAGGCCAATGGGGAGGCCATGAGTCAATAGGTATGGATCATTAAGCGTGAGTCAAAGGATGTAAGACAATGTGCAAGGGACTATGAACAGGAACAAATAGCAGTAGGCATTAACCCATGCCAAATGCCCACACCCATTACACTTTTGTCAAGAACAACATTTCAAATCTCTGTTTTGTGCCTAATTGCGACTGCAGTAGATGGTAAGCTTTTGGTTCTGACCAATCAGCCTTAGCCCCACAAAGAAGAAACATTGATACAAGTGAAGTTTTCACTAACTACTGGTTTTCAAATAAAAAAGTCAATAACTTCATGACTAGGTAGACTTATACCTACTAATTAAACCAACTTCACCAAACTTCTAATAATACCAAACAGCTAAAGGCTATGCTTATGTAGCAGACTAAGTAATAGCATCATGCACGAGATAACATAGGTGAAAACATTAGATGAATGGGCAATATTACATTGGTGTGGCCTATGTTGTACCTTGTGCAAGTTATCGACTTCTTAGCTGGTTGTACTCTAAACAAGTCAACCTGAAATAGGTCTACTGTAAAATAAGTCAAACCTAAAGTAGAAAAAAATTATACTCATTAGTATATTTAACAAAGTGGCTATTTTGCCGTGACCATTTGTGTGTGTCTAAATAAGCATATTTGCTAGAATTTTGGCACTGATGCTGTGGTGCATCTGCCTTGAAATATTGTGGTTATGGGTTTAATTCTTTGCTGGCAGGGTACTTAGACAAACGCAGTATACACTGAAAGGGTGCCTGGTATGTGAATGTACAGAGGAGTATACACTGGGGATACAATCTTTTTTTAATTCATTGAAATTACAAATCAGCAACCACCTAAAGTCACATGTTTAGTATGTTGTTCAAATTTGACCAATCACAAAATGTCTGATGGCAAAATATTGACGGCAAAGAAGTCAATGCCTATATTTAGAAGGGCATTGCATATGACTATTTTTTAGACTGCTACCAATGTCATATCTTGAACAAGTTGCACTGAGCAGGTCATATCTAAACTAATCATATCTACAGCAGTAAAAGTTGTACCCATGACTGTATTTTGGCAGGGCATTGCCCTAGCATAAAAATGGTTAGGGGCATTGTGCTGACATTTGCAGGGTGGGGATATTGTGCAAGCATATCCAACAGAGGCATTGTGTCATAGCTTCTTGTGACACTCAAACATTCACCTTGATTTATCCTATTTTTGAAAAAATCTGTATGGGTCAATCAACAATATCGATCATTTAGTGTAGCCAGAGGCAAATTTTGAGAGACCATAAATATATTTTTTAGTTATGTTCAATTAACTTTTTGTTTTTCTTAGAATCGACTCTAACTTCACCCCCCCTTTGGTGGTCCTCAAATTAATTTGATGTCTTTTTAAAAAGATATATGTTTTGTAGACATAAAACCCAAAAATTTAATTTTTGCTGTAGTTTTAAAATTTGGGAAATGATCCTTTGGCTATTCTATGTACTGACTAAGCGCTCAGTTCTGATATGAAGATGCATTTCATCTTTTCATCTCAAGAATAGGATGATGAATTGGCTAAAAGAACACGAAATACTGCATGGTTTTTCACATTCGTACATTGTAGAACCACATAACTATTTTCCCCAAATTATTAGAATCCAATCACGAAATACATTCATTTATTTTTAGATTTTACTGCTATATGACATTTGTTTCCAAACAACATTATCAAACAAATTTTAGGACAAAATTTGCAGTTAGTGTTGATCTCCAAATGATAAAGATGAAAGTTCGTCAAGCAAAACTGAAGAACAAAAATATATATTTTTTGTCTCTTAAAATTTGCTTCTGGCTACTCTAAATGATTCAGTATTGTTGATTCAAATATATGAAGGATTTTTGAAAACATATTACAAATCAAGCTGGTTTTTTTGAGCGCCACATAAATGGGTTATTATCTAATGCCTCCCTTAAATATGTTAGCACAATGCCATCACATATCTTCGTGCAATGCCCTTCCAACTTAAATGCACTTAAGTGTATGACTTTTGGTGCTTTTAGATACTACTTTTTTTAAGGTGTCATTGACTGCAGCCCTCTTGTGGCACTCAAAGAATTAGCTTGTCTTGTCTTTTTGTAGGGATATATTCAGTAATTATGATGTCATCTTTTGGTTACCTGTACAGTTGGTTAACTTGACTGCTGGCAACGTAGTGTTTAGCTTAGAGCTAACAGAATGAGATGTGTTAAATTTTTATTGTTTGCAGCTGTTAACACATTAGGGCCTAGGCTCTAGCTAATAATTTATAAAGCGCAGCTAATGTTCTGCTTTACGAAGTGTAAACAACTGTTCAACTTGAAACTTTTATCAGATTTGCGTTGTTGTAAGTCCAGTGGCTATTTCAGTCATTTTCCTTATGGCCTAAGAACTCAATATTACCAAGTTTTACAAGTATGTTTTATTCATAAAAAAGCAAACCTGATGGCAGAAGAAGGTAAAATAAAAAATGTTGAGGGTACCTGTGATGCAGTTGTAAAGCATATTGACACGCCAGAGTTTCATAGTATTTTTTCTGTTGGTTTAAAAAAATTGCATGCACTCTTTTTAAAAAATGGTTTTGAAATGAGACTGTGTGGCGGTGCTGTGAGAGACATTCTGCTGGGAAAAAAACCAAAAGATTTAGATTTTGCCAGTGTGGCAACACCTGATCAAATGATTGCTATGTTTAATAAAGAAGGAATTAGATTGATAAGTGAAACAGGTTGGACTCATGGAACAGTGACTTGTCGCCTAGAAGAAGAAAATTTTGAAATAACAACGCTACGTATTGATACTGTTTGTGATGGAAGAAGGGCTGTTGTAGAATACACAAAGGATTGGAAAATAGATGCAGCCCGTCGTGATTTAACAATAAATTCAATGTTCATGACATTAGATGGCTATGTAATAGACTATTTTGGTGGCATTGAAGACTTAAAACATCGCATTGTAAAATATGTTGGCAACCCTAAGCAACGTATTATGGAAGATTATTTAAGAATATTACGATTTTTTCGCTTTTTTGGTCGAATTGCTGATGATCACACAGAGTTTGATCAAAACACTCTTGACATAATTTCACAAAACTTGGGTGGATTGGACAATGTTTCAGGTGAACGACTCCACACAGAGTTACAGTTGATATTCTCTGGTGATCACGTGGTAAAAGTTTTGAGAACAATGCACAAATGTGGACTGTTTCCATTTATTGCTTTGCCCAGTGATGCTGACTTGGATCATTTTGAAAAGGTGTATGATCGATCAAAAAGACTAAATGCACATTACCAGACTTTCGTCACTGCTTTAATACCTACTGAAAAAGACTTGGAAGCATACCATCGCCGAGTCAAGTTTTCTAATGTACATCTAAATATCAGTCGCTTTATCTTGCAGCATGAGGGCAAACATGCTGAAAATGATAACCGATTTGCGTTGTACACTGACATGATTGTTGAATATCACAAAAAGTTTCGTTTAAAAGGTGGCTGTAATTACTTTTTTGAATTTCTGAAATACAAAGGTGATGAGGAAGCATTGGCTCATTTTACAGATTTTCGGATTCCACAATTTCCAGTGTCTGGAACAGTTGTGAAAGAAAAGACTGGCGCCACTGGAAAGGATATTGGCAAGGTCATGAATATGCTATATCAGCTGTGGAGGGAAAGTGAATACAAATTAACTGGTGATGAACTCGCTGAACATATTGATTTGACAACATTAGACAAGTTAAAGGACTCTTAACCTTTAAAACAGAAAAATTAACCTATATCAGAGATGATGGTAGGGCTTTATTGTAATAAAATGTCAACTCTCTCCTACTCCTGAGAACTTATTTACTTGAGGTTATTTGTGTCCGACTTCAGTGTCAAAGTATTTTCAAAAAAGTTATTACTTTTGCTAGAGCTTATACAATTTCATTATGTTGATATGCTTTTGTTAGATTAATGTGTTTTTATCAGTTATCTTATAGAACAAAGATGATAATCAAGCAATCATCAATAAAGGTTGCAGAGGGTAAGTACATTACTATGACAACTCTGCTGACTGCCAAGCACTTTTGGTACTTTATCAATGGTGGACTCAGTGGTAGTGGATGTAGCTAGCTCATAAGCAAATCCTTGTTCAAACGTATTTCTCATCAATATCCACTTCGGTGCTTATTTTGTACATATATTGGGAAAACAATATTAAGGGGTTGCAGAATGTTTGAAATTGCTTGTGCAAAACCATGTGTTCAATGCGATGAGTGGTGACTGACATTTACTGGTAAAATTTCACTGATAAAGGGCTGCAAAAAAACTTGTATGCCGCCCTTCAAGCAACCCTTGTATAGAATCTATTGAGCGCAGTGATAAAGGTTTTTGAGTACAATTTGAAATTTTACTGTTTGTTTTTTTCATGGTAAAACTTGGACTTAATTTGCTCTATCATTTATTTCGTAGCAATTTATTTTTGTTGTTTGCTTCTGTAGCGGTAGACCAATCTGTAAAGAATTATCTTTATTGAATTAAACAACAATGTGAAAAAGTAACTTTATCTTGGTGTTTACTAAATCGCTACAGCTTTTTTGAAATGAATGTTGATGTATTTTTGATTTTTTTAAGGGACATAATGATAGTTGTCAAAACTTTGATATAAATCAACAAAACACCCTAGAGCATGCATGGGCAACCTTTTGTCACTGGGGGTCAAAATGTGCATTTGGAACTTGACTGAGGGCCGGAGCCGTAATTGTGATTTTAAGTGTAATCTAGGTACATATTTTTGTGGGGTTTGGATTGTATTTATGTAATGCTATTTTACACGCAATGTGTTTTCAATTTTGTTTGCACAGGGATATCCATAAAAAATGTATACCTATATTGATATAGACAGCATTTTCACCATATTTTATCTGTAATTTCTGTATTGACATATAATTGTAATAATGAAAACAAGGGTAGTTAAAGGTAACATTTTTCATGAAAAATTTATTGAACCCAATGAATTGTCAATCTTAATATGTCAGATATGCTATAAAACTAATAGTAATGTTTAATTAAATTACTTTCTAATGGGAAATCTGGGCTTGGTGCTCTTTCACCAACGTGTCAATTTTTGGTGCTATGCTGGAGGCGGCCACTCTTAGACTATTTTCAAGATGACAATCTGTCACTCTAGGGCCTAGAGTGAGTCAGCGGGTCTGTGAGACACACGGCACCATATATTTAAGCATAAACAGCACATTTAGAAAGGTTTTGTGGAGGTAAGAAAGCATTAACCCGTTTGGTTCCCATAACGTTTGAGAGAACTATTATTGATATTTGCTAAGTACATAAGTAAGGATCGTTTCTACACATTTATTTGACGACCGTGTAAGTAATTTACCATCCAAGATAAAATGCCATGTTCCAGTTACGGCCTTACCTGTATTGTTTGATATCTTTGACGTATTAGGCTTAAGCTATCATAGCAGTGCTGACGCCTGGTACTTGCGCTTGCTAAAAGATAAAAGTAGTTCAACACAAAATTTGACCTACAAAGCTATAATAAATACAACGTACTAAAAATAACTTCCAAACTCCAGAGCAAGCTTCCGTTGACTCTTTCCCAGTGGCAAAAAATAACTGGTAAATGTAAACAAGCCGAAATAATTTTTCAAACTTTTGGGTCTCGCAGATTCACGCATAAAGTAACACTCATCGAAAAGTTTATTACCCGAAATTTACGCTTATCCACGCTTTATTTCGTTTGCCAACTTGTTTTTTGGTTATTGCCTAAAGTTTTGAAGTTGAAATAAAGACAACTAGGCTCACCGAAGCTCTGGCTCAGTTAGCCTCTTTACCAGAAATATCTTAACTCAATGTAGATATGCATTAATGTTAGTTATCTTTGATGAAGAGAAAACTCGTTTAACCGGCGTGGTTGTGTAATGGTTAGGATGTCCGCTTTGCTGTCGGTTGACCTAGGCTCAAGTCCCTTATCAAATCATACCAGAGATAACCAATTTTTATTCACAGATGTCTCGCGTGACTCTCAGTAATAAAAGTAACGTGAAGGGTAAAATATGAAAGTGAGTTTTTAGTCACTAGAAACTTGTGCGATGGTCCTCCGTCGCTTGAGCACGTGGCCACTGATGGCGCCACGACAAATGCATTTGATCTCCATTTTATGTGTATGGCTATAAATTACGCTAATAATTTTGTATAATGAAGCTGCTGAAAATCAGTTTTCCTCTTGCGTACTATACAAAATTGTTCTAAAGTACTGTTACGGTTTTTAGTGCTTATAAATGTAAATTGTATTATAAGTGTCTTTCGCCGTGCCCTAGCGTGTAGTTGTTTAATGTGTAAGTTCAACCTTTGGTGCTCTCACTTATTTTTTATCTTTGTACCAGAGGAATACTTTTTGTAGGTTATACTACAACCCCCTTGTATTCAGACATGCTTTCGGAATTGCCATTCTTGTTGGCCCAGTGCTTTTCTGCTACAAGCAAAAAAAGGAAGTTGTATTTTTTTTTCAACGATCCAACAACTTAGTCATCGTGGGATTTGAACGCACGACCTTAGCGTCGCTCCGACCCACTCCAATGCGTTATTGGCTGACATGTTATTTTTTTCGAGAAATAGGATAATTTTCTTCTTTCAGATTTGTAGTTAATGTAGGTGTAATGTCTTCTGCTGGTTGGAAGGACATCAAATACCGGCAAGATCTTCCACCCCCTGGCGGATATGAGTCCATTCCCTATAAACGAAACATCCCTATTCGTGGTCCAAGTGGGGCTGTAATGCTGGGACTTCTTGTGGCCATACATGGTCTTGGCTTGTGGTGCCATCACAAAAAGGCTGATTATGGCTATCTAAAGTCGCAGGAGAATCATTCTGCTGAGCTGTGCATGGAGCCGCTTCTTGACGCAGAACGTGATCGAGCAAATCTCCGAAATTGGAAAGAAACTGTGGAATCGGAAGCTCTCAACATTGTGGGCACTGGGTTTGACCCTGATTTTAAGCCTGGCGCCACAGGAGCATTTTCTACTGACCGCTACCATGATACAATCATGACTGGTCCATCTATGTTGCTTTCAAGAATACAAAACTGGTATCATATGAATGGAATTCCACGTTGTGGGCCTTGAATACGCTTTATTTTGTCTTTTTAAAATATAGTCTCTCTGTTTGTATGATTTGAATCGAAATATATTGGATTTATGTAACTTCCTGCTGATTTATTGCAATGATTTTTCAAGGTAGCCGTTTAGCTTAGTGAATAAAAAGTTGGGTGATCAATTCAGCAACATTTCCCTGAACGAAATACTTGCATTACAGACCTTTGATTTCTTGGCATGCTAAGTAGGGTTCGATTATCCGGATAACGGTTAACCGGGAATTTTTTTGCTATCCGATATCTGGATATAATTCTGTCGGTTAACCGGATAAAAGAATATCGTTGTTAATGCTTTAACACTTTTTAGTAAGTTTCAACATTCTTTGTTATGAGGAGGCTGACTCCCGCTGAGCGCAATTAAACTTTTGTTCACACTCTTATTGTCTTATATTTTCAACTACTCAAAAAATACATGAGTGAACTTTACTCACACGTCCCAAAGAAAGCCAAGGAAATGATTATTTTCATGGAAGACTGCATTTGCATTGTGAGATGAAGTTTGTGCAGGGTTTGGTTGTAAGAAGATTTCAGTTGAACTTAAAAGCTTTGAATACAACCTAGTTTAAACTGACTAAATTTAAGAGAAATCCCGTATGGGGTTACTTTCTACGATCAAGAAATGGTGATAGGGCAAATGTGAAACCTGCGAAAACACGATTTTTTGTAAAGGTAGATTTTCAGGAGCAATGAGAAACCACCTTTGTCTAAAACATAAAATTCTTTTCGACACACGGAATGCAAAACAGCGAGTTTCTTTAGAAAACGCAAACAAAAATTCCGCGGGTACCAGCACGATTGAAAACTATTTAAACCAACCGAAGAGTCGCTGGAAAGGGTTGTTGAGCTAGCAGCTGTGGACAGAATTTCTTTTAACACCATTTCTACTAGTAAGCAACTAAGACAAGCATTTGCAGCAAGAGGATACAAGCTACCACAAACGGTTCAAAATGTCAGAAGTATTATCATATCCTTTTTCCATACACTGAAAAGCGATATAAAGAAAATGATTGGAATAAAAAAAGGGGCAGGAAGTTTTTGTAGTCACTCTTGATGAATACACAAGGACAAGAAGCAGAAGATACATGAACTTAAACCCGCACTATGATTCAGACCCTGTTAATTTAGGATTGGTAAGAATCAAAGGTTCCATGCCAGCTGAAAGAGTAGAGAATTTGGTGAAAGAAAGATTGCACGAGTTTGGCCTCAAGATGGAAGACATTGTTGCAGCTACGACAGATGGAGCTAGTGTGATGAAGAGTTTTGGAAGAATGATTTGTTGCGTCCACCAGCTCTGTTTTGCGCATGGTTATCATTTAGCAGTAACTGATTTCTTGTATGCAAGGCAAAATCTCTTTGAAGGACTAGAAAAGGAAAGGGAAAATAATAATACTGGATCGGATTCAGAATTTTCTGGAAGGAAGTTGATGAAGCTGCTGTAGATCTTGTGGAGACTGAAACAATTGGCGTAGAACTTCAACAATTTGTTGCGGAAGTGATAGGGAAGGTTAGAACAGTGGTAAAGATGTTTCGCAAAAGTCCTCTTAACAACGAAATTCTGCAAAAACATATCCAAGCACAATTGAACACAAAGCAGAAGTTAATTCTAGATTCAAAGACTAGATGGAACAGTCTTTTAGAGATGATCAAAATATTTGTAAGAGCGGAAAAATGTATCAGAATGGCTCTTGTCGAAATTGGAACTTCTACCACCATTACGAGCGCAGACATTAAAATTCTCCATGATCTGATTGATGTACTTGAACCT
This sequence comes from Trididemnum clinides, assembly GCA_963675345.1. Taxonomy (NCBI): domain Eukaryota; kingdom Metazoa; phylum Chordata; class Ascidiacea; order Aplousobranchia; family Didemnidae; genus Trididemnum; species Trididemnum clinides. Next base: position 27,020,338 of record OY776293.1, read on the forward strand.
GTCAAACACACTGTAGATGGACTTTGCAGGAGAAACGCTACACTTCTTACAGCTGAGCGGATTCATGATGTTGTGTTTAAAACTCTCTCTAATTCTAATTTTGCGTACTCGGCATCTCTTAAGTCTCATCTTGAGATAAGAATCAAAGACAGGAGAAATGCATGTCTTGTTCACCTACTTGAATATTTGCATGATCCCAATTTTCTAATGGAGAACAAGTTTGATATTTTGGGCGAATACGGAAACAAAAACAAGATGTACACTCTTGCTGCAACCCTAATGCAAAAGCTGTTTGGAGTACCAGAGCCTGGTCCTGGAGAAGAAAGCCAGTTTGCGTCACTCGCTTCTACTTCAGTATGTAGAGACTCATCACGTGCATCTCTCAAGGAAGAACTAGAACGAGCTATCACGTCAGTATCAATTCCAGCTACTCGTCCTTCCCTTACTCCAAACCTTAACAGAAGAATGGTCCAAAAGGAATGTGAAGTGTTTGAAGCTTCTGGGATACAACATGTCAACCTTCAGACTCTTTATGAAGCTCTGCTTACTATTCAGCCCACTTCTGTGGAAGCAAAAAGAGCATTCAGTGCATGTGGACTCTTTGTTATAAAACTCCGGTCTCGTCTACACGATTCTACAATCGATGCATTGTGCTTTATATGGAATGCGTTGCAGAAGCAGTAAACATTAAATCTGCGAGATTTTTTCATATTCGATTGTACTGCACGTGTGCTTTTGTCTATAATAAAACTGTACAATACTTTTCATATTTAGCAGTTATTATCCGGTTAGCTAAAATTCAAGTACACGGATATATCCGTTATCCGGATAATAAAAATTATTGATATCCGAACTAACCCTAATGCTACGCTAAAATGGCCATACTAACGTTGCAGAGTTTGTTCAAGATGGACTCTGGTGGATGCCCAACATCTTTGGTTACCCCACTTAACGCTGTGCTTTATATCTTTCAATGACATGCATTGTAATTTGTTTTAACATCATTTCGGTTCCGCTTGGGTTTCATGTAAAGGCACAGCCTGACAAACCTTTTTGACGGGAGAAATTTTTCCAAAATGATATTTAATAATTGGTTGTTTTGGTTATTCAGGTAATCACGCATTTTAAGTTGTATAAATTGGCTTTGCAAATTATGCAGTAATTCATCACCGTATCTAATTTAAAGAAACTTGGCTGCGTTCTGTGGTGAAAACACATTAAGGAAAAGTTTTGAAATTCAAAATTTGATGAAAAATTGAAGGAAAATAAGCAAGCTATTTTACTTGAAAATAGCATACCGGTAGCATACTATTGGAGGGAGAAATAAATCTTTTTCACCCACGCCGATCGGATTCCGTAATAAACCTATTTAATTTGGTCGTTTTGTATACTAATGGTTGAATCATTTTATTGCAACCCTGGAAATTTGTCGCAACAAAATCTGATTTGTTGACATAACTACTTGATATGAAGTCCGAAAATTCGTAATATATTTTCCTTTAGTCTCCAGAAAAATTTCGTTGGTTCAGTTAAATTTTTGTTTGAAATCGGGTTGACGTTGACACTGCTACACAGCGCACTTCTTCCATAACCAAGGGAAACAACAGTAACATGCGATCATTGCCGTCATAAAATGACCATCCTAGCCATTTAATAGTGTGGCCCAAAGATGACAAATTTCCAATACCTCACCAGGGTTAAATATTGAAGCTGCTCACCCAACATGCACCCGCTAATAACAGCTTCCTTAGTCTGTAGTGAGACTACTATTTTAGAATTTACATTGGTCATTAGTTCAAAACAAACAGCTGTTTTCCACTAGACCGATTTTTATGAGATTTGCGTTGTGGGCCTGCATCGCTCTTTCACGCCGTAACTTTGCCCTGAGAAGAAAACGAGAGGTAACCACACAACATGGCTTTTAAATTTACTCCTGAACATGTTTTCTTGGTTTAGTATACAAATTCCACAAAATTTTTGCAGTTGAATTTTTTATTTACATTAACATCGGTAATTTTATTGGCGGCGATGACGATTGGTAGGTGCTGCTGTCAGCTGATGACGTCAGAAGCTTTGACATTCGGTCGCTTTCCTGACCATGTATTGGCATGGCAGTGCTGCGTAAATTCAACGACGACACTTTTATTGCATCGTATGCAATAGCAGGCTGCTTCTAAAAACAAAGACCGGTACTTGTTTACCAGCAAAAGAACAAGGGAATAAAACGTTGCCAGTTGGACACTTTCTGACAATTTCTTTTGCTTGCAGTTGCGACACACTGCTGGGACTCCAAAGTGAGTCTAAACACGATCTAGAGTTTGATGTGGAGGTGCAACTTGCATCGCGTGAAACGATGTGGCGTTTGCCCAGCGCTAGATTAATCTCCCCTAACAAGTCTTGACCTTGGAAAGGTTTAACCGCTTCCGCACCGTGCTTCCTAGCAGCGGTCTTATCCAGTTCAGTAAAATTCAGTTATTTGCTTTACCTGCGCCAAAGGATGCCCAGTGCCCATCTTCGTTGATGCATGATCGCTAAAGATTTTGTGACTCAGAACATCAACATAAAAAACCTGACACTTAATGATAACCATTTACCAGAAGTATTTTAACTAGGGATGTAGAAGCGGTTATTTTTCAACCGCTTTCACTAACAAAAAAACGACCGTTGACAGTTTTTTTTAACTTTTGTGGGTCTGTAGCCTGCCTTCTTTTACACTTTATCATTTTGATAAGACAAAAACCTTCATTTATTGCTATTACTTTACCTACTTCGCTTCAGCTTGTTGTTCCGAACTACTCTGTGCTTCTATTTCTTAGATATTAGAACTCGTGCTGAATGTAGAACAGTGCTTTTCAACCTTTTTGTCATCGCGGAACCCCTAATGTACTTTCGCGTTTGTCACGGAACCCCCACTAACAAAAATTTAGAAATCACAAATTGCTTGCAAGAAAATCAAATATTTCGTTACTACGATTCAAAAAATAATTAAACACTTCAACAAATAGACAGTTATTACAAGTTCCTTCAGTACTTACAACCACTTTTACAACAGTTAACCTAATGCTTCTCAGATCTAAACCACATGACCACATATTACAGCTCTCGACAATAACCTGTCGTCACAAAAACAAATTACACCGTATAGCGCTGATTTTCCCTCTCTATTCTCAACTAACTCTGACTTTTGAGTTAACTTTAACTCCAATCATCATTACGGACCTTCTGTCTGTCCCCAAAACACGTATTGACTCCGATCTTTTTGGATAGTGAAGTGCGAAATTTCTGTCGTATATATAGTATATACATGTAAAGCGAGCAAAATTGAGCTGCATCAATCAACAGCCACCTCAACGTGATGGTGCGGTCCCAAACCTCGTTTGGGTTGGGTCAAAATGGCTGTTGGTCTTTCCAAGGATCCCAGTTACACCGGGCACTCCCCTCACACAAACCATTTTTTCGCCGTGCAGCCCCCTGAACGACCGCAAAAGGGTAGCACGCAGCCTCTTTAAAACGGCCTGTCTTCTCTGTTCTCTTGCCCGTCTTCTCCTGATAAGCGGCAACGTTCATCCCAACCCTTGTCTCGTCTTTCCCCGTTCAGTGTGCGCTAGAAATGTGACCTGGCGGGGTAAGTCAGTGCAATGCTGCACATGCCCTAAATGGGTTCATTTAAAGTGCTCACTAATCTCCTTCTCTAGATTCAGATCTCTTGGCAGCTCTCACTCCTGGAGCAGCCCTGCCTGCTTTTTTTGGAGATCCCACACCTACCAACATTGTGACTTCCTCCTCGGACTTCTCCAGCTGGTATACCTCCACTCCTCAATCTGGCTTCTGCCAATGCATCACCCGCACCCCACCCTCGCCTTCCAACCTTTTATCCTTTTTCCGCCCACTTTATCTTCTCCCTCTGCATCCTCACCACCACCTCATACTCCTAGCTGTTTCTCTTTACCCCCTGCTTCTTCCCCTCCCTGACTCCCTCAGGGTTCATGCTGGGGATCTCCGAGCCAGGATCACTGAACTGATACACTTTATTTTGTCTCATCCCGTTGACTTTATTTGTATCCAGGAATCTAACCTTAATTCATCTTCCTCTTTCCGTATCCCTGGATTCTCTGCTCTGCGATCTGATCGCAGCCACTCCCGTTCTGATATTTTTTCTACTGATGTCACAGACGCTAGCCGCGGCGTCACCATTTTCTTCAGGCAGGGCTTATCCTTCTCTGAGCTTTCTACCTCCTCTCTTTCTTCGCTTGACCCCTACTCTGATTATGTAGAGATCAACATCTCTCTAAACGGCTCCTCCTCGCTCTCATTTCTCAATATATATGCTTCTCCTATTTGCTTTTCTCCGACGGATAGCAAAACCAATTTTTTTTCTCCCTCCATTCTCTCCTCCTCCAGAAATCTCTTTATTCTGGGAGACTTCAATTGGGTCATCTCCTCTGATCTCCTTCCTCTCAATGACTCTGACATACCTGCTCTTCTTCATTGTTTCTCTAGCAGTCGCTCCTACCCTGACATCTCCTTTGCTCTTTTCTCTCTCGCCCTATCTAGCTCCTGGGAGGTGTTTTAGTACCTGGGTTCTGATCACCTACCAATTCTACTAACCGTCCTTCTTTCTCCAATCTTTCGTCCCAACGAACATCTCCTTTCCTTGATTTTTCCGAAAGCTCGCTGGGATGACCTTGCTTTTGACTTAAACTATCACTGTCCGTCTGCAGAGGAATACTCATCTCTTTTTCTTTCCTCTGCTGCGGTCCTCTTCTCTGAAACTGAATGCCCTCCTTACTATCTGGTGCTCTGGACAGACGGCTCTGTTCCTTTCCCTTTTGGCAAAGACGGCTCTGGCGTACTTGCCAACTGCTTTCTTTGTGGCACTGAGGCCACTCTTTCTTTTCAGCAGGCCCAGTATGCTCAAGTTTTTCCGCTGCATTTTGCTCATTGCAAGCGCTCAAGTTCTTGCAGCGTTTGCGGACACCCGTCCCAGGACACTTCTCATTTCATTCTGCACAGTCCAGCTACGGACTCTTTGCGTCGCTCGCTCTTTGGCAATTTTCTGTCTCTCTACGACCTCTGGTCCAGACCCAGGAGAGCTGCCCGGCTTCTGGGGCCTCATGGTCTTCTACCAGCAACCCATCCCTCGGAAGGGATCGGGTAACAGCAACAACAGCAAAACTGAAATTACAGACGCACTATTACGTAACAAAGGGAGTTAGCAAATTCAGACGTTCCTAAAGTTCCTAATTTTATTAGCTACGTTTCATTGTCCAAACTACCTTTTTCTTACCCGTAATCGATATAAAATGTGATACTAGTCATACTTTTTCTTGTTCTCTCGCGCTACTGATATCGCACGTTCATTCATACTTATAGTGCAACTTCACCGTTTAATCCACATTGGAAAATGGACAAAACTTTTTCGCCAAGTTACTCTTTAAATCAAATAAACTATGTGGAAGCGGAAGCGGTAGATTTTTCGCGCTTCCGCTTTCACAGAAAAAGGACCGCTTCCACCGCTTCCACATCCCTGATTCTAACTACTCCTGCTTACCCGAATTTTGAAAGCAGCATATTGCCTCGCGCTAACTTTATATATTAATATAAGAGGAACTTGACGGCGTCGCCTGGCATGGCTACCATCAGTTACATCGGATTGGAAGTATTTCAACCGGCTGTGCTGGCTTTTCACAAATAATATTTTTGAGAGCAGTAACAAAAAGTTGGTGTATATGAGGGCATCACAACATGACCGATAACCCCGTCATTACACTGAATCAAAACTGTTCTTACTCAAACTTCCTATCATTCAAAAATTCTATCCGTTCTTTCTAATAAGCGTAAAGGCAATTGAAAATTAAACTTGAAATTGAGCGCAGTGATGATTTTTGTTTTTTGGTGGTAGGCTTATTTCACGACTGGTGCAACCCCCTGTTGTTGTTGTTGGTTACCCGACCCCTTCCGAGGGATGGGGGCATGGCGGAAGGCCATGGAGCCCCAGAAGCCGGGCAACTCTCCAGGGTCTAGACCAGAGGTCGTAGAGAGACAGAGAGTCGCCAAAGAGTGAGCGGCGCAAAGAGTCCGTAGCTGGACAGTGCAGAATGAGATGAGAGATGTCCTGGGACGAGTGTCCACAGGCGCTGCAGGAAGGATTCTCGATTCTGCCAATCCTAGAGAGATAAGAACCTAACAGAAGGCTGTGTCCGTTGCAGCGAAGACGAGAGAGCACACAGCGAGCATGACGAGGGAGCACAAGTTCCTCGGTGGAAATTGAGGGAACCTGTGTGTCAAAATACTTCGATGAGACAGTACGCCTCCAGTCCGAGAAAAGACGAGAGTGGATACGAGAGATAACAGGAGAGAGACTACAAGGGATTGCGGAGGGCGCAAGTAGCGCTCTCCGTCTGGCCAGCTCATCAGCCGCGTCGTTCCCCAAATCGTAATGGGGGAGAGAGTCAAGATGGGCGAGAGCCGCACCTTGGCGAGAGTGAGGGGGATCAGAGCGAGAGCATGGAGAGAAAAGGGTGGACTCCACGGTGAAGGAAAGCAGATTCCATGGAGGAAAGGGAGGGCAAGCAAGAAGAGCCTCCCTAGAAAAGTAGAAGGAAGCATGAGCGGGTGAGTGGAAACAAGCGCTCTCCAGGACGATCTGCAGAGTCTTGGTTTCACTCCAAGTCTGGCCAAACCTGAAATAGGAAAGGAGGTTGGGAGACGAAGAGCCCGCTCATAAGAAAAAAGAGTGAAGTGAGTCAGGGTGACTCGTAGGGGAGGTAGAGAAGCCTCGGTGAGTAGTAGAGGAATAGGGGACGACGAGAGGCAGCCGGTGATGGCGCGACTGGCCGCTCGGTGGAGGCGTTCCAAGTTGGTGAAATTGGTAGCGCTTAGGAAAGAAAACCATCCGAGTGTAGCGTAGGTGAGAAGGGACCGAAGAAAAGATTTGTACAGAACAGAGAGGGACTCCTTAGAGGGGCCCCATGAGGAAGCAAAGATACAGCGTAAGGCCTTGAGACGTGGAAAAAAACTTGGCCTTCAGCGAAGATACATGTTTAGAAAAGAAAAGAGTGCGGTCGAAGGTGACCCCGAGAAAAGTTGAAGTGGGATTGAAACGGAGGCGGGAGCCGAGTAGGAGGAGGTTGGGCTGGAGCTTAGCTTGGTCGGGATCCACTGAGAAGAAGATGGCCTCACATTTGCTCGGATTGAGAGGAAGACACCAGTACTTAGATCAGTGCTCCAATCGAAACAGAGCTCCTTGTGTGGCCTCCACCGCAGTGGAGACCGAGGGGGAGGAGGACCAAATGGCCAGATCGTCAGCGTAAAGAGAGCAGCTGACGGAAGAAGGCAGAGATGCCGGAAGATCATTAATGAAGAGAGAGAAAAGTACAGTCCCAAAAACCGATCCTTGCGGAACACCTCGACGGACTCGAAAGGAACGACTCTTGTGATTTTGATAAACCACACAAGCGCGCCAATCAGAAAGGAAAGATTGAGTCCAACGAGGAAAGCAAGGAGGGAGGCCAGTCAAAATGAGTTTGTGGAAAAGGGCGGGATGCCAGACAGAGTCAAAAGCTTTTGAGAAATCCATAGTAGAGAGAATCGTCCGAGAGCCCGGCCTGGGTTTGTTAAACCCATCCGAAATGGACTGAGAAAGGTACAGAATTTGATCTAGAGTAGACCGTCCAGGGCGGAAACCGGCCTGGCGGGGAGAGAGAATGGAATCAGATTTCAGAAAGAAGAGAAGACGGGATAGAATGATGCGTTCAAACAGCTCTGATACGCAGGAGGTGAGAGAGATAGGCCGGAAGGGAGTAGGAGAGTCGAGAGGCTTCGGCATAAACCGAAGCCGATTCCCTGGGAGAAGAGCAGTTGGGGAAGTTAGGAGAGGAGGAAGAAGAGCCAGCGATATAGTGAAGGAGAGAGTGCACAGATTTAGAGTTAGATTTAGGTGAAAGAGAAGAGCAAGTCGTCTGCCATGCCTCAACCTTGGCGATGACTGACGAGGCGCGTCGAGAAGCAGAGATGTAAGCCTGGCGATTATTATCACTTCTGTGAGCGCCAGCAAAAGCTTTGCGTCTTTCACTAACCGCTTGTTCCACCTCAGCAGACCACCAGGCTTTAGGAGGGCGTTTAATGCGGCCAAAAGGATCGGAAGATTTGGCCGCATTCAGTGCCAGAGAGGTAAAGATAGCAGCAGCAGAGAAAAGAGAAAGAGACGAGTATTCCTCTGCAGAAGGACAGTGAGAGTCAATGTGTGAGGCAAAGTCATCCCAGCGAGCATTCTGAAAATTGAAGGAAGGGGGACGCTCGTTGGGGCGATAGGCCGGAGAGTGAGGGACGGATAGAAAAAGAGGTGGGTGGTCAGAACCCAGGTCCTGAAGCACCTCCCAGGAGCAACAAAGGGCAAGAGAAGAAAGAGCAAAGGAGATGTCAGGAGAGGAGCGATGGAAAAGGGTAGATGTGTCAGGGTCATTGAGGGGGAGGAGGTCAGAAGAGATGACCCTGTCGAATACTTCCTCCTCGCGAGGGTCAGAAGTACTTCTTGAGTCCCAGAGGGGGTGATGGCAATTGAAGTCCCCCAGAATGAAGAGATTTCTGGAGGAGGGAAGGATGGAGGGAGAAAAGGAGTCAATTCTGCCATCCGTCGGGGAGGAGCGAATAGGAAGGACGCACACATTAAAAAACGACACCAAGAAGGAGTTGTTAAGAGAAAAGTTGACCTCTACATAATTAGAGTAGGGATTAAGCGAAGAAAGAGAGGTGGTAGAAAGTTCAGAAAAGGATAGGCCTTACCTGACGAAAATGACGACGCCACCGCTAGCGTGTGTGGCATCAGAGGAGAGAATGCCAGACCGGAAGTGGGTGCGATCAGAACGCAGAGCAGAGAATCCAGGAATCCAGAAAGAGGAAGATGAGTTGAGATTGGATTCCTGGATGCAGATAAGGTCAACAGAATGGGACAAGAGAAAGTGAAGTAGTTCAGTGCTTCTGGCTCGAAGACCTCCAGCATTCCATTGAAGAACCCTGAGAGAGTCAGGGGGCGCAGAAGGACAGCCAGGAGCAAGGGACGATGGTGAGAGGGCAGAGGGAGAAGATATAAAATGGGCCGACGGGGGATAAGAGGTTTGGAAACGAGGGTGGGGCGAGAGAGCAACATTAGCAAAGGGGGGCCAGATTGTAGAGGGGAGGTATACATGTCGGAGGAGTCCGAGGAGGGAGTCAAAGTGTTACGGCAAGGGGGCAACTCCAAGAGTGAGAGCTTCCAAGAGCTCTGAATTTGAAAGTTGTGAGCACCTTCGATAGACCCATTTGGAGCAAGTGGAGCATTGCACTGACTTGGCCCGCCAGGTCGCATTTCCAGCGCACACAGAGCAAGGAAAGATGAGGCCAGGGTTGGGATGAACGTTGCTGCTCATCAAGAGAAGGAGAAGAATGAGGAGACAAAGAAGGGCAAGAGAGGGGAAGGAGAAAAGAAAAAGTGAAAACAGGCGAGCCATTTTGAAGAAGCTGTGTGCTGCCCTACTGCGGTCGTTCAGAGGGCAGCATAGCGAAAAAATGAAGGGGAGTGCCCGGGGTAACTGGGACCCTCGGGAAGGCCAACAGACATTTCGACCCAACCCAAACGGGTTCGGGGGCCGCACCATCACGTTGAGGCGGTTATTAATTGGTGCATGGTGCAACCGCCTCGTCATGATATTTGTGACCACACGTTTCTTGGTAGTACTCATAGGTGCCTTGATCCCGTAATAGAGCAAACTCATCAAACATGCTTATGTTGACATAATAATGTATTGATATTGTTGGGTACGGTAAGAGTGTCCTGTGTCTGTATTGTAATCTACATGCGTCTCGTGTGTTTTTGTTCATCGTCGCTGAGCTGGGACCATGTTGGAGTACAATACCTTACAAATACCGACTATTACGTAGCCAATGCTTTTAGCTATGCCACTTTATATTGTTGGTGATAGATCGGCTCATACCAACCCAGTCTCGAGATCTGAAACGGTTGTATTCAATGCTTCCAACAATAATTTTTCTACTTCCTCCACTTCAGAAAATTATTTTTTCAAAATTATATTTTTTCCCTCATTTCCTCACCCACTTTTCTCTCAAAAAAAAATAGAAATGGATTACTTTTACATTTTTCTAAAAATTTGCATGGCACCCGAAATACGAAGGTCAACTAAATTACACAGCTTCGATAACTTTGCACTTCTAAAGAAACTGCCATCAAAAACATAAAGTAAAATAACTGAGCAGAGCTGCATGTTGTGAATATTGGAATTAAAAATGAAATAAGCACCACTAAGAGGGAGAGAGATCCAGTTTTTTAAATCCGGTTTTGTCTGGGTTAACGCAGGTGGCCGGATTCACCTCATTTATCTTGATAGTTCGTACACACCATTACGCCACTTTGCTCTGCTAATGGCATCATTCTTTTTCAGTCCAATCTGATCGGTATGCTCCTCCACTTGTCTCTTCCATGTCATATTCGGTCGCCCACGCCCTCTTGTTCCCGCCATTTCAAAATCCAACGCTCTTCTCAAAACACCATCGTTATCCCTTCTCTAAACATGCCAATATTATTGCACTCCACTAGCCCTGGCTAGTCGATCCAAAGTATCCTTTAAACCTAGCAAACTCATAAGTTCTTGGCTTTTTCTTTTCTCAATCATCTTAACTCCACACATTGCTTGCATCATTGCTTTTTCAGTTCTTCTCAAAATTTCCATATCATTCTCCCTCAGATACTATGTCTCGCTCCCATACAGCATTGCTGATCTTACGCAACTCTGATAAATCCTTCCTTTCATTTTTAACGAAAACTTTCTCCCATAAAGCAACTCCCTACATTCTCTAACTTTTATCCATCCAATTCTAGTTCTTGCTGATACCGCTGCTTCACTTCCACCACTGGCATTCAACCTGTCCCCCAAATAACAAAAGCTCTTCACAAAGTTAACCTGGTCAAAATATGATCTTTCTTCACATGGTTCCATAATTCCTTTCTTTGTATCAACACATAGTTTACAAACAAAACCTTTTGCCAGAATTGAAGTCACTCTCTTCATTTTCGCACATCTACCATGTACCCATTTACGACACTTTGTACACATCACCCTCTGGCCACACTTGGCACATGAATCAACTTTACTCTTGAATACCTCACCTTTCGAACCACTCACCATTACTTTGGTTTTCTTGAGGTTCACCTTCAGCCCCTTGCTTTCAAACGTCGAATCTTCCCATGTTAAAAACTTCTCGTACAAATTCTCTATACTTTCACTCACTAAAACCAAGTCATCTGCATACAAAATTTCATTCATCAATCCTTCTCTTGCATTTTCCGAGATTACATCCACTGTAACTGCAAAAAGTAGAAGCGACAACACAAATCCTTGATGTACACTAACTAGTATCAAGAATTCTTCAGATAACTCGATCCAGTCGAACTTTCGTTTTTGCCCCGTGATAGAGGCTCATCACCGCTTTTACAATACTTCTGGTAAACCTTTCTTTCTCATTACCCACTCCATCACCTTTCTTGGAATTCTATCAAATGCTTCCTCATTATCCACAAAATACGTGTACGACTTTTTCTTCTTATCCCTATATTCCTCTTGCATTCTTCGCACTACGAGCAATGGGTCTGTCGTTCCTCTTCCAGGCATAAAACCAAACTGCATTGAATCAATATTTACTACTTCTCGAATCCTCTTTCAACGATCTTCATGGCGTGCTCTAACAGTTTTATCCCTCCGTAAGTATTGCAGTTTCATACATCTCCCGTTTCCTTGAAAATTGGTACCAGCACACTTGTTTGCCATTTATCTGGCATTCCTTTCCCATCTATCACGCGTTGGCAAAGCTCCGCCATCACACCAACCCCTACTTCCTCGCTAGCAAATATCATCTTTGCACACACATGTGATTTTTCCATATTCTTTTGCTTTTTCACCGAAACCTAACCTTCCGTCTTTTCTTCTCATGCATCTACTTCTTTCAATATCTTTCCCATCTTTTTTCATGAACTTCACCAGTGTAAAAAGTTATTAGGTTTTTTGTTCAATTTTGGTAACTTTCTCAGCTTCTTTTCCTCATAGAATTAGCAACCACTTTCATGGTTCGATTTTTGATATTCTTATATTTAACCTTGTTTTCCTCCCATCGATTTTTGCACATCTTTTTATACGCTACTTTCTTTTGTTTTATTGTTTCCTTCACCTCTTCATTCCACCACCATGTATCCCCATGGTTTTTCCTACCTTTCTTCTTTCCACACACTTCATCACAAGTTTGTAGAGCACCATTTTTAAAGGTATTCCATAGATTGGATGCATCAACATCAACCAATTCCTTAACTCTTTCTTAAAATTTTGTTTTTATGTTGTTTTATGTTGTCAACCTTCAAACACTCTGTCGCGAACAAGCAAATTTGTTTCGTTGGAATAGTTCATATATGTATAATTTCTGTAATTTATTGCTTTCGTTCTGCTGTAATTATTTTAATTGTGAATCAAAAATTGTCTCGAGTCCAAACTTGCTTTTATACCCGGTTGTTTTTGCAAAAATCTTTTTTCTTCGAGTTAAAATTTGTATCGTACATGTCTGCTTTATGACGCAATAATGGTTGAACATGTGTTAACGTTCAAGACTGGTCCGGAACACACTTTTTCTTCTCGAGGGTTTTCGATTGCCGATATGACGTAATTTATTAGTGGTGTTTTTTTGTCACAGGATGCTGTTCTTGAATTTTTTGGACCGCGTCCCATTCATATACAGTATGTAAGGCGACGAGATTTTTACACATGCAGAGTGTAAAGTGAGAAGAGAGGATGATAGTTCGAAAGAGCGTAGAGAGACGGATAGCGTGTTATTCTGTGGTGGTTTGTTGTGGATTATTAGCGTGACAAGAATCAAGCGGTTAATTGATCGATTTAGTTTTCTGGTTGGTTTCTGATTGATATATTAAAGTGCATTGATTTGTGTGATCGACGAGCGAAGGAATTTAAAGTCTCGGAGTATTTTGTGCATATATTTTGTTTTGTTCTTGATCGAGAAGTGCGTGGTTCAAAGTATCGTGGTTAAGTATTTAGCAGAAGCCAATCTTCACCTACAGTGGCTGTAAAGTTGCAGTCAGAACTGCAAACAGTGTCACAAATTTTCATGCGTTCATTTGACCAAGCGCTTAAGGCATTAATTCAAAGTTGTGGAAATACACTCAAGTGATTAGTACAGTATATTTCTAGAATTAAGCTGTGAAGCAATTAGTCTGTACTAACAGTTTTTTCGTAATTGCAGGCTTGTAGGCCTAGTTATAGAGCTTATAAAGGTTCTGGTTACGTTATGTTCCTTGATCACGGCACAAACCCAACCAGAATAGTGCGATGTGACCCGGATCTCAGAATCCAGCCTCCACAGTTGAGTTATTAAATTATGTTAGATTGTCGCTTAAGTAAATAACCCACCAACCAGCTCTCAGGCCAAACGAAGACATTTATTTCTAAATCTAGCAAGATTTCGAATTAAAACTGGGCATTTTGTTCCACTTTGCTAGCCACGATAAAAATAAACGTCTTCTGGGTTAAAAATACTCAGGCGTTCGACATGACTTTACTACAAAGGTATTCTAACGTGTATTCCACCTACAGTTCAGTTATTATTGTTTTGTTGTTGTTGTTTCCCGATTCCTTCCGAGGAATGGGGGCATGGTAAAAGACCATGGAGCCCCAGAAACCGGGAAACTCTTCAGGACCTGGACCAGAGGTCGTAAAGAGACAGAGAATCCTCAAGAAGCGAGTGGCGCAAAGAGTCCGTAGCTGGACAGTGCAGAATGAGATGAGAGATGTCCGCAGGCGCTGCAGGAAGGATTCTCGATTCTGCCAATTCAGAACAGATAAGAGCCTAACAGTAGGTTGTGTCCATTGCAGCGAAGACGAGAAAGAACACAGCGAACGTCACAAGGGAGCACAAGTTCCTCGGTGGAAATTGAGGGAACCTACGTGTCAAAGAATTTCGATGAGACAGTACGCCTCCAGTCTGAGAAAAGACAAGAGAGCATACGAGAGATAAGAGAAAAGAGACTACAAGGGATTGCAAAGGATGCAAGTAGCGCTCCCCGTCTGGCCAGCTCATCAACCGCGTCATTCCCTGGGACAAACGAGTGTCCGGGGACCCATTGTAGTCTAATAGTACAAGAGGAAAGAGAAGACAGTTCCTGCCCGAGAGTTTGAGATGAAAGGAAAGATGGAGGAGAAGACAAGATGGCAAGAACAGAGCGAGATTCAGAGAGAAGAGAAATGGCAGGCTTGTTGGTGCTTCCGAGACCACCAAAGAGCGTGCAAAATGGCGCAGGCTTCAGCGGAAAAACTTGAGCATACTGGGCCTGCCGAAAAGGAGAAAGTGCCACAAAGAGAGCAGTTGGCACGTACGCCAGAGCCATCTTTGCCAAAAAGCAAACGAGCAGAACCGTCTGTCCGAAGCACCAGATCGTGAGGTGGGAGAGAGTGAAGGTGGGTGAGAGCCGCATCTTGGTGAGAGAAAGGGGGGTCAGAACGGGAGCATGGGGTGGAAAGGTGAACTCCACAGTGAAGGAAGGCAGGTTCCATGGAGGTTAGGGAGGACAGGTAAGGAGAGCCTCTCTAGGAAAAGTACAAGGAAGCGTGAGCCGGTGAGTGGATGCAAAAGCTCTCCAAGACGATCTGCACAGTATTGGTTTCACTCCAAGTCTGGCCAAACCTGAAATGGGAAAGGAGGTTTGGAGACGAGGAGCCCGTTCATAAGATGACAGGGCAAAACGAGTCAGAGTGAGTTGTAGGGGAGGAAGAGACGCCTCAGCGGATGGGATAGGGGAGGACGAGAGGCAGCCGGTGATGGCGCGACTAGCCACTCAGTGAAGGCGTTCCAATTTGGTGATATTGGCAACGCTTAAGAAAAGAAACCATCCGGGTGAAACATAAGTGAGAGAGGGCCGAAGAATAGCTTTATACAGAACAGAGAGGGACTCCTTGGAGGGGCCCATAAGGAAGCAGAGATACAGTATAAGGCCTGAAGACCAGGGAAAAACTTGTCCTTCAGCGAAGATAAATGTCTAGAAAAGGAAAGAGTGCAGTTGAAGGTGATCCCAAGAAAAGTTGGAGTGAAATTGAAGCAAAGGGCAGTGTTGAGTAACAAGAGGTGGAGCTGGAGGTTAGCTTGATGGGGATCCACTGAAAAGGAGGCCTCACATTTGGTCAGATTGAAAGAAAGTCACCAGGTGCTCAGACCAGTGCTCCAGTCGAATCAAAAATCCTTGTGTGGCCTCCACCGCAGTAGGGACCGAGGGAGAGGAGGACCAAATGGCCAGATCGTCAGCATAAAGAGAGCAGCTGACGGAAGGCAAAGCAAAAAAATCATTGATGAAGAAAAAAAAGTGCAGGGGCAAGAACAGATCCTTGCGAAACACCTTGACGGAATCGAAAAGAGCAACTCTTGTGATTTTGATAAACCACGCAAGCGCGCCCATCAGAAAGGAAAAGTTGAGTCCAACGAGCAAAGCAAGGAGGGAGGCCATCCGAAATAATTTGTGGAGCTTGTTATTACATTATTAAAAAACCAGATCTATAGTTGTTCTGTAATACAGGTATATCATTCCACTTTAACAGGCAGCATATCAGTTTAGGCTTTATTATTTATGTTAGCTTTCAAAATGACAGTGGATAGTAAGTACAGCTGTTGCCTGCTGCTGTTTTCGCCAAAGTGGTACCAGATAGCATTATGAGATCACTAAAATTATGACAAAACAAAGCTTTTTTGTAGCATTCTACGCAATAAGGAAAACGGCATAAGAAAAAAAAAACGCTTAAATTCTTGATAGGTTGTTGCATTATCGATACAGAAACTTTTTGGGTTATTTTTTATCTAAAACACCTAGATAATATCACCCGAGAAAACTTCCATCCACATTTGTACCGCCAGTATTTTTTGAAAAAATGAAGAAAACGAAGTCTACCATTAATCGTTAGCTATGACGTCATATACCCAACTGAGAAGTTGGTAAGTCGGATGCTGGCTTTCATTTAAACAAAAAACCGCTTTCCTCTGTCACCAAATCTGAATTTATAAAAATTGTTTTGAAATTGTGTCGACATTAACCCACTTATGACACTCACCCCAAAATGGTGGTCAAGGGTGCCAAGTTTCATGCATGTACGGTTAGCAGTTTTGAGGAGTTATAGAAATAGGCAAACGCACAAAATCATGCTTTATAGCTTAGATTTGACTAAGCGGAGTTTTGGTTTCCTAAGTTCACTTAGTTTGGTATCTCACCGGGTATTTGAAGGCTGTGGGATCGAGTCTCGCCAGAATCTGTCGGCCTTATGCACAGTTTCATGGTAGGTATAATAAGTGACTTTCAGATATGTGTAAACGCGTATGATGCAAATAATACACTTGCTTCACAGAAGGGCACCTCTCATTGTATAGAGCCTAACGTACAAGCAATGCAACATCTTTTTTAATAAACCATTACCGGTATGTGCAAATGAATTTGTTCGTTCAATTGTCTCTGAAAATCGTTCATAGTAATAGGGAGAAAGGTGCTTTCCCTTTTATGGTCCTGTTTGCTCAACGCAGGAGATGCTAAAGAAAAACGAAGTTAAATGCAATGGCCTGTTCTTAAATGATAATGGCGAATGTAACATTGTGCATTCCTGCTCTAGTAAAATTAACGAATAGATTGTGCGCCCGTGCACATGCCTCTGATATTTAAGTATTATTTGATCTCAAAAAAAAAGATCTTTACTTTTACACAGAGTAAAACCTTATCTGTAAACAATACCACTATTTATTATTTTTCAGGGCTGCACAATGCACAAATTGCCACAACCTGGCACATTGTTTAGGCCTTAAGGTGGCCATTACAACCTGCACTGCTGAAAACACAAAAAACAGAACATGGCGTAAACATAAATCACACAAACAGGCACGAGATAAGTCTGGTATAAAACTGAGAAACTAGTGAACCAAACCCACAGCATTGTCATTAGTGACCAAACACCACAATTTTTAAGCTTTACACCATCAGTCGATATCAATCAAGCCAATTAAACCCAAGAATTCCCAGTATACTCTTCAGGGATTAAACACAAAAATCCCCTGCAACATCAGTCGGCATCAGAGACAAAACCTATAAATCCCAAGTGTTCCCGTCAGTCAAGATCAGACACAAAACTCCCAAATGCCGAGCGCTCTTATTGGGACTAAACTCGTTAATCTTGAATGCTACACAATCAATTGACCTCACAAGCAAAACCAGTGATTTCCAAGCGTTCCAATCAAATACTAAAATTTTCAATCCAAAATCCAACACTACCAGTCGACATCAAACACAAAACACACGAATCATGAATTCCCAACAAAGATTAAACCTGCGAATTCAGAGCTTTACACCATCATTTAAAATCAAATACAGATCACACATATCCGAAGCGTTCCCTTCGCGCAATAAACTTACGAATTCAGAGTCCCAAGCATTCAGTCCACATCAAGCTCAAAACATACGAAAACTAATCATTTCCATCATGTACAAAACACACGACTTCACAATCACCGATATGCAGCGTCACCTGCAGACCATCTTCACACGTATGGCTATTGGCTTATCCCTTAGTATACTTGTATTACTCCCTGGTTGTACGGCATTTACTATTCTAACCTGGTTGAAGCAAGGTCATAGCACGAGTAAGCATTACCTTCAAATAGCGAATCTTCAAAAAACAAGGTCTTGACTTATAAACGAACAAAAATAATCAATTTGTCCCACTGGGGGTAGAGAGTGAAAAAGTCTGTAAGTCCAGGCTCCAATAATAAAAAGGTTGCGTACCCGTGGCATGCAAAAGGTCTTTGACCTCAACAATTCATATAAAAAAAGACCTTAAGTGCTAGCTGCTAGAGACAGCAAGTCAACAAATTAAGTTTAGGTTTACCTCTGATCTGGAACCCTCCCTATGTTATTAATGCAACCAAATTTTTGGCACTCGATATGTATTTAGTTTCAAGAAATAAATCAAAATTTTGTCTCGCCTGCACACAAAAACATTAATTTCCTTTTTTTTACCCCCAAACTTCACATTTAACTACTTAATTGTATAAAATGGGTTAAATTGCAATCACAGCAATATCATGCAGCCTGGAATGCGAAATTCACATGACAAACAAAAAACGTGATGTTTTTGATATACAAATTAAAAAATTTCTGGAAAAACGTGGCGTGCGAAAAATTTTTTCCTATCCTCGCCTCTGTAATATTATTTAAACTTTAAACAAGGGTGAAAAAAAGATCTTTCTAAAAAGACGTTTTACAAAACCGCCAATTACAGTTATACTTAGAGCTACACTTACACAGAGATCAACAGCGCGCCAGGGCCTTGCAATCAAGAGGGTGCTAGTACAACGCCTCTGTAGAATTTGCGTTTGACTCTTAATAATGCAAATAGCCGTTGCTTGTTTGCATTGCTTGTGGTACAAGTGCATGGACCCAACAGCACCGGGAACCCCGATGTGGGTCTAAAGACAACGTTGTTCCATGTACTATGGAAAGTTTTTCACTGACCGAAGGTCAACTTTAACGACTTAGTAAGGCGTAATTAAAAATAAACTCTCAGAGCACTTGCTGATTATACGCAAAGCTGACTTACGGGTTGGTGCTTTAAAGTGCATCTGCCTCCCCAAGTAAGTGCCCTGAATAGCTGCGAAAGGTGTGGCCGAGGCTAAAAAGAAATTGCATTAAAATTACAAAAAAGTACAAATATAAGCCCAATGCACATGCAATTACACAAAAATACATATATACTGTACTTGTTGTGGGTTAAACTGGACGTTTTTTTGATTACGACAGAATGCTACACAAATTGGTAAAAGCTACTTTCACCTTATACTTTAAATAATGTATTATGAGAGCTTTTTTGTACAAAATATCTTACAATAGCCCTACAAGCCATGGCCTCCATAAGATGCGGTACTCGTGTTTTACATGCTCTGATGAGATATCACAGACAGAAACAGACTGTCAGCATCTGTCACACGTAACGAAACAACATATCAGCTACTCTGGTGATTTGACATTCTGGTAATCGAAAATCACAAGGAGGCAGAAAATTCTTATTCACCATTCGGCTACTAAGAGCGCGTTATATTTGCTGGTTTGGAAAAAAGTTAAAACCGACAAATAATAATAATTGGACCAACTTTCGTCGAATGCCTACAAAGATTAAGAAACACTAACCGGCACTGTAATGTAGAAGTTGGAGCGTCCGCTTTGCAGTTGCTAGACTAAGGTTTAATTTCCTTGTCGATACCAAACACTTTAAATACATTATTGAGTTTCCCTGCTTTTACGCTAAGCACAAAATGAAAAGCGTGGAAAAAAAGCCGGCAATTTCGCTCGGTGTGGTCTTGGGTATTGCACTTAACAAAATTCATTCAATCTTTATGAGACAAACAAAAAGGTGTTGGACTCGAGCAATCTAGCAGTCGCGGTGGCTGAATTTGACAAGACTTGCAAACAAAGCTTAGGGCCATTTGCACATGTCAAAAAAGTAATTGGAAAACACATCTTCTGTTAAGTTATCAATTGGCGAAAATCCTAGAAAGATAGAGACACTCTAGGATGAAAAACTGGAAAAGTCGATCAATAACGCTTCAATTGGCTGCAGTTTTTAACAACAATCTTGAAGAAAATAAGTATAGAAAGAAACTATCACGTACCAGAAAAATGCTAAACTAAGAAATACGAGTATAATAGTTTTCAACATGCGTCGAGTACAAGTTGAACATTTCATATGTGTCCTTCAAGATACAGTAGTTCGGATAGAAAAAAGCTGCAAGGATTTGTGAGGGTATTGTGTGGTAAGCTTGTTAATTTTGTTTTTGCAATTTGATATAACAGTTTTAGGCCCGTGCTTTGATTTGAAATAATATTCATCGCTCAGAAGAACAGTGAGCAATGCATTTTACCACTGATTGTACAGCTGGTTTAGGGAGGATCATTAGGGTAGCGTGCGCTTTTTCTTATGTTATCAATATTGCAAAAACGTGCCCTACAAATTCAACGGCGCGTACCTGCTCCTGAACCCATCAGTCTATTCGACTGTTTTGGTCTTCGAAGTGGTATCCTCAAGCGTTGTCTGGTATCCCGTAGAGAAATGTTCTCTTTATGAAGCGGCTCTGCGACGAACAAGATAAAACTGTAGCAACAGCGGAATGTTCTAAATCAGTGCTACTCATAATTTTTAAGCTTTTACCCATGCAGCTCGTGGGAAACCACTACGAGAAATTGCGGTAAATAACGAGGAAAAATTTAAGATACGAGACAGAAACAAAACAATAACAGCTCATGCAAAAAACTCTTAATGAAAAACCTCATGTAATCAATCAAAAATTACAAAAAAATGAGCTGATTTTCGAGAAAGTTTTAGTTAATCAACGGAAAACAAACATCTCAAAATTCATGGCGGCGCACTGATTGGGACGCGTTATTAGATCAACAAAAGTCTACACAGAATCTGATTGTGATTGAAACTTTACGTTTGATATTACTTACTGGATATGCGCAAGATGGTGGTGAGAAAAAAATATATTTACGTTTACCTGTTAGCATGGTTGGACTTGAAGTTGTATTGTGCTCTGGGACGAGTTGTTTTCCAACTAGATTTTGTTCCAATAACATCGCAATCGCTTCGGCTCCCACCACTCTTTTCGACTGCTTTGGAAGCTTTTTAAAACTAGAACCTCTACGAGCCAATCCGCAACCAATAACTGATATTGCACGCTTTCCTAAAAGTGGAATGGTCGGTTATGTATTTTTAATCTAGTGTCACGGTATTAAACAGTTAGTCAAAACCGCTTGCGAGTCACAAGTACTGTCAGCAGAATAATTGGTAGCCTACAACAACTGGTATACAAGTGAACCCAAAATTGTAACGGAAATCAGGGGACGACGTTAAGGTTCTTTTTTGCCACCACCTTGACATTTATTATATATTCGCCACCACCTTTTCAACATTTATCATATATTCGTCACCGCCTCTTTAACATTTATCATATATTCGTCACCGCCTCCAACATTTGTTATACATCTTTTTCCTCATACCATGGTAAAACCGTTTCTCATTCATGCTAAAACATGGCAATGTTCAGACCCGCTCTGGTTTTACCACCGCTGCTGGTGCACCGCATTTCTACAAGAATGCAACTCAGCGAAGCGCTGAAAAGTACATTTTCTAATGACATTAATAACTAGGCCATCGTAAGGTTTCAATGCGATACAACCGAGATTTAAAACCTCACAATCTCTAATTTGATTCCATAAAGATGGTGCAATCCACTTGTCACCATGTTGCAAATTTTACCAAAACGTAATCATCCCCGCTTATTACTACAAGTAGCATTCTTGTATCTTATATATCAGTATTACAATCCTGGCAAAAATATTTCAATTTTTAGTAACCAGTATGTATACCTGAGTGTGATTTATTCTTAAAAAAACTCACTATATTGCCTTTGTAAATGTTTGTTACCCTTTAATTCACGAAAAGAAAGACGCCTGTGTGCATGACCTATTCTCGTCATTGTACGCATTGAAGCTTCCACTTTCTTTTTTATATTTGTTATCATTGTTTTGGGATCGACTCTAAACTTTATTTTCTGTTTTGGAGAAGTATCATGCAAGGCGGTGTGAAGCTTGTCATATTCTGAATGCTAAAAAATTGTTTTGTGTCATATGTATTGTACATTAGTTCCACAAGTGTTAGGTGCGACCGGTGGCGCAACCAGAATAGTCAAGGGAATTAGCAGCAGAGATACCACATTTGAAAATCAACTGTAATTGATTTGACAAACGCACTGGATAGATAACCAGCAAATCTTGCGTTTATAATCAGTAACCCTATCAAACGGAATGGCATGCTGTCTAACCAACCCCTAGTTTCGTCCATGAGCCCGACGGCCACGTTGCAAAGTATGTCGTTTCGCTATCGTTCCTTTTTTTCATTCACTCTTTCAATTCGCTTTGTCTCATGCTGTTTTAAAAGAAAAAAGTTTCTATTAATGGAACAAAAATGTATTAATTTGTTTCAAAAACTTGCACTTTGATCTTTTAACTACCTGAAAGCTACCCCCTTACCAGAAAACCAGCATCTAAATTGAGCAGGTAATTATCAGATGTTTATTGTCGACGGGCAATTGATGGTACAGAACTTCAACTTAGCGTAAAGAAGTACGGCCAAAGATTTTTGTCCCGCACTCATCAATGGCTGTATAGCGTATGGCTAGCTCGACGTGCTTAATGAAAGGTAAATTTGCAATCGGAAAGCCGTCAGTTCAACACTCGCATTGGTTCTGTCACGGTAAAATTGCACACTGCATGCAGCAAAGATAACTTTGACGCAGATCTCAATACAAGTTGTTCTTTGTCACATTTTTCTGCGACTATAAGTTGTAGACTTATAAGCACCTGTTTGGCCACCTCCTCCACATACACGTTCACTGATTCATTGACAATCTCGCGTAGAGCGACTTCCATGTCTTTTAATTTACGATGAACCTGAACAGCAAAATTATTCTTCCGTGCCACAACGGTTTTCAGATGTTACGGAAACAAAGTATGTGAACTGATAACCAATAATAAGTCTTTTTACGTCACGTGTATCTGACTGTAATTACAAAGCAAACTTTGCTGGTCTTTTCTGACAATTACCAAAACCATTTACAGCTGTAAATCAGAAAAAAATAATAAAAACTGTATCTAGACATTAAATGGTTACAGTGTGGTATAAAACCAAAACGCTTTACTGTATGCTCTCAGTCACGTGAGATTTTAATGTATTACTACAGATTAAAAAGCTGTTGCACTTTTGTGCCACGAGAAACAAAAGCTATTCATGGTAGAAATTTGGTAGAATCGTGGAAAGCTGACCAATAATGGTGATACCGCAGCTCCAAAAGTACCATTATCTCAAACACCATCGAAAGCAGTTTATAAACTCACCTTTTCAGTTACTACCTCTTTATTTTCTTCATCATCCGAGTCAATCTACAACAAACAGCATCAAACTGAATGCGGATGAACACATACTTTTTATGTCACGTGTTCAGACTAGCAATGAATGTATCGCATTGCATGAGCGCTAAAAGGAGGCAAACTATGGAACCACAAAGCTTTACAGCACTGATCACCACAAAGCAGGTTTCAATACAACGATGTTCTAGCACAGGGGTCAACTACGTTTTTGCAATTGAGGACTAATTCAAGGGTTCTGAGCAACGCAATAGACTGCCAGTCGGATAACACACCGTTAAAATAACAAAGTAGCAAGGTTTACCTGTAATCTTGTATTATTACAGATAATATTCTAAACGTTGATCGTGTTTATGATTCATCGCAACATTCATTTAAAATGATACAACACAAATAAAATTTTAGACGGAATTTGTTGCTGATAAGTGCTACTTTTATTAGAGGCCTGCAAGAAACTGGTGAGATCTCTGCAATCAAATGTGCCACGCGCACGGTGTTTGTAATCTCTACTCTAATACTTCCAGCGAGAAGTTCTCTAACCGGCGCGATGGCGTAGTGGTTAGAGCGTCCACATTGTAGTCGGTAGACCTGAGGTTCATTCCCTAAGTCGAGTCATACCAAAAGACTTTAAAAAATGGTATTCACAGCTTCCCTGCTTGGCGCTCAGCATATAAAAAGGGATAGTGTGGAGAACAAGCCGGCAAGGTTGCTTGTTGTGTCCTTGGGCAAGGCACTTAACGGGACGCCTCCACCTTTATGTGGCAGACAGGTGGCCCCACCCGTACTTCACCGGATTATAATTGTGAAGTTGCTAACCCAGCATGTCAGATGACTCTTGGGTACCCACCAGTGGCAGTCCGCCTTGTTGGTGGTGGGGCTACCAGTCACTCAAGACTGCTTCGAAATGGGCTGCCATCTTCCCCTAGCCTAATATCAATTAGGTTGACGGCATGAACCTGAATTACCGTTCATGCCGTACCTCCATCCCAAGGAAGAGGAGGGGTAAACACACACACACACACACACACACACACACACACAGAAGTTCTCTCGTCACCGTAGGATAAAAATAAGCAACTCAATTCACAATTAACTAACCGATGCTTGAGCTTCAATTGCCTCCACCATATCTTCTGGTAACGTTTGTTTGATTGTATCATTTGTTTGTTTCATCATTTCAGCTTGAGTGCCAATATATCCTTGTACTTTGTTGATGAAAGAACCAATTTTATTTGACATTGACTCGGCCTACAGCAGTTCACAAAAATATGGTTTGCACAACATCTGTAGTGAAGCTGCTTCTATAACCAAGTAAACCATGCCCGCATGTCGCAGAGATATGTTTACTGTTTACTCTCGTTCTTCTCAATTAATCGCAAGTCTGCTTCTGATCGGTTGGCCATAAACAGTTTTTGGCAACACAGCTTCCTTACTGTGCTTCCGATAAAAGAAATTTTGCCTTTAAGTTTGAAGTGTTGCAATAAACTTATGGATGAAACAAGTTTGAAAATACTGACAAACTGTTGGAAAAACTAGCATTAGATTATTACACGGCCTCTTCTTTGTGGGAGAAGACCATGTGACCGACCAACTTCTCATGGCCTGGACCAGAAAACATATACAGGAAAACATAAACAAAACCGTCTAGTCAAAGAAAGAAATTACACGCGACCTTGATTGGGTGATACCAGCTAATTCAAGAAGCAGAGTTCTAGCGATTCCATAAAATAAAGTTGAAAAAATGTACCGAAGTTGCAAAGAAAACTACCAGTTGCGACATCCACTGCCGTGAAATTGCAAAAACCAATAACTACATTCTAGGTTTCTTAAACAAACTTGATTTCTTTTCGTTTATGTGAAGCAACTGATCAACAGAACAAAAAATAATCAATGTTCGTAAGGTTAAATAGCTTCAGATCAAAACTGAAAAAATTTGATTCAGTTGTTCCTTTGTTCAACAAAAATAAATGACCAGTCAATATTCTCAATAACATGGTTTTGGTAGTTATTAGGATTTGCCATATCACGGCAGTCCTATATAATAAAAACTAACCAAAATAAAAAAAACATTTTATAAATTACGAAACACATTTTCGTTTCTTTTTAGTAGACTACTTTCCCCCCAGTACCTCAGCTCATGGTTGTGAGGGTGTTTTTATCCACTACCAAGCTCTCAACCATCTGCAAAAAAGGAGTCACAAGAACATACTTTATGCAAAGTACAAACCTCCGTAAGAATATGTTTAATTCCAGTTTCTTGTAGTTGCAAGGTATTTGGGGCCTGTCCTGCTAGCATTTTTTCAGAGAGAGAAGTTACACTATCTGATACCTAAATAAGAGTTTACAATCAGTACAACTTCGCTTTGTTTTTTTGAAGTTAATTTATGCGCAGTCATTCAACCGCAACATTTTTACAGCCAAGGCACTATCAAGTCAGAATAGGCTAGTTTTGCACGGTCCACATTTGATTCTTCATTCTATTCCTATTCCTAATCTCCAAGCAATATTCTGACGTGCTTCTAAAAAACAAATTATCAGAGCAAGCTCTGTACTATTGGCATCACTATCAGCTATTCACTCGAAGCGAGCTTTAGTCAATCACTCCCATAACACAACGTTTCTCATAGCGGGCGTAACGACGGAAATGTGGATCGCAAGAACTGAAGAATTTTTCGGGAGTATTTTTGGCGTATAACGTATACCTATTTATACTTGGCAAGTTACTCGTACTAAGCTAATGAAGCGCTTCACAACGTCAGAGGCAGTAAACAGACAAATATATTAAAAAGTACTACGCAAAGATTAAACTTTTTGTTTTGATATATACCAGCCGGCTCTGCAGGCATCGCCCGCAGGTCCCACATCAGTAACGTCAGCGATAAGAATATCGGTTCAGCCGACTGCCCCGACTTCATCGATAGGCCACTTGTGTGAAAAGTAACAAAAAGTCAATGTTTTTTTGTTGTTTATCCATAATTCCTGTTAACGTGATGGCAATAATTTTGGTCTATTAATCAAAATTGGCGATGCTCGCAAAAAAAGAATGGTGTCACAAACTATCATTCATACTTTTAAAATGGTTTAAGGGGGATTGAAAAACAGAAATAATGATGATAGCGGCCAAATGGTGGTCATTTTCACACTTACAGGAATAAACTATTTAGTAGTAGGCCTATTTGACGATTTGATGCGGCCGCTTTTGTAGTTGCATTTAATATACATGCATATTTACATATATGCATATCAATAAACTGTATATGGGTCGCACTCATTGCTGCTGACCGTGATTTCAAATCATTTTGTGTTGTAGAAGAAAAAGGCAAAAAACGTTGCCACAACCCATCATACAAAGATTGATATTCAGTCTGATAATTCAAAGTGGTCTTGATTAAAAAGCTTTTTTGCTACTCTGCAAAAAGTTTAGAACTCTTTGGCAGTTCTGCTAAATCATAACTTAACAGACTGTCGAATTTAAAGTATCTTTCCTACAATCTCGCCCACTCGACAAGGAAATCGTACTTTGACATTCATCTTTTCAAAGTTAAACTGAGTAACACATCGTTTGTGGTGGGTACCAATGGTATAATTAAAGGCGAAATAATCGATTTTTATTATCACATATTGTATTTTTAAAATAGCAATTGGACTTACAATGCAAGCCTTTAAATCTTCGTCGGTTAATTGAATTTCTTTTGCAACCTCCAATACTTCAGGGTTTGGGTTTACAAGAATTGATTCCTTGATATCATCTTCAAAACTTACATTCTAACCACAGAGTAAAGTCAAATAAAAAAAGTCATTTTCCGCGCATTGCCAAGCGAGAACGAATCCACACACCAAGCATATCGTAAGTGGCAATTTGTGGACAACCAGCATTGCAGTCTTGTTCGCGATGAGGCTACCGGTTTGTAAACAAAGAGTTGACGAGTCATTGCTATTTCGCCCAAACTCATTAAAATGTTGTTGTAACGCAAATACGTAGGAAGTATTTTTGATAAATAATAATAAAGTTTGTCTTTTACTATGTCGTCATAAAGATTTTTTTCGCTGTCGTGCGGTTTTCATCAGCTTTGGATTTTTTATTACAAGTTTATGCGGTCGATGATGCGGATGCTAATAATGCAGTTTTGTTCCGCGGTTCTCTAAATGCAGGTTGCCTGTAATTTTTAAAAACTTGACCACAAAAAAACAAATCTTTACTTTTGTTTGGAGTTGAACCGTCGCTCCAAAAACTCGATCTCCGAATAAAAGATCTACAAGTTTCAAGCCAAAAATAGCAACAGTCACTCCAAAAAACTTGATCTTCAAAGTCTTCAGACATAAGTGACTTCTGCCTCAAACACGGACTTTTGTTTGAGCTGGTTCGTTTAAAATAAAGTTTGAGGACTACAGGCTTATTTCTTTCCTGTGCTACACAAATGCTCTGCGCTTTACCAGATAAACGGTGTATGTTGCGTTGCGGTTCAGTCACTAAAATATTCTGTTTGTGGAAGGATGTACAGACATTTTATCACCAGACATTTAATCACCCGACACTTAATCACGATAGGGCTAGAGACGAGACACCTAATCACGTTAGGGTTAGGGTGATCGATTCTAGTCCACTTGCAATATCGTCGTGTTATAACGTCAACGTTACTAGATGTCTAGTGATTAAATGTCCGTGATTAACAGTCGAGTGATTAAATGTCGGTAAACCTGCAGAAGTTGGGCTGGGCTAATTTTTTCGAAAACACTTTTGGGCCTCATTGCGCTGCGCTCCTTAGAATCACAACAAAACAGCCAGCTCTACGTAAAACAGGTCATTAATACATGTGGAAACTGACCAAGTTTAGTTCAGAAAAAATTCTATCACACGCGTACCTTAACTTCAGTAACCGATTTCCGCCGAGTCAAGCTAGCTCGCGACTCCACAGCCTAAAAACAAGAAGATTTTGTGTGGAGATACCACAACGAGCGAAAGTGCAATAATCACGATTTAATGTCAGCGGTTAGCATGCTCAAGAATATACTGAATACTAGTGTTTCGTTTTTTTTTATCACATTTTAAAAAACTTTAATTCGTTTTTTTCTGAACACATTTTTGATCACGAGCTTGAATCTGACCGTTTTTTTTCTATGACGCCATTTTGACAAGGCGTCGAATGTTTCAAGGCTTTTATTTATCAAAAGCTTATTACTTTTTCTGCATAACTTTTAAACCGCTTAGCACAGAACGTTGAAAAGGTATCGAACGATGCACAGCTGTCGGCTTTCTACTCACGTTTTGAAGAATATTTTTGCTTACTTTAAGAAAACGACGTTGAAAAAAACGTACTTTTTTCATTAAAAAAACATGCAACGTCAAGTGAAACGGTAGAACTGCTTCTCACAAAGCAGCAAAAACCGGGGTTTCGACTTTTCAACTTGCCAAACAACGTACCAATTACACAGAGAAAATATTAGCTAAAAAGATCATTTTTGCAAAATACAGAGTTGCGACAGGGTAGGGGTAAGGCTTCAGTAAACAAGCGTCAATATTACAAAGCGCAATTTTGTCTGTGTGTGTGTGAATGGGCAACTTCCTGAGGGTTTTAACCCTTCCAAAACTACTGAGCGTACACACATGAAACTTGACACAATTTTTCACCTCTCCGGGGTGAATGTCATTAGGGGGGTCTGTGTCGTCATAAAGCGCAATTCTGTCAATGTGTGTGTGTGTGTGTGTGTCTGCTTTAACAACTCCGAAACTGCTGGATTTACAGACGGGAAACTTGGTACGATTCCTCACCCTACAGAGCGAGTGTTACAAAAGGTTTGATGGCATCTTGACGATGTCAAACTTGAAGACTATTTTTCAAACTTCGCATTACTTTACGGAGGAAGACGTAAATATTAACAACGTGCTTCCGATCAAAATAATTCTATAACAATGTATAATTTATTGACGACAAAACAAGCGATTCAGCATCTAGGTGTTTTTTTGAGTATACATTCATCTTTTCCTTTGTTTTAAGCGTTTCAAAAAAACGTAGTTGCCTTAAAATGCTTTCTGGTACCACTTCAGTGAAAACAGCAGCATGCAGCAATTGCACTTATTATTTACTGTCACACTGCAAACAAACGGAAGTAGCAAAGCCTATTACCGACATGCTGCCTGTTGAAGCAGAAAGACAGACCAAACTATTAGCATACCAACATGGATCTAGTTTTTTAACAATGCAATTACATGTACGAAAATTGTAATCTAAACTGTTGGTGAACTACAAGTTGAAATATCTATGTAGTACAGTTGTGTCGGGCGGGTGAGTTCTCTTTCTGTAGACATTTTATGCGTGCATCAACATGGAACAAAATGCCAAGTTTTAATGTGAAATCTCGCAGAATTTAAAAGATATCTTCTTCCTTAGCACAAAAAGCTAGTTGGTGGGTTATCCACTTGAGCCATCATCAACATATTGTAATAACTCAACTGTAGATCCTGGAATCTTGACTCCGGATCACTTCCCCCAATCCTGATGGTGTTTATGCCAGGAGCAAGGGACATACGCGCAGGAAGGGGCTCCATGTTTTATAATTAGATCTACAATTATGAAAACTTATATGTTGTAAGCCAATTACTTAATCACTCTATAGTCCATCTTCCACTTGAATTTGTATCTAATTACTTTAATCAAAGCACGAAAGTTTGTGATATTATTTGCTGTTGCTAAGTAACAACAGTTTATTGGTAAGAACGTTTTATCGTATTGGTAGGAACGTTCGGTATTATGGGCATAGTTTATGAAATTCGAAGTTTGAGGGGAAATCAATAGAAAAAAATTGATCAGTAGGTCTATACCACTGTGTGAAATCATAGCAACCAAATAACTTATGCAATCGTATCTATCATGGAAATTTTTTTTAAGAAGAGACTATTAGGCCAACCAGGTAAACGGAGGCAACATATTTGGGAATAGATATGGTCCCTTGTGCTATATTCCGAGATCAAGGCATATGAGTGCACCCAATGAACTTGGGGTTACATATATTACAAAAGCGAAGCGGTTGCACAAAGTAGTGAAATAAGCGTACCAGCAAATAACTTACTTCTGTAACCGCAAAATAAAAACCATTACGGCGCGGAACCCAACTTTCACTTTGTGCCCTTGTACTTATTTACAAAAACGGATACAATAGGTAAAGTAATGGAGAGTTCGTAAGACCAGTTTTAATTCAAAGTGTGATGACCCGGATTAGGAACATCGGAATGATAACTTCATTAATGCCAACTTTCCGCTACAGTTCTTAGTAATTTTGCTTTAAGCCGGCATAGTCTGCTGAACCTATGTTTCTAGCCTTATATAACTAACTGGCAGCTCCGACTGCGCTTCGCCGTTTTAAATGAAGAATTACTGCGCAGTTAGTTCAGAGCTTGCGTGAAATGTCAAGAGTTGAAAGCAATGTTCTGCCATCAAAACAGAGGAGCTTTCACATTATCCCTATTTAAGTTTTAGGATTAAAGAAGGGATGGTGGCATTGCCAATATGAAGCAAGAACAGAATAAATACGAAGCTAAAAGATATAGTAGGCAAGTGAAAATCTGCTGTGTAAGGAGCTCGAAGGAGTGAGAAAATAGTTGAGTTGTGGTTAAAGCTTCTACAAATGTCTAATTACTGAAGAGCCCGTGATTCGAAGTAAAGTGCTATGCACAAACTGCACAAGTGCATTCTGATGTTGTGCATATTTGCTTGAAATGCACTAAATAGCTGGCGTAGTGGTTAGAGCGTCCGCTTCGTAGTCGGTAGACTTGAGGTTCATTCCCCTTGTCGAGTCATACCAAAAGACTTTAAAAAATGGTATCTATAGCTTCCCTGCTCGGCGCTCGGTATTTATGGAAGGTTGTGGAGAACAAGCCGGCAAGTTCGCTTGTTGTGTCCTTGGGCAAGGCACTTAACGGGATGCCCCACCTTTATGTGGAAAACAGGTGGCCCAGATACTTAGGAAATAGCAACTCCCAAGCGAGTGCAGACCTACCGTCCAAAACATAGCGATACAATTCGCTTTCTCGTGAATGGAGGATAAATATGGCAAATAAAAAAAAGCTATTGCTGGAGCTAGCTACCCGCAGTAGGCTGATTCGTCAAAAATCATGCCTCACGCATGTTTGTAATGTACATCAATATCTTTAACATAATTTGGATGAACAACTGCTTCAATCTTTTTTCCAAGGATAAAAACTTGTCGACCGGCGCCAGATTTTTAGCCGGGGTTGGCACCTGTGACATCTGCCATTAATAAACAAACTTTTAACAGAATTTCACCGCAGTTTTCAGAGATAGCATTCAACGAATCTTCACTAGTTACTGAAGTTCGAAACATAATTTCACTCCTTTTAATTGCTCTAATTTCAAGGCATCACTGCTAAAATGCCAAAGGAATAAGTCTATCCACTTTGTTCTAGAAGTAAAATCGTCCATCATAGCGTATTTTTTCATGGCATTTGCTGATCTTACTTCGCACGGCATTAGTCAATGCAGTTTTCCCAATAGTTTGTCGTTCGTGAGACATAGGAAGATGATTCAACAATTTCTGTGCTTACACATTTAATGAGCTGATCTGATTGTTGTCGAGTGTTTGTAAAGCGACGGACGGCTAGTAGCCTATACACCCGTTATTGGTCACAGACTGTTTTTTTGGTAAACGTAACACTTTCCTTCTTATGTAATCGTCTCTGGCGATAAATATGACGGGTGAAACACTGAACAGTCTTCATCACTATTTTATTGTCGCTTGTTGCTGTTCTTTAATGTAAGAATTTTGATGAATCAGACCAGCGGTGTGTGCAGCCTGCGGAAAGGATCTGAAAAGTGGCCCGTGACCTAAAATTTGATGATCTTAAATGGCAAATGCTTTTTGTACTTGAAAAGACCGACCTCCAAACGAAAATACAAAAAAGATCCTATCACGCAAAATCTGGCGAAAGTTGCTTTGAAAGTATTTATCTCCAAAAATATAGTCTTCACAGTAATTTTGCAGAAACACTGTCACCTGTTCATTTTTGCGTAGATGCATGGATGGGACCGAAAAATTTTTGATAAGTATAAAATAGCTGCTTACGATAAAGATTGAGCGCTTCTGAATCACACGATTGCGGTTCACAAGCTTCACCAATAGCGATTTTTCTCCTATATTATCGTTTGTCACTTACCCTATTTCTGAACTGCAGTTCAAGCAAATATACACAACACTAAAGTGCACTTGTTCAATCTGTGCGTAATGCTTCGCTTGGAAACACACGCTCTTCAACTATTGGATATTT
This sequence comes from Trididemnum clinides, assembly GCA_963675345.1. Classification (NCBI taxonomy): domain Eukaryota; kingdom Metazoa; phylum Chordata; class Ascidiacea; order Aplousobranchia; family Didemnidae; genus Trididemnum; species Trididemnum clinides. Next base: position 27,052,665 of record OY776293.1, read on the forward strand.
GTAAGAGCATTCACGATGACTCATTAACAGTTTTTCCACTTCTTCGTCGAGTTTTTTTAACACGTTTTAATTCTTTGCATGTTTTTTTAGCTACGTACGAGTATTTCTTCTGATCTTATTTCATATTGACAAAGTTACTGTTCCTTTAGTTCTGAATCTTGAATAAAGTCGATTTTACGTTCTTTTTCCGCGTTTCGCTGGCTCAGACCAGCTAATTCATTGTGTGTCTACCACCATAAACTCGCTTTTGGACCAGACTTTTTGCTGAAGCAGCCTACAACTTTTAATACCGGATGCTCTTCCTGACGAATACCAATGATGATTTTATAAAAATTCGAACTTCAGACCTTGCGTTTCGAGCCCCAAAACAATTACCACTACACGACGGGGGCTTGGATCTTAAACAGTGAGTACACATAAGCTTCACGGTTTGTAAGAGTAAATCATTGCTTTTTAATTCTTCCCCTTGATATTTCAAGGTAACTCTAAATTGGCTGGACACTTATTCCTTGTTCCATATGCTAGCTAACTGAAGCCTATCCATTTTGTCTCAAATCCACTGCTTGCAAAAATGATCTTTTTGACGAACGTTTCTTTTATGTAACTGATACGTGATAGATATGTTGATAAGACGAAAACACAGATTTTTACTGTTCAACGAGCGCCAATTCTACGGTTTCACGTGAGGTAGCATGTTTTTTTTATGAAAAATAAAAAAAAATGCGTTTTTCGTAAGTAAGCCGCTCTCCCTTACTGGTTCCCTCTAGTAATAAAAAATGAGATATTTTTCCTAAATAGGTCGCTTTCTTTTAGCAAGTAGTGAATACCGAATAAACTGTGAGAACGAGGGTTTACAAGTTGAAGAAAAACAATGAGAGCAAGATTATAAAAAGAAGTTAAAGAGTAGGCAAATGTGGATGCAGCCAACACTTGCTTTTAAAAATCGTTTTTTTAAGAGCTTGAAATGAAATATTTGGAAAGAAACGAAGATGGAATCGTGGTGACACGTGGCTTTGGAATGGGGAAGCGAGGGAAGCAATGCAATGAAAGAAAGTGTCATATAAAAAGATGAGCGGGAATCGATCAGAGAAGAACAAGGCTAGATATAATCCGAAAATCAAACAAAGAAAGTCATTCCTAATTCTATAAGGAAAGAAGCTGAAATAAAATTAACAAAATTGAGCCAAAAACCAAATAGCGTTTTTAAACTAAAGTTCGTGAAAAAAGATGAAAGATATATTGAAGGAAAAAAAACCACGAGAGGAAAAGACGGAAAGTTAAATTTTAGTGAAACGGACAGGAAAAGAATAAGAAAAAATCAGATCAGCAATAAAGAAAAGGACTAGGATCACATTACAAAAGCGAATACGGTGGAGAAACACATTGAAAAGATTACCCGGGAAAAATGGTGGTAGCAACCACCAAGAGCAGCTGGACCCTCTGAAGTATGTGAAGGGAAAATATTTGCCAAAAGTAAAGTAGAAATTAGTGTGATGACAGAACTTTGCAAATGTGTTTTGGGCGGAAAAAGAATGCTGGATGAATGGCAAACAAGAGTGCTGGTACCAATTTTTAAGGAAAAGGTGACGTCAGAAATTGTAATGCACAAAGGGGAGCAAAGCTGTTAGAGCATGACATCAAGACAGTCGAAACTGTGCTGGAAAGATTCACAAAATGACAGGATATTAGGGCAACGCAATTTGCTTTTATGTCTGGCAGAGAAACGACAGGCGCTTCGTTTGTTGAAAGAAGAATGTAAGAGGATTATAGAGATAAGAAAAAAAGTTGTGTGTTTTGTGGATACTGAAAAAGCATTTGTTAGAGTTCCAAGATGAAGGAGTGTGCGATGAGAAAAAGTTTACAAGAAGTAATTGTAAGAGCCATAATGAGTCTCTATCAAGAGGCAAAGACGAAAGTTATAGTGGGATCAAAAATTTGTAATGAATTTTGGGCACAAGTTGGTTTTTTATCCATTTGTGTTGTCGCCTCTGGTTTTTGCAATCGAGGTTGCTACAATATCTGAGAGAAGGTTTGATGAATGAAATTTTCTAAGCAGATGGCTTGGTTTTAATGATTGATGGTATGAAGGATTAGAGGAAAAAGTTTTTGAAATATAAAGGCGTTCAAGAGCAAGGGGGTAAAGATTTACCTCAAGAACACCAAAGTGATGGTAAATGGTTCGATAAGAAAAGTAGTCAACAGCAAAGTCGATCTATGTGCCAAGTGAGGCAAGAGAGTGATGGCGAAAGTAGTGCTTCGCGCAGAATGTGGCGAATGGATGTATGGTAGATGAGCGAAAATAAAGGGAGTGACTTCAAACCACGCAAGAATTTTTTTGAGAAAGATGTGTTATGGCAATAAAAGGAATTGTGGAACACATGGAGAAATATTATTTATGACCAGGTGAAGTTAGTAAAGAGTTTTTGCTATTTAGGGGGTAGATTAAGGGCGAGCGGTGGAACTGAACCAACGGAGACAACAAGAACAGAAATTGGATGGATAAAACATAGAGAATGAGGCGAGTTGGTTCAAGAACTTATTACAGTTGTGTAAGGTCGGTGGTGATCTTGTGTGAAAGCGAGACATGGTATTTGAGGGAGATACAGATGGCGATTTTGATAACTGAAATAGCAAATAAGAGCAATGTGTGGAGTTAAATTAATTGAGAAAAGGAGTAACCGAGAACTTATGGATTTGCTGAGTTTAGAAAAAACTTTAGACAAGTTAGCCAAAGCAAATGGAGTGCGTTGGTATGGAAATGTTTTGAGAGTGAGCGATGATGTGTTAAGAAGAGCGTAAGCTTTTGATATGGTTGAAAGAGGGCGTGAGCGACCAAAGATGACGTGCTGAGGAAGAATAGATTGGATTAAAAAAGGAAAATGTCATCGGCAGAACGAACTGCCGCAATGTTGTCCATGAACATTCGAGGAGTAAGCAAAATCGTCGTAAAATACCTTCGAGAACGGAAGCAAAACCGGATTTAAAAAAAATTGAACCTGTCCCTCTCTTTTTCCTTTACAAATAGGCAAAAATATTCATCTAAGCATGGATAGAAAACTAAACAATTCGCATCGTTTGATATTTTCTAGCGTTCCAGGCATAGCGATTTCAAAGTTACAGAAAAATAATAAATTTTTAATAAAAAGCTCGAAATCACGCGGCGCCGAAGAAGCTGCTTGTGTTGTAAGAAGCGACCTTTGGTCAGCCGTTTAGCAATCTCTCTTGTTGATGGTGCAGCTAATAGTCAATATTGATGCCTAATTGCAAAATGAACAATCAATCCCATTAGCACCGTACCTCTTTCGATTAGCACCGTAACCAAGAAAAGAGTAGGGACAAACGCAAAACGAGTAGTTTTTCTAAGGTAAAAATTGTTACCATAACGACCTTATATAGACCGGACATCGTATTTTTTATGTAAAAGTGTATCCTCGAGTTTGCCGTCCATAAAACAATCACCAATTACCTCAGTGGTGCTTGGCTGGTTCTACGGCAATGCACGCTCCAAAGAACTCGGTAGCCTATGACGGTAAAGTCATATCAACAGGGAGTTATATAATTTTATTCTTCAGGCAGACAAACACTACGGTTACATACAAAACAACGTTATACACAAATCCGTTCGGCTGCTTTGGAGTCGCCAGTACCGCTAATACGGTGCGTTTACACCAGCAGTGTAACCAAACTGAGAAAATTGCCATGGAGAAAGGATGAACAATCTGTGGTCCGCGGTCCACAGATTGATAATCGCCAACAAAAAAACAGGATTTCCGTTTAAAAGTCCTTTATTTAATGTGCAACATCAATGAACTTGACAATATTGTTAGACCTCCCCCTAAAAAAAAGATCTCCGGTTGAAAAACTACGTCATTTTGAGGTTTGTAAAAAAAAATCATCGGTCGAATCAATGACGCTTTGAGGTTGATATTGATAAAAAGACTTGGCCATTTCAATTATGCAATCGAATAAAAATGGCTCGTCTGCACCAGTTTTCTCGCCATTGCTGTAGAGTGTATTGCTCCAAAGGTACCGTAATAATCGTATTTGCAGCAACGACCGACTTACCGGAACTTTTATGTCTGAAGTGTTCATCGATGTAGCCAACTAAAAAATATGCATCGATACGGTCACAATCCCAACAGTTTTGCTAGTTAATTGCATTTCTATCAATCTTCTTGTTTTTTGTTTCGTCACACGATAATGTGTGTTTTAGCTCTTTGCCACCTTGATGAGATTCTCATAAAAGATTTAACGAAATCTCATCACAGAATTAATGAAGCGACTGGGCGATAGCAGACCTTGCCTATAAATCAGGTCAACGTTCAGCAAAATTTTCCGAAGATGCTGCAAATACATACGTTTGTGATACTTTTTGCGAATGTGTTTGCTACGTTTGGTTTTGCTTCTTCAAGCTAACAGCACTCAATGACAGTGCATCACAGCTTTTTAGCAATGACTCAAAAATCGTCGTAAAATACCTCGCCATATGATTTCGATTACAACGAAATAACAAGATAAGTTGACATTGGTGCTAAATCTTTATATCTTGCAAAACAATTTTTTTGCAAGTAAACTGCGAGCGGAATCATGCTGTCTGCCACATAATTTTTCGTAGTATTTTCAGTTGTTTGAAAAAAGTTGCTTTACCAAGCTTTAGCAGAAGCTTTTTTGACCTTCAATTGTACTGTGATTGTCTTACATTTGCATCTTTCAGTCCACTTGATTTTTTTCTTCTTGATTTTGGTGACGGCGACTTGGGAGGTTGTGCTGATTCAGCAGACTGAAAATTTAAGCTGGATAAAATACCGCGAACTAGCATTAAATTTCTTTCCAGAAAGGAAAGTGATTAAAACCTCCCAGACTTATCAAAGGTAGTGTAGAAAATCCGAGAACTTTTTTATTTCAAAAACCTTTTCTGATAAAAATAAAATTAAAACGTCTATATTACATACATGAAAGATGTTCAAATATCACTGGAAGGTTGATGAATGAAATGATTTACTAAAGTTGTAGTAAATGTAAAGATGGTATCAATGAAAAAAAAACACATAAAATTAGAATGTGATAAGATCGAGTTTGTCAGAGTTTCGTTATCTAGGAGATGCCTGGCAAATACGACTGCACCAACAAGGCTGTGACAACAAGGATACGCGTAAGACAAAGAAAATTTAAAGAACTGCCGGGTATTCCTTGTGGTAGAATGCTTTCTTGCAGACTATACTGTTCATTATGCAAAGAACACCCAAAAGGGTTAATGCGCTATGAGTTGAATATCGGGCAATGAAGACAGCAGGTATTAGGTGAATGCACACGACGGAGATAAGAACGATTCCAACGATGTATGGCGTGATACTCAGGGTCTAAATTGCCAATAGTGTTTTAAGAAAATGGACAAACGTTGAGGATACTGATGAGCAACTACGAAAACAAAGTCAGAGACGGGTGTAGCATCATAAGCGAATGAATGCGGAGAATTTAAAAAGAAAAATCGGAAACACAATTATGGGGCGTGAGGAAAGGAAGAACAAAATAACTTCGGAGAAAACGGTGCAAGATCATCTGAAGTGAAGAAATTTGACACTTGAAGATATTCAGGATGGAGATAAGTGGAGGCAAATGTAAATGAATGAAAACGCCTGTAAAACCTCAGGAAATGTTGTCGAAGCGCTGTAGTCTGGTGGCGCTAAGTGGTTTGCAAACTTAAATACCAAAAAAACAGTTTTTGAAAAAGGGAAACAAGCAATTTCTTTTGTTTTTTGCAATGGTGTTGACAAATATTTTTATCACTATTTCCTATAGATGGAAAAATATCAAAAAATCGTCAGATAAATACAAGAACTGCTTTCCAACTGACCTTTTTCGCTGATAATCGACTTGATAGTCTGTAGCCAATGTTTAAAGATGATCTCTTTTGGGTAGCAATTGGTTTTCCTTGTTGTGGGGCCATTTCAAGGGACTGTAATAAAATACAGTAAAATAATTATTATTAATTTAAAAGCAATGCAAAGTGGTGACTTACAACATAATTGCTCTTCCAGATGAAAGAATAAGAATGTTAAGACCTGGAAAGATTGAAAATGTGAAAAGAAAATCCACGCCAGAGCGAGGAAGGTGCTTCAGCATGCGCTCGGCGCTTGTCTGGGCCAGTGAGAGTCGACAAGGAGAGATTTGTGGCAGCCGCGAGAAATTCAGCGGGAAAGGGAGAGTGGAAAGAGGAACGAGACTCCTCGGGGCACGCACAAGTAGCCTCTTGCTCTGCTACGCCAGGCCTTTGGCTGGGAAACAGAACAGTGAGATCTCACTTAATCGGCGTTGACCGATACAGAAACACAGTTGGGGAAGTTACGAAAGTAGGAAGAAGAACCAGCAACAGAACGAAGTAGAGAATAGACTGATTTAGGAGAAACGAGCAAGTCGCTTGCCATGCCTCAGCCTTGCTGATGACAGAGAAAGCATGCTGAGAGACAGAGATGTAAACCTGTCGATCTTCATCACTTTTATGAGCGGCAGCAAAAGCCTTATGTCTTTCTCTTACCGCTTCTTCCACTTCAGGAGGCCGCCAGGTTTGGGGTTGGCGTTTGACGCGGCCAAAAGAAATGAAAGATTTGGCCGCATTCAATGTCATATAGATGGAGAGCAGCATCAGAGGAAAGAAAACGAAAGTATTCCTCTCGAGAAGAATAGTGAAAGTCTAAGTCATTCCAATGAGCTTTGTGAAAATTGAAGGAGCCGTTTGTTAGGGTGGAAGAACGTAGAAAAAGGAACAGAAAGCAAAACTGGGAGGTGACCAGAGCCCCGTGTTCTGAAGCATCTCCTAGGAGCAAAAGAAGAAGCAGCAATGGAGAAGGGTAGGAGTGTCTGGATCATTGAGAGGAAGGAGCTCAGAAGAGATGACCCAACGAATACTTCCTTCCCACAGGGGTTGAAAGTACCGTCTGAGTCCCATAGGGAGTGATGGCAATTGGATAGTTTGCAGGAGCCGCCGGTTCAATCCTAACTTCACGTTCACATAATTTAATTGGATTTTGCGATATCAATGTGCTTCTTTTCAAGAAAAAAAAGGCAAAATCATAATCAAATTAATCCTAAAAGATAAATCTAAGAGAAAAAAATAACTGCAGTTTTCTTCAAATTATCATATCTTAAATCGAATAACAGCTCACGCTCCACATCGTCTTCAGTTCTCTCTCTGACGATAGCGTATCAGCAAATTCTTCAATATCAGCAGGTTTAAGCTTCGTAATGAAGAGCGCACATTCCTTCCAATTGCTACCTTTCGATGCATTAAATCTACGAAGCGCTTCTAATGCTTGGCTCCTATCTTCCTCTACAAAATAGCAATCAAAACCAATTTCTACTCGCTCACTGTACAAGCGTAAACTTAAGCTTCTTGTTGGTTTATTTTGTTGGTAATAATGTAACTACCATTGCACCAGTCGCCGTAGTGTAGTGGTAATTATTCCTGAATTCGTAGCAAAAGGTATGGGATTTAAATGTCGATAAAATGCTCTCTTGGTATTCGTCAAAAAGGGTATGCGAGATTTCTAGTGCTGCGTTGTTTCAAAAAAAAGTCTGGTTGTTGTTGTTATCAGACTCTTTCCGAGGGATGGGGCCACGGCGGAAGACCATGGAGCCCCAGAAGCCGGGCAACTCCTCAGGGCCTCGAACAGAGGTCGTAGAGAGACAATGAGTCGCTAAAAAACGCGCATTTTTCTCGATTTTGCAGAGACAAGAGCTTAACTGAAGGCTATGTCCGTTGCAGCGAAGACGAGAGAGAACACAGCGAGTGTGGCGAGGGAGCACAAGTTCTTAAAAGGATTCCGAGGGGAACTATGTGTCGAAGAATTTAGATGAGACGGTACGCCTCCAGTCCAAAGAGTGGATTAGAGAGGTAAGAGGAGAGAGTACCTGGGATTGCAGACGGCACGGACAGCGCTCCCGATTTGACAGACTCATCAGCTGCGTCGCTGCCCAGAAGAAACAAGTAACCGGGGACCCATTGTAGCCTGATAGCAAAGGTGGAGAGAGAAGACAGTTCCTGCCAGATAGTTTAAAGAAAAAGAAAAGACGGAGGAGAGGACAGTGTAGCGAGGACAAAGCGAGAGTCAGAGAGGAGAAGAGAAGAGAAATGGCAGGGCTTGTTGGTGCTGCCAAGACCAGCAGAGTTGGCAAAATGGCACAAGCTTCAGCGGAAAAACTTGAACATACTGGGCCTGCCGAAAAGAGTGGTCTCAGTCTCACAAAGTGAGCAATTGGCGATGTCGCGAGAGCTTCTTTTGTCAAAGGAAAAGGAACAGACTCATCTGTCCAGTGCACCAGATCGTGAGGTGGGAGAGAGTCAAAGTGAGCGAGAACCACACCTAGGAGAGAAAAAGGAGATCAAATCGAGAGCATGGGGTGGAAAGAGTGGACTCCACAGTGAAGGATGGCAGACTCCAAAAAGAGAGAGAGAGGGGGGGCAAGCAAAGAGAACCTCCCTAGGAAAAGTAGGAGAAAATATGAGTGGGTGAGTGGATGCAAAAACTCTCCAGGAGAACATGCAGTCTTGGTTTCACTCCAGTCTAAAATGATAAAGAAGAGTTCGAGACAAAGGGCCCGCTCACAAGATGACAGGGCGAAATGAGTCAAAGAGACTCGTAGGGGAGGTAGAAGCGTCTCAGAGAGAAGACTTCGGATGGCAGAGAACGAGAGGCAGCCAGTGATGGCGAGACTAGCCACTCAGTGAAGGCGTTCCAATTTTGTAAAGTTGGTAACGCTTAGGAAAGGAAACTATCCGGGTGAAGCATAAGTGAGAAGGGGCCGAAGAATAGCTTTAGACAAAAGAGGGACTCCTTTGAGGGGCCCCAAAAAGCAGGGATACAGCTTGAGGCTTTGAGACGAGGGAAAAACTTGGCCATCGCCAAAGATACATGTTTAGAAAAGAAAAGAGTGCAGTTGAAGGTGACCCCAAGAAAAGTTGGAGTGAAATTGAAGCAAAGGGTAGTGTTGTGTAACAAGAGGTAGAGCTGGAGATTAGCTTGATGGGAATCCACTGAGAAGAAAAAGACCTCACATTTGCTCGGATTCAGAGGAAGACACCAGCACTCAGATCAGAGCTCCAGTCGAACCAAACCTCCTTATGTAGCCTTCATCGCAGCAGGGACTGAGGGGGAGAAAAACCAAATGGCCAGATCGTCAAGATAAAGAGAACAACTGACAGAAGGAAAAGCAGGAAGAGCATTGATGAAAAGAGAAAAAAGTACAGGGCCAAGAATGGATCTATGCGGAACACCTTGGCGGACTCGAAAGGAACGACGTTTGCGATTTTGAAAAACCACGCAAGCGCGCCTATCAGAAAAGAAAGAATGAGTCCAACGAGCAAAGCAAGGAGGAAGGCCAACCGAAATAAGTTTGTGAAAAAAATGGAATGCCAGACAAGAGTCGAAAGCTTTGGAGAAGTCGATCGTAACAAGAATCGTCCGAGAGCCAGGCTTCGGTTTGTTAAACCCATCCGAAATGAATTGCGAAACAAAATTTAATCGAGAGTAGGCCGTCCAGGGCGGAAACCAGCCTGGCAGGGAGAGAAAATGGAGTTAGATTCCAGAAAGAAGAGTAAAGACGATAGAATGACGCGCTCAAAAAGCTTTGAGACAACAGCCGGCTCAACGAGGTGGCGCGGTTGGCGACTCCATTTGGGTTAGACCGAAATGGTAGTTGTCCTTCTCGAGAGTCTCAGTTAGCTCAGGCATTCATCTCATACAAAAGTCTGATTCAGAAACATATATGTAGTGGCAGACACACACTGAAGCAGCATACTTAAGCAAGGAGACAAGTGGGAAATAACGACGGTACATTGAGAAAAATTGTGTTGGGAAAAATACATTTTGTATATTGCGCAGTTTTTACAAAGAATGGATACAAGTACTTTAGAGAGCATTTAACAGTTTGCAATTGTAAGGATATCTTCAATTTCCTTTTGCAGGAATGAAATTGGTCTTGTAAATGGATTAGACTTGAAATGCCAAAGGTAAGATGTAACGTACAATTCCATAGATATTATAAACATGCTGATCAGGTCAAAAGAAAGCGGTAACCTATTTCGAATCAGTAATACACTCTATACAAAGACAAGCAGCGCAACCAACACGAAGGCAGATTGCCATTGTTAGGTGCCAGCGCGATAATGCAGTGGTTAGAGAGTCCGTTTCGAACTTGACATAGCTGAGTTTAAATTCTTTATTGAGTCATATCCAAAACTATAAAAATGTCATTCAAAGCTTTCCTATTTCGCGCTCATCCGTTAAAAAAATACTACGAAAAAAAGCCGTAAAGGTTGCGGGTTGTTGGAAAAGGCACTAAACAGAATTTCTATATTTATATGTAGCAGACAGGTGGTGGGGCCGAGTAGTGTAGCCATCACGATGGCCCAGTCTAACTACACACTTGTTAACAGGGCATGAGCTAACAATAATAAATATAACAGGTGAGTAGCGAATAACTGTTTCTTACAACATGCTGAGCAAACAGCTTCAACATTCTAAAAATAATGCACAAGTTGATGCCACGATAACAATGTTTAACATGCAAGCAAGCCTGACCTGTAATGCACTCATGAGGTATTGAGCTAAATCGAGGTACAACAGTGTCAATCGTATTAACTGATTCATTATTACGAATATGTTCGATAAGATCAGTAGTATCCAGTTTTTTTGACCCAGTGGTAACAAAGGCATGAACGCTCTGCAATTACAGTTTTTGAACATCACAAAACAATAAAGCGACACCATTCTAGGGAGATTCGAAATTGCAGATCTCAGGCCAATAAGCAGTGATATTGAATATCAACAGCAAAAACGTTTTAGCATTTAACCTGCTTGATAGTAAATGATACTCGCATGTCATGAATATCGACAACAAGCTTTGGTGTCTTCTTGTTAGACGTCGTGGTGTGCATGCTTGTCAATAGCAACCCGCTTTTGCATAGAATTGCGATCACAAAATAAGCCACTAATTGTTGGAAACGTGGTCAAGTGGCATAAACAGTCGTTTTATTGCGACCATGATCGAATGGTCACGGGTTCAAATCTCATGATGACTCCGTTTTAAAAAACACTGTGCAGTGATATCTATAGTCCATCGATTCTAACAAGCAGTAAATTTGTCGAAAAAGATGGCAATTAATTCAGACGAAATGTTGAAGCTCGAAAACTCATAAGCAGGTCTAAACAATTGCTCTACACTACTCTACCCAACCCTACCCACTGCCGCTTGCCCTGCGAGTCTGGATGATAAAAGCAGTATCAATCAAGCAATATTAACCTCCTTTAACTTACTGCATTGGCAAATGCTTTACCAGGACCATCGGAAGTTAATGCTCGCATTTGTAAAATCTGAATCTAAAAATAAGGCAATAAAACGAAAGTCCACATCAAGTTTGTTAATCAAAACAACGTGATTTGGTCGTTGAAAACCTCACGAATATACAACACGTATAAGACAACAGATGTTCAAAATCCGCTTCGGAATTGCCAGCACTGCTGAAACAGCGCACTTCTGCAAAGTGTAACAAGTAGGAGAAATCGCCATAAAAGTGTCTTCTTTTAAAAGGACAACTGCGAAGGATCACATCGCAGTGACTGAGCGCTTTCGACTGCAAACAGCGAGCAACTGTATTGAGATGAAGTACGTTGCGTAAAAAAGATATCAAAAATAGCGTTCTACAGTGGAGCGTGCCTCTTGTAGTCGGTTGACCTGGGTTCAACGCTTTGGCCACGTTATAGTAATGACTTAAAAATATTTACCGGCTCGGCTGTGGGGTAACGCAAAAAATGAAAAGTATGAATGCGTAATATGAAATTTTTAACAGTGGCTTATTTACTGTCATTAACTAACAATTAACAGTATCAAAAAATCGCGTCAATTCATAACGGCGGAAGCGCTCACGATTTCCAACCTGAGTTTGAAGCTGATCATTTGCTTCTTGCTTTTCATTCAGCTGATTTTTTAAGCATTCAACTTCGGTTCTGAGCACAGTTGATGATATGCTCGGCTGAAGACGAGCTTCGGCAGCAGAGAAACTAAAATAAAAAAGTTATAACTTGCTTACAAAACCACCACTGTCGTGATTGTGGCAGTAGTGTTCATCAGTACTGTGCTGACAAATGAGCTCTCACTACTGCTGGAAATCTGTGGACACTTGTAGTTGTAACTCACTCTTTTCATGAAGATGGAGGCATGACGGAAAACCATAGAATCCTACGTGGCGACCAACTACCCGATGTCTGGGCAAGAAGAAAGACATAAAAGTATAAGTAACAGAATGTGACTCAGAGAGTGCTCAAAAGAACAAGACTAGAAATGCTGTAAAAGCGGATGTACATAGTATACGTTTTCGTACGTTTGCTTTGGCTCCATTGTTTAATAACATTTTATTTATCGTCACTGCTTGATTCATCAAAAGTACGTCAAAAAACAAATTAAAATAACCTTTCATCATCACCATCATCTTCTAGAGGAGCAAAAAGTTGGCCATGGCTCCTTTCAGACTTCAACGAACTACTCCTTCGTAGAGCATATTTCATCTTTTGAATATCCTGCAATTTTTCTTCAATGATCGCATCTTTGCTCTTCAATTCGTTAGTTAAAACTTCAGCTTGTTGATTTAAAACTTGAATTTTCTGCAAAATTCCAATCACACTTCAGCAGCAGTCATCATTCTCCACTAAATATTCATGGGATGTAGTGTTAAAGCCAGTGGCGTGCAGAGGTCTGGTGATGCCCGGGGCCAACTGGTTGATTGCATGCCCCCTCCCAAGCTGTCAAGTACTCAAGAATGTGACAAAGACAGACACTTGAAATACGTAAATGCTAGTGTTGAGAAAAAAATTTTGAAAAATTAAACTACAATATTTCAAAGAGTATTTTTTGTTTTAAGGTGTTCATAAAAGTTACAGTAGCTGAAACATCAGAGTACTACATAAGGATTATAAGGATATGTATGACGGAGCGAAAACAACTGTGAGAAATGCAGCAGGGTTGACTGAGGAATTCAAGGTAGGTGTTGGATTTCACCAAGGCTCAGCACTCAGCTCATTCCTTTTTGCAATCATCATGGACAAGCTGACGGAGGACATCAGGAAGGATGCACCATGGGATATGCTGTTTGAAGATGGCATAGTGCTGTCTAGGCAAAATCATAGGAAGCTGGAGGATGATCTGGAGATTTGGAGAAATGCACTGGAGTGAAGAGGCCTGAAAGTGAGCTGGAGCAAGACCGAGTATTTGAAAGCTGGGGGTGTGGATGGTGGAAAAGAGTTGAAGCTGCAACGAGAAAAGCTAAAGAAAGCGAAAAACTTCAAATACCTGGGTTCGACAGTTAGTAGTGATGGAAGATGTAAAGAGAAAGTGAGAAGGATCCAAGCAAGATGGACGAGTTGAAAAAAGGTGTCTGTAGTTTTGTGTGACAGGAAGTTATCAGGAAAGGTTAAGGGCAAAGTGTACAAGAGTGTTGTTAGACCAGCCAAGAAGAAGATTAAAGGCCAAGGCATAGATTTATAAGAAAAATTCATAAGATGAAGGATATGCAAGAACAAGACATTCCGTTTATGCATGCAAATACTTATCTAATAGGCCCACAAAAATGATCTATTAAATATATGCAACTTCGTGAGGCATAACACGAGATAGGAGTTGTCTATTTTTTCTATTAGAAATAGTATCTGAAATTTGTACAAGTGCAACCATGTAGCTTGATGCATTGCTGCCCTTAATATTTTTGTGAGCTATACAATAAAAATTCTTGACGGACATTGTTTAGTGAAAGCAGACGAAGCAACTCTTTTTATTAAACTAGAACATGTGACAATGTGAACAAATCAATTAGACGCTTACACTGTACGATTTCTCTTTCCCATATGAGCTCTCCTCTCGGAAAATATTTGAACTATAGTGTTCCTTCGCCGCTTCGCGGTTCGAGTTTCGCGGCTTCATAGCATCGCGATTTTTCAAAAATATTTATCAAAAAATAAAAACTCAAAAATAGCGCCATATCGCTAATTGACTACGCATCATCACGCCATTCTCGTTCACACTGTTGACTGTATCTCGCGTATCTTAGTGTTGTGTTTGCGATTAACTTTTCGTTAAGCCCTTTCAATGCCGCCTAAGCTCCGTGCCCGTGCGAAAGATTATTTTAGTAAGCCCTAGAGAAAGAGGAAGATGATGACCATCCGTCAAAAAGGTCAAACTTGTGTCCGCATTAAATAAAACAGAAAATATTTCTAATTTTTCGTGTTCTTTTTCCGTCAATTTTCAGAGAAGTAAGTTTTCATGAATATTATCTCCAAAGGCGCCGGGAATTCTAAATTCCTGACACTTTGCGGTTTTTCACTTATCGCCGTGGGTTCTGGTCCTCATTAACCACGATGAACATGGTAACACTGTACCTCATTTTACACGTCTGCTGAAAGGAATTCTCTTTCGATACTGATTAAAGCGAAACGTGTTGGGCGTTCCTGTAGCATAAATGATCTTATACATGTTTTTATCAATTGCAACTTTGAAAATGACCTCTCACAGCTTGCAATTGAATATCCGATGGCGAGCAGTAACCTATATGCAATACATAAAATTGGGAAGACATCCCTCCCAAACTGCATTAAACATTCAAGAGCATGCTTGGGATCAAAGGCAACTGCATTTGCTCTGGCTCGAAGGAGCACAACAAAGTCAAAGGTAATTATATGTTTGGTTTTTGTACAGTACATAGCAAACTAATTGAAATTTTGAAAATAATAATTTCAGTACAAAAGCTGACGCTGCAGAAGATTTTCTACAAAATATAATCACACCATGCCCCCCAAGCAAGATCCTTTCGGATCCATGCAGCATATGTTACTAGACTTACATTTTATTTAGCTCTTCTGGTAATGTAACGATTATTTAAGTTGATACAAGTTCTTATCGAGCATGCAAAAAACTTTAATATCCGTCAACGTTTCGAACAGCTATACAGCTGTTCTTCATCAGGACTAAAATAATGAGCGAAAGCACAAGTGAGGCAATATAAATAGTTTGCTACGCAATCGAAAGAAAAAGGCAAAACAAAAGGTTTGAAGGCGAATAATAAACAACTGTAGATTACGACAAATTATCATAAATTTCAGAATAAAAGCAATTTTCTTTATCATTGATTGAATTTTCAGAATTATGAATAAAAAAAGATTCAAGAAATCGGCGTTTGGTAAAATCTGTTTCAAAGGTTAAAATTTTGCTATGATCCCAGTCAACTCGGTGATCTTTGGTGATGACATGCTTGACCAATGCCGTTTTTTTATTAAAATTGTTGTCATCAACTTTTGCCAGATTTGCTGGCTTTAAATCCCTTTTATGTTCAGCCAATCTTGTTTTGTAAGCCCGTCTAGTTTCCCCAATGTAGATACCAGTGCAATCTCGACAAGGAATCTGGTAAACTACACCAGGTCTAGACGACCTTTCAACCGAGTCTTTTGCCTTTGGTAACATGTCTTTTAAAGTTAAATGCGGTTTGCTACTAACCAAAATTCCCACGTTTCTTAAAATTTTTGACAAAGCCTCAAAGTATCTAGGAACATAAGGCAGCACAACACGTGTTTTAATTTCCTTTTTATCCGCTAAAGATAAATTTGTTTTTGTTTTCAAACTTCTAACTGTGCGTTTTAGAAACCATTTGGGATAATCATTCTTTTTCAAAGCTTCCATAATTTTTGAAGTTTCTGTAAAACATTAGAAACTTCAAAAATTATGGAAGCTTTGAAAAAGAATGATTATCCCAAATGGTTTCTAAAACGCACAGTTAGAAGTTTGAAAACAAAAACAAATTTATCTTTAGCGGATAAAAAGGAAATTAAAACACGTGTTGTGCTGCCTTATGTTCCTAGATACTTTGAGGCTTTGTCAAAAATTTTAAGAAACGTGGGAATTTTGGTTAGTAGCAAACCGCATTTAACTTTAAAAGACATGTTACCAAAGGCAAAAGACTCGGTTGAAAGGTCGTCTAGACCTGGTGTAGTTTACCAGATTCCTTGTCGAGATTGCACTGGTATCTACATTGGGGAAACTAGACGGGCTTACAAAACAAGATTGGCTGAACATAAAAGGGATTTAAAGCCAGCAAATCTGGCAAAAGTTGATGACAACAATTTTAATAAAAAAACGGCATTGGTCAAGCATGTCATCACCAAAGATCACCGAGTTGACTGGGATCATAGCAAAATTTTAACCTTTGAAACAGATTTTACCAAACGCCGATTTCTTGAATCTTTTTTTATTCATAATTCTGAAAATTCAATCAATGATAAAGAAAATTGCTTTTATTCTGAAATTTATGATAATTTGTCGTAATCTACAGTTGTTTATTATTCGCCTTCAAACCTTTTGTTTTGCCTTTTTCTTTCGATTGCGTAGCAAACTATTTATATTGCCTCGCTTGTGCTTTCGCTCATTATTTTAGTCCTGATGAAAAACAGCTGTATAGCTGTTCGAAACGTTGACGGATATTAAAGTTTTTTGCATGCTCGATAAGAACTTGTATCAACTTAAATAATCGTTACATTACCAGAAGAGCTAAATAAAATGAATTTATCAAAAATACCTGGTAGCCAGAATAACAGTATTTACTAGACTTACGATACAAAAAAGCATATATTTTAAAAAATTTAATAAAATGTAATTTTTGTAATTTCACTCTTTTGATGCCCCCTACCTTGGATGCCCGGGGCCGCCGCCCCGCTCGCCCACCCACTCTGGACGCCACTGGTTACAGCCATGGTTTGATAATATATATATATAGCTTAGGTCGTTGTCAACACTAAGAATAGTCACTGTGAAAATGGAGACAAACACAAACACGCATAGTAGACTGCCATTTGCCCTTCTTTTCAATGTCAAGCGACGGACAAGAAGGTTGTAAATGCCCAATTAACTAAGTCTTTTGCCAAACCGTTTTGGAGTTGAACTGCAAGCCTATCGAGTACAAAGCAGACGCTTCAAAAGCTACGCAATCGCGCCTGTTAATTTTTTATAGCTAAAATTAAAATGACTGCCGCTTTTCCCAACCCCGCTCGGCATTTCTACTTGTTGGATTGAGTTTGCGCTGTGAGGCACGGCTGTTTTTCACACAAAACTTTCATTCCAAGCAAGTGACTGGGTAACGATATTTCAAAAATACACATTGTCAACTAGCATTGGTGCTGTGGAATAGCTAGCTTAATTGTTTTGCCATGGCTATATTTATACAACAAGCTACCCTTCTTGCAATTGCACCATAATAACAATTACTTGGTTAAAAAGAAGAACTTGTTTTTCATATTCTGATTTCAGCATGTACTTCTGGTGACATTCGTCATTTAACGTTTCGAAGTTCACTTTCATGTCTCGAATTCTCTAACAATAAGCCAAGACATTTTCAATACGGAAACATTAATCTGGGCTCTTGGCAGTTGAGTAGAATTTAACATAGTTCAAACCTGTTAACAGCATCCAGCAGGAAGAAATTCGAAATAAAGATTCACTTGCAAATAAGAGTTTAATGTAAAAGCAAATCAGTGACAGAGAAACGCCACATCAGCAACTTCCATGGGCCGTTCATACAAGCAAAGCCATAGAATTGTATCTGATATATCTTACAAGTTATAAAATATTGCTTTGTTTTGCGTTTGATCTAAGTAATAGTTGCGTATATATAATACAATACGAAAAAAAGTGAGGGAAAACAGTCCCCATTAAATAAAAAAAGGAAGAATCTATTCAGCGCGAATGAACTGAGTCTGAAAGATTGCAAAGTGACTGTATGATCTTCGAGTCGGCAGTCATCTGTGAATGTTGTTGATGTAGAAGCAAGCCGCAGAAATATCAACCCCACTCGTGAACATGAAAGCAAACAACAACTTTGGTTGCCTATGCGAGCTCGAGCAAAACCACCTACTTCGGTCAATAACGATCTTGTTTCTTTCTCACTTTCATATAAATCACTGATGTAAACGAACTCCGCTTGTAGTTTATCGTAGTCATCACTCCAGCTCTGAACCAACTAAAGCCAATATAATCAATTAGGCCAAAGGAGTGCAAGTTGCGGGCCATAAGCGGCCCGTGATGTGAAACTTCGCGGCCCGCGATGTGAAAATTCGCAGCCCGCGGAAGGATGATGAATGTGACTAGTGGCCTGCGTCCACAGATTAAATGTTTTGGTCGATACCTTTGACATTTAACCTTTTTTAGACCGAGCTCATGAGTTGATCTCCCAAAAAAGTAGTTTTGTGACAAAGATTTGCGAAAAAGTTACTGTAAAAACAATTGTTTTGAAAAAAAGTGATTTACTCTAGCTGATGGCAGTGATTGGAAAAAGAGTCTCAGCTAAAACGTTGATCTCCAAAAAAAAGTCTTCAAATTATGCGTATAGACAGTTTCAATTTTCACAATATGCAATCTTACGCCAAAGTTTACTTTAAAAACGCTTGACTGACCCGCAGAATCTTCCACTACTGTGAAATTGGCCCGTCTGCAAAAAAAGGCTGTACACCTTGCATTAGGCTATTGCAAATGCCACTAGAAGAGATTTGCAAAGCTTTTCAAAGCAACAGCTATAGTAAACAAGTGGCTTTTAATAACCATGTCTCAGAGGCTAGTTCTACTACTACATTAAACATTATCAAATAGCTCAACCTCAGAATAGCTATCGTTTGCGCTCTTGTAGCGTTATGAACACAGTATACAATATTCAGATAACAAATTTATTAACAAGCTCTAATCGCTTATTTTAATAACTTTGCAGAACCTGATGAGGGCGCAATGCGACGTTGAAAACCTTTGTCATGGTGTAGTGAATAAATTTAAAGATGCTAAATGCAGTAACCTATTTGACATTTTCGATTGCGAAAGCACAAATTAAAGCTACATTCCGAAATTTTTATTTACAGGTTCAGTTAGTAAATGAAAGTTTAACATTTGCATATTGACAAATACTTTTATAATGCAACTACTGATTACAAATTGTGCAATGCATAGTGTATCGTAAACTTTGTAAAATTTTATCTAAAAAGATATACGCGTACAGCTAAATCAACTCTGGCCCACTACCTTCGTTTGCTCATCCACTCTTTTCTCCAAGAATTTTATTAGTTTTTCTTTGTCTTCTAACATCTTTATAATATCTGATATCTGATCTTCAAATTTCTTTCTTTCTTCCACTCCTTCGGTTCTCGTTCGCCTCAGCAAATTATAAATTTCAGTGGCGGCATTCTTTAAATAGCTGAACTCCTGCTTTTTGTTCTCTTGCTTGTTTCCTAAAGATTAAATGTAATTTCAAAATCTCGATTCGTCGACCAGCCGTGAAATCTCAGGCAACTGGTCTCAGTGGGTGTGTTATTAAAGCAAAGTAATACAATGCGTTCAAAATTAGTCGAGGAGAAATTTATTTCAATACAAGAGTATTTGCCTCTGTATTGAGCGGCCATGATGCAGCAATAGACTCGTGATCGAAGCGTTTCACTTAATCAACCACCAAGTCACAATAGGAAGCCGCAACAACAGATTTCGACTCCGTTAATTTGATAATTTAGACTTATTGAAAGAAAACGGAAGTATGCCTAAAAAACAAAATCTGTTCTTGGGTACTTATCAGTTTTGAGAATATTCAATAAAATTTAGTCAAAATTCTCACACATAAATGAAGTACTTTGGAGCCGGAGTATTTAACATGAGGGTTCTGATCAAAGCCTCAAAACCCAAGGCACGGATTACAGGTTGGAGTGCAATATTTGTTGATTCTCCTACAAGGCGTTGTGTGACCGAAATCAATCGGGACTACAGTAATATCTTTACTCAGGGACTGCCTATTCCACCACAAATACCGCAGCGGAATAACAACCTAAATAGGTCACTCTTTCCACGGGCATTGCAAAGCAAAAATGGAGTGCATGAAAAAGTTGTTACCTCTCAATTGCCAATCTAGCATTTTTTTTCTCTGAAATACAAGGTTGGCAGAGAAAATGAATTTCTAAATTTGGTAAGACACACATTTAAAATTCAATCTTTAAATGGAATGGACACAACAGAATGTGTATGTAAATTAGCCTAATACATCAGCAAGAAGTTATAATGGTTTAACTCGGCGAATGCCTGCAGTTTTGCCCTCCCTAAAGCAGTTGTAGCTAAATTCGCCCACTGTAAAAGGGCTTTATATTTGATAGTGTTAAACCTTAAGGAATTGCTCAAAGTGTGGTGCAATAAACTGAGCAGCAAACTAGCAATCAGAAGTGTGCCTGTTGAGAACACAAGAGAGTTAATACGCTGCACAGCCTGGTGGAACAGCCGTTTACTTTTTAGCTTACGCTTCTGGTTCAAACTACCCTTGCACCTACTCTAATGACACCTACGGGTGATTGCTGACTTGTATTTCCCTGACTCCCAAACTCTCCGTTCATCTTGTTTGGCGAACTAATCAAATTCTCATCATTTCATTTCCCTTGTGCACCACCTTTATTAAATCTTTTATACTGCTTGTTAAGAATTTCTTCCTTGACTTGACGTTGCAAATTGTATTTCTGTTTTTCCAAATGATCAGTATGATGTCCTTGCGAATTTAAATAATCAATCTTTTCTTTTAAAACACCTATTTTCTGTATTGTTGCTTTAACACTGTCCATATAATGTCTAAAAGTAAACATTAGTCCATGATACTGAGCTATTTAACAGTGCCGTTTACATAGGACTGAAAGAGCTGTATTGTTTGTGCAAGAAATTTTGAATTTTTTATCAAAAAGTCAAGTACATTTAACCGATTTAAAGAAATTAGTATGGAGAGGATATGGGGGTACATGGACGACAGAAATTTAATCTTAAATGTTATTGCTGTGTCTTCCCCTCCTTTTCCTTGAGATGGAGGTACAGCATCAAACAGTTTTCATGATTCATATCGCAAACTTTTTCAGTCAGGCTTGGGTAAAGTGGCAGTCCACTTCGAACCAGCAATTAATGCAATCACAGACTGGCATTTCTATTATCAACTAAGCAGAGTGCCATTGGTGGGTGCTCAACAGATGCCTCTTATGATATGCTGGGGGGGCAGCTTCACTAGTCTAACCCGGAGGACCTTAAATAGGAGTCTCTGTCAAACAAAGTAAATTGTATCACAGCCATAAAGCAGCATTAGTAAAATAGCTGTTTTAATAGCAATCGAACTCCTGCCTTATACAAGCTACCCTGGAGAATTAAACTAGTGTCTTGATGACCACAAATCTAACCGAGAACATTGTCTTAACTACCAACTTACAGAAAACTTATCAGTTAATAAGGAACTCTGCTAAATGCAGAAATCCTTTATCAATAAACAAGTGCTATCACAGCTTAAAGCAGATTTTTATGTAATTGCATAAGCTTCATATTTTATTTCTATCCTCCAATCACAGGATAACCTTACCAAGTGTTTAACGCAACATCGTTACCTTCAGATCTACTTCAAAGTTATGAGTAATGCTGGCACGGTGCACTTGAACTAAAAACTGGTAAAAGCACTGTAAAGGGCTTTCTCAATACAACAATGTCGCCTTTGCGACATTTGAATGCATGACTACTAAACGAACCACAACTACTACCATGAACCGTAAACTGACTCAGCAATGTTGTAGACAAAAATGATAAAATGCATATGTTTCAAATGTCCAGACACTCCCACAAATCAATCTCTCAAGTAGACAAGATTGGTACCAATTATTTTTGTTTACAACTAAAAACATATTTAGAAGACA
Organism: Trididemnum clinides; assembly: GCA_963675345.1. Lineage (NCBI taxonomy): Eukaryota > Metazoa > Chordata > Ascidiacea > Aplousobranchia > Didemnidae > Trididemnum > Trididemnum clinides. The sequence goes on from OY776293.1 coordinate 27,074,426, forward strand.
CTGTCTGTGCTAAAGTAACTAAAAGCTAATAAGCATTTTGAAGCAGCAAAGTGTGCTCGAATTTTGAAATAGTGTACAATAGGGTTCATCATTAGGCCCCCAATTTTTTGTTAGAGAATCTGTAGTTGGTAAAAATGTTCCTTTTTATGATTCTTGAAACTGTACAGCTTTTCAGAAAAATTTATTAATATCTAGGGATATCACAAATGTGATATATTATGTCAGTATTTCGTGATATTGAATATCCTTTGAAACACTAAAAGAAATTTTGAAAGGAGATCGAAGCAAGGTGAGAGAAGATATATGGGAAGAAAAGTTATGCTGTAAAATTGTTGTTTCTGCAAACGGGTAGTTTTGCACTTTTAAGGTGGTTGACATATAGACTACTGCAAGGTTGAAATTTATCAGCAAAATTACGTGATTATTTTTGTTGAGCATGTTACAAAAGATAGGTTGGTTCTCCGCAGTAGTCATGTGTTAAATGTGTTAACAAATTTAGATGTACTTCAATGTACCTGTGCCTCCATCAAATTTAAATTGGTTAGCAATCAAACATCATGTTTACATGAGGCTACTGCACTGCACAAAATCAAATAGTTCTATTTTTCCAATAAGGAGACAGCAATGATAATTCCGAAATGGCATAAGCTACCTTAAATCTATCAATATTGATGCAAAAAAAAATGTTGGGAAAAATTATCCAGAGGCGCAGAACCATCAGTAAGAAGTTTCAATAACAATCACAGGTTAACATAAATTTGCAGCTAATGGAATCATAATGCCAAAGTATAAAGGGGGGGGGGGGGGGGGGCAGAAAAGCTTCCCAAATTTTAAAGTCTTACTATAGCAATGCTGTTGCAATTAGTCACATAGCTAAAGTCGATTTATGTACTTAATGAACTGTTGGTCAAGGTAATGTGATAAATTCACATTATTGGTCAAGGTAAATTGGATATATCACAAAGAAACATGCAATGAAATTTCTGAAAACATAAAACTTTCCAATGGTATAACAGTAATTTAGGACCGCTGGTAGGTCACTGTATGACAACAAATATCAGATGGAAGAGCGTTGTATGGTATCGGTTTCAGGTGATGCTTTTCTTCTGTAGATGCAAAGCTGTTTTTGTGTTACCTTCATTGCTTTCTAATACAGGATGTCCATAAAGTCCGTGTGCACTTTAAAAGATTTATAACTTTATTTGTATTTGCGATAGAAATAATCTGTAAAAAGTGTTACAAAGTTTCATCTACCTAGTTTTAAGTGCAGTTATTGAATGATTCTTTACCACAAAATTAGAAACAGTGTTTCAACTGATACAGTGTTTCTACAAAATAGATCTCCTTGCCACTTTGCTCTGCATATTAGACAATTCTTAAATCTAGAATTTTTTAAATGATGGATTGAAAGGGGCAGACCATTTTCTTGGCCCCCGCATTTTCCAGATTTCACTTCATTAGATTTTTTTATGGAGACATGTAAAAACAATTGTGTGTGCAACCAAACCTAATTCATTGCAAGATTTGAAAGTTAAAATAATTAATGTGATTTCGGGTATTACTGTAAATCAGTTGGCAAATGTTTTCTGTGAACTGTGAAATTGTATTACCCTTTGCATTGCTAATGATGGAGGAAATGTGGAACCCTAAATAAAATTTCATTAAGACTTTAAAAAATCTAGATTTTCTTCTTTCTAATTCTTTTTACAGATTATTTTTATCGCAGAAACAAATAAAGTTATAAATTTTTTAAAGTGCACACGAACTTTATGGACACCCTGTATTTACCTGTATGCTATTACCAAACCACGAGAGAACATGGGTCAGTGAGCTATCTTTGGTGGTCACGTTTTTGCTGATTGCATCTTTTTGCAGATTTCTGTTGAAAGACTCTTGCTTTGCTTAGCATGTTGCTGAAGTTATCTTGGGGTAAGTTGTAAAAGCACCAAAATTTAATTCCTAATTAATTTGGCTTTAAAATTAATTTTAATTTGTCTTTTTCTGAATCGAAAACCTTCAATTTAATTCAAAAGAAGATTACCTGCTTAAACTAGTAATCACATAGCATTAAACTTTAGCTTGGCAAATTTCTGGCCTGGTAAAAAAAGACTCAATTGATTATGCTGCTGGAGAATCTCTTGTCAAAAAAAAGCAAGATAGATAATTCCCTCAACGAGATCATAAAGAGTTGCTGCAACGGATTTTTTCTGTGTAAAAGATAATTTGTTGGCTGCTTTGCAAATGCCTGGTATAACCAACAAATCCTAATGAATAAACAATTCGCTATAATGCCTAAAAATTAAACTCCTTGAAGAGTAGGTTATTAAACACAAGATCTACAGCAATGCCATCATTAACAAGTTCCAACGGCTGGCCAAGTTTGTTGTAGGATGCTATGAGTAAAAGTAGTGTTAAATATTAGTGTGCGACACCAATTTTCTAGCACATGACTTGCAGTTTGTTAATCACTACAAAGAACAGGACGAGATGGTAGCACCAATCGTTTTGACATGTTTTATGTTGTGCAGATGGTATTTGACCACAGAAATCACACCCTTTGCCTTGTTCAGCACAAAACTACACCAGGTGAGAATACAGCAATTGCAAAAGAAATGCATGCTGGCAAACAAAACAAGCATCGCACCATCATAAGTAAGATTTGGAAAAGATTTTGGAAAACATAATTTGATTCCAGTGCTACCAACCACCAAGTTGAGAGATTTAATCAAAACGCTCAAGTTTTTTTTGCAGAAATAGAGCTGAATCATTCTACAAATTTCCTGAGCAAAAATGTTGTTCAGCGTCACAGCAATGGATCATATGCAGCATTGCAGCACACTGCACAGTTGTGAGCAATAGTGTACTTAGAAACAAATATTTTGATGGGAGGGGGCAGAGCATTTTGAAACGTTGAAGACCTTTTTTTGGAGTTTAACTTTTTTAAACCTATGATTTTGGAAAATTTGCTCTCCCAGCAGACGTAAATACCTTTGTTTAGGAGATAAACTATTTCAAAGCCAGAATTTTGCCTATTGTAATCTTCAAACCAAGAAAAAACCTTGTTTTCATATTTTTTGCTGGTTTTGTACTATTCATAAAGGGGGGGGGGGGGTTCAAACTATTCATGATGTGCCATTGATCTTTGTCCCCTTTAAATAGGTCACTGGTTGTGAGGCAGCTGAGAGTTGTCAATGATGCAGCTGAACAGGGTGTCGAGTTGGGATGTAACTATCTCTCATCAGCAAAAATTAGAACAAAAATTTTAAACTCTTCTTTGTAAAAATTCATTTAAACAATGTGAATTAATTGGCACTTTGGACTAAATTAAGAAGCCCTATTGTAGATAAGACCAAAAAACTCTTTTAACAAAGTATGATTCAAACAACATACTGCTTGGAGGTAGTTACGTCCTAATTGATTGATTTTCCTATTTGTCAGTGGTTCTTAATCAGTGGGCCTCAGCACAAATTTGGGTAGGCCACAGCTTTCACTTCTACTAGTAAGTCAGCAATTCCCCATGTAAGGAAAATACAGACTTTGACAAAGTTGATCATCAAAAGAAACAGGTCTTTGCTTTCAATTGAGATTGAAAAGTTAAGAAGTAGGCAACAAAATATTTTACAGATCAAAATGGATCACGAATTTAAAAAGGTTGAAAAACCCTGACACTATCTTAACTTTTAACTGAAACTAGCCAAGTAAATTTTTTACTTGTAGCATGCATGCAAAATATTCGTTTGTGTGTGGTACCCCTGGTCACAGATGGGCAACCTACAACTTATGGGCCAAATCCATCCAATGACCACTTTTGAAATTGCCCTATGTACTCAGCCCACATTTATATTACAAACTCTTGATTTTTCTGGGCCTGGAGCATGCAATATCTGCAGTATATTGCTTGTATTTTGAATATACTAATGTGTTTCGGCCTTTAGCCTACGCAGGCCGCTGCAAAAAGTTTTGGATTAATCACTAATATGGTTTATTGAATTTGGAGTAACCACTATTATGTAAAGCACAAAGTCAGTGTGTGTGCGCATATGTTGAAACTGAATCGAAAAAAGTCACAATAAAGTTTGCACACTGCTTAGTCCTGATTATTCATAGCCTGGGCAAATATGTTTAAGGTTAAACTTTAAACAAGCATCTAGTTAATTTAATAGCTGTACATGATGGTGGCTAAACGCAGGAACGTTGATGCTGAGTGTCAGAGCTTTTATGTATCTTGGACTTTATACAATCTCTGCATCATTTTGGGAAGCTTGTATGCTTCATCTGCAATGTCAGCATTGGTGTGAACAAAGAGTACAACGTCAAGCGACACTACAAAACTAAGCATGCAGAATTTAAGGGAACTAAGTGGGCAGACCAAAAAAGATAAAATTTGCTAACTCATGAAATCTTAATGGCAACAGTCTCCTTTATTTCTACAGAGAAGAGTGCAGAAACAGAAAGAAATAACAATGTGCGTTACATAGCATCAAAGCTGACAGCAGAAAAGATGAAGCCTTATGCACTATAGAAGGAGAATTTGTAATGGAAAGCTTGATGGCAGTTGTAGACATTGTATGCCCCCCAAAAAAGTCGTTATTTTCCGCCATTAGTCTTTCTATAAAGACAGTCACAAAACGATTCAAGGACATGTCAGCAGATGTGAGTAGGAGCACCTGTACCGGACTTGAATATTCTTTTGTATCTCTTTGATGAAAGCACAGATTAGAAAGATACTGCACAGCTTGCAGTTTTTGTGCAAGTAGTAATACCGTGTTTAGATATTGTTGAGGAATTTGTCCATTTTATTCCAATAGAGGGTACAAGTACAGGAGAAGATATTTTCAAAGGCTTGCAGACAACAATGGCAAATGTAAAAATTGTTTTTCAAAACTTAATAGTGTTACTACAAATGGCGCCCCAGTAATGGTCAAACCCAAAAAGGCATCACTTCCCTCCTGAAAACAAGGATGAAAGACCTTAAACTTTCCCATAAGGTGATAAATCTGATTTTAGTTCGTGGACTAAATCATCCTCAATTCTAGGAATTTTCATTGGACAAGTAATGTACTTCTGCAAAGTTTGATGACTTAGTTGTTGAAAATGTGACCCACGGTGTATACTTTGGGTAAACAGATTGCAATGTTTCTTGAAAGCAAAAATGAGGATGTCTCATATTTTGGTGACTTACTTTGGGTTTCAAGTTTAAGATTTTTGAAAGACATTACCTCGCACCTAAACGACTTGAACTTGCAAATTCAAGGAAAAAAACAGTTGTGAAATGAGGTGTATTGGCATATCACAGCCTTTGAAAGAGACTTTGCTTGTGGGTATACCAACTTCAAAACTGCAACTATGTCTATTTTCTGAATCTTCAAAGAAACCAACCAGCCAATCCATTTACTTTTATTACTATTACTCATGAACTGAAAGCTGAGTTCGTTTTGCTGAATTTTATTTGTATGCAGGCAAATTGAGTTTATTTAAGACTCCTTTCAATGCGAATCGTGAAAGTGTTCCACACAACTTGCAAATGGAAGTCATTGAAACGCAGTGCAATGATCTGTCTAAAAGCATATTTGATGCAAATGATACATCTCTGATTGATTTTTGCAAGAACTATGTGCTTTCATGTGGAAAATTTCCAAACTTTGTGGAGCATGTAAAAAAGATGGCATCACTGTTTGGCAGCACATACGTATGTGGGCAGTTGTCTTCAAGAATGAAATGCATTAAAAATCACTTGAGAACAATATTGACAGATGCACACTTAGACAGCATAGTGCTGCTGGCATCAAGAAATTTGTCACCCAGTGTTGAGATTTTTATCTTGCAATAAACAATATCAAATTTCTCACAGATCAATCCACAGCTACAAACTTATTTGCAACACAGATAAAAAATATTTTCCATAGAATTGCTGTGGTTATGTTGTCCACGTTATCAGGTTACATTAGTTTACAATTGGGCTATTTTTCAGAAAATCGTAATTAATTGATTAAATGCAAGTTTAGTTGTTCTCTATTACAAAACTATGAAGAGGCAATTTTGACATTCTTGGATTGCAATGTGGAAACAGGCTTTATGCCAAATAAAGATTATTTCAGATACTTGAATTTAACTACATCTGCTTTTATTTTATTGTATAAGCATCATTGAGACCTGCCTTAGCAATACAAACACTGCATTCGATCCACACAAGCAAAAAAGTTGTTCATCCCTGCCCTAGATCCAAACCATTTGACCTAGTACTTTGCAAACATGTTTCCTTGACAAAAGAAACACTTGTAACAAATGCAGGACAAAATTTAAATGAAAAAAGGTAGATGACAAACCTTAGTGAACAAATGTGATGGAGTGTACCAGTTTCTAAAAACTATTGTTTTTTGAGATTAACCTTAAAAGAACAGTGTTTTTAAAATGAACGCTTTTTTTGAAAATCAACTGTAAATTGAGCAGCAGCTCCTGCATAGAATGCTGTTCAAACTTGATTTTACGTATTCATTTGATTAAAACATGACATGGGTGTACAGATTTTCTGGAAACTGAAATAGGGTGAGGCGCTACAATAACGGCTAACAAGTACTGTCATAGACAATAAACTTATTGATTTTAAGATGAAATTATATCAATAAATCCACACTTACTCCATCAACTCGGTGTCAGGCGTTTCAAAAATGCCTTCTTCCTCCTCTTCACCAATTGCCTGAACACATTACTTTTTGAATCTTTTTGTAATTTTGAGCAAACGTAATATTTGCCAAGTAATGACTGGAAACTGACTTGCAAAACTTTACCACTGGCAAAGTTAACAAATAAGACAAAAAGTTAGTATCTAACCTTCCAATATTTGCTTACCACATCTTTTAAAGTGCTTGGCGAGACACTGCACAAATTAGTAACAAAATTTCACTATTACTACCAAACTACAATGTCATGAAGTAACAACTGTTATGACAAGTTATAATCAGTTTTCCTTTGGTAGCTGAAAATAACTATTAATACAATACAATTAAAAGTAATACAACGCAAGTGCAATTTCAATAACTGCAACTACAAGTAAGGGTGAAAATGCTTTGTCTTAAAACCCAGAAGCAGCAATTTCGATGTCTGTCTGAGTTCTAGTCTTAAACAAAATTGCTGTCTTTAGGCAAGATATTTATTTCAATTTTGGCTTAACCGTAGTGGTTGTGCTTTAAGGCAACTGCATCCTAGTACTGTCAATATTGGATAAGCATACACCATAACTTTTTTTCAGCTGGTTTTTCCATTTGGGCATAGGTTTCTTTTATGTCATGGCAAATGTTTTCTAACAGTAAATGCACTTTTATTTGATGCTCTCCAATGCGCTTGGATTTAAAGGCACAACAATTTGGTGCTTTTCGTTAATTGATAATCTTTTTCTCTCAGAAAAGTAGGCAGATCAAAAAAATTGATTCAATTTAATCTTCAGCTCTATAACCAAGTATTTTCAGAACATGTAAAGCTGACAAAAAGTTGTATAGACACATGAAGTTCCACACATAGTTGTCTCCCCTTTTCCATGGCTGGAGGGAAAGTAGTAACTAGCTAGCCATCAAGTAGCATATGTACCAACACCTACTATATCATGAAACCGTTCTTCTTGCATCCATTTTTGCACTGACATCAAAAGTTCATTTTTCTGAGAGCTATCCTGGGTTACTTCTATCTCTTTGTGCACACCTATTGCGGAATCAACCTGAGCTGAAACTTGGCGATAGCGACGTAGCAATGCAGACACATTGATTCGAAGCTATAGGACAAAAAAATCAATAAAAAAATGCATTTGATAAAAGCTAGTATATATATCAAAGCTAACTAATAAACAGCCAAAACAAAACTCTTCACCAAAAACAAACCTTTTGTGACTAAACAAAAAAGGATCCACAGATAGATACGCAAATCAAAACTATACAAAGCATTTAAGCTTTCTTGTTGAGCATGGGAACAATCACATTATTTTTGTTTTCAGTAGTTGTCAAGGTAGCTGAGTCAGCTGAAATTCCATCTAAGGCTACAATGGTCGTGCTTTAAACCTCAGAAGTTATGATGGCTACATTGTAGTGTGCTTGAAAGGCACTTCGTGGTGATTTTCCTTGTTTATAAGCAAAATGTATACCATAAGCACTAACTCCAAAGCAGATCTGAACACTGAAGTGTCTTAGTGTAGTCGTTTTCAGCCTTCTTGTAATCACAGACTCCTTCAAATGAATTAGTACTTTTGCTGACCCCTACCTAAATTTTGCATAAAACCCAATTAGCATACCATTGACTCTTAATGAGTACTACTAAATTTCAGTAACAAAATTACATGCTTAAATGTTGTAATGTGCTGATGACTGCTGCAGCAAATATTAATCTTGAAAATAAAATCTAAACTACAGAGTGGGCCAAAAGTAGGTATACAGTTATTAAAGTATTTTTTATATGCTTTGAGGTTACATGCAGTGTACTTTATGTTACTTGTTAAGTAGCACAAACATTGTTTATTTTTTAGATAATAATTCTAACTTGAATTTACATTAGCTTTCTAGCTGGTTGGAAGGTAGTACTGTTTTGTAAATCTTGATTACTTTAGGTTTAAGGGCAAATAATTTAAATGAAGAGCAAAGAAAATGGGTGTCAGAGTGTTTTGGACAGGTGTGAAGAATGTTGCAATGTTGGCGGAGCACTTAAGAGATTAAATAGTTTTGTCTAAGGTATAACTAGCATTTTTGAAGTTTAAAAGTGCCTAAATGAGAACTACAAACTTACTTTTTAAACCTAAACCCTACTTTCAATAACTGTATACCTACTTTTGGCCCACCCTGTATTTTCAAGGGCTCAAAAAAAAAAGAAATACTGAGAGCAAAAGTTTTTCCAAAAATTTTAGATATTCTAGATTTTGAACAAAATGATGATACTTTATACCAATTCTTTTAGTTTTTCTGGAAATTTCTATTCTTAAGATTGCGTGAAATGGCTTTGAGCTCAACTTGCAAGTTGTAATTGATGTTGTATATACAAATTAACTTATTCTGTTCTTTGGTGATGACAAATGCAATTCAAGTTTGAAAAATCAAAAAATGCAATCATGCCATGGATGGAAAATTTTTTATTTTATTGGATAATAGCCTAATGGAGTCAAAAAAAATTTAGGAAGATATGACCCTTCTGTCCTCCCATTAGCCCTCCTCGGCTACACTTATGACACCTATTCAAACCAAAATCAATAGACAAATATCAGCAACATTTGAAAATTGACAAAAAGCAGCTCTAAAAAGTGTTAATCTTCTTCAAGAAGCAATATCACATACAATTTAACACTTCGATCAAAACATATTTTTTGTATGTGAGATTTTACTTTCTATAAAGTATGGTCACAAAGAAATAAGCTGCTAGTTTACTTTCTTTTAGCAACAAGAGATGAAAGTCACATATGGCAAGAGAGAATAATTGGAAAAATGAAAATTTGAATTTGGAGTACACTTGCACCTAGCAGAATAAAATGATCTTGTTGAATTCTGGTTTGATGTATAGTAAACAATACAAATAATTTGCCATTACTATTACTTCCACTACTACATTAAAAAAAGAAATGGAAGTAAATGTTTTACATTAAGGAAATTACCAATTCCTAAAACTTTCTCAAGAACACCCATGGTGTGCACAGACCTGAAACTGAAAACCATCGTTTTAGTGTAACTGAATATAAGTTTTTCCTAAAATAGACCACAAAATATAATACTGAACCAAAATTATCGGAGCTAAGCTGAAAAAATTAAGATTGAATCACTTACAATATCATCATCAATCTCCTCTAAATTATTTTGAATGTCAGTCAACAATTCTTCATCCCTTTTTCCACCTCCTGGACCAGCCTCATATTCAGTTACAACCTGAATAAAATATATCGTATTTTAGACAAGATTTTTCTTTGATAACGTAAATGAGTTCAAAGGCACAAACTGTAAATTATTGCAAAAACTAAAAGCACTCATTTGTCAGTAACAAAGTACAACACAATAAACTCCTGGCTAGAAATCATGAGGTTGTGATTTCAATGTCTGCACAATTTCCAGCGCTTATGCGTGGGCTAGAAAAAACACTTCGAAAAAATTTCTATAGTCTAGTTGCTGGCTTGTGATAGAATTGTACTGGACAACTACCACTGACATTTTTAAAGTGAGCAAACACAAGTTGTTGAACATATCACTGTGCACTGACTGATAAAAAATTACGATTTACTCAAAAAATCTAATAGAACTTTAACATTTTTCTTGAATAAGTCATGTTAGGTTCTCATTAATCATCAATTTTTAAACTCTTTTTGTTTCTCTTAATAAGGTGGCTGGATTTACCTTATGTTTCATGCTGTTTTTGAAATTACAAAGAAAACAATTTCCTTCTCTGTAAGTCTTGGCAAAAAAGATGGGTGGAAGAAAATACTCATTTTTTAAAGCCACACTATAAAAAATTAATCTCTATCTCAGGCCAACCTTTATTGCAAGAACACAAGATAAAAATATTGAAAAGTATTATATTGCTCAGTATACACATTATATAATATGTATACACCTTATAAAGTATAGCAAATGATTTTCTTTACATCGTTTGGCTATGCAAACTGTGAAAGGTTAATAATTGTGTTCACAAATTTTCAAATTTTAATGCCTTTAGCAAATAATTTTAATGAAACAACTTTATGTCATATTTTTCTGCAAATTATGCTATGCAATGACAGTTTATTAGAGTTTCAAAAATCATTGAATGAAAAACAAGCAAAAACTGTACATGATCTGCAGCACATTAGCACACATAAAATACCAACAACACAGCATATCGAGTTTACCTGATTGTAAGCTGTAGCTCATAGTTTTTTGTCATTAGTTTTGCAACTTACAATTAAGAAAAATTGTATCACATGACGCATTTTTTTTCAAAAAATACAACACAAAATTTACAAATATACATAAACCAAATACATTATTAGGTACTTATGGGTTATCTGTCACAACTTTTTTTTAATTTAATAAACCTAACCCTGTACACTCCCTTCCAGTGTACACTGCCCCATACATTTACATACCGGGCCTGCCCCTTCAGTGTACACTGCCTTCCTTAGGTCCCACAAACTCATTTTAGGCTTAAACATTATATATACAGTTAAATAATAGTAATTTAATACCTGGTGAAAAAAAGTGGTGACAGATAACCCACAAGTACCCATTATTATAAGACACCTGCAGTATTTTGAATGAGAGACTGCACAAGACTATGATCTAAATTCACAACACTCAAACAATCGTGAAGTACCAGCAAAACTATAATATAATAACCTATTGTATTTTTTAGACCATAGGGCTCACTGGACTATAAAGTGCAGTATCAATAAACGTCTTCTGACACATATATTTTCATACATAAGATGCTATGGACTATAAGACGCATTTAATGAAACAAAAACTCAACACATTTTATTGGTTCATACTTGTATTTTATGGTCAAACAATCGAATCAAACAATCAGTTGTTGTGTTTGCAGTGCATGAGAAGTGTAGGGCTAGTTGCTAGGTACATGTTGCAATAAATGCTCGACACACATGTGTGTTTACGCATGTAAAGTGAAGAGAAAAATACATTCATGAAGGGAATGAGAGTAGGAGAATAAAAAAAAACACACTTCTAAAGGGAATAAGAGTTACTATTGCATTGGCAGCACTTATTGCAACATAAAATTTGTTCAAAGCTTAGCAACAAAGCGCAACCTGATCCACACATTACACACACCAAACTAAAAGGTAAAACACGTTCCATTTTTGAGAAAATTAAAGGATTATAAGTGCACCTTATGGTACAAAAAATATGGTTGTACCATCAGCAAGAAATCATCACAAAATGAATCAGACTACAATATCAGTAAACAAAAACCAAAAAACGTTTTCAATAATATTAACCAAACACTTGTCTTGCTATACTGGAAACCTACTGCTTTTACAAAATTTCTGACAAAAACTGTAATATTATACAGCAAGATGTTTTTTGGTAAAAACTCAAACATTAATCAGCAAAAATACATTAAGCACAAAACATTTTTGCTTGGTTTGAATGTAAAAAGAAAAATTGAATGTAGAATTTCATTAAACAACTTATTTCACACTGATACAACACCAACAGCAAAATAATATTCTCCAGCTATATGTTTAGATATGATGGAAAGTTTTAGAGAAAAAGTAACTTGTGTAACAATGGTAGGCCTACTTTTCATAATAACCCATCACCAAAAGATAAAGGAAGTGGCAATTTTGATATCGACAGCATCTGACCCTCAAAGACTATTTTGGCATAATCATTCATATGTATTTATATTACCATAAATACTACAATTCTACAAATCATGCTATAATGTGTGGATAGTACAACTGCCATTAAATGCAATGGTTTTAGGTTTGAGTCTTGGCTGGCACGGCACTTAAAGAAAGGCAGAGAACACTTGAAGGGCAAGCCCACTATATCAATATAGGGATAGGGTACAGTGTGGGGGAGTGCACACTGGGGGTACAAATTTTTTCTAATTGATTATTAAAATTGACTCATCAGAAATGACCAAAAGTCACACGTTCAATATGTCTTTAAAAGTGACCAATCACAAATAGCTCATGGCTAAATAGTCTCCAAGGGTAAAATGTCATCGACATCAAAATAGCCACCACCAAAGATAAAATGTCAAATTTCCTAAGAGCTCAATGCTTTTACAATTACCACAGATTGCATGTTGCAAGAACTGAAACACCAGTTGCTCTTATGGTCATGTTTTATGTTCAAAAACTGCTTCTTTGCGCAAAAATTTACCAACTACAACCTGAACCAGTAAATCAATTGATCATAATGAGATGCACAAGTGACTACTGCCACATGGAATCTAAGAAATTTTACAGTTTCCTGAACTTCCATAAAAGTTTACAATTTTACATTCACATGCTCTTCGTCAGAGTACTATTACATAAAATATTTAGTATAAGTTACACATAATGGAAATTTAAAAACAATCAATTTACAGATTCAAAGAAATCATATAAATTTGCTTCACCATAATTACTACGACATTTGATATCAAAAAAATACCTAACTTACCTTCTTTACTCTGTCTCGTATTTCTTTCATTTTGCAATAACGTTCTTCCTTTGAACTTTCAGTGCCTGAGTGGTTCTGTTTACCAGTGAGAGAATCAGGTGTTGACAACCTACTACTGGTACCATCTTTATCTTCATAACTTAAATTAGATGGAGGAACAATCATTCCAAAAACTTCCATTTCATGTGGAGATTTTCTAGCACTGTTTTTGCGCACTTCATTGCCATACAATTCATCCTTGTACGATCTATCAAAACGAGGTGACTTTTTCCCAGGTGAAAGACCAGGAGATCTTCTGTAGTATAGGTTCGTCTTATTTTGCTTTTTTGATTGATCATCTTGAAGGCCTAATCTCCACATAGTAGCATGCGAGTGCACTTTAAGATATATCTTTGGAAGTTTTTTGGCTAACACCAGCTGAAATCTTAATATAGCGCATTTTCATTGGCACATCATGATGTCCTCCATAATTATAAAATGTTTGTTTGGTCATGAATAAACGTTTGTCTCAAAATAAGTTTTCTGTCATGGGGAATCACCATCCAAACTAAAGTTGTAGTGCTTCGCTAGTTGCTAAGTGCATTGCTAGCCTCTTGCAATACTAAAGCTGGAGTGTTTCGTGATATGCAATTTAAGCTTCGCAATTAACTCCAAAATTGTTCAAATAAGCCTCAACATTAACAATACTGAGTAAAACTTATTTTTAAAATAAGCAAAATGCGTTTTAGGGTCCGCGAATCGTTTCTGTGTCGCTTTTTGTTTGTATTTCATGATTTACTCCTATAAATACTGTGTTGTCAGTTCCATTGAGGATCTTAACAGATGATAACTGAGAGCAAAGCAGTTTTGGCATGGTGTAGAGAACTCATGGCAATAACAGATAATAGGAAATATGACCAGGTGAAGAGTAGGCGAAGTGCCACCAAAATGTGTAGAAGCAGCTGTTGAGGTTGTTTTATGAAAGTAAAGGTGGATGCTGTTTAATGAACTAGCCTTGTAAAGTGAAAAAAAATTAACCACATTTTAGGTTACTAATAGAGGTTGTGCATCGACTCAGACATGAATGCATAGCAGTTCGTATATTCTTTCTAAATGGAGTGCCACACTGCTACCAGTTACTCAAGCAGTAATTTTAATTTTTGACAACTTTATGGGTGCCCAACAATTATGGCCAGGAGCTTGGAAAGATGTGTGCTCAAGTTTAGAATCTGCTGGTAGCTTAATAATCGAGAAAGAAATGTCCCTTATGCTGCCAAATTTCTTCAGTGACTTAAAGTGGTACCAAAACATGATGGATTGATTACTTACAATTTTTTACTTTGTACAAAACATGGACAAAAAAGTAGGCAGTCGTTAATAGTAGGCAGTGGCTATTTTGCCATCGACGGCAATTTACCCTCAGAGACTATTTTGCCGTGAGTTATTTGTGATTGGTCAATCTTAATGATGTACTAAACATGTGACTTTTGGTCGTCTCTGATTGGTCAATTTTAAAAACCAAAAAAAAAAGTTTTGCACCCCCAGGTCTCTATCCCCCACCCTGTACACTCCCTTGCAGTGTACACTGCCCCGTACATTTACATACCGGGCCTACCCCTCCAGTGTACACTGCCTTTCTTTTAAAGCCCTGGCCAGCTGAGATTTGAACCCGCAACCATGGTATCTCAAGACCAGCGCTCTATCCACTACACCACAGTGTCACTGGTGTAATAATAGCAAATTTGGCTATATAAACACACGTGAATGATTCCGGCAAAATAGATTCCAAGGGCAAATTGCCGTCGACGGCAAAATAGCCACTGCCTTAATAGTATGCATGGTAAAACATCATGAAATATATGTGAACAAGTCAACTGTGATTATTTATTGCTATACAGCTATAAGTTTTGTTACCTTGTTATTGTTATATTGTAATGTATGACTTATTTTGACCAGCTTGTTATTGTCATTTATAAAAAATAGTGTTTGTTGCTACAGTCAAATGGGTGTAACTAAACATAGGTCATCACTGCATGAGTCACTTTGAGTACAACGTCATCATTCTATGCCTTTAGCCTATGTGCTTTGCTTTGAAACTCATAATTGTTTAGTAAACTTACAGGGTAGACACCAAGTACTACTATAGCTCTCCTTTTGTGTTAGTTATATCTGTTCGTGTAAACAATAAAAGAATTTGTGCAGTTACTACAAGTAATTACATTTAGTAAACTGTGTTTTTGAAGAACAGAGTATCAAAAACATGTCAGTATGATTAAGAAAAAATAGTATAAAGTAAAGATATTTACAAAAGAACTTTTGAAGTCTCAGGTTACAATTGAAAAAGTACTATGTTACCCAATGGTCATTTATTGTGAGTAATAATTTTGAAATTGATGATGTTTGGACTATTATAGTGATTTACCCCAAAATTAAATTATTTATTAGGAACAATGTTAGGCAGTACGAAGTTACAATTGTAACTATTTACTTTTTGAGTTACGACAATGGTACCAATGTTATATTTGATGAAAAGTAACAAAATTGAATAAAATGTTAAAGCACACTGCAAAATGTAACTTGTTACTATTTTGCAGTGTGCTTTAACATTTTATTCTAATCTTATATTTTATACATCTAAAAGCAACAATGCTTCTCTGGATCAGAGTTAGACAAATTGCTTTTTTTTCTGAAATCAAATTTTTGCACTAAGCAGAATAAAATTAAGGTTAGTTGATGAGAGAAGTTTGTGAAATTTAGGGACTTTTTCATGTGGTGTGAGTCTTGCTGCAGGAGGTTGCAATTTTTTGCTCTGCAACACAAAGAGGTAAAAGTGATAAGAATAGTAACCAATGAAAAATATTATCATTTAGATAGCAGGCAGCAGATTTCATCTCAATAAAAGTTGAAGGTGTAGGAATATAGGATGAGACATATCACATATAGTAGCAGCACACCTCATCATATAATTTGGAAAATGATGTCTGCACCTAGCCCTACCAACAGACTGGGGTATCAAATTACATTTATATATATATTGCAAACAGCATAAGCATGACTGAAAATTTCCAAAGCAAAAGCATATAGGAGGATCTTATTGCCAACTGCAACAATGTGCTTGAAGAAATTGCAAGAAAGTCCAATAAACATCAGCCATGTTTAATTATGCCTTCCCCTTGTACAGGCACTGACCAGCAATATCAAAACAGACTCCAACAGTGTTTTGATAATTTAGACGTTCCTTTAAGCTCTTATCTGCATCCACATTTCTAACTTTTTTGGTTAATATGATTAGAAGAAAATGAAGTTGGCTCTGACATCACGGTAGCCAGACAAAGGATTTTATTGAAAATAAAAGTAGTCCCAACTTAAGAGTTAAGAAACCCAAGCAGCAGCAACTCCACCTTGGATTCTCCCTAAAACAATGAAGTGCAATTTTTCAAAGCAATTATTCAACTTGTCTCTCACAAAAAGAATGCAACAAAGCTATCGTTATTCTATTCTGAAGACTTGCTCAAAAAAAACAACTCCACACTGCAAACCTTTTGAAAGATATTTCAAATAATAATATTACTACACTGTGCTGTCATCCAATGCCATTTTTAAAAAACTTTTTCCTCAGCAAAGGTGTTTCAAAGCCAGACCATTCTGGGCTCACAGATAAACATTTGGCAGTGGCTATTTTGCCGTTGGCGGCAATGTGCCCTTGGAATCTATTTTGCCGTAATCATTCACGTGTGTTTATATAGCCAAATTTGCTATTATTGCACCAGTGACACTGTGGTGTAGTGGATAGAGTGCTGGTCTTGAGATACCATGGTTGCGGGTTCAAATCTCAGCTGGTAAGGCTTTAAAAGAAAGGCAATGTACACTGAAGGGGCAGGCCTGGTATGTAAATGTATGGGCAGTGTACACTGGAAGGGGATGTACAGGGTGGGGGAGAGAGACTGGGGGTGCAAAACTTTTTTTTTTGGTTTTTAAAATTGACCAATCAGAAACGACCAAAAGTCACATGTTTAGTACATCATTAAGACTGACCAATCACAAATAACTCACGGCAAAATAGTCTCTGAGGGTAAATTGCCGTCGACGGCAAAATAGCCACTGCCTAAACATTTTGAAATGGTGGTCTTTTTAAAAAGATGTTAGGGGTTGTGTATTCTTTTTTTGCTTTGTTTTGTTGTTCAGTTTGCCATTTTGTACTGTTCTGTAGGGAGAGTATACTTGTAAGATTGTTGTTTTCTCATGTTTGTCATACTTACGCACTGCTGTTTTTAGTTTGCAAACCTAACGTAGAAAATTCAAAAGTAATGAGTAACATTTATTACTCATACTACCTAATTGTTTAAACAGTTACAGCCTTACATGACTAAAAGAAGACAAACTAGGCTACAATTTTGAAAGAGCATTACTAGGCCTAGCTAGGACTGTGACAAAAATGTCCTCTTTTGATCCAAATTCTACTTTCAACCAATATTCCACACCATCTCAAAGTGCCTTCGGTATTGGTAAGATTGTTTAGTATGTCTGCTGGTTTGGCTGCATGATGTTTTGCTCTTAATCTGTTTTTTGTCCATTGTTTAGATTTTGTTGTAATGAATATGTCAAATAGCCTGTTTTGGAAACATTACCCGTAGTAGTTACCAATAGATACTACTAAAACTTGGAGATTCTGCAACTAACCCTAATGCTGATCTGCCATTCTGTGGAATTTCTGAGTTTTGGTAGTATCCAAAACTCTTTGGAACACTTTCTGCAGAACTTTGTTTCCTAGCGTATTGCAATACAAGCAACAATTGTGATTAGCAACAAATTTTTGGAGTGATTATTTTTAGAAAGTGTCTATTTTGCCATTGACAGTATTTTACCCTTGAAGGCTATTTTGCTGTCACTATTTATGTGTGTTTAAAATGGGCATATTTTGTTCCAATGCTGGAAGTGATGCTGCGGTATAATGGATAGTGCAGCTGCCTTATATGTGATGGTTACAGGTTTGAGTCTTCTCTGGCAGAGTACTTTGACAAAGGCAGTTTACACTGGAAGGGGCCTGGTATGTGAATGTATGGAGGAGTGTTCAGTGTGAGGATGCAATTTTGTTTAATTCATTATTGAAATTGGCCAATCAGAAATGACCAAAGTCACATGTTAAATACATCATTAAAATTGACCAATCACAAATGTCTGACATAAAAATAGCCTCCAAGGATAAAATGCTGTTGACAGCAAAATAGCCACTGTCTTATTTATATTTGAGACCCACATGATTTTGGGAGAAAATTTAAATGATTTTCTTTATGAAGATCAGAGAAAGTAATTTGAAAAACTGGAATTTGATCAAATCTCCAAAGGCGTTTGTTGTCAAATGTGTAGGGTGGGGCAATTGCCTCCTCATTGTCCATTGAACAAATACATCTACACAATAATTGTGATGTTTTCTAACACAGTAAATTTCATTAATTGTTTTATGGGAAATGATTGTTTAAATATGATTTCATTTGTTGTAGGTGCTACATATAGATTACCACTTATCCCTTTCCATTTTTAAGTTAAGTTTGTGGATCTATCTTGGTGCTATTTAGCACCAACATAGCTTTGTGACTATTTATTGTTTTATGTCAAATGATAAGATCAAGTTGGTCAATGCCAGTACATAACATGTGACAATTTACTTTCTTTTGTAGTTCTTTTTGTTTGCAAACCAGTTGCCATCATGTTTTGGCTAGGACAACAATTCAGTTGCTCAAGGTTTGGTGAGGGCATTTTGACTTTGTTTAAATTAGAAGAAACAGTTGCATTTTCCTTGCTGGTGTGCATAAATTTTGGACGTTTTGTCATCTTTCTTGTCAATACCTGCCTTGCTGTGGCTCTTGGAAAAGGCACTTAATCAAGTTTTTTATTTTAGCAGATTTTTTTTAAGGCTAGTGCATTTATCACAAATGTTATCATGCAAAACGTAAGAAATTAGGAATCGTGTCTGGACAATATTTTATTCTTTGTCACTGTGCTGAGTGTCTTGAAGATTAAAGTACATTACAACTTACTTTTTAACCATTGGTTTGAAGACAGCATCAAAATTTATTTCAGCTGGCAGCATCTAGAGCATTAGTAAAGTGTTTTATGTGTGCAACTAATTTTGCACCAAATTTTAGATTCCTATTCTCCACCCCAGCTAACGTATGTTGTGGGTCCCCAGGGTCCGATTCATGATGGTGTTGGATCACCATATCCATCTGGTGTAGCTTCTTCAACCTATCCTACCTCTTCTGCACCTTATCCTCCAACTCCTTTTGGTTCAACAAGATACACTACTCCAGGATCGTACGAAATGCCTCAACCTTATGCAGTGCCTCCTCCTGATGTTTCAGCTCCATCTGCATCCTATTCAAATCCTCCTCAATATGGATGGGCTATCCCTGAAACAAATACTGGGTTCAGCAACCCATCAAGTCTAAGATATGGTCCTGGGGTCCCTCTTTACCCACAAAATCATGGATATGGTCTTTCTATGCAGCAAGATCCTTATTCTGGATATGGTAAATCAGGTATATTTGTCAAGTGGCTGGTATTTGTTTAGTAGAGAATTAGTATTATTTCCTTACATTTCGAAAACAGATTGGGTGATACTTCATTATAACACAATCATCAAGGTGTTTAAAACGTTGTTGCAAAAAAATGGGGCTGGGCTTTATCTGGGTGAAAATCGTAATCATTTTTGTTTCCCATCACTTTAAAACTAGAGTAGATAACAAGAAATTCTTGCATGTACACTATTATTTATTTTTCAAAAAAATGCATCAATCTTTTTTTGTTTATGTGAAGTGCAACTACAATATAAGTAAAATTGTGGTCTCACCAACTTTTGCATTCCTTTTTTTGTTGCATCAATTAATTATATTATATCCAAATTTGCATTTAATTGAGGCATGTTATAATAAAGTTTTGTTGTAATCTGAGTGTAAAAAGCATTTGGTTATAAAACGTATGTTCGTTCTTTTTATAATTCTGCCGTTTGGCATAAGTCTTGGCTACATATTGTAATGATTACTGTAGCTGCCCATATGTGACTTTACATGTCAAATATGCATTATTTATGGAAGTTTGTAAACCTATGCTGTATAATATTGGTTTCCGTCAGAGGTAAAGTAACCAATTAAGTTTTCATAAACTGTTAACAATTAAGTTTTCATAAATACTTTAATAAAATTATTGTTGTAGTTAGATAAAGATTGTGTAGTATGCTTGCCTGATGTGTTTGTTTATTATGGCATGTGACACCAATAACAGAAATAGTTTGATTTAAGTCATATAATAAGATATAGCAGGTAACCCTCCTCTGCCTCAAACTATTACTAATTAAACCTACAAGCTACAGCAGATGATCTTTCATAGGTATAACATAGGTTGTTGTTCACAATAAACCTTGTAATCGTTGATTTGAAAGATAATTTAACCTGTGTATTGCGTGCTGAAGTTCTGTTACAGCTTTTGCTTAGTACAACAATTCAAACTTTGCATTGATTGTTTAGAACTCATTAGCTCTTGTCATCATCTTATTATTATTTAGTTTGTGTTCATGGATTAATAACAAGGCTGTGGTGTCAGTGTTAGCAGGTGTTAGCATTTTTAGAGGGTGTCGATGTCGGCACCAGCATGGTAGCTTGATTAATTAAATGAAAAAGGTGTTGGCAAAAAATTTGCTGACACCACAGCCTTGATTACAAATCCGCCATTTATTTATGGCTGCAAAAAATTTTTAAAAGGTTAATTTTGTGGACTCATCTTAAATCTTTTGTTAAGTTGGTTATACAAGCAATTGTTTTTAGATATGTACAGCAAGAAATACAAGCATTGCAAGCATAGGCGACATAGCTCTAGCAGTAGTTTGTCTGATGATGAATATGTAAGTACATCTATTTTGTGTAAACTCTACATCATTTTTTAAACTTTTGAATTACATATACAGTCATACCTCACCTTTACGAACTAATTCGTTCATACCTCACCTTTACGAACTAACTGAAAGTGAGACAAGACCGCAGAAAATATTGCACAACGATTGTAATTAATATAATACTTCAGTTGTTTGATAAATTACAAAATTTGTTGGTTCTTTGTTGAAGCTGTTACTTCTAAAAATCTATTTCGTAATTCCGAGGTTTCGTAAAGCGGGAGTTCGTAAAGTGAGGTATGACTGTACATAAAATTGAATATTGCAAACTGCATGCTCTTTTAGTGGCTCCTTATTCCAAGCCTCACTTCAAAAACAGATAAAGAAACATAAACTTAGTACATTTATAAGAATGATAAGAAATGTCATTGCAAGGGTGGAAGGGTGGGCCTAATTAAGCTACCTATTTTGAGGCAAAGGCTACGGTGTCAGCAAGTTTTTGCTAACACTGACACCAGTGTCGTTTTTTAAAACTTGCTGACACCAACATCTTTTTCTTTTTAATATTTATTTTTTTTTTTATCTATTCAACATTTCATCACTGCCAAATGAATTATAGTGGTGTTATATAGTGTGTCTGTGTCAGTACCAGCATCAAGTAATTATAACTTATGACTACTGGATGCTACAGTGGTGCCAACACCGATTCCCCTTTTAAAATGCTGACACTGCAGCCTTGGTCAAGGCACGCGCTTATTTTCAATACGTGCTCTAACAGAAGATAAGCTAGTTTGTCCATGAAAATGCTTGCATTTTGTTTATTTGGCTTATAGTTCAAAAGAACAATCTATTTATGAAAATTACTATGTCTCTGTTAAGCAAGTTTGGGAGTAGCAGTTCTAGGATTGCTGTTTGCAAATAGATAACAGTTGCATCGTGATGTGCATGATGTTGACTTATTTCAACTCTAATCGTAACCCTTACTCGAACTTTGTATAAAGAAGATACTGCAAGACATCTCGAACGTGTACTAATTAGAACTAACGATTTGTTAATGCTATAAACTAAGCGAAAACATAAACTAAGCAAAAACACTGGTAATCGAATGCTTCTTTACCACGTGTGTATGATCGCCCAACCCAATCCCAAATGTTTTTAATGCATTGTATTTCTTTGTATGTTTATCAAAGCTTTATGTAATCAGATTATTGATCCTGCATTTGTATAATGTATGAATTATGGGAAATTTCTCTGGGTGATCACTTTTACTAGCACAACCAAGTATTTTTTCATCAATCAAAACATTCTGTACTCTTTACAGTATCAAATGTGACATATCTAGATGACTGTGTAATTCCAACGAGCATAATGTATTTTGATACCAATATATTGAAATATTTTCCTATGGTTATGATACCGGTTGTGCAAGGGTTGGTGTCGATTGAAGGTTTCCTGTGTTTTATGGCTTTGATGCCATAAAACTTAACTGTGGGACTAGGAAGTCATTCCTTATTACTGAACAGAGGGAAAATTTTTTGTTGCAGTAAAAAAATTGAGTAAGTTTCATTCATTTACATGTTTCATTCATTTATATTAAGTTTCATTCATTTATATTAGAGCACAATATTGGGACTAAATGAGCAAAACAATCTCTTTTGAAAAGTTGATGTCCAAAAAAATGTCTTCCTGCTTGGGTGGAGAGCAAAATTCTCGTTTTCAAATGGAAGTTTAAATATTCACTTATAGTAGCATCCCTGCTGGATTGCTGCACAAAATTTGGCAAAAGTTGCATGATAAGATTCCTGTAAGCATCTTGCTATATAAGTTTTCAATACTCAGAAATCTGTCTCAAGAAAAACCGTTGCTTTTCTGATCAGCTTATTGAGGTCTGTTGTAAATGATAAGGTGATTCCTTGGTTGTTGATTTTTTGCAATAGAATAAAATTATTCAGAAAAGGTTTTCTATGCTACGCATTGTGTGGACCAATGATGAACTTGTTTTAACAGTATCATCGTCATCGTGGTGGTTACAAAAGCCAGATGAAAATGTTGAAAACTCCAATGAAATTTCTGAAAAAGTTTGGTTTGTAGATGAAATATATCTGGATCATTTTGGTGAGCCTGCTTGAGCATTGTAATCAGTCAAACTGGTTTTAGCATTGCTTTTTAACCCTGGTTCGGTATGCTGTGGTGTGTTAAAGAAAATTTGTAGTGTGGAAGGGAAATGCATCTTAGAACAATGTTAGCTCATCTATAGGCTTTTGCAATTTGGATTATGTACTGGCTATTAATATGTTTAATTTCAGAGGTATTTTATGCTTTCGATAGATATTATGGTAAATTACGTATCAACAAAACCTTAGCTACGTTTCTTAACTTTCTTGAAGTTTTATCCATTTTTACTCCGTGTCCCACAGCCCACATTTGTGTTAAAGCCAGTAGTGCACCCCATCACCTGCGAAATCTTGACAAAGAATTGTTTATAGTTTTTGAGGGAACACTTAATTTACTTCAATCAGAATCCTGCCAAAACTGGATGGTTTGGGATAAATTAAGGTGAAGGCTCAAGACTTTTAAGAGATCACTCCAAATCATGCTCATTATCACAATCTGATTTAAAGGGTCTTCTTCACCAATGGTAAACGGTTGTAGGATGTATTTTCATGAAGGGTATTAACTCTTTCTCAGCTCAAAAAAGTCCGTTCTAGCAGATGGCAATGATTGTACTGTATTTATACAGGGTTTTTAGTATTTTTCAAAAATAATGCTTACACATAGCTACAGCATTTCTTAGATTGTCTAAATTACCTTTCTCTGTCTCTATTATTTCCTTTTTACTGTTTATACTTCTTGTGGTGGTATTAAAATAGCTTTTGTTTCTGTCTTGTGCAGCTCGACTGGGTTACGGAAAAGATCTCTTAAAAGTGGCATTTACAGCTTCTGTGCTTGAGTGTTCAGACAAAAGAGATAGCATGAGAAAAAAGTTGGCAAGTGTACTCGTGTCCTTGTGACAACCATTTAATAAAGTTCCTTCATTTTTATGTGGCAGAATCTTGGTGGGACCAAGCAGTCCACTTGTTGTAGCTAAAGACATAGCATAACCTCAGAAATTTCAATGAAGCTCATGTATGTGACAGTATGAGATTACACCTCGAAAAGTTTTGATAAGTTATTGATCGCAAAACAAAAGATGTACCTGACAATTCTTTTTTTTTCAGCACTTTTGTATGAAGAATTATTGCATCAGTTGCATGGCATCACTCAAAGATACCACAATCTGTAATATAGCATCATGTATTTACTGTGATATACTGACATTATGCTTGTTGCACTTATTTCTGCACCAGTGTTTCTATAATTTACGATATTGCTGTATTACTGTATCGCTTTTAGCCGACTGCATGCATTTTATTTTTTGTCTTTATTGTACTACCTATCTTAGTCTTAAAATTTTGCATGTACCAGTGACTGATTTATTACCGATACCGGTATTGTGTATCGTTATTAATTGTGGTGACTGGGCACTGCTTATGTTCAAATTTATAGTAACCTGTTATTACTGGTATATCCACAAGTCTATTTAGATAATACAAAAAAAATCGTTGATACCGTTTTCAGCGTGTTAAAAACTTGCAATTTATTGGTCACTAGTAGTGCAGTATGTGGGAGGGGCTAAAAGGCGTGAAACTCCCACTGAGCTAGTGCCAGGGGACGGGCTGGTGAGCGGAGCTCTTCGTGAATAGTCTCAAGGAATTACTTATTACATAACATGTAATCAATCGCGTATGCTAAAAAATATTTTCTTTATGTACCCAAACATGTCGTTGTCCTACTATTATAAAATATTCGTAAACTAAGCTGTCAGGAAATTTAGATTGGAGCATACCAGATTAGATGGCAGGCTGGTGAGCGGTGCACTACCTTGTCATTTGCTGTGATTAGCGACAATAGTTGCTGATTGTAAATGTGCAAAAATACCAAAACCTACCGGTAGTCCAATTTTTTGTAAAAAAATCCCAAGGTTCTGCAAATTTGTAGTTTGACTATTGACTGTGTTCTAATTTCCAAAATTTGCAAAAAACCTGTCACTTCAGCTTTGATCTCTGAAAAACCAAAGCTGCACCAATTAACAGCCGCCTCAACTTGGAGGTGCGATCTCCGACCCCGTTAGGGTTGAGTTGAATTGGCCTTCCCGAGAGTCCCAGTTACCCTGGGCACTCCCCTCACACAAACCATTTTTTTGCCGTGCTGCCCTCTGAACCACTGCAGAAGGGCAGCATGCCGCCTCTTTGAAACGGATCCCCTGTTTTCTCCCTTTTCCTGCCTCTCTCTTGCCCGTCTTTTTATTCTTCTCCTCCTGGTGAGCGGAAACGTTCATCTTAACCCCGGCCCCGTGTTTCCTTATTTAGTGTGCGCTGGAAATGTGATCTGGAGGGGTAGAATGGTGCAATGCTGCACCTGCTCCAAATGGGTCCATTTGAGATTCTCACTACTTTCTTTTTCCAGATTGAAAACTCTATGCAGCTCTCACTCCTGGAGCTGCCCTGCCTGCTTCTTCTGGGAGATCCCACACCTACCAAAACTGTGATTCCCTCCTCGAACTCCTCCAGCTTGTATACCTCCGCTGTGCTATTTGGCCTCTTATCTGCTAATGCAGCACCTCGCCCCACCCTCGCCTTCAAACCTCTTAACCTCCTTCCGTCTACTTCATACCTTGTCCTTCTGTACCGTCACCACCGCTTCATGTTTCTGGCTGTTTTTCTATACCGCCTTCTTCCTCTTCCATCAGGGTTCTTCAATGAAATGCTGGAGATCTCCGAAGCCAGGAGCACCAAACTACTACACTTTGTTTCGTTTCATCCCGTTGACCACATTTGTATCCAGGTATCCAACCTTAATTCATCTTTCTCTTTCCCGATCTCTGGATTTTCTGCTATGCGATCTGATCGCACCCACTCCCGGTCTGGTATTCTTTCTCCCGATTCCACGCACACTAGCAACGGCATCATTATTTTCGTCAGGCAGGGCTTATCCTTCTTTGAACTCTCTACCTCCTTATTTCTTCGTTTGATCCTTACTCTGATTATGTAGAGGTCAACATTAAACAACTCCTTTTTGCTTTCATTTCTTAATGTTTATGCTCCCCGTGTTTGCTCTTTTCCGACGGATAGCAGAACCGACTCCTATTCTTCCTCCATTTTTCTCCAGAAATCTCTTCATTCTGGGGGACTTCAACCGCCTTCACCCCCTGTGGGACTCAAAAGGTATTTCCGACTCCCGTGATGAGGAAGTATTTGACTTGGTCATTTCCTCTGAGCTTCTTCCCCTCAATGAACCCTGGGATACCTACTCTACTCCATTGCTTCTCCCCTAACATCTCCTTTGCTCCCTCCTCTCTCGCCCTATGTTGCTCCTGGGAGGTGCTTCAGGACTTTGGTTCGTATCATCTACCAATTTTACTAACCGTCCCTCTTTCTCAGGTCTTTTCCCCCAGCGAGCGTCCCCCTCCCTTCAATTTTCAGAAAGCTCGTTGAGATGGCTTGCTTTTTACTTCGACTCTCACTGTCCTTCGGCAGAACAACACTCGTCTTTTTCCTCTGCTGCTGCTCTCTTTACTTTTCTGACACTGAATGCGGCCAAATCGTCCATTCCTTTTTGCCTCATCAAACGCCAACTTAAAGCCTGGTGGTCCGCTGAAGTGGAAGAAGCGGTTAGTGAAAGACGTAAGGCTTTCGCTGCCGCTCACAAAAGCGATGAACATCGTCAGGCTTATATCTCCGCTTCCGGACATGCTTCGTCTGTCATCGCCAAGGCTGACGCGTGGCAGGCGACTTGCTCTTCTCTCTCATCCAAATCTAACCCTAAATCTGTATACTCGCTTCTTCGATCTGTTGCTGGTTCCTCTTCCTCCTCTCCCAGGGAATCGGCAACGGTCTTCACCGAATATCTGAGATCCCATTTTCGTGTCTCCCAGCCAAAGCAAAGCAGAGCCAGAGGCTACCTTTCCGAGCTCCGCCGTGCCACTTTCCCTAAGGAGTCTCACTCGTCCTTTCGCTTGTCCTTCTCCCCCTCTGAATTTCTCGCGGCTGCCACAACCTCTTCTCGTCCACTGCCACTGGCCCAGACAAAGTTTCCTATCCCCTGCTGAAGCACCTTCCTCGCTCTGGCATGGATTTTCTTCTACACATTTCCAATCTTCCCTGGTCTATGCATTCTTTTCCTTCCATCAGGAAGACAACTATTATTCCCATCCATAAGATGGAAAAGCCTCTCGACTCTCCTGCTTCCTTCCGGCCTATCTCTCACCTGCGTCTCTGTCACGAACAAGTAAATTTGCGTTAAAAGAATAGTTTTATTTATGTATAGTTATTGTGATCTGTTGTTTTATTTTGTAGTGATCGTTTTATTTGTAAATTTGAATTGTCTGAAACCCTAAACTTGCTAAACCGTTTTTGAAAAAAGACCTTTTTGCTTTCGCTGTTATTAATAGATTTGTAACTCACAGCCTCTTGTTACGTCACAATGGTTGATTACGTGATTAGTTCCAGTGTATTCTAGTGATTCTTGTTTCTTGAGGATTTTTCTTTTTTTATTATTACCGATTACGTAATTTATTAACGGTGTTTTTCCTGCGTCACGTGATGTTCTAGCAATTCCTAGATTATTTTCCAGTCGTATATATAAGGCGGCGAGATTTTTTTTATTCATTCACAGAGAGTAGATCAGAGTACAGTAGAGATTAGAATGTTGTAAAAGGCGTTGTTCTGTGGTGATTACTGTAACAGGAATCAAGCGATTATTTTGGTGGTTTTAGTTAGTCTTTGATATTTACTTATTAAAGTATTTTAGTTCTGTGTTTTGGTAAGTGAAGGAATTCGAAATTATAAAGTGGTTTGTGAATACATTGTTCTGTTCTTGATCGAGAAGTGCGCGGGTTAAAGTATCTTAGTGGAAGCCAATCTTTTCCTAGCTATTAAGTTGCAACCAAACTTAATTATTCGATCGGTACTGCAAGTCGCTTCAATTTTAAGAAGTAAATTAAAGTTGAAATAGAATCAAAAAATTTCTATTAAAACGCGACAGTCTCAAAGCTTTTTGAACGCATCATTCTATCGCGTCTACGCTTCTTTCTGGAATCCAACTCCATTTTCTCCCCGCCAGGCCGGTTTCCGCCCTGGACGGTCTACTTTTGATCAAATTCTTTATCTTTCTCAGTCCCATTTCGGATGGGTTAAACAAACCCAGGCCGAGCTCTCGGACGATTCTTGCTACTATCGACTTCTCCGAAGCTTTCGACTATATCTGGCACTTCGCCCTATTCCACAAACTTATTTCGGCTGGCCACCCTTCTTGCTTTCCGCGTCGGACTCAATCTTTCCTTTCTGATGGGCGCGCTTGCGCGGTTTATCAAAATCACAAAACTCGCTTTATTGGAGTTTGTCAAGGTGTTTCGCAAGAATCCATCCTTGGCCCCGTAGTTTTCTCTTCATAAATGATTTTCCTGCCTCTCTGTCTTCTTCCGTCAGCTGCTCTCTTTATGCTGACGATCTGGCCATTTGATCCTCCTCACCCTCTATCCCTAGTGCAGTGGAAGCTACACAAGGAGCTCTGTTTCGATTGGAGCGCTGGTCGGAGTACCGGTGTCTTTCTCTCAAACCGAGCAAATGCAAGGCCACCTTCTTGTCACTGGATCCCCACCAAACTAACTTCCAGTTCCACCACCTATTATTCAACTCTCGCCTCCGTTTCAATCCCTCTTCCACCTTTCTTGGAGTCACTTTCCACCGCACTTTTTCCTTTTCTAAACCTATCTTTGCTGAAGTTTTACCCTTGTCTATAGGCCTTACGCTGTATTTCTGCTTCCTCGTGGGGCTCTCTAAGGAGTCCCTCTGTCTTCTGTATAAAGCTTTATTTGGCCCCTTCGCACTTGTGCTTCACCCGGATGGTTTCCTTAAGCGTTACCAATATCACCAAATTGGAATGCCATCACCGGCTGCTTCTCGTCCTCCCCTATCCCACGTCTTCTCTCTGAGGCGTCTCTACCGCCCCTTCCAAGTCACCCTGACTCATTTCACTTTTTCAACTTATGAACAGGCCCTTCGTCTCCCAATCTCTATTTTTATTTCAAGTTTGGCCGGACTTGGAATGAAACCAAGATACTGCAGATCTTCATGGAGAGCTTTTGCGTCCATTCACCAGCTCATGCTTCCTTGTACTTCCCCTATCGAGGCTCTTTTTTTTGCCCTCCCACACCTTGGAACCTGCCTTCCTCACTGTGCGATTACTCTTTCCTCTCCATGCTCTCGCTCTAATCCCCCCTCTCTCGCCAAGATGCGGCTCTCACTCACCTTGACTGTCTCCCCCCTCACGATCTGCTGCTGAGAACAGATGGCTCTGTTCCTTTTCTTTTGAGCAAAGGCGGCTCTGGCATACTTGCCAATTGCTCTCTCTGTGGAACTGAGGCCACTCTTTCCTTTTCGGCTGGCCCAGTATGTTTAAATGTTTTTGCTGAAGCCTGGACCATTCTGCAATCTCTGCTGGTCTCGGCAATACCAACAAGTCTGCCACTTCTTTCTGACTCTCGTTCTGACCTTGCCATTTTGTCTTTTCCGTCTTTCCTTTCACCTCAATCTCTCTAGCAGGAACTGTCTTTTTTCTCCTGTTCTATCAGGTTAGAATGGGTTCCCGGACACTTGTTTCTCCCGGGGGACGACGTGGTGATGAGTTGGCCAGACGGGGAGCGCTACTCGTGCACTCTGCAGTCTGTTGTAGTCTCTCTCCTCTAATTTTTTCAACTTTCTCTTTTCTCGGACTGGAGGCGTACTGTCTCATCTAAATTCTTTGACACACAGGTTCCCTCGATTTTCACCGAGGAGCTTGTGCTTATTCGTCATGCTCGCTGTGTGCTCTCTCGTCTACGCTGCAACGGACACAGCTTTCTGTTTAGCTCCTATCTCTTCAGGATTGGCAGAATCGAGAATCCTTGCAGCGCCTGCGACATCTCTCATCTCATTCTGCACTGTCCAGTTACGGACACTTTGAGCCGCTCGCTTCTTGCGACTCTCTGTCTCTATGACCTCCGGTTCAGGCCCTGGGCAGTTGCCCGATTTCTGGGGCTCCATACTCTTCAACCATGCCTCTTCCCTCAGAAGGGGTCGGGTGGCAACAGCAAAAAACAAGGTCATTCTTTTTCCGCAGTGTCAAATCACCCAGTTCTGGTAAATTTGAGTCGACGCGGTATTGCTATTCGAAAAAGGTCTACGGTTTTCAAAATCGTCCAAATTTTCTCAAATCTGCTAAAATCTCATCTCACTGTTTTACTGCCCGCTATTTTCACTGAGTTTCTTCACCTAAAAAATTCCAAGATATTCTGCCAAAGAAGTCGCAAAAATTTTCAAGATCTTTGAATAAATTTCCAAGATTGGCAACATGCTAACAACTTCAATGACTCGTTTTGCTTTGGGATATGCGAATGAATGAATTAGTTTGACCGACGCGATGGTGTAGTGGTTAGAGCGTCCGCTTCGCAGTCGGTAGACCTGGGGTTCATTTCCCTTGTCGAGTCATACCAAAAGACTTTTAAAAAAATGGTATCTATAGCTTCCCTGCTTGGCGCTCGGCATTTATGGGAGGTTGTGGAGAACAAGCCGGCAAGTTCGCTTGTTGTGTCCTTGGGCAAGGCACTTAACGGGATGCCCCCACCTTTATGTGGAAGACAGGTGGCCCATAAACCTCGAAAAAGGCAACTCCCAAGCGAGTACGGACTTCCCGTCCAAAGTATAGCGATACAATTCACTTTCTCGTGAATGGAGGATAAAAATGGCAAATAAAACAAACAAAATTGTAATATCATAAATCTCATAAAGCTTTTTTGCTACAAACAGTCAATTATTGCAAAAATGTAGTTAGGAGAGGACTCGGCCACAAATACATTTTCATCTTCTGATAATCCAGAATGTTATATAAAATTATTTATGGCCACTATCCACTCTTCCCACAACGAGGGAGGAATGGGTCAAGTGCTCATCCGACTTCTTTTCACCTGGCTGCTAAAATATGTCATTTCAGCTCTACATCAAAGTACCAACAGTATATTATAAGTAATTAAGAATATTACGGAATTCAATTTGTGTATTTACAGTTAGGTTTGTAGTTTCTCGCAAGCGATCGAAATATTTGGCCATCATGAATATTAAAGCAATCAATCAGTTTATTTGTTTGCAGTTGCACTTTGAATTCATTGAAGGTAGTCATAGTATTCAGATATACTGGGTGAGGCCCACGTCAAATAAGTACTGTTGTGCAGCTCGTTTTGTTTTACCTGGTTGATGAGACGGAACAAAATTAACACAACATCATCTCCATTCACTTCATCGATGTCTTTTGTGCACCAATCAACAGCCGCCTCAGCGTGGTGGTGCGGTCCCCGACCCCGTTTGGGTTGGATCGAAATGGCTGTTGGCCTTCCCAAGGGCACTCCCCTTCATTTTTTCGCTATGCTGCCCCTGAACGACCGCAGTAGGGCAGCTCACAGCTTCTTCAAAATCGGTCGCTTGTTTTCTCTTTTCTCCTGCCCTTCTTCGTATCCTCATTCTTCTCCTTCTCTTGATGAGCGGTAACGTTCATCCTAACCCTGGCCCCATCTTTCCTTGCTCTGTGTGCGCTGGAAATGTGACCTGGCGGGGCAAGTCAGTGCAATGCTACACTTACTCCAAATGGATCCATCTAAGGTGCTCACAACTTTCCCTGTCTAAATTCAGAGCTCTTGGCAGCTCTCACTCTTGGAGCTTCCCCCTGCCGTAACACTGTGACTCCCTCCTCGAACTCCTCCGACATGTATACCTCCACTGTACAATCTGGCTCCCCTTTGCTAATGCTGCACTCTCGCCCCACCTTCGTCTTCAAACCTCCTATCCCCCATCTGCCCATTTTATATCTTCTCCCTCTGTCCCCTCACCACCGTCCCATGCTCCTGGCTTTTCTTCTGCGCCTCCTCTCCCCCCCTGACTCTCTCAGAGTTCTTCAATGGAATGCTGGAGGTCTCCGAGCCAGGAGCACTGAACTACTTCACTTTCTTTCGTCCCATCCTGTCGACCTTATCTGCATCCAGGAATCCAATCTTAACTCATCTTCCTCTTTCCGAATTCCTGGATTCTCTGCTCTGCGCTCTGAACGCACTCACTCCCGGTCTGGCATTCTCTCCCCTGATGACACGCATGCTAGCGTTGGCATTATCATTTTCGTCAGGTAAGGCCTATCTTTTTCTGAACTTTGTACCTCCTCTCTTTCTTCGCTTGATCCCTACTCTGATTATGTAGAGGTCAACATCTCTCTTAACAACCCCTCCTCGGTGTCATTTCTTAATGTGTACGTTCTTCCTATTCGCTCCTCCTCAACGGATGGCAGAACCGATTCCTTTTCTCCCTCCATCCTTCCCTCCTCCAGAAATCTCTTCATTCTGGGGGACTTCAATTGCATCACCCCTCTGGGACTCAAGAAGTACTTCTGACCCTCGCGAGGAGGAAGTATTCGACTGGGTCATTTCTTCTGACCTCCTCCCCCTCAATGACCCTGACACACCTACCCTTTTTTATTACTCCTCTGGCAGTCGCTCCTCTCGTGACATCTCTTTTGCTCCCTCTTTTCTTGCCCTTTGTTGCTCCTGGGAGGTGCTACAGGACCTAGGTTCTAACCATCTACCAAATCTTCTATCCTTTCCTCTCTCTCCGGCCTATCACCCCAACGAGCGTCCTCCTTCCTTCAATTTTCGGAAAGCTCGCTGGGATGGCTTTGCCTTCTATTTTGACTTGCACTGTCGATCTGCAGAGAAATACTCGTCTCTTTCTCTTTTCTCTGCTGCTGCTCTCTTTACCTCTCTGGCACTGAATGCGGCCAAATCTTCCATTCCTTTCGGCCGCATCAAACGCCCTCCTAAAGCCTAGTGGTTTGCTGAGGTGGAAAGTGTGGTTAGTGAAAGACGCAAGGCTTTTGCTGCCGCTCACAGAAGTGATAATTGCCAGGCTTACATCTCCGCTTCTCGACACGCCTCGTCAATCATCGCCAAGGTTGAGGCATGGCAGACGACTTGCTCTTCTCTTTCACCTAAATCTAATCCTAAATCTGTGCACTTTCTTTTTCGCTATATCGCTGGCTTCTTCCTCCTCTCCTAACTTCCCCAATTGCTCTTCTCCCAGGGAATCGGCTTCGGTCTATGCCGCTTACCTGAGATCTCACTTTTCCGTTTCTCAGCCAAAGGCCCTGCGTAGCAGAGCCAGAGGCTACCTCTCTGACCTCCGCCGAGCCATGTGCTTTGTGGAGTCTCACTCGTCCTTTTGCTCTCCTTTCTCTCCCGCTGAATTTCATGCGGCTGCCTCCAACCTTTCCTTGTTTACTGCCATTGGCCCAGACGAAGTTGCCTATCCCATGCTAAAGCATCTTCCTCGCTCTGGCATGGATTTTCTTCTTCACATCTTCAATCTCTCCTGGTCTTCGCATTCCGTTCCTTCCATCTGGAAGACACCTTCCATTATTCCCATCCCAAAGATGGGAAAGCCTCTCGACTCTCCTGCTTCCTTTCGGCCTATCTCTCTCACCTCCTGCGTCTCAAAGCTGTTTGAGCGCATCATTCTACCCCGTTTACTTTTCTTTCTGGAATCTAATTCCATACTTTCTTCCCGCCAGGCCGGTTTCCGCCCTTGGCGGTCTATTTTAGTTCAAATTCTGTACCTTTCTCAGTCCATTTCGGATGGGTTTAACAAACCCAGGCCGGGCTCTCGGACGATTCTCTCTGCTATTGATTTCTCTAAAGCTTTTGACTCTGTCTGGCATTTTGCCCTATTCCACAAACTCATTTCGGCTGGCCTCCCCCCCTCGCTTTGCTCGTTGGACTCAATCTTTCCTTTCTGATAGGCGCGCTTGTGTGGTTTATCAAAATCACAAAAGTCGTTCCTTTCGAGTCCGTCGAGGTGTTCCGCAAGGATCGGTTTTTGGGACTGTACTTTTCTCTCTCTTCATTAATGATTTCCTTGCGTCTCTGCCTTCTTCCGTCAGCTGCTCTCTTTACGCTGACAATCTGGCTATTTGATTTTCCTCCCCCTCGGTCCCCACTGCGGTGGAGGACACACAAGGAGCTCTGTTTTGATTGGAACGCTGGTCTAAGTACTGGTGTCTTCCTCTCAATCCGAGCAAATGTGAGGCCATCTTCTTCTCAGTGGATCCCGACCAAGCTAACCTCCTCCTACTCGGCTCCCGCCTCCATTTCAATCCCACTTCAACCTTTCTCGGGGTCACCTTCGACCGCACTCTTTCCTTTTCTAAACATGTATCTTTGCTGAAGGCCTTATACTGTATCTCTGCTTGCTCATGGGGCCCCTCTAAGGAGTCCCTCTCTGTTCTGTATAAATCTTTTCTTCGGCCTCTTCTCACTTACGCTACACCCGGATGGTTTCCTTTCCTAAGCGCTACCAATTTTACCAACTTGGAACGCCTCTACCGAGCGGCCAGTCGCGCCATCACCGGCTGCTTCTTGTCTTCCCCTATCCCACTTCTTCTCTCCGCGGCTTCTTTACCTTCCCTATGAGTCACCCTGACTTATTTCACTCTTTTTTCTTATGAGCGGGCTCTTCGTCTCCCAACCTCCTTTCCTATTTTAGGTTTGGCCAGACTTGTAGTGAAACCAAAACTCTGCAGATCGTTCTGGAGAGCTTTTGCGTCCACTCATCCGCTCATGCTTCCTTCTACTTGTTCTAGGGAAGCTCTCCTTGCTTGCCCTCCCTTTCCTTCTTGGAATTAGCTTTCTTTCACCATGGAGTCCACCCTTTCCTCTCCATGCTCTCGCTCTGATCGTCCTCACTCTCGCCAAGGTGCGGCTCTCGCCCACCTTGACTCTCTCCCCCATCACGATTTGGTACTCTGAACTGACGGCTCTATTCCTTTTCCGTTTGGCAAGGGCGGCTCCGGCGTTCTTGCCATCTGCTCTCTCTGTAGCACTAAGGCCACTCTTTCCTTTTCGGCCGGCCCAGTATATTCCAGTTTTTCCGCTGAAGCCTGCGCCCCATTCTGCACGCTCTTACAGTAGCTGGTCTCGGCAGCAACAAGTCTGTCATTTCTTTTCTCTTCTCCTACTATCTGACTCTCGTTCTGTCCTCACCACCCAGTCCTCTCCTCCATCTTTCCTTTTATCTCAAACTCTGTGGCAAATCTGGCAGGAACTGTCTTCTCTCTCCTGTTTTATTCTAATTCGAGTAAGGGTTAATAAAATTTTGAGAATAATATTGTTTCGTAACTTATATACGCCAACTTCACAAATGTAAAAGAACTTCAAGTATTAAAAGTAGAAGACATATATCAACTTGAGTTAGCTAAATTTATGTATCAACTCCATCATAACCAATTGTCTAAAAACTTTTATCATTTTTTTCGTAAGTTAAATACTATTCATCAACATGAAACGAGATTAATTAATTCGACTACTTACTACCGCCCCCGCATAAATAAATTGTTTCGCCAAAAACTATTTTCTTACAGAGGTTCAAAGCTGTGGGGTAACCTCAAATCAAAATTAAAGAGCATGCACTGGGTTTCTTTTAAAAAAGCGTATAAACTAAAATTATTAAATGAATATTAACTCTTGAAAAAGCTTTTGATTGTGTAAAAAACATTTATCGTTATTGTTTGTTCCGTTTCCTTTTTTTATTTTTATTTTTTTTATCATTTGATAAAAACTTGAACTCAACCCTTTTTTACATAATGTACTCAAATTATGACACGAATTATAGGAGCTGGTGTTAGCCTGTTTAAGATATTACTTTTAATTAATTGATATTAAGGCATATAGGCTAACTGCAATCAGTTGAATAAAATACCACTTCCACGACCGGTTTCGTTCCTATTAGAACTCGTCAGGTGGACTCAGGTATTGAACCGACGATTACATGAATTGCTTCATGCGGTTTATGCCACTCCGCCATCGGTCCTTTCAACTGATGCTGTTAATTTTAAGCTTAGTTGAAAGGACCGATGGCGGAGTGGCATAAACCGCATGAAGCAATTCGTGTGATCGTCGGTTCAATACCTGAGTCCACCTGACGAGTTCTAATAGGAACGAAACCGGTCGTGGAAGTGGTATTTTATTCAACTGATTGCAGTTAGCCTATATGCCTTAATATCAATTAATTAAAAGTAACAAATTATAACAGTGTCACTTAATGGATTTCGCTTATATGTCAATCTGCTGAGATCAGGGAGCATCTCGACTCGATAACCGAAAGGTTCCTCGATGCTCCCTGGCTTTTGCTACTAGTGATTTTTTTTTGTGTGTGTATTATTAATCTGATTATTGTGTCGGTGCGCAAAGCAAAATCAAATAAATTCTCTCTCTCTCTTATCAAGACTACAATGGGTACCCGGACACTCGATCGTTTCTCCCGGGGAACGACGTGGTAATGAGCTGGCCAGATGGGGAGCGCTACTTGCGCCCTCCACAATCTCTTATAGTCTCTCTTCTCTTATCTCTCGTCTTTTCTCGGACTGGAGGCGTACTGTCTCATCGAAATTCTTTGACACACAGGTTTCCTCAATTTCCACTGAGGAACTTGTGCTCCCTCATCATGCTCGCTGTGTTCTCTCTCGTCTTCGCTACAACGGACACAGCCTTCTGTTAGGTTCTTATCTCTCTAGGATTGGCAGAATCGAGAATCCTTCCTGCAGCGCCTGCGGACACTCGTCCTAGGACACTTCTCATTTCATTCTGCACTGTCCAGCTACGGACTCTTTGCGCCGCTCACTCTTTGGCGACTCTCCGTCTCTCTACGACCTCTGGTCTATACCCTGGGGAGTTGCCCGGCTTCTGGGGCTCCATGGTCTTCCGCCATGCCCCCATCCATCGGAAGGGGTCAGGAAAACAACAACAACAACAACATGTCTTTCTTTTCTGGATAAACGAAGCTATAACTGATTTTCATGGGTTACCGGACTAGTTCGTTATTCTCAATAGTATCCTCTTTGGCGCATTTATCCAATATTTCACCAACAAAATGCTTTCTGCTTTTCTTTGTGATACAGCACACCAAGACGTAATCGTCATTGTTGATATTGCCACATGTAGCATTTTTGGCAGTGAAGTGGCCATGCTTTGGATCATCTCTGTGTGTTTCATTGCCAGCAGTGCCAGTGGGTTCATTAAAAAGCATGTACTTACGAAAGTAAACACGCGTAAATATCATCAATGGAGGAATAGTATTTCAAACAGCTCCAAACATCGTAATAGGAGTTCGACGCTCTGCTAACGTTACCTGGACGACTTATTTTTCTCCAGTAGCTATGACCTTTGGGGGTTTTTGGACAGTCAACAATCCCGTCTCACCATCATTGGAAATTTGCAAAAGCTAAAACTTGTGGCAATCCAGTGCAGTTGCCAGGTAATCAACGAACACTCGGACAGTCTCTGTTCAAGCAAGTTGTTCTTCCAATGCTCGTTGCTTCTGACGCACGAATACTCAGCTGGTGGTGTCGAGCCATGAAACCTCTAAACCAGTCATGACCAACAGTTAGATTCGTCCGGTTTTAGAAATGGGGACACGTTCTTTTTTGCGTATTGATACGCCAGTTTCCTAGTAGCTGTGGTGTCAAACCATATTGCGCTCTGGAAGACGTACAGAGGTAATCAGACAAATTCAGTTTCTTGAGCATCTGTAGACTCTGGCATTATCATAATGCGAAGCTAGACGAACAGCATCGATGTCTTTCTTCTTTGCATCATTAACATATCTTTAAAGTGTGCTCCGCGAAATTCCCAGCTCTTTGGCATTTACCACCCAGCATGTCAATGACAGCTTGCCCGATTTGGACTGGTGTTGTCTGTCCATGATGCTCCTTTTTGCGTTTGTACTTCAATGACATTATATTACATTAACCTGAAAAGTTATGACACATCACCATGAAAGAAATTCGCGCGTCAGAAAATATTTGTCAACCACTTTGAAATAGTAGGGAAAACCAGGCTAGTTTTAACACTTCTTTCTTTCTAAATTTACAGTCAAAATACAAAAATTACAATGACTGTTCTTGTTGTATGAGGTTTCTGAACGAAATATCGCAGGAAAATATCAAACTTAGGATTGAAAATGTTAGCCTAATTTAAATTTGGTATTAAAAATCACCAGCAGACTTAAAGTTTACCCTGTCAAAAATAGTTTACAACATGTCTTTGCTATCATACCTGCTATAAATCATGCATTAAAAAAATTGATTGTAGTCTACAAGTTGTGGTGTAGGCCTAATAGCAAAGTTAAACACAAGGGGAGCATTGGATCACTCACCCATGGTGAGGCCCATTGGTCACTCATGGAGTGAAGTCAAAAATCATGGCAGCCATGTTTTTAACCTATTTAATCTTCACATTTCACCGTTAAATTATTTCTTAGTTAGGCCTACTAGTTATACACTAGGTACTATAGGCCCACAAAATTCCAGTTGGATTTGGCAGAAAATGTAGTTGACATTACAACTGAAGATTTTACTTATTGAATAGGAATCACAAAAAAATAAAGCTCTAACAGCATCACGCAGTTTCATGTAGCCATTTTGTGAAAGGTTTTTGTAAGATATCGAGCAGATGACACAACTAAGCTATGGTAGTTTTCTGGTGGGTACTTTACCTAAACCGAGACAAACCCAGTCTTCCTACTGGCAATTTCTGTGTGGTTATGCAGCTTTATGCTAGAGTGCTTTTGCTAAAATAAAGAAGAACAAGTTTATTATCAGCTGTCAGCGTAATTGGGATTTTGACGAAACAACAGAAATAGAATAGAATAAATACGGATCGAAGGTAATAAAGCCAAGGAAAACAGACATGTCAGATAAGCATGAAGAAGGAGTAGCACCACATGAAAACAAAAATCCCAGTGGTGCTAGCACAAGCTAGTTCACTTAGTGATTGCCGGAAAACAGCTTCGAGGCAAAAGCATATTTTCTAAAATTTCTGCATGATAACATGGAAATGGCTTGCCTACAATAAAGCAATTAACAATGCCTTGTGTAAAGTACGCACAGAAGCATTGAGAAAAGAAATAATTCAGTGCACTTAAGGCATTTACACCCCCATTTAAGGTATTCTGTTTCAAAAAGCCAGTCCATCAACGCTGTGCTATCTTATCTGAAGTAGTGCAGAAGGAATCAAGCGGTTGCAAGAATTGTGTTAAAGCTTGTGCTTCGTTTGCTTCTGTCTTCTTCTTTGTTGTCATTTGAGCTATTCGTTTTGAGCTATGCAGGAAGATGTACATACACTGCGTGAGCGCTCTTGCTCTGTTTGCATGTCTTCAGTTGGACTGGGCCACAACTATCGGTAGACTGCTTGGTCCCACCACCTGTGTGCCACAGAAAGATGGTGGCAGCCCGTTAAGCGTCTTGCCCAAGGACACAACAAGCAAGCTTGCCGGCTTGTTCTCCACGCTATCCTTATTGTGCTGAGCGCCAAGCAGGAAAGCTGTGAATACCATTTTTTAAAGTCTTTAGGCATGATTCGACTTGGAAAATGAACCCCAGATTTACCAACTGCAAAGCGCACGCTCTAACTACTACGCCATCGCGCCGGCCTTTTTTGCTCCCGTATTCTCGATAGACAAGGATTCGCTATTAGGGAACATGACCATTGAGATGGTAACCTGGGAGACCAAGTGATGAAACACTCAGCTTATCTCTCGAAAGAAAAACAACGGTTGCTACGCAGAGATAACTGGATGTCTGATACAATCCAAAACTAAATGATACAAATGTTTCCACGTGAAATTTAACACAGCATTTGCGGAGAAGCACTGCACAACTTGTTAAGTTTTTACATTGCCTAGCTTCCAAGGCGCAAACCTCATTTTTGTCAATCAAAGATGGGTTCATCTGGCTAAACTGCGTCTCTCCAAGCTGCAAGGATATTGTTTAAATAAAGCGTTTAACATGTCGGGTTAGCCAAACGATACACGAGTGAAATTAAAAGAAAGATGCCCAGATGCTTTGTGCGCCCACCACAGTAACTGCGCATTGGATTTAGTATTACAAGGAGCAACAAGAATCGTGAAACTGCTGGTGCTTTAAATTTCGTTTAAGGAATCTTAGTTGCGATTAAAGAGTCCCATAAACGGAAACTCTATGTTGTTCACTTTTTGGAACAGATAAAGTTTTTAACCTGCTTGGGCTGTCTCTTACGCGTTGGTGCATTCGCGTTGACGTCATCTCGCGTGCAGTTGCTAGTTATGAAGTTGCAATTGATGTATTAAATGCACTAAAAGACGACAATTCAATGCGAGGAGATGCAATGGCAAAAGTTCATAGACCGAATCAACAAACTAGAAAAAAGTATGCTTTGCCTTTACTGCATTCCATGCCCTGTTTGGATCATGCGAAGTAGCTGCTAGAGCACTTCGGAGTGAGAATTCTACAGCTCTCGGAGCGTTAGAGCAAGCAAATGTACTCCAAAACATCACAAACTTGAAGATTAGCACAAAGTTAAAAAATTATTTAAAAAAACGATTTTGCAAAGCAGAATGTCGGCAAACTTGAAAGAATCCGCTGGCCCCCCAAAAATCAAAACGCCTCTAAAACTACGGCAAACTAGTGCAAGCAAAGATCTGTTTCCTACTTTGGTGAGAGTACATGGAAGTCTGAATATATGGAAACCTTGTATTTGGTCGAAGTGGTATCAACACTTAAGTTCAACCAAGAAGGTATGGAAGGTTGCGGTCGAGTGAGAAGCTCTCTTTTTGGACGTGGCGAATCGAATGAAGTCACTAACCGGTGCAAATGCTGCTCTGCCAAATACACATGTTAAGGATCGTCTCGAAGTTGATTACGGTTTATTTGGGTAGTTGAATGAAAGTAAAGTCTTCGCCACAATCTAGGTCCTTGCTGCATATACTTGCGGACTGCAAACACAAACAAAAGTTTTTGTTCAGAAATGTTAGACGGAAAAACTTATTGAATCAGTTTTATGTAGTCTCCTTGTTTTTGAAGCCTCTTCAGAGCGGTCATTTTCAGCGTTGAAGCGGTTGAAGACATGCCCGAGGCCAATGAAACGAGGTAGACTTACACATCTCTCTTTGATGCACATTCATCCAGACTGCTTGAGAGAATTGATAAAACAGTTTATTTGACGAAAACCAGCCTTGGGGGTTTCTTAGAACTTGTAAACGAAAATTTGACTATTCTGCAATCAAACGTAAGCAAATTTTTACTATTGTAATTGTAATGAGTCACGTTGTTTTTTGTTTCTATTCTGATGATTCCATCAATTTATTTCACATCAGAAGAGTAGCCAAACCTTTTTGTGTTTTTTGTACATTTGCTTGTGCTTTACATAAAAATGTTTTTTGGGGGTCTGTACGCCCTCCTTTTTACGATCTGTACGCTCTTTTTTTGGGCCTGTAAGTTATAATGACTGTTAATATTTTTGTTGTGTTGGTGGAACTTTGTTATATTTAACAGTTCATTTTTGCTGACGCGTAATCAACGCATAGTCTCAGTAGAATCCTCATATTTTTGTTGTCCATGTCAAATGTAAACGCGCCTGCATGCAAGTAGTGGTAAATGGCCCAAGAGTTTGCTTAGTTAAAAACCGAATTGTTATCGTTGAGTTCATGCCAATGGAAAAGTTTAGTGTTACATAAGTAATTAGTCAACGTATTAATCTATATATTGATAATGTAGAGTAAGACAACCGAAAAGTAGTTTTTTTAAGTGGTGTCTCACCCATAAGTTCAAGTAGTGACGTGTTCGATTCTTTGTCTGGAAAATAGTTCTGATATGTGACCGTTGTTTATCGTAATTGTTTGTAGTTTAGTGATCGCGGTTTCTTATTTCTAGAAATGGGTTTCAACGAAAAGAAATCCACAAGTCCTAATAGTGTTAAACCAAGTTTATCGTTCAATCATTTGTTTTTGTAATTTGAGGGATTAAACAGAATTTCAGTTTTCCGTCATTAAATTTATTTCTCTGTTGTTTGGAATCGATTCTTACTGCCGTTGAAGTCTAGTCCAAGACAAGAAGTTTGCATTTGTTGACAGGGTTTTCCTAGTATCGCTGATGAGAGACTAGGTGAAAATTAATCAACAATGACTTAGTAGAATTTTGAGCCACTCTGACAAAAAGTTATTCCCGCGCCCATAAAGGTAACGGGAACTAATATCTGACAACGGATGCGGCCGCATTATTATTTGCATGTTACATGTTTTAAATACAACTTCCATTGCAAGTTCGACTGTTGACTAATTTCAAAGACTAGCGATTCGTTTATATGACTTAGGGTAGAGCCAGGGCTACTTGGAACGTGTTGTTTCATGTTACGAAGGCCTGCCTTCGCTCAACGCAACGGTTTTAACGTAGTTGAAGTCATGTCAAGAGTCAGTTAATCAAGCAGTGTAATCTCAACGAAGCTTGTCTAATTCTCAAGAAGGGTAAACCCTTTTAACAAAGTAGGTACCGGTACCTTTCTCGTAGGACCAGTACCTTTCTGCACATGCGCAATTAAGTTAAATGTTAGTTCTTGCTGTTGTATACCTGAAATCCAGTAAAATGCTCAAAACTTGGTATTATGTTTTAGCCTATATCTAAAAAGCTTTAGTAATTCGAAAATTGGAACTGAAGAGTACATCATGGCCGCAAAATCAAAGCTCTGTTACAAACTATCTTAGATGTAAGCCCATGCTTTTATATTGGGACATTTCAACTGGAACTTTGCCTTCTATACAACAGTTCGAATTACACTCCCTACCAATTTACACGGAGGCTCAATTATGATGATAATTTGCTTGATTTTTCTCGAAATGATATCACTGTTTAGAGCAGCTTTTCGAACACACTTGTCAGCCATGTGCTGTTTGCGACGTCTTGAAAGAATTTCTGCAAGGTCTCGAAAAATTAATTCAGCAGACGTATTCACTTGTTTACAATGCTATCGAGATGGTGCTCGCACCCCCTGGGGGTACGAGAAGCGTCCGTCTTAATAACAGGAAGTTGATGCAAATTACTCTCCTGCGGCTTCTTTTCTTTTGCAGTAAATTACGGACAAAAAACGAAAGGTTTGCGCAAACGTGTGTCACGATAATAATTATTCGCGCAAACACCAATTGCAGTCCATTCTTCGTGACACAGAAAACGTATTGGCTTTTAAACTAAAATCAAGCATTTACTACGCCGCAGTAATCATTAGTCATGTGAAATTGAGCATTGTTTCGGATTTGCTAAAAGCTTTTTGCTTTTGCCTTACTGTCCTTTTTCTCTGATTGAATCAAAATTATTAAATAATTGACCAAAAATAGCATCTGAAAATTTCCATTTCCACGACATCGATTGTTACGTGATTTTTAAGTTATTTACGAGCTCGTAGCAGTTTTTGCTCGAATGAAGTAAACTAGATCTTGACATTTTTTGTGACGGGATAATTCCTCGTGCTTCACCGGGTTAGAATAGTGAAGCTGCTTACCCAGCATGTTGTAAGAGTCGACTTTTGGGTACCCACCAATGGCAGTCTGCCTTGTTGGTGGTGGGGCTACCAGTCGCCAATTTGCATTCACGACTAGTTCGAAATGGACTGCCACTTTTCCCCTAGCCTATTTCAATTAGGTTGATGGCATGAACCTCGATTGCTGTTTGAGCCATAGTTTCATCCAAAGGAAGAGGCGGGGTAAACAAACCAAAGATAATTACCACGCAATAAATATTAATTTTAGATAGGTTTCTTTTCCATAGGTCCGTTTTTTCTTGACATACAGGGTGTTCCAAAAGTCTTGGGAACATTTCAAGTCCTCATTTCTGCTGATCTATGAATGGTAGTTGAATGAAACTGTTGTCATTTTAATGCTAAATTCATTGAGTTTTTTTTCATGCTGACAATTTTTTCATATCTTTTCATGTAGCTTAGATAACCTAGATCCACCAACGGCTTTCACTCAACCAGAAAAAGCGTTTTGTGTCCTTGAACTTTTAAAAACTGATTCAGCGACACTTGATGATCGCGTTCTCTTGCCCTGATATCCCTAAGT
This sequence comes from Trididemnum clinides, assembly GCA_963675345.1. Taxonomy (NCBI): domain Eukaryota; kingdom Metazoa; phylum Chordata; class Ascidiacea; order Aplousobranchia; family Didemnidae; genus Trididemnum; species Trididemnum clinides. The sequence goes on from OY776293.1 coordinate 27,118,441, forward strand.
CTCCAGATGTCACACCTTGCGACTTCTTTTTGTGGGTTTCGTAAAAGCACTGGTCTACGCGCCTCCCCCTTCCAAAAGATGTAGCTGAATTCAAGGCCGAATAATGGAAGTTGTTGGAACTTGCATCCATAGACAACACAATGCTGGAACGCATTTTAGCAGGAATTTGACTATCGGCTTGATGTGTAGCGTGTGACTAACGGTGTTCACATTGAACATTCTATGAAAAACTCGAGACTGCAAGCTTTCAGAATATATCAGATGCATTGTTATTTCTTTAATAGTTTTTGACATATTCAACGTCAAAATGTGCGCAAGACTTTTGGAACACCCTGTATTATGTTGGAAAGAAAATAAAAGAAAGTAATATGAATTCACATTCTTTACCTGTGAACAAAAAAGTTATTGTAGGAGTGAAATAAGCGCGAGGTCAAAACAAAACTTTTTATGGGTGCAGAATTAAAAAGGTTTGGAGCCACTGCTTATCGGCTGGATGCTGCTTTGAAGTATCTCCTCAAGCTATCACTGCTGCTTGACAAAAGCAGCGTAAAAGATTTCAAGTGATTCACCAATTACGAAAAATAACAGTGGTTCTTAAAATTTCGTTTGAACCTCTGACATCAAACTTGAAAAAGCATTCGTTGTGTGTATTGAAATCCTTTTCCTTAGTTTTCCATCTTGCGTCACCTAAAGTTGCGGGTAGTAAATTATGTTTTGGAGCTCCAGAAACGGTAATACCATACTAATTTCGTACTGTCGTCCAGCTGTCGCAGCAGACTTTTCAGGTCTCTTTTATTATCTAAGTATTTGCCACTAAGCCGTAATAGCGACATCAAATACAAAATCAGGATTAAAATCTGATGATGCTTGCAAACAGCTTCGAGATCGTAAGTGGTAATAATTACAGAGTAATCGCTAAGACACATAATGCGTGCAGTAAAGTCTGACTTGCAGAATCGCTCGAGTAGCACTTAATTTCGAAATGAGCTTGCTCAAGCAACACTGCAAGTCGAGTTTTATTAAAAAGGCAGCTAAACAAAACCGTTACTAAACATTATTTCAGTTGAGGATGAAGGAGAAACAATTTAAACTATCACCATTAATCAAAGTTAGAAAAAACAATAACAGTTAACCATTGATAAGAAACAAGAAAAATGAAAGACGCCGACTTGATCTCGCGGATTATCATCTAATCGCTACAGCACACTCAATCTTGAACTTCAGCTCACCCTTAACTGCGGATAGAAAGCCACACAAGCTCCTACATGCTCAGGTCACTTCCATGGGCTGGGAAGATTTGGAACTTTTAACAGAACTAGAATTAGCGGCTGATAAGGGCTCGAGCGCACTGCTAGAAACCACGGTATCGGTTCTTGTAGACGAACCGAGCACTGTGTGATTAGCAGAACCGTCTTCTACAGTGGTGGCAGGTCTTTTGACCGTCGGACTGGTTAAAGTTGTTTTTATGTCCGACTTTAAATTGCCTTGATCTAGAACAGACTTCGTGCGTTTTCGCTTGTTATCATCCATCGCAGTTAATATTAAATTGCCGTCGCTTACGAGCAGCGCGTTTTCGCCGCTTGCCGTTGTTTGGGCGCCACTAGTGGCTGCTGACGCCTGGCGTGTGTTTGGAGGCAACGCGACATGAAGCAAGGTATTTCCAAGCTTCAGCATGTTCCCAGCGATCGTCAGCCGGCCAGCATTTACGACTTGATTTACTTGTCCTGTAGTTGCATAGGTATTGGTCATGAACAGAGAACCTTGAGACGTGTTCAACTGACTTAAATTTAAACTAAATGTCTTCGGATTGGTCGAAGACTGACTGGTCTTGCCTCCCCCGTCGATGGTCTGAGCTTGTTGAGCGCGTGGAGAATTCGGGGCAGAATTGGACGCTCTCAACACCGCCGAATCGCTGTTGATTGAAGCCAACACATTGGCTGGTAGAGCCAAATTGACATTGACTGGGCCGCGAGATGCCCGCTGAGTTAACGTCCGTCGAACTTGGCTTGAGCCTTGAGCTGACATTGAACCGACGTCCTTCTTTTGCTTTGAACTAGTATCCTCCGCCTTTATGAAGGTAGCTTGAGGCTGGGGGTAAAGCACTGTGCCTCCTACCACAGCCCCTGAACTGCTTATTCGCAAGAGGGCGGGGACACCGGTCGTGTGGGCTCCGCCGCCAGCTCGGGTCATTGCAACATTAACGGTAGCAGGTAGGACGGTCGTGCGCTGGGTAGAGGATTGCTGGCCCGACGTTGCAAGCGAAAGAGTGAGCGGCACCACTCTGTGATGGGTGCTGCTTGTCGTTGTCGCAGAGCTTAAAGCAGTTCTTGAATCGCTCACTGTCGAAGTGAGACTGATAATGCCGCCACATGTGACACACTTGAGCATCGTGGCGCCCTGTGCCTTCGATGAACTGGGCAATACCTTGCATTGGGATACGCTGGTAGCTGTTCTTGGGTGCTCTAAAAACAAAAATGTCGTTAGCTACTACAAACACACCATCGAGGAGTAAAATTTTGCGCTGCTGAGCCTTTATTATTTAGCGATAAAAACAGACTTTCATTTTGCCCATCTTACCGAATTACATTGGGAGTATTCTTGTTTGCAAAATCACACACGCTACTGTTGCTGTTCAGATTTGTTTCCCTACGTTCACCCCGCAACTTCAACCAAAATCAGACGTGGAAAAAGCGACCCCTATGAACCAGCCATCGCTACAAAACCAAGTATCACTTCGACGAAAGCGGACCGCCATTGATGAATGCTCAACAGCCGCTTCTGATGACGTGCTGAATGACCAAAGCGAGTAACTTTACTCTTCGAACTCGCTGAAGTATGGTCTCGTTTATTGCAGGATAAATTTCTACCTATCAAAAGCTACGAGCACATGAGTTCATCGTTCGCGAAGCGAGCGTCAAACGGACTCTCATTCTTCTTTCTGTCCCCCTGCTATGCAGAGCTTCATGCCTCTCTTCCTTTTTTGTCAGCTGCTCTATTCGTGCTAACAACGTGGCCACCAGGACGGCTCGTCTCGTTCATGTTGCAGCCGAGGTCGCCCATGAAAATCTACTTGGTCTGGAGCACTGGCGTTTCCCTCTCAACCCAACTTACGTGAAGCCTAAACAGTGGACTCTCACCAGGAGTTTCAGCTTAACCTTACCTTGTTCGACTCGTCACTTTAATCCCACCCCAACCTTCCTTGGATCCCTTTTGATCTTTGCTAAAAATCAAATTTTTCCTGCATCAAGGATTGATCTATATCTATGCTTCCTTACGGGCTCTTTTTCTCTGTACCACCAATGTTGTCGAGTCAGAGCATCTTTACTGACATCTTAATATAGTATGAAAAAAGCTTTTTGAGCCATAAGCTTTTCGTGACGCTCTCATCAGTGGCAGTATCGCGTCAAAAGGGAAGATCTAGAGTGAGTAAGTATTTTGAGCGAGGAAGTAAAGTACGTTGGGGTCCTTTGGATTGGCAAGCCCTCCACAAACTTGGAAAAAGAAGTCAAAACCGCCGTAGAATGCCGCGATGGTTCCGTCAGCACCCGCTTGACTTTACGTCAAAGCGCATGCTGCCCATGAACCGCAAGGATGTTCTACCTACCACTCAGAAAAGTTCTGTCATATATGAATATAAATGCCACTGTGGTAATCGGTACGTAGGGCAAACATCTCAACGGTTACAGGATCACATCATGCAACATGTTCCGCAATGATTAAGACAACAATTGACCCGTCCACGCCGATCTCAACCACACAGATCGTGCAAACGAAACGACACCAAACCGGATTGTGACTCTGCCATTGAAGAACATCTTTTAGAAAACGATCAATGTGCATTAAAGTATGATAACAAACGGTTCAATCCTCGCCACAGCACGCAGCTCTTTCCACCTTAATCTCTTAGAAGATGCTTATATCAAGACCCAGCGTCCAGCTTTATGCAGACAGACAGAGTTTGCTTACGCTCTCGAACTCTTTCGATAATCGTGGCATTTGGCCTCCTGCTGCGTTTTCTCTAACTTTCGCTATTGCGAAATCTTTCTTTGGCGCGCTCTACTATACTAGCGCTATCACTGGCTCGTCTTGATTGCCTAACGTACAAATTAGCCACATAAAACACCTACTTACTCTAGATCTTCCTTTTTGACGCGATTTTGCCACTGATAAAGAGCGTCACGAAAAGCTTATAGTTTAAACAGCTTTTTTTCAAAGCGATATTAAAATTCTGTTCACCAACAAGAATTTTGCTTACTGACATCTATAGATTACCACTATTTATTGATATCTATATTGCTATATCATAGAAATATAAATGTCACTGGCAAAAGCCAATGAAGTTAGATAATACGGACATGATGATAGTGATCTAAGGGTTGCCCTAGATCTTGAAATGAATGTGGCAAGAGAAAGCGAGGACGACCACAGAAAACCTGGAAGAAGCAAGTGGAAAAGACAAAAAAATTAGTTAAAAACGGAAATTGCCTTGAATTGATCGATGTGGCAAGGCGAAGAGCTTGCTAACCCAGCATGTCAGACGACTCTTGAGTACCCACCAGTGGCAGTCCGCCTTGTTGGTGGTGGGGCTACCAGTAACTCAAGACTGGTTCGAAATGGGCTGTCATCTTTCCTCTAGCCTAATTTCAATTAGGTTGACGGTATGAACCTGAATTACCGTTCATGCCGTACCTCCATCCCAAGGAAGAGGAGGGGTAAACATAAACAAACAACAAACAAGAGCAAAGATTCGCAGGAATGGGGCAAATACGGCTTACTCCGTTAAAGGGGATAAAACCGGATAAAAAAATAACCACTACTACTACTCACTCTGTTTTTAGTCTGCTTTCTTCTGCATCAGGCCTTTTCTTTTTCTGCCACATCTAGCAGGAACCCTCCACCCTTTCCTCTTCCACTATTTTGCAATAGATTCCCCGTCACTTGCTTCTTCCAGACAACTACGTGGTAGATAAAGTAGCCAGACATTGCATCAGTCATCCACAGCTATTTGCAGCCTTTCTTCTCACTCATCTCTTCTCTCGGACTGAAAGCATACCGTCTCCCTTAAAATTCCTCGACACACAAGACCCCCTTAGTCTCTATTTAAGAGTAGTTTAGAATCCTTCGTGCAACGCCTAAAAGTCACCAAACTCAGGACACTGTTCTTCTCATTCTGTCCTATCCTACAGCGGACTATTTCCACTGTACTCTCGTTGACTATTCCTACTGCACTCTCGTTGACTATTAACACTGCACTCTCGTTGACTATTTCCACTGCACTCTCGATGACTATTTCTACTGCACTCTCATTGACTATTCTCACTGCATTCTCGTCGACTATTCTCACTGCACTCTCGTTGACTATTCCCACTGCACTTTCGTTGACAGCTTTTTTGCTTTGAAAGACCTCTAGTCCAAGGCCCAGAGAGTTGCCACGCTCAGAGGCCTTCATCGTCTTCCATTATACCACCATCCAGATGGTATAATGAGACAGAGGTCGGGTAAAAAGAATGCGAGTGAATACTAGCTGACATCAAAGGATAATCACAAATTTAATTTATTAGGTAAAACAAAACTTTAAGCGGGCCTGCCTCAAAACTGTAATTTATCTTAACAAATCAATAATGGCACTTACTTGTGGAATTAGTCGTCGCGGTAACGGGAGTCGACGTCGCTACGGTAACCAGGGCTGACATAGCAAAGGCGGCGGAAGTCTTGCTAAGTTCGACTGACGTGCTAACTTGTGATTTCTTGCTGACGTATCGATTCATAGTCTTGCGGTGTTTCACCGCATTTGCTTTCCCGTGGTGAGAAGAGCGCTCCGAGTCTGACAAAAATTACTTTCAACTTCAAATCTTTCGCTCAATCGAGAGATGGGGTGTTCAACACTAACAAGTTAACGTTGTGTCCTTGGAAAAAGCACGTTGCGGTAATTTATTCGCTTTGTTGAGGTACTTGGGGTAAAAATACTGTACTAGCGATGCTGGAACCTCGAAGAAGGTCTGAAAACAGATTGTTTTGCGTATAGCGGCAAGATTCTGTGATCACAAAACATGACTCTTCTGCGTGGTCAAAAAGCCCAAGGCACCAGAATCTTTGACAAAAATAAAGTCCCCGTGTAAATAACTTTATTTATTTCAAATAGTTAGTGACAATTCCATCAATTAAGTGTTGAATCTTCGTAGAGGAATACACAGTAAAAACTTTACACGTACAGGGACTTCTTTATCACACTGTAGAATTAACTAACTACCCTACCCTTGCTACTCAGAACCACGAACAAGTTTTAAATGTACCTGTTGCTATTAAATTACTTGGGAAGTTTATGTGAGGTGATTGCGTTGAACGACTGTCGTTCTGCCTCTGTTTTGTTTCAAAGTGATTATGAACTTGAGGTCTCTTTTTGCCACCTTCATAATGTTGCCAACGGTTTTTCTTTATTTCTACAAATACAATATAAATTCCAATTCATCTATAAGCGTAAGACAGGCCCAAAAAGTTAATATTTAATGAAATGTAAAAAACAAAAAGGTATACATGAACGAGATTTGTCTCTGAGTGACAACCGTCAATCAAGACCAGCCAATACCTCATTAGCATAAGATACCACTGATAAATGCTGACTTTATGAAGGATAACGGTACGCACTAGCAACCTCGGCGAGTAAGCTCAGTATTCTGGTAATGCGACATTCTCCGGGAACACAACCTTAGACAACTCAGTCATCGAAGTACGCGGGACTAGCAGTGCAAATTCCGACAAAATAATGAGGCCATGTCTTTACGCTTTCATGTAACTTAACTGACGCAGATAAATCTTTTTTAGTCAGTTTAAAGTGTAGTATCTATCACACACAAATAACTTCTATAAAGATAGTATCTAACTCTAATCAAATAGTACGTTTACAAAAGACTATAACACCAAAACCTCTAGCTTCTAAGTGCAGCAAGCCCAGTGTGAGATAGCATTATAAATTCTATTAAACACGTGTAATTAACTTGGCTAAGCAGGCTTGGGGAGCACCCGGGGTGACTGAAACCCTCAGGAAGGCCAACAGCCATTTCGACCCAACTTAAATGGGGTCGTGGACTGCACCACTATATTGAGACGGCTATTCTTGCTTCTCCAGAAATCTCTTCATTCTGGGGCACTTCAATTGCCTTCACCCCCTCTGGGACTCAAAAGGCACTTCCGACACTCGTGGGGAGGAAATATTCGATTGGGTCATCTCTTCTGACCTCCTCCACCTCAATGACCCTGACATATCTACTCTTCAACATCGCTCCTCTGGCAGTCGCTGCTACCCTGACATCTCCTTTGCTCCCTCCTCTCTCGCCCTTTCTTGCTTATGACAGGGGTTTCAGGACCTGGGCTCTGACCACCTACCAATTCTTCTATCTGTCCCTCTCTCTCTCTGGTCTTTCACCCCAACGAGCGTCCCCCTTCCTTCAATTTTCAGAAAGCTCACTGAGATGACTTTCCTTCTTACTTTGTCTCCTACTGTCCTTCTGCAGAGAAATATTCGTCTCTTTCTCTTTCCTCTGCTGCTGCTCTCTTCACATCTCTGGCACTGAATGTGGCCGATTCTTCCACTCCTTTCAGCTGCATTAAACGCCATCCTAAAGCCTGGTAGTCCGCTGAAGTGAAAGACGCAAGGCTTTTGCTGCCGCTCACAGAAGCGATCAAGATCGTCAGGCTTACATCTCCACTCCAATGTGCTTCGTCTGTTATCGCCAAGGCCAATGCTCGGGCATGGCAGGCGACTTGCTCTTCTCTCTCACCCAAATCTAACCCTAAATCTGTGTACTCTCTTCTTTGCTCTGTTGCTGGTTCCTCTTCCTCTTCTCCTAACTTCCCCAACCGTTCCTCCCCCAGGGAATCGGTTTCAGCCTTTGCCCATTACCCAAGATCCCACTTTTCTGTCTCCCAGCCAAAGGTCTTGCGTAGCAAAGCCAGAGGCTACCTTTCCGAGCTCCGCCGTGCCACGTGCCCAGAGAAGTCTCACTTGTCTTTTTGCTAACTCTTTTCCATCGCCGAATCTCCTGCGGTTGCCTCCAACCTCTCTTATCAATTTCTCCAAAGCTTTCGACTCTGTCTGGCATCCTGCCTTTTTCCATAAGCTCATTTCGGCTGGCCTCCCTCCTTGCTTTGCTCATTGGGTTCAATCTTTCCTTTCTAATGGGCGCGCTCGCGTGGGTTTTCAAAATCACAAAAGTCGTTCCTTTCGAGTTCGTCAAGGTGTTTTACAAGAATTCGTTCTTGGCCCTGTACTTTTCTCTCTATTCACGATCTCCCTGATTCTCTGCCTTCTTGTGTCAGTTGCTCATTTTATGCTGACGATCTGGTCATTTTGTCCTCCTCCACCTCAATTCCTACCGCAGTGGAGGCCACACAAGGAGCTCTGATTCCATTGGAGTGCTGGTCGGAGTACTGGTGTCTTCCTCTCAATCCGAGCAAATGTGAGGCCTCCTTCTTCTCAGTGGATCCCCACCAAGCTAACTTCCAGTCAAACCTCCTCTTATTCAACTCCCGCCTCTGTTTCAATCCCATTTCAACCTTTCTTGGGATCACCTTCCACCGCACTCTTTCCTTTTCTAAGCATGTATCTTTGCTGAAGGCCGAGTTTTTCCCTCGTCTCAAGGCCTTACGCTGTATCTCTGCTTCATCATGGGGCCCCTCTAAGGAGTCCCTCCGTCTTCTATATAAAGCTTTTCTTCGGTCCCTTCTCACATATGCTTCACCCGGATGATTTCCTTTGTTAAGTGTTACCAAGATCACCAAATTGGAACGCCTCCACCGAGCGGCTAGTCGCGCCATCACCGGCTGTCTCTCGTCCTCCCCTACCCCACTTCTTCTCTTCGAGGCTTCTTCACTTCACCTATGAGTCACCCTGACTCACTTCACTTTTTCATCTTATGAGCAGGCTCTTTGTCTCCCAACCTCCTTTCCCATTTCAGGTTTGGCCAGACTTGGAGTGAACCAATACTCTGCAGATCCTACTGGAGAGCTTTTTCGTCCATTCATCCGCTCAGGCTTCCTTGTACTTCCCCTAGGGAGGCTCTCCTTGCTTGACCTTCCTCTCCTTGGAACCCCCTTCTTTTATGGTGGAGTCCACCTTTTCCTCTTCATGCTCCCGCTTCGATCGTCCTCTCTCTCGCCAAGGTACGGCTCTCGCTCACCTTGATTCTCTTACCCCTCACGATTTGATGTTCTGGACTGACGGCTCTGTTCCTTTTTTCTTTGGTAAAGGTGGCTCTGGCGTATTTGCCAACTGCTCTCTCTGTGGCACTGAGGCCACTCTTTCTTTCTCAGCAGGCCAGTACGCTCAGGTTTCTCTGCTAAAGCCTGCGCCAATCTGCAAGCTCTTTGCTAATCTCGACAAGCCTGCCACTTCTCTTCTCCTATCTGACTCTTGCTCCTCACCACCCTACCCTCTCCTTCATCTTTCCTTCTATCTCAATCTCTCTGGCAGATCTCGCAGGAACTGTCTTCTCTGTCCTCCTGTTCTATCAAGCTACAATGGGTCCCCGGACACTCGTTTCTCCCAGGAAATGACGCGGCTGATGAGCTGGTCAGACAAGGAGCGCTACTCGTGCCCTCTGCAAACCCTTGTAGTCTCTCTCCTCTTATCCCTCGTATCTACTCTTCTCTTTTATCGGACTGGAGGCATACTGTCTCATCGAAATTCTTTGACACACAGGTTCCCTCGATTTCCACTGAGGAACTTGTGCTTCCTCATCACGCTCGCTGTGTGCTCTCTCGTCTACGCTGCAACGGACACAGCCTACTGTTAAGCTCTTACCTCTCTAGGATAGGCAGAATCGAAAATCCTTCCTGCAGCGCCTGCGGACACTCGTTCCAGGACACTTCTCATTTCATTCTGCACTGTCCAGCTAGGGACTCTCTGCGCCGCTCGCTCTCTGGCGACTCTCTGTCTCTTTACGATCTCTGGTCCAGGCCTTAGAGAGTTTTCCGGTTTCTGGGGCAGCATGGTCTTCCGCCATCCCTCGGAAGAGGTCGGGTAGCAACAACAACAACAACAACAAGCAGGCTTGGAGGTCGTTCACTGACGACCATGAACGAACGACGTTAAGTTCGAACCTTACGCCTGCGCTGTCAAGCCGTTGATAGTTGATACCACTTCCCGGAATTTCCACTGCAAGGCTGTCTCAAACAAGCCCCACAATTTATCAATACGAAATAAACAAATGAACAGTATGTAGAGATTTAATTTTTTAAATTCGGTTTCGTGTTTTAAATTGAAAAAATTTGGCAACTTGGAAGCAGGCTATAGTGTAGACATTCTATGTTTAACGTCGCGAGTCATCTCTATCTTAAAAGAGGTCACAAAATCGTGACCCAGCTTGGCAAGAAACCGATAAGGCAAGAAAGACCGATCTACCGCAAGCAGGAAAAGTATTAAGAGCCCGGTTTTTTAGTGTGATGTCCAAGTGTAATTGAAAGCACACTCTTTTTTATGACGAACGCGTGCTCGGATTTTCTGTGTGAGGGATTAAGATTGCGACACAATATTAACATCAAAGCCTGCTTCTGATAACGTTCAAACATCGCACTATTGAAAACGACGTCTTATGTTAAATCTTATGGTAAAATACATTCTGCGCAGCATGCGTCTTAGGACTTCAGGACACGTTCGGAGGGTGGGGGAGTCGAACACAGTGTAGCAGTACCTGACAACAGGTTTTGTAACTCCGGAGTCGGCGGTAGGTGTTGGTGTTCTTTTTTCAAATCAAGTTTTTCAAACTGCCTGCTGTAGGGATGATATGCGCGATCAAGTAAAATGCGACCTCCTCGTCCAACCCTAAAAATTATGAACATGATTCTTCTTAAATTCACATCTGTTTTCCGCGCAAGCGCTTTTCTTGCAATCTCAAGGTCGTGAGTTCGATATTTTCACGGGTTTGGCAATACAGCGCTCTTGCAACAGGAGCTCAATAGCAACTTTTTGTGTTTGGTTTAAGTGTTAGACTGATGAGAGTGGAAAGCCGACAGATAGGGGTAACACCAAAGTTATTCCAAATACAAATTGTTTGATCCATGTATTTCGGTGTTTCATAATTGATGAACGTAGGTAAATGCCTAATTTTTAGCTATATTTGTTCGCATATATTCAATAATAAAAGTCTTGACCATGCAGAAATAAGTCATTCTGAATTTAAATAGATATTGTTGGTAACAGAAAATCACTTAGTGCTCGAAAAATTCCCATGTACTTACCGTCTTCTTGCGAAGCCGATGCATTTGTCAGGGACAGATAATGAGGTAAGAGAATATCTATGTCTAGATGAAGGGGAACTAAGCCACGGCCAATCACCGATCAATTCTTCACGAGGCTGCAACAAGGTTGAAAATATATGATAATGAGATTTAGCATCACTACAGCACGAAGCAGGGCATTTACAGCCAACTAGTCTTAGTTTTGCATCTAGTGTTATGTAGCGACGTCTGATCTTTTTAAGTTGTTTAACTTAAACGCAGACGCTGCAGACAACTGGTCGACTGTGATGATTTGAACTGGAGGCCAAGCCTAAAAAGGCAAATTGAAATGAATAAATAAATAAGTTGCTTTATAAATGTGGTGTGTGTCACCAATTACCCAGTTGTTTTTGCATTAGAATTGATGAAGCAAGAATACAAACTGTAAGTGTCTATTACGACAACACACAGATTTAGTTATTAGTCGACAATAAGAAAACACAAACGAACAACAGAGAACAACATAAAAATTGCAAGTAATGTGGACCAGGAAGCAGTGAAAACCGAAAAGGTTATCTAGTCGAGCTGCTTCGTGAGGTCAGCTCGAGAGTAGTAATGACAAATAGCTAAATGGTGGCGCAGGCCAAAGAAACAGTAAAATTTGACAAGATGATATAGTCCTAATGCAAAATCGAGTAATCAAATGAAGATTGTTAGTAGTTAATAAACTTCCAGCAAATTTCTTTTTAATATATTTTGAAGCCTAGCAATATCAAATGTTTTAGATTAGCATTAAGTTCAGACCAGAATTCAGTGCCGCGAAAAGCCAATTGATTTTGAGCCAAAGAATTAGAAATAGAAGGTAGAAAAAAAATTGAATATATAGTTTGTCTTGTATGATGTAATGCACATCTTGTAAAGCAGTAAGATTTTTAACCAGAACTTCAATGGAAGTTCGTTGTCAACTATTTTGAACATGAGCTTTCCAAGTTGAAATTTATAAATATCTTGGAGCATAAATAATTAAAAATTTTTGTAAACTTTCGTAACACAACAATACTATTTACTCCCAAGAGTTCGTTCTTGATGTAATGTTTTGTCTAACTTCAATCCTATGTAAAAGCGATTTTGCTGCTGTATGCCAAACCGTGATTTCATATTGAATATGAGAATATCCAAGGCTGTATAACATAAGCAGCGTTTCACGATTTACATAATTACGTACTTTATACATTATTCCATTGCATTTAAACCAATTCAAAGCAACTTGATTTATATGACTTGACCATGAGAGTTCATCGTCGACAAAAACACTTCAGTATTTAACAGAGTTGGCTTTTGAAATGAAATTTTGGTTTATATAGACATTCAACTCTGAATCGGAGATTTTGGCCACCTAATTCTTATAAATTAGCATGTAGTTAATTTGAGTAATTTAAAAAAGTTTATTAGCTCGCATCCGGATATTGATTTCAGCAGGTTCAGCATATATCTTTTTTCAGGGCTATCTAAGTGTTTATCAAATAACATCAGCATACAAGGTAAACGAAAATTCAGTAAAAAGAGGCAAGTCATTTACATGCATTCGAAAATGAAGAGGACCAAGCGCATATCCTTGATAAACTCCACATGCGATACGTAGTGTGGAGGAGCTAGAACCATTCACTTTTGCATATTGAAAGCGATTAGTGAGGTAACTCTTGAAGAGGTCAAGAGCTACGCCTCGAATTCTAAAACATTTTTCAAGTTTTCTAACTAAAATTATGTGATCAACTGTATCCAATGCTTTTGACAGATCAAAAAATAAACAACAGCGAATTAGTTTTTGGTCAATATCTTTTAAATGGTAGCCATGTATATCGCAAAGTGCATAGATAATGGAGGAATTGCTTCTATACCCATATCGATGATTAATTAAAAGATTGTATTTTTCCCAGAAGTGGCTTAATCGATGACATAGAAGTTTTTGAAAAATTTTATTAAAATGAGAAAGTAAAGGTATTGGTCTGTAATTAGTGACATCATTTGGATCACCTTTTTAAAAAATTGAAAATACTTCTGCTACTTAAGTCCATCAGGATAAATGACTTTCGTTAAGCAATGGTTAAATCAAATACTTAAATACGGCGCTAAGATAATAATAGCCCTTTTAAGAAAATGAGTGTTTATATCATTATTTTTATTGGCTTTTTTGTCTTCAAGTTCGCAAATAATTGTCGAAACTTCATCAACCGCTGCAGGAGAGAAAACATAGAAAGCGAATTTGATACTTACGAAACCGTACATGTCAACATAAAAGGCTGTTCGTCCGCTGAGACGCAGCTTCATTGAGCTTAAAGCCAATTTTGACAAAATGATTGTTAAAAGCTTCTGTCATTGCTAGGGGCTCAGTAATTACAATATTATGATCAGTAACAATTCGGGAGAAAAGAATTTACAAAAGATCTCTTAACATTAACAAGGATATGATAAGTAGCGGTAGTGGCTTCTTCTTCGCATTGAACTAGGTCCAAATAGATGGCAATAACTAGGAGTAAACACGTTTAAAACATCGGTATTGTACTTACAGCGTGATACGAACAACCCGGCTTTTTTCTGAAAGTAAAAATGCCATCAGGATGTTTCTTGGGATCAAAACCATCGCTTGGAGTATTACTCGACATCTAATAAAATATACACGAATTGTTAGGCTCAACTAAAACACAAAGGGGTGCTTTTGATAAGCAGCTGTCGCAATTCCGCGAATTACAAATCTCACTATAGTCGCAGTGCTACGATAAATAGCTCACAGAATGACCCAAAAAAACAGCACAGCCCATAAAATTTTATGAAAATATTAAAATATTCAGCACTGCATTTGACTTCACTCTGTGTGCGACGATTTCTCAGCTCTGAGTTTTCTCGGCTGTTATGCTTACAAGAGGTGTTTTTCCAAAATATATTCCTAAGGACTGCAACGGAGTTGAAAGGAACTTGTATCTAGTTGGGCAAAATTATCAATTACGTAAACACATTCCTGATTTTTGCTTTGAATGCTCCTTCGGTTCATCAATCATTTACCTTTAACATAATTGACGAGCTGAAGAGCACAATCACAGCAAATATCTCCTAAGAAAAATGTTTTCGAGTACCTGACAAATATGCACGACATATGTTAGTTAGCCTGCAACGTTGTGGAGGCCATGTGGAGCACAATTTGCAGAGTATGGCTTATACAAACCGAAAGAGAGATCTGAAACTTTGGGAAATGATCGAACAAAAAATGAAGGTTAGGTCCTTAAACCTTCATGGGATCCACTATTTTTGACGTTATCATAAGCACAGGGTTGTGTAAGTGGAAGCCACTTTACGACATTGTATAGCTGAATGCCTGTTGAAGGTATTAAATACTACTTCTGTTTTCTGATAGCTGATGATCTCATATTTTGGCAAAAAAATGTGAACATAAAAACCTCGGAGTTCAATACCGATGCCGTTTTGCATTAGCAAGAAGTAAATTACCGTATAAATTAAATTAATTAAACGGTATTTCGCTTCTTGCTAATGCAAGACCATATCGACATCGCTGTTTCTAAGCACCTTGGGATCGATGGTTGTCAAGGCCTCAGTTATAAGAGACTGGAATAGAAAAAAGAAAGTAGATTTTACGTCATTTTTTCAGCGTTTTGCAGGCCCAGACGTGCTGATTCAACGTAGGTCTACCACTACACTCTCGCTTTCGAATTTTCCTCCACTGATGTTGGAAGCGGAGATATGTACACCAAAAGGCACCGGTAAAAGTAACAAGGGGCGCTATCTGAAGACTTAAGAGGCAACTGCAGAAGTACGTAATCATGAGTGTCAAGTAATAAGGGCTCGCATGTTGAGCATTCCTTAAAAATCTAATCATGTTAGTGCTCTTCTATTACGGACTCTTTTCGCCACGCTACCTTACGCAGCTTACTTTCTGCATGTGATCTCTGTCATGAAGCTGCCTGATTCCTACCTCTTCCGTCATGCCCCAATCCGAGCAAGTGGTCGAAAAAAAAAAAATCAAAACTACACTAAATAGATTAAACGATATGCGAGCAATGGCTGTAAAAAAAAATATGCCGCATAAATTCAAAAAAAACTTTTAAATAATAATTCTAAATATAAAAAAAAAATAACCAAACACTAGTGGTGTAATAACATAAGGCAAATATGGTAAAAATACTACATAGCTCTTTATTTGGATAAGATTGGGTAGCATTTAACATGTAATTTCCCCTGCTAACAGGAATGCACAACCGAATAGAACAAAAAAGATCCATACTGAACGACTGACCGGACTAAGTGGTTCTTCGGTGTCACTCGGAGGAAATTCATACTGAGTCATCGTATCAACCACATCTTGGTAAGACATTGTTGGTTTGCTGGTAGCTGATGGTAATGGATGGTGACTGACAGTTATTGATGGCTGGAAAAAAATGGAATTTATTTTACTTATCAAACCTAAGAGAAAAAGAGAGCTTGGGAGACTGCAAAGTAATCTCACTGCCTTTCAGGATACTGCTACCAAAAGACGTAATGGTACAATCCATAGTTTTAAAGATAACACAAAAGAGGAGTGTTTAGTCGTAACTTTAAAACGCGTGATGGTGCGGTGAATTCCCAGCTCAATTGGGTTTCAGCCTACAGGAAGCAAGCGATTAACTTGACCACATCGCTATTTCTACACGTTCCACTCCAAGATAAAAATTGTAAGAAATGTTGCTGCTCTTCGGGTGTATAGCAGTATATAGAACAAGAAATATATAAACGGAATAGATACATGAACGCCAAAATTTGTCAGAAAAACAATGCTCAGGGTGCTAATCCAACCCCGAGTGCGAGCAGCAAAAATCAATAAAATAACTCTGTAATCGTTTAAACTGACTGATAAAAACAAAGTTCAAATTAACATTTAAAAGCGATTATTTTGTCATGAATATAACTTGAGTAAAAGCTATAATTACTGCACACAAAAAGGTTGGTCTCAATGTCAAGGTAGTAACAAAAAAGGATAAACTCAAAACGCTAAAAAGTCGATAAACATGGGGTAGACCATTACCATCCGACCTATTAACAATATTGGAGTACAAGTAATTAAACCACGCTCCAGCGTTCAAACGTGGAAAATAGTTAAGTCTCAATTTTCAAAATGCGGGAGGTACTCCAATTTATTGAATGATCTAACTGCAAAACATGTTCGCGCAGGGCAGAGTGCTATGGCGTCAGATATCTAACTAAGGCCCGCTCAAGTCTCCACCTCAATGACCTAGATATACCCACTCTTCTCCATTGCTCCTCTGGCAGTCGCTCCTACCCTGACATCTCCTTTGCTCCCTCCTCTCTTGCTCCATCTTGCTCATGAGAGGGGCTTCAGGACTTGGGTTCTAATCACCTACCAAATCTACAAACCATCCCTCTCTCTCTGGTCTTTTGCTCCAACGAGCGTGCCCTTCCTTCAATTTTCAGAAAGCTCGCTGGGATGACTTTGCCTATTACTTTGACTCTTCTGCAGAGGAATACTCGTCTCTTTCTCTTTCCTCTGCTGCTGCTCTCTTTTCTTCTCTGACACTGAATGTGGCCGATTCTTCCATTCCTTTCAGCCGCATTAAACGCCATCCTAAAGCCTGGTAGTCCGCTGAAGTGAAAGATGCGGTTAGTGGAAGACGCAAGGCTTTTGCTGCCGCTCACAGAAGTGATGGAAACCATCAGGCTTACACCTCCACCTCCTGATGTGCTTCGTCTGTTATCGCCAAGGCCAATGCTGGGGCATGGCAGGCGACTTGCTCTTTTCTCTCACCCAAATCTAACCCTAAATCTGTGCACTCTCTTCTTTGCTCTGTTGCTGGTTCCTCTTCCTCCTCTCCTAACTTCCCCAACCATTCCTCCCCCAGGGAATCGACTTCGGTCTTTGCGCATAACTTGAGATCCCACTTTTCTGTCTCCCAGCCAAAGGCCTTTCATAGCAGAGCCAGAAGCTACCTTTCCGAGCTCCGCCGAATCACGTTCCCTGAGAAATCTCACTTGTCCTTCTGCTCACTCTTCTTTCCTGCTGAATTTATTTCGGTTGCCTCCAACCTTTCCTCGTCCACTGCCACTGGCCCAGACAAAGTTGCCTATCCCATGCTGAAGCACTTTCCTCGCTCTGGCATGGATTTTTTTCTTCAAATTTTTAATCTTTCCTGGTCTATGCATTCCTTTTCTTCCATCTCAAAGACATCTTCCATTATTCCCATCCATAAGATGAGAAAATCTCTCAACTCTCCTGCTTCCTTCTGACCTATCTCTCTAACCTCCTGCACATCGAAGCTTTTTGAACGCATCATTCTATCTGGTCTACTTTTCTTTCTGGAATCTAATTCCATTTGTTGAAGTTTGATGAGTCGGTACTGGCTTTCGTTTGAGCCAAAAACTGCTCTCCTCAGTCAAGAAATGCATTTTACAAAAATTATCATTGATTGTGACGTCATTATGACGTCGCCAACATCCTTATTATATTCACCTCGGGGTGGTTATTATCAAATCGTACCAAGTTTGATGCTTGCATGTCCAGTACAAGTATTGCTCTAGAAATTTGGAGGAGTTCCAACATACCCACATACACACACACAATTGCGCTTTATAATATAGATGAGAACAAAATCCCTCATAAAAGCTGCAATGCCTGGTAAAAAAGAAATCCTTCCTGTTATGTACAATCTGAGATAGGCTTGTTCAGAGCGCTACTTATAATACAAATCTCCTTCTTCGATTTACAATGAACAAAATTTGCACGCGCATACCATTTGGGATGCTGTCCCAATTTTTCACCACTTCAAATGACTAGACAATAAAGCTGCTACTCGATATGAGCCGCCGCAAGATAAATCATCTCACAAATACAAAAATCATTAAACGAAATAAGGTTATCTTATAACTCGGTTGGCAATGAACTTAATAGTTGAAACATGTGATCACCGCACTACTCTGAAAGCACTTTTATTGAATCGGCTTAACCACACAATACTACCATACTACATGCAACTCCTCGAGCTAAAAGCATGGTATCGAATTCTTACTTTGTTCATCCAATCCGAAGCTTTTTTCGAGGTTTGTAAAAAAGATGATGCGGCGGAATTGCCAACAGCTAGTGGCAATCGCTGTCTCTTCTTTTTCACTTTCTTTGACAAATCATCTCTGAAAAATTAAAGTCTCTAATTGAAGAAATATTAATTTTTGATACGACTCAAAACAGAAACAGCAAGTTCTGTCCACCACTAAATAACAGCTTTGGCAGGTGGTAAAGGTGACGTTTTTTTATTATTTTCAAGTAACTAAGAACAAGAGACCATTAGGTAATCTGAAGCCTTAAAATTTCCCAAAAATCAGAAGTTATGAATAGAACGCAAGTTTCAGGAAAAACTTTGTCAGTAAAACCACACAATCGCAGTGTTCACACCCACTCCGCAGATACAAATGCTACGGGCACAGCGAATTTTTCCACCAACAGCGCAGCCAAACAGGGGAAAACTTTGGAGAAGTGGTTTTCCCGGGGACTCAACAACGTGGTCGTAGTGAGATTTGAACGCATGGCCATACGATCATTCCAGCCGTAAAACAGCGCTGCAACCCACTTGACCATGTTGCCGACAAACTAATGAGGAGGTAGAAGGGAGAAAGATCGAGGCAGTCAAAACTGGAAGATGGAACATGTCTGTAATGGTTGTATAGTGTTGAAACAAGTGCTGTTAATAACAATGGCTGTGATGTTGTTTCAGCATTTAACTGACCTGTTTAACTCTCCTCTCGATATCGATGGCACATTCGTCGCTTTCGTTTTGTTACCAACAGCATTCAAATGACGCTTACGATACGGTACCGTGCCAGCACCAAGAGCACGGTAATGCTTTTGTGCATATAATTCCTTCTTAACTGCACGAAAACATTTCCCGTCAAAGTCTTTCATTTGATATCTGAAGCAAAATATTTATTCGATGGTTTTACAAACTGTAGTAAATTTATATCAAGAACGAGGAGGGAGCGTTCCATGAAGGTGTATAATTCACTTCAGACGCTGGAATCGCTAATACCGGTACTTAACTTGGAGCTGTGCATAAAACTAAAACCATTCCGTCTGCACTCAAACCAACAGTACCCTAAATGCCCGTCAAATGCAAGAGTAAGTGACTAGCATTACGAGCAATTGCGCATGTAAAAACAATTAGTTTATGTATCTACTGAGTTTTCTGTCCTTACTATACATTAATAAAAACGTTACTCTTAAGCTAGAAAATACTTCAACCAAGAAAAAAATTGCTAGAACCTGTCCTTGCAAGAGGTGCAACTACTCAAAGCAAATATCATGTCGGCATTAAGTTAAGGGCCTTGAGATGTTGAGTTGCCATCTCCGTATAATACCCTCTTTTGTAAGGATAATAAACCACGCACTTTTAATCCTATCATTCCCATTTGATCATTTGCATATTTTCACCTTTTTTCAAAAACTTCAAGGGTTAAATGAAGGAGCTCTCGTTTGCTTTTCTCTCTTCGTTTAATCATTTCAAGTATAGTTACAGCGCGACTAAGCTCGCGTCGGAGCTTTAACATTTTCTCGTAAGAGGTTTCATCATTCTTTCGATTCTAAAAATGAAAAATAACTTGAGAAAAATCTCATGCCAACATAAATACAAAACTAGTTAACAAAGTAATTTTTTGGTACTGGTTTTTATTCTCCCATCTCGCAGGTCAGCGACAGTGGCGCCAAGCATAGGCGTGTGTATTTGTTTCAGAGATTTCACGGATCAACGGTCGGCTTGAAATGCTTTTGCTAAATTTGTTGATTTTTAAAACCTGCCAAACAAAGAAAATTACCGTAAAGTACCTCCTGCAAGAGCGTAACACCGTAGCTTTCGTGATATTTGAAGAAAACTTAATCACTGTTGGCATAAAATGGCTCTCCAACCCATTAGACCAATGTTATTCAACCAGGTATACGGTACACCCAAATGTGCACGGGATCATTCAGAGGGTATATCACTGCAAAATGGTGTATCACGGGTGTTCAGTATGACGGCAAATTTTTATACATAAAAAGTTTTTTAATTTTGTGCAGCACACCCTTCCATTTCAGGAGGTTTGATAAATAAAAATACTATAAAAATATTAAGTCAATCGAAGAAGTGTTCCCCGCAATATAGGGTATCTCGAAGGACTGGGCGCATTCGTTTTGTTTTGTTCTGTGCTATCCAGCTGTTTTATGGAAGCTCATCGTCTTGTATTTAATTACTAATTTTATTTTACATTTTATTGTGATTATAGATTTGTCAGTGGTAAATTTTTACTAAAACTTATCAAAATTAAATTTAAATAATATTAAAAAGTGACAAATTCAAAAAAAATCAGAATAAACTTGAAATAGTAAATTAAAATTTCTGGTATGAAATTTCCAATTAATTCGTAAAATAACTTTAAATTATTATAATATTTGCGTCCAAGCTTATAAAAAAACGTCATAGAGCAAAACATTACTACTGAATATCTCGTTTCATTGTGGGCGGTGCCTACATGACATACACAAAAAAAGAAACCATAAATCAAGATTTAAAGTTTTGTGTGATAAATAAATTAACATACTCTCGGAGAACAGGGGTTAAATATAACAACAAAAATATTAAACTAATCAACAACATTAAAACTTCTTAAAATTCTTAAAAAATTATTGTACTTACTGTCCATCGTTTGGGAAGATTTTAAATTTCCTATGCATTTAGTCTAGTATTGACTCCTAGATCCAAGGTAAGCTTTCCTAACAAACATAATTAGCTACGAATAGCGAGATTTTTGTGACGTAACAATCATTAGTGTTCAAGGTACACATGACTTGTAAAAACTGGGATAATTCTCTATCAAACTAATATCACGGTAAGTCAATTTGTGTAGGTTTTCCGACGACAGAGAGGTGAAACAGCTCTGGCATATGCTACTGTAGGAGTACCTTCATCAGAGTGCTCATCATCAGATGAAGAATATTTTCCTAACGAGCAACCACAAGATGACAACCCAACACCAAAACGTCGCAGAATCAATTGATCAATCGCTGCATGTACCCAAGCGTTGTAAAATTAATGACCCACTTTTCAATCTAGCCCTGGATAGGACCCAGATATCAACTCGTCATGCAATGATGATTGTCAATTCGATATTAACTCGTCAGGCAATCCGTTCTACTAGTTGCACTCTTTGGTGGCAAACTTTGACACACCTAAACGGAACCAACCATGATTTTTTGACGATTGTTGTATCTGTTTTAGATGCTGAGAAATTGCTGGGTATCTCCAGGCTACCGGTTAGAAGTGAAGCTCTGATGGGTCAAGAAGTGAAATTCGCGAGCAGACAGATATCCAAAGAGAACCTGGCAGCGCTTTGTTTTGATACACCTAGTATCACTAGAATCAATGCGGGACCTATCACTGTGGCACAACGCTCATTCAATCGATGACTGCTCTTTTTTGCATGCCGTCACCACATGCAGAAAGTATGTGCAACTGCAGTGTTTAACACCTCTACGTATTGAAGAAACCAGAGATCGATCGGTTTCGCAGATCGCAGATTAGTTACAGTGGACTTCTATCAACGTCAATTCTATCAATCTTCTATCAATCAGTCAAAGATGGTTTTTCTTGAAAGTAATAAAGCTGGACCAGGTCGTTGAAGTGCAGCTGAGAAAGTATGGCTTGAATACTGCCACAATGTTGTTGTACTCAATCTTCAAAAAAACTTCAAATATGTCCAATCTCGTGAGAACCACAGAGAATTTGCAACAATCACTCTTCAGCTCCGGGGGTAGATGTGGGCAATGCTACAGGATTTGTGCTCTAGGAGCTTATCATCGTGCACAATTGCTGGAAGGAATTTGTCGTTTTAAAATATTTGAATTTAGCCACTAGTACCACATGAGCAAGCATGAGGTAGACTCACAACGACGACTTTCTTTGTTAGTGTGCACCATCCATGCAAGCTTCTGGTTCGCAGTCCCTGTAGTACCACCTTCTCCTACGAATAACTTACTTGTATTACAGCTCATAGAGCATTACAAATAAATCGACAGCAAAACTGCCACAGCTGCAAAAAGTAAAATGCGATTGCACTTATGATACCTCACCACAGACACCGCAGCATTGCCAGTGTTCAGTGATGACAGCATTAATCAAGAAAAATACACGATCGTCAATGCACAGCAGAGAGCTATTACCAGAAGATGCTCCTCGCGTTCCTTCTTATAAGACACCTAAATTTTGTAATCTTGTTGTCGAAAACTTTGTGGCGCAGTTATGACTCAACCTCCTATTTAAAGATCTTCATTTATCACAGGTCTTCTTTACAACTCCGCAATAAGCAAGTGCCTGGCACGACAATTGAATTGCAGCACAAAAGATTGTTTATGCACTAAAGGTAGTAATGACTGTGCAGAGCGTGTAGTTAAGCTGGCTACAAACTTTAATGAAATAGTAGTTATTCAGTTTCTATCCGGTGTTGTGCCCTTAACAGAGATGGCCGGATTCACCCCATTCCTTCTGCAATTGCTTGCACTCAGTCTCTCCTTTTCGCTCGAATCAGGGCATATTCCTACTTCAAACCAATCTTCTGTGTCTCCTCCTCTACTTGCTTCTTCCAGGTTTTCTTCAGTCTTGCTTGCTTTCTCTTGCCACCTATTTCCACATCAAGAGCAACCCTCAAAACACTATTGCCATCCCTCCTCAGCACATGTGCATACCATCTAACTCCATTCGCTGTTGCTAACTGATTTATAGTTTCCTTCAACCCCAACATGTCCGTCTGTTCTTCAGTCGTCTTTCTGTCAACAACTTTCTGACTGC
Organism: Trididemnum clinides; assembly: GCA_963675345.1. Taxonomy (NCBI): domain Eukaryota; kingdom Metazoa; phylum Chordata; class Ascidiacea; order Aplousobranchia; family Didemnidae; genus Trididemnum; species Trididemnum clinides. The sequence goes on from OY776293.1 coordinate 27,141,519, forward strand.
ACATGGCTCTCACCATAGCTCTCTGTTCTCCTTCAAATTGCTTTTCCATTCTCTTTAAAACACCATGTCTCGCTTCCATACAGTATTGCTGATCTTATGCAACAACGATAAACTTTACCTTACATCTTCAGAGGAAACCTATTTCCAAGTAATAACTCTCCACATTCTCTAAATCTTACCCAACCGATTCTTACTCTTGCTGTAACTGCTGCTTCACAACCACCACTAGCATTTATTCTGTCTCCCAAATAACAAAATCCATTCACTGTCTCCACTTCATCGCACAACTTCTTGATTGAATCCATTCGTTCCTTCCATTGTTCGTTTACATTTCGAACAAACAAAATGCATTGCCAACCTAGGGGTAGCTCTCTTTATTTTTGCACATTTGCCATGAACCCAGCTTCCACATTTCGCGCACAACACTGAATTGGCCATGACTCTCCTCCCAAAACCTTTCCTTTAAGTCTTCCACGTCTTCACTCAAGATAACAAGGTCATCTGCATAAAGTAATTCATTAATCACACCCTTTTTCTTGCATTTTCTGTAACAACGTCCACAACTATTGCAAACAATAGTGACTACAGCACAGATCCTTGATGTACACCAACTTTTACTTTGAATTCCTCTGAATATGCAGATCCCACCCTCACTCTTGTCTTTGCACGATCATACAAACCCATAACTGCCCAAACCATTACTTCTGATAGACCCTTCTTTCTCATGGTCCACTCCATCACCTTTCTTGGTACTCAAAAGCCTTTTCCATGTCAATAAAACACATATACAACTTCTTGTCCTTTTGATATTCCTCCTGTATTCTCCTCACAATGAAGATCGCATCCACCTTTTCTTTTCCTGGCATAAATCCAAACTGCATCTCATTGAAATTGACTAGTGTTCGTATTTATCTCTCTAGCACCCTTTCAACAATTTTCATGGCATGTTCTAGCAGTTTCACTCTTTTGTATGATCCACAGCTCATCACATCACCCTTTCCTTTAAAGATAGGCTCAGTCACACTAGTTTTTCCACTCATCAGGCATTCCTCTACCATCCAATACACGCTGGCATAGTTCCATCATCACTTTAACCCCAATTTCGCCACTTGCAACTATCATCTCCACACTTACTTCAGATGGTCCAGTTGCTTTCCTCATTTCATCCTTTGCATTGCTTCCACAATTTCATTGCGAACCACTTTTTCCACTGGTCCTTTTACTACATCAGTTTCCACCATGTAGTCCCATTCGTTTTCTTCATTCATGATCTCTTCCATGTGTTCCTTCAAAATTTTTGCCCTATCTTCTTCAATAAAACCCAATCGTCCGTCTCTTCCTCTTAAGCACCTTCCAGATCCTTCCTTTCCGTTTTCATTCTTCTAAAGTAGTAGAAAACACTATTAGGATTCTGATATACATTGTTCAACTCCTGATTAGCTTCCATTCTCATAGCCCTAGCCACAATTTTTCTCGTTTAATTTCTTATACGTTTGTATTGAGTTTTATTTTGTTCTGATGGGAATCTGCACAGCTCTTTAAATGTCGCCTTCTTGGTTGCTATGATATCCTTGACCTCTATATTCCACCACCACATGTCTCCTTGATCTCTGCTACACTTTTTCTTTCCACACACTTTATCACATGCCTTTAAAACACCATCCTTGAAAGTTTTCCACAATTGGTTTTAATTTAACTTCCAAATCTTTCTTCTTGTCATCCGTTGCTTTCTCTCAACTTTTTATCCAGATCTACGACCATCAGCCTATGCTGAAGTCCCCATGGAATCACTTTCACATCCCTTATATACTTTCTGTATTTTCCCCCACAAGCACAAAATCAATTTCTGTTCTACATCCACCAGCACTATAAGTGATTTTCCTTTTGTTGCCTTACAAAACCAAGTGTTTGCCACGCACAGCTCTTTTTCATCACAGAACTCCAGCAATCTTCTTCCTTCTGCATTTCTTTTCCCAATACCCCATTCTCCCGGTGTACACCTTCAAAACTCTCAGCACAAATCCCCACATGTCCATTGAAATCCCGCAAAGAAACGATGATTTCATAAGAACTTCCCAAGTTCCACTCACTCACCATTTCATCATAAAAACAAACTTTTTCTGTGTCTGGTGTTCTGCTTTGTGGCCCATATGCACATATTATCCGCATCGCTTCTCTACCTAAAGTTAGCACAATTGCCATCACTCTAACGCTTTTTCTTATAATTTCCACAACATTTCCAGATATTTCCTCTTTCACCGAAATTCCGACCCCTCAAAATCCTGCTTCATTTCCTGACCACCACAGTCTATACCTTCATCCTGAAGTACCTACAAAACGAGCTCCTTGGCCTTTCCATCTCAATTCCTGCAAGCAGCACACATTAACTCTTCTCTTCTTCAGTTCTTCACACACTTCTGTTTTCCTTCCTCAACTCTTCTCTTCCTCACTCTTTCATACAGATACTTCCCACATTTAACATACCAAATCTTATCCAATGACATTCAGGTTTAAACCCGGAGATTCTTTGCACCCCCTGCCCATTTAAGAGCTGCCAGGGACTGGGAGCCATTTCTTTAGTTTTTCCTGGTTATGGGGATTTGTTGGAGCAAAATTCTTTGACGGGGAGCATGCCATTGCTTATCCCCAACCTCAGTTTTCTGACATAAGTGATCCAACCACGCAATTGAAGCCCTTACCAAATATGACTACCATCACCAGCTCCTTTACCAAGTTACTGGACACCACTGCAAGCTTTTGCCAACCAGTGCCACTTAAATTCAACTAATTAAGAGCACACAGAAGCAGATGAACCTGGTTTTCTTTTTTTTCTTATTGTAACAAATTTTTGATTTTTTGAGCATTTGTTAATTTACAATTCACTATACGGTACATTCCGTATTCTTGGACATCTGTATTTTTATCATCTTGGATATGATGCTTATTTGAGTCATTGTGGATCATTGGCTTTTAAATATTCTAAAAACTTTGAAAATCACTCCAGCATATCCACGATCAACATCAAAATCGGTGTACGGTACATGTGAAAAAATTAGTCCCCTAATATAAAGTTAAAGCCATTGGAGACAATAACAAATTCGGTCATTTCCGAGTAACTTCTGGGGTTGTGGGAGACCACTTATTTATGCAGAATTTATGTAATATTTTTAATGTTATTTTTTCTTTAAACCTCTGCAACTGAAAAGTGTGCAATTTTGAATTTCAAAAAAAAATTTGGAGGCTTTTGTAATCACTATACAAAAAATCTGAGCGAAATTCAAGAAAAACACTATATCTACTCTTATTCTTGGTTTTTTGAACTTTTTTTGTCGTAATTTAGCAGCGAGCTTCCTCATAATAATACCTGAACGTAGAGTCAAAGTCGTGGATTCTGCAGACCTTTAGTAATGACCCAATAGAGGATGAGGAATTACTGGAACCCATGGCTGATTTAAATCATAAAGTTCCATTCCGAGAAACAAATTATTTCTGCTTGAATTTCCTAGTAGGAAAACCTCTTCTTGTCCTAATGTTGTGATTGTAACCTGATCTCTTTTGAGGGATGAGGGCATGGTGGAAGGCAATGGAGCCTCACAAGCTGGGCAACTCTACAAGGCCTGACTGGACCAGAGGTCATACAGAAAAAAGATGCCAAAAAGCAAACAGCGCAGAATGAGATGAAGTGTCCTAGGTAGAACAATTGCAGGCACTGCATGAAGGATTCTTGATTTTACCAATTCTAAAGAGATAAGAGTCTAACAGAAGATTGTTCCTGCTGAGACCAGAGAGGACACAATGAGTGTGACAAGGAAGCACAAATTTCTTTGTGGACACTGAGGAAACCTGTGTATCAAAAAATTTTGATGAGACAGTATGCCTACAGTCTGAGAAAAGAGTGGATACAATAGGTAAAAGGAGAGAAACTTCGGAGGCGGCACTGGTAGCTTTTTCCGTTTATTAAAATTTTTGCAATTTTCAACCAACTGTTTAATGCGCGGGAGACAACACTTTGAAATCAAAAGTAGGACCGCCGCTTTTTTAGGGCAGTTCAACGTCTCGCGTAAACATCGTCCTGGTGTCACGCAACAGCTAGTGACGGCGACTTGAAGTATCGCGCACGCCGTTACCAAATTTCACGTACAAAATATTTGGGACCTCTTTTCATGAATTCGATAAACGGTTAATGACCGTTTAATAAGAGCAAAAAAATAGCTAGCTATGTTATTGCATCTATCATCGAAGGTTCTGTAAACAGGTTTCAGAAGTGTCTCAAACCTACCATTACTTTCGTCACATTACCTGGTCAGAAAATAGTTTTGCGCTCTTTTTTTGGCATCTGGAACAAAACTTCATAAAAAATAACTCATTTGTTTTCCTGCGTAGTTTGTGAAATTAGTTGACTAGACTTAGGTAAAAGTTGTTATCGTTAATCATTAATATTGCATTCTGAGATATGTTCTATGAAGCAATACGCATATAGAATGACTACTGCATCATACTCAAAAATCTTAGGATTTCTTCTTTCAAGTTGCGTAGCTTTGGCCATAAAATACTTTCCAATTTTAGATCAAAAGTTTACTTGCAACTGCAAAACCATGCTGTTTAATTGATTACGGTTGAAGAATGTAACTCGTTAGATTATTTACCACAATCAAGTAACAATTGGAAGTTCGCCAGTAATTTTTGTTCTTTGTCATAGTCGTGGTAACCTGCCTAACATTCCATTATTTCATAAAAGCGATATTTCTCATGCACATGTCGACCTTTGGCAAAGGATTAATTTTATTTACATGCACTGTTTATCAGACATTCTGAAATGCTTACAAATTACTCTTGCAAGGGTCGCAAAGTTTGGGTGACCAAATTTAACTTAAATTAACTTATTAAACAGAAATAGCAAAGTGTTTTGCCGCCGCCGCCGCCTTTTAGTAAACGTTTTTAAACTTTAGGCTACTCGTTTTTGAACTTTTTAGGGCTCACACAATCACCCTAATTATTACGTCACCGAAGCGAATCACCACGGTTTTGCTTCTCCCCCTGGCAAATTTTGAAAACTCGGCGCTTACGTCTATACAATTGCTGTTTGGACTTATTTTTAGGTCATCTTCGAAAGTCTTTTGATGCACTGTTAACTCAACTTCCTGCTGCGGAAGATGTAGCAAAGTAAGCAAGATACAACTCGCAGGCTGGCGTCTTGATCGGAATAAAAAATAAAAATCATTCGTGACAAAAGATGATGGCGATTTTTAATCGGTGGACCATGGTCTTCACTGGGCCAGTACTTTATTATACCTTCATATTGAATAAAATTACAAAACTTTTTCTTCACTAGTTTTTTATATTTTAGTTGGAAAACACTTCTGAAATTCATTTTGATAACTTTTTTGAGGTCGCTCATAAAAACGAGAAAAATATAACCGGGCCACATGACTCAGTGCATTTCGAAAATGGGCCAAATGCCAAAAACGATTATGAAACCAACAAATGCAAAAAATGCTCATAAAAACGAGAAAAAGATACAACCGGGCCACATGTCTCTGTGCCTTTCGAAAATGGGCCAAATGAAAAAAACGGTTGAAAAGCACTAAACTAAATAAAAAGTGTCAAAATTGCAGTACGTCTGAGGGAAAATAAAGGATGCCGTTATACATACGTCAACCAACGTTAAGGGCAAACTGTAAGCTGTGCAAAGTTAGCTTGGCATATACACTGACTGAATTGCAGTTGGCTACTGCAGGTATCTTTTTTTACAACTTCAAAATAAATTACTAAGGTTGGTGTAGCCGTTTGTTCAGCAAGTGCGCCAAAACTTGTCCGGCGGTTTTTGTACATTTGCTAGCAATTTCGCACTTACGCCGGCGGTTATGCACTTACCAAAATCTTAAAGAGCACACTGATTAAGAACTTTGCTTAAACCTAAGCATGGCTGACATGCCGCCCTGAAACATAGAAATCGGCTTCACGTTGTCAATTCTGTTGTGCAAAGTGACTGTTCTCATCGTTTACCTGCTTTCAAGCAGTCGCTACCACGCTCCATGCCAAAGCGAGCATGCATACATCGCCAGACGCACACACTGCTTTTGCATCATAAGCACAAGTTGGTGCAACAAACGCAGAGGGCAACGCCCCTGCTTCAGCCATCTTTCAAGTTTGCTCCAAACGGGGCCAGTCTGGGGAAAAATGCATCCCTGGGCAGAGCCGAGACTGTGGTCGGGGCTTCAGTTGATCCCTAGAAGAGTGATTGGTGGCAGCCTTAAGTAATTCACTAGAGGTGATAGGAGAGCAGAAATAGGAATGAGACGCCTTCGGGGAAGGAGGTTCAGCAAAGCACAGATCAGTAGTCTTTGACTCTGCTATGCAAAGTCTTTGGCTGAGAGACAGAAAAGGGCGATTTCAGATAGTAGGCAAAAATTGATGCCTACTTCCGGGCAGAGGAGCAGGAGGAAAAGTTAGAAAAGGAGGAAGATGAAAAAGCAGAGCCAGCAACAAAACAAAGCACACAATACACTGATTTAATACTAGATATATGACAGAGAAACGAGCATGTCTCATGCCATGCCTTAGCCTTGACTTTGGCAATGATGAACGAGGCATGCTAAAAGACTGAGATGTAAGCCTACTGCTCTGCATCACTTCTGCCAGCAGAAGGAAAAACGTTACATCTTTCACTTACTGCTTCTTCCACTTCAGAAAACCACCAGGCTTGACGTTAGCATTGGGCATGGACAAAAGAAATAAAAAATTTGGCATCATTCAATGCCAAAGAAGTTAAAAGTGTTGCAGCGCAGGTAAGAGAGAAGAGCATTCTTTCGCAGAAGGACAGCGTGAATTGAAGAAAAAAAAAGGCATCCCAATAAGCTTTTTGAAAATTAAATGGAGAGTGCGGAAAGAAGGACGGTAAGAAGCAGGTGATTTGAACACGAGTCCTGAAAACATTTTAAAGAGCATGAAAGGGAAAGAAAAAAGAAAAGATGTAAGGAGAGGAGCAACTGCCAGAGAAAGATGTCTGAAGAGGAACAACTGCCAGAGAAACAATAAAGAAGAGTAGGGGTGACGGGGCGATTGAGCGAAAGAAGGTCAGAGGAAATGACCCAATTGAATACTTCCTCGCCTCAAGGGTTTGAAGAAGGCATTGAGTCCCAAAGAGGGTGATGGCAGTTGAAGTCCCTAAGAGCAAAGGGATTTCGGAAGAGAGAAAAGGAGTCGGTTTTGGTGTTCTCTTTAAGAATTTAGGAAGTGTGTAACTGCCTGCACATGCGCAGATTGCTAGCAAATGCATTCAAATCACCGGGCAAAATCTTGCTTATTAAAGATTTACACCATCTTCATTAATTCCCTTTAGAGTTCTATAGAATTTTAAGTAATTTTAAAAATATTTTTGGTAGTCAACCGCTGTTCATCAAATGTATAATGATTCAATCCAATTCTAGGTTGCCTGGATTGAATCATTATACATTTAGCAGTAGGCTAGCAAATCGAATTCATCAAAAGTATTATGTCATTTCTCCCAATTCAGATCCTTTATCCAAAATTTTTTCTAGGGCCGCTAAACATCTCACATAAACACTTTCTGACGGTGACACAACAGTGATTCACAGCTAAGAGCGAATTGTTTTCACGCTTTCTTGTACAATAGAATTGTCGCACGATTTCATTTATGACATCAATAACTTACAGTTTAACTTAAACACCCCAAAATTTCAATTTTTAAAGTGTATCTACAACGTTGATTCGCGTATAACTGCAGCCTTTAAATAATTGTCTCTCAAACTGATTTATTATAATGTTGGTTCATTATAACACTTTTTGTCTATGTCAATGCTTCTCAGTGGTTTTTCCCATGTGCTTCATTTTCAAACTACACAGAAGCACGTGGCCCAGTCATATATTTTTCTCGATTTCTGATTTAGGTATCATCTCCGTCACAAATGATCGTTATTTTGTACACCAATCAAGAAACCTGCTCGCAAGTCGTTACTTGTCTACTTAGTTACGTCTTTTGCAACAGGAACTCGAGTTAACTACACATCAAAAACCTCCAAAGATGACCAAAAAATAGGTTTGTACAAGTGCACGGGTGTAGGAATCAAGTTTTCTTTCAGGGGTGGGAAGGCAAGACTAACATTGCGCTTCAGTGACGTAATAATTCCCGTGATTATATCAGCCCTAATAAGTTCATCAACAAGTATCTTCTTGGCTACTAAATGGCGGCGGCCAAAGATCTAGCTATTTCTGTTTTATAAGTTCAAAGCGATCACTCAAAATCTACGACGTTTGCAAGAGCAATTCATGTTTCAGAACATCAGGTTAACAGTGCATGTAAATAAGATAAATCTTAAGCCGATGCTAAAAATTAACATGAGTGTGTATGCAAATCAGCATTTTTAATTGCAAAACTTTGTTGTTCGCTTGAGAGATAATTTGTAGTACAAAAAAGTGTGCTTAGGGCAAACGCGATACAGTAGAATGTCGATTATCCGACCACTGCTTTAACAAAAGGGTAGCATGGTGTGAATGGCAAAGTGAGTGTTGTTCAACACAGCTTCTGCTTCTGAAAAGGATGAGAGACTTGGCAGCGACAAAAAGAGCAACAAACTTAAAACAAAAAAATGAGTGATTACTCTACTGCTCATAATGTAAATAAATCACCGTATGTGTATATGTCATTTTATTGTAAGAACGTATTTGTTCCATTATCCGAAAAAATCGCTCCTACGAACCACCCCTGGTCCCAATTAGTTGGAATAATCGACCTTCTAGTGTATTTAAGTCATCGTCACTTGCCGTTGCAATACGGCCATGCAATGTTTACGTGAGACGTTGAAACAAACGTTAGCCAAACTTTGAACTCTCTTTATAGTCTTCTCAGGCAATAAACAGTTGGTGGAAAATTGCGCCGGCAAACAGTAAAAAAAACTAACAGAAAAAAAATTTAAGTATGCTTCATACGAGGTGTGTCTGAAAAGTAACGAGATTGGTGTTACGAAAACTATATTAAAAAATATTGAAATATGTAGTAGTGATTCAGTTTTTATCCGGTGTTGTCTCTTTAACAGAGATGGCCGGTTTTACAATAGAATTTCAAATGCTAATACACAATTCTCCGAATTGTGACATCATAGAGATTGTTAATGGTACCACATTTTTAAAGCAATAGCTGCAGTGTAGGTAGAAAAATTATCTAACAAAAAAGATAAACAAACTTGAGTGTTTTCAAGTTATAAAAACCTCAAGCTGCTCCTAATGTTACTAGTAAAGACATTCTTTCTGGAATTGAAAATCTGAAGTATTTTTTACAGATTCCAATTCCTGAAAAACACTCACTCTTTTCAATTCTTGATACCGATTATGAATAATTGTCCCATTGCATTTGTCGTTGAGGGTGAGAGGGGTGGTTGGGTGGGTTGTAGTAAACGGTGGAGGTATGTGTGCTGGATGGTTCAACAAAAGATGACACAGTGTTGATAAACTGGGGACTCCAGAGGAGGTCAAGATGCAGCAGGGAAAACAGCACCAAGAGTAAGAGTTGCAGAGGCAGTTAAACTCCAAAAGAGAAAGGTGCACCTTAAATGTACCCATTTAAAGCAGGGGCAGCGTTGCACTGACATACACCTCCAGGTCACATTGCCCATGCTCACAGAGCAGAGATAGAGCCTGGATTTGAATGAGCACAGTGGCTCATCTGAAGTAGAAAAAGAAGGCAACAGAGAAAGCATGAAAGCAGAAAAAAGACAGACAACCAATTTTAGAGTGTGTGTGTGTGCTGCCCTTGTGCAGGAGTTCAAAGGGTATTACTGCATAAAATGTTTGGTTTGGGGAGAGCCTGGGTTATCTGAAACCCTTGTGGAGGCCAACAGTTATTTTGACCTAACCTGATGAGGTCAGGGACCATACCACTGCAATGAGGCAGCTGTTAATTGGTGCGGATTCCTGTAATTGCCCTAACTCATTTGCGTGAAACGTTTTCTTGCCTTGCGAAAATCAATCCAAAACAAAAAAATCTGTATACTGTATACTTGGCAGTGATTCTTTGATGTGGAGAACAGTCAAGAAAGCAACAACCCCATGTTGTGACCAAACTGCCAAAACTATGCATGAAGCCGCTTACTAAAGCCGTGATGTTACTACACTTCGTGCTTGCTTTGCACAAAAATTGTGTGCTTAACCGTATACATATATAATTACTGGCAAAGCATATAATGTTCTCTAAATATTATTAAAAGATACACCATGGCTAGAAAGGCTATTTAGCAATGCACTAGACCATGCAATGTTAAAGCATTTTCATCCATAAAGTGAAGACATGTAATAGCATGAAATATTTCTCCGCCAGACCAGTGACTATGTTGTTTTTACATTAATGTGGCGCAACTACTTCCTTTCAAAGTGTTAATAGTTGAAATGTTTTAAATTAACTTAGGTGTAAGCAAAAACGAAATGGGTTGCACTCTTGCACTGCTAACTGAAATAATACGATTATTGGTTACTTCATGAGATGGAATTGCCATCAAAATATACAAAGATTTAAATGACAAGCATGAAAAAGTCACACTACATCAAAGATTCCTAGCCAAAAGTTGCAAAACGACTACTACGCACCTTTCTTGTTTGCATTTTTTCTGTTCTTCTCCGAAATGCAACATAACATTCGTTACTAGATGAGCCATCTCTTCGCTCCTGCCGTACCTAATTGCAAAAATATTATGCCGCATCATAACTGAAGCAAATTCATTGGCTGCATTTCTACACTTACAAGGAAAACTCAACTTGCCATCAGTCTGTGATTGGAATCACAACTGAATCGAAATAAAATTGCCACTTTTCTCTAGCCCGAACTTGATTGGGCTTGCTAAGTGAACTTGGACAACTGTTTCATATCACGCCTCCGTCATAAGAAAAAGGAGTAAACACTGCAACCACTTCAATAATACGACTACCTCTATATCACTACCCCTTTTAAACTACTTCTCCATTTTGTTGCAATCACGCTACCACCCTCCTAAGGTCATCGCTTCACAGTGGCCCCATAAGCAGTCGACTTACCTCTAGGGGTTGAACTAGTTGGGATACAATTTGCAACTGGAAGATGAAAGGTAAAAGAATACTCAAAGAAAAGTCCTTCAATGTGGATAAATCGATTTAGAAGGTATTTAAGCAAGATTTTAAATCATTCTCTACATGTTAGAAAAAAAAGTGTACGTCTTATTCTCAAATGCCTCAGTACACCTTAAAAAAAGCTTCAAAAACCATGAAAATGAATTTGTCCACTCCTCTTTTCATCTCTATTTTATACAAAAGATATCTTTACGACAGAAAAAGCACACAGTCTCTTGCTTAGGAAAAATTCCTCAAAATGCTTAACAACATTAAAAAAACAAACTAATTCTATCACACCTATTCATAACAAAACACTAGTGTTGATTTCAAGATAATTTGGAGAATAACAACCCACTTGTAGTATTAAAGCTCCTTTATTACGCAATCGTTTTTTGGTCCAATAATCATAAACAGCTTTGATAAGATCATCATCTTCTTTGAGTAAGAGCTTTGCTTCTTGTAAGGTGACAATCTAAATTTGATTTACAACCACTTAGATTTACTTCCAGTGCCAACTCACTGATAAGCAAGCTTCTTTCTACCAATATACGACCATCAAATGATACTCAACAGAAAATCCAAGTAGTAGTAGTAGTAGTAGTAGTAGTAGTAGTAGAATATGAGTTACATCAAGTAAAATCATACCAAGATGGAATGGACACAGCAAGCATAAAAAATAAGAAGTGCTCTTTTGTCTCTTGCATATGATATTAAATAACAATTGGTGTGGGGTTTATTACCACCAAATTTCTGTTTTTCCACCACACTTTAATTGAATCAAGGAAGTTGATCAGCTGAGATATCTTTCTCGACAAATATCGTTAATTGCAGATGCTAAACAACTTATGTGACCAAAACTAAGAGCATTTTTACAATGCCCCATTGACAGAAAAAGTACAACATAGTTCCTACCAAACATAAGAAAAAATGTACAAACAAAATCTGCTCATTTTATTTCATTGCATGCACCAACAACATAAGCATAAAATGATGCATAGTAGAGCGTAAATTAACCGTTTCACATTTTGATAATTGTACCTGCTTGCCACAAGACTTTTCTAAACGATCGATCATTTCTTCAAACTGATCTGGGTTGATATCAACACCTACACGTAGCTTTGCTTCTTTCACCCATTTCTCATCCTCACTGTCCATATCATAATCAGGTTTCTCTTGTTCCAAAATTGAATTAAGAGCTTGTGCTGCATGCAAAGAGTAGTGTTAGACATACATCTTCTTTGGTAAAACGCAAACCTTCAGTTACGTAAAATAAATTGTGTTTTCCGAGCTGCTGCTGGGTAGAAATACTCATTTTACATAATGGCACTGCAATCACGAGCAAAACGCTGCTCTTAAGTGCCAACTGAAAGACAAAACAGCACACAAATCATGTTGACCTAGAGTTTGCAATGATGTTAACGTTGGGCATAGTGAAGATGTGATTTACAATTTTTCATATACTGATGCTGTCCCAACCGGCTTGTTGGAGTCCAAATACAAGACACATGGCTTGAACGCTGATGATCTGTCAGCTTCAAAAAGTTCTATTGACTAGTACCACTGATATGAGCGGTTGGCATGTAATTAAACAAGTATTAAACGGGCTGCTCTATGAACAGAATCCATGTTAGCAATGCTTTGAAAAAAACTTCATCAATAACTTTTGTATTATTTAAAAAATTACATTATAATCATGTGGCTATGTTGACCATTTTATATATAAACACCAACCCAAAAAGCTGACCACTGACAGGACTGCAGTCAGATGGCTGCGACACTAAAACAAAATACAATAGCGAAATATTTAAAAACACATCCAAATGGTTGTAATACATCAATGCCAGGTTATCATAAAGTTTTACAATAAATGTAATTAAACAGATGAACATTTGTTATTGAGATGATTTTTGTTTTTATGTGTTATTTGGAAAAGCTTTGCTTGAGATGATGTCACGCATGCAGAGCGCGTCTTTTTGTGTAGTAACGAGATTTCAACAAGCGGGCTTGCGTTTGCGCATGGATTTGTTGCAAGCCAGCTGTGATGGTTGAAATTTAACTTAACGTATACTTTATTAACAGTTTGCAATGGAATTTTAGTTTTCTGTTATATAAAGTTCAATAACATGCATTACTATAAAGCTTACATTAATTTATGAAAACACTAATAATCTTCTTTTGTTTGCATGTTACTAAACCTTTTTCGCTATTCTATTTGAATAAGTTACAATATGTATGTAATTTTGAAATTATTTGAGTTGGAATTCGAGTCAGGAAAGCATTGGAAATAAACAGATTTTGAAACGTTGAAACAACATTATGCAATGACAACAAAAATAAAACAGCCACAAGAAAACACATTATGTTATCATATTTTGTTAAGTTTTAAGCGGTAGTGATCACCTGCACAACTTACACAATTCATTTTTACGTTAAAATCATGCAAATACATAAAACAGTTACATTAATAACCAGGTAAAGCGTAGCCTTTCCTTCTCGCAGTGCCTGGCAAAAGGAACTGTATGTTGACAAATGAGGCTCTGGCATTGGTAGAAGAATTGTTTTATGGGTTGGATTAAGAGGGATAAGAATAACATGTAATGGTGTGTGTTGTCTTGTTTTTAGCTCTTTGAGGCCCAGTGCTAGTCTAGCCAACCTTGGAAGGCTGCCTCCACCAGCCTGTGAAAATCCCCTTGCATTTCTAACTGCAGTTGGTGACTGGGTAGGGAGCCTATACTTGTATTAGGGGTGGGGGCATTCTTGGAAGCCATTGCCGCATGACAACCTTGCTTTTTTCTACCTTGGTCACATTGCTACTAAGAGGCATGGCATCATTCAATAATGACTATTTGATATTACAAACTGGTCTTTAGAACTTTTTCCTGATACAAAGAAAATAATGAAATGAAAAATGTCAACAAGAAAAATGAAAACCAACAAATGGCTCACATCTCTATCGTCCGAAGTACTGTGAGCCAAAAATTGACCAGTTTTTGACTGGTGGTGTCAAATTAACCCATTAAGGATCATAAGATTGTAATTGATAAAATTTGAAACAATTCCATAATTGTTGGTAACAATGGGAAAATAATGGATTTTACAAAAGTGGTTATTACATCATAATGCCATAACAATTAACAATCGTGGGTCATATATGACCCAGTATCCGTCAAAGGGTTAACTGAAACACACATTTGTGGAGCTGATGCCTCTGAGATTATGCCAAGTTAAAGAAGTATCAGGCCTGGGAGGTTCCACAGAAGCATCATTCCCAAGAAAATATACAGGTAATAGAAGCAGAATTGTTGATTGAAAAACCAAGTTCTAAACAAAATCCCAATGGCTTTATCCAGAATTTGAGCACATCCAATGATAGTTCATACAAGTCCAAGTAAAAACCTAGGAAAAACCAAGAAAAATAGCTGGAGAAAGGAAAGGCATGATGATGGGGAACGACATACCCAGAACATATGGATTCTAGTGTTCTTACCTGTGGATCAACCTGTCAAGAGTCTTCAAGTACTCAATCAACCCCAACTTCAAACCCCTCACAGAAGCACAGACAAAATGATGACGATTGCCAAATGCAAGAGGGACAACCAAGCCAGGATCATCAAGGTGGAATTAACACTTCAGACAGTTACACTGAGTAGTGAAATTTAACAACCAAAAACTGACTATTACAAGAAAAGAGTCTAAAATGGATAGAGGAATGACAAAACAGACCTCCATGATAGCACATGGATGATATTTGTTTAGATCTAGGCTTTCTAATTTGCATAAAAAAAAAACTTCATTCATGATAAAAAAAAGATCTACTGATTTGCTAGAACAAAAAAATCTTGACATGTGCAAGGCAAGTAATAGAGGCTATTAAACCATCTCCAATTAATCATCCAGAGTATGAAGCACGAGGCCGAAAAGACTTTCCAAAATATAGATCTTCAAAATATGGTTTTAAGAAACAGAGAATCTTGCAATACTACAGACTTTAATGATGGTAAACCATCATAATTCGGAAACCCATTGTAAAGATCTGCATGCTAGGTACACTGCAGACGGTAAGAGCAATCCATTAAATATTGTAGTTATCAGATAACCAGTCATTATATGGCCTCTGAAAATTGGATTATACACCTTATATTGGCTACAGAAGGATGCAGTTTCAACTGCAAAAAAGAAAAGCTTGGGCTCCTAAAATATCTAAAATGTTTAAAAAAAATTGAAGTCAATACAAATCAAAACAATGTGGCTGTCAAAGAGACTCCAAAAAAGTGAGAAGGCCATAATTTCTTATAACCCAAAATCTTGAGCACCTAAACCTTATATCAGTTTGCCAAGATAACAGCATTACAAAACATAATTGCCACCTCCTACTCCAACCATTTACGATGGATTTGGAACAGGAAAAAGGCAAACATTTAAAACACAATACAACAGCACAAAATGTTAATAACATTAACTGCTGGCAAATAAATCTTGACAGATGCAAAGTTGCAAGCTATGACTTGATTAAGTTGCTAAAAACAATCGACCTCATTTACTTTTTTTTAAAAGCCCTGAACATACAGAAGTACAATCTGAAGTAAGCTCCAAGGAAGGAATCTTTTTCTAGGTAGTGATAAAGATGTGCGTTCTGGTGCTTGTAGTTATGCAACTCCTAATCTGCAATGTTCTTTAGCTCCTCAGTGTTCAAATGAAGACATAGTAGCTGTCAGAATTGAAAATGTGTACCAACGCATATATCATCATGTCTTAGTATGAAAATACATAGCCAATAAAAATCAGTTCCTCCCAATAATTTGAAAGTACAAATTAGTACAACTTAGTAAAAATTAGTACAAATTAGTATTCTGAAAAAGACAAGCCCTTATAGAAATATGTGCAGATGCTAATGCACCCCACAATATTTACAGTTCCATACACGCCCATGGAGGTGAAAAACAACTCCCATCATATTGTGCCACAGCTAACTTTAATTTCTGTACTGTGAGCAAGAAACCCACTTTTAGAACTAAAAATTGATACAATGTATTGGATTTGACTCTGGTGAGTTACAGTGCACGGGACATAGTTAGTGATTTGCATGTCTGTGATGTGCTCTCATTCTTGGATCACATCCATAAAAGATTAGCAGTCAGGACCAACATTTATAGAAAACAAAAGATCATGAACGTTAATTGTAGATGTTGGGACAAATATTCAAAGGAACTTGATTTACGTTTAAAAAATAGTTCAAATGCCACATGTATCTTCAAAAGATACTAAAAAAGAGGCATTAACTGTTCAATCTGCAATAATTAATTCTTCCTGAAGCTGCTGGTCTATTGAGAACACAACATAGGGATGACAGTGCATGGTGGAATTAAGAGTTGATAAACCTTTGAAAAGAAGCCAGTTGAGTTAATTGAATTGCCATTAGAACTAAAAGTAAACAAGATTGGGAGTTCAAAAATAAACTCAATCACTTTTTGAAAAAAGCATATAAAAAGCTGAGTGTGATTTGTGGAGATGGTTTTTTGAGTCAATGAAGAGCCAAAACCCAACGGCCTGTTTGGTTAAAACTCTTTGTCATAATACAACATTACAAGTAATGCATTAAATTCCAAAAATAAATATACCAAATCACCAGAAGAAACTATAAACTGTCTATTACTCTTTATTTCCTGGAGTTGTAAGGTAGACTTAAAGAAATGTGATTAAATTCAAGAGTCAATCGTATCATCGTTTAAAAGTAAAATGGAAGAATTTTAATTAAAAGGACGTAGTTATCAAAGTATTTCAACCTTTTGAAGCACGAGGACCAGATGGTATCTACTCAACGTTGCTACAAAAAGTATCATAAAAAAATTTTGATGGTGTCCTTTTTATGCCCAATTAAAATGGTTGGAAAGACTGAATTTTTATCCTTTAAAAGGAAGTACAAGTTTGCAGGGTAATCTCTGTTCTCTGTTGTATGGTTTTTGTGAAGGTGTTTTAACAGAATGGATGAATTTATACGGCAAATAGCCACATACAAGCAAAAAAAATCAGGATGAAATATATTTTTGGATATTGTTGGTGCACTTGACAATGTTAACTTTTCACAGCATCACAGGTGCTCTACAAGAGCTTGATGTTTCCTCATTTCTTAGGAGTAAAATTGAGAACATGGCAAGGCACTGTACAGTCTGAGTAGAGATATGCAGTGAGGCAGTGGAAAGAAAAGTAGTAGAGGGTAACTCTCAAGGATGAATTTTAACCTTTTTTGTGTAGAACTACACTCTGTTGTATGCAACTACACTCTTAATTCATTATTGACAAAACTCGGCAGTAAAGATATCTATGCAATAAAAATATCTATGCTTAAGCTTATGATCTAGCCATGTTATGTACAGTAATGACGTGTTTTGGATCAAATGCAGAGTGCAAAAAGCAACAAACTCAACCAGTGTTTCTTAAACGGGGCCCATATCCCTATTGGGAGCCACGGAGCGATTCTCCAGGGGGCACAAGCAAAGGCCTTTACTAGGTAGCTTTGCAGAGGCCTTCACAAGTATTGCAAAACCAAAGTGTCATATTAAGCATTTGTCAGTTAAACTTAAATTTGTAGTTTTCATTACTACGTCATAGACCTCCTTTGTGACGTTTGGTGCAGCATTTTTCTGAAATGTTCTTGAATTATCCGGTACATGGTAGCTTTGTTTTTGGTCTGTCGTGTCACATAATTTAAATGATTAAGTCTTTACAAACAGTAATGGAATCTTGTTATAGCAAGATGCAGATTGTGGCGCAATCTTGTTTACAACTTTAAGAACGTCTCAATTTGCAGACTCACTTTGTTATGTAAAAGTGCATCTGGTAATTTCAATATTGCTCGCTTTATACAGTATGTATATGACCAAAATTTCACACTTCACTATTATGAGGGATTAAAGTCAAAACTTAAAATTATGGGGATGAACTGAAGGTTCGTATTGATGATTGGAGTTAACTCAAGGTGAGAGTTAGCAGCAGATAGAGATGGAATATCTGTGCTATATTGTTGTAATTTGTTGTACAAAGAAAGTGGTTGTAAGTAGTGAAAGAAGTTTGGTGCATCCTGCCCTAGAAAATATAAGTTGGTGAATTACGATGATAGGACAATTGTGACTATTGTGAGAAGAATGCAGGAGAGAGATTCAGTTTTTTGAATTGGGTTTTGTCTGCATTAACACAGGTGGCTGAATTCACATTGTGCTTCTCGACAGTTTGTAAACACCATTATGTCACTTCACTCTGTCAATAGCATCCTTCTTTTTCAGTGCAATCTCATTGATATGCTCCTCTACTTGTCTCTTCTGCATCATATTCGGTCACCCACGCCCTCTTCTTCCTGACACTTCAAAATTAATCACTCCTCTCAAAACATCACCATTATCCCTTCTCAAAACATGCCCATAACATCGCACTCCAATCGCCCTTGCCAGTCCAACCAAAGTATCCTTTAAACCTAGCAAACTAATAAGTAGGGCCATTTTTTTTTACCTAACCGCTTTCACCTATTATTTATGTCTTGTTACACTTTTTTGATTAAAAATGGTTTATAATCCGCAATTTACCTAAGTTTTTAAAGAAGAAGGTAGCCTACTTTAAACATTTTCTCAATCACTCAGTCTTGAAGCTAATGCAACAAAGCGACGCATGACGTCAAAACCTAAGATAACGAGCCATTGTGTGTACCGGTATCAATTAGTGTGTAATACAAAAACTGCGTTGTTACCACAACTGTACTGTACGAACAGTCTGTCTACGATGATTTTAACGAAAGCAACACAGTATAATCACCAGGACTTTTTATTGTAATACAGCATCATATATTTTTTTACATTCTTAACATCAAAATTTTTGTCTCTTCTCAGTAATTCACAGAGCATATAAAACGACCTTTCAACAGCAGCAGAGGTTGGCTGGGCTTTTTGCAATAGTGCATAGCTTGTTGGGTCAATTGTCAAGTTGGTACAGTTTATCATTGTTTCTAAATCCGAGTTGGATAGTCGTTTTTTAATGTAATTTTTAATTGCGCATGGATCATCATTGAATTGCATATTCTTGAGCAGTCCGTATGCTTCGATTATCGTGCAAGCACTTCCTTCTAAGAACTCTACGTTGGCAGCTAGAGTCTGGTATTGATTTATTTTAACCAAGTCCGGCACCAAATCTTCCACATTGATAGTGTCTTTTGCTCTGCTGACTAAGAGGCCTGCACTTGTCCAATTGTTGACAATGGTACAAACAGCTGGAAGGTTCTCACTGTAATATAAAACAGCTCTAATCCAAGTTGCCCATCTTGTTATTTCAGTTCCGGAGGAGATGGCAGACCAGCATCATGACAATCTTTCTTGCAATCTTTGTTTTTGATTGTTGCTGCCTTGATCGTTGCTATTATTTCATCAAAATTTTTAAAATAAGCACGCACACGCATAGCGCAGTTATGTAGTAAGCGCGCAACACAGGTGACATGCATCAAAGAAGGGTATAATTCCTATAATGTCTTTCCAGCCAAAGACATGATCTGAGCAGCATCAGTCAAGAACAATGAAAAATTCTCGTGTTTTGTTTCAAGTTGTCGCAATATGTCATCCACAGTGTGCAGAATAATACTGCTATTAACATTGCTACCGCTGTCAAGTGGATGGCAATCAACAAGGAATGTCTGATTTGGGGCATCTAAGCTGCCCACAAGCACACTAATATACTTTTGTTTAGCAATCTCTGCTTCATCCACAATTAAAAAAACTTTTTTGTCACAAAGTAATTCTTGAATTTGTTCTTCTTTTTGGGATGCTAATTTAGCAACACATGCCCAGGCTGCAGTCTCCAAATGCAATGCTTTTCCCATTGTAGCAAACAGAAACTTTAAAGAAGAATGGTTGAGTTTGTGAAGTGAGATATCTGCAGCTAAGAATGAAGAGACAACCTGCTTCTTGAAGTTTACTTGATCAAGTTGTAAAAAGGTTTGCTTACTTTGGGATTTGCTCTTCGTCTCCAATTATCTTTGGTGTTGCTTACTTTTTTGGTGGCTTTCCACAAAAACTTTTTATTACATTTGACAAACACGTCACAAAGGTTGCATCACAAGTCACAAGCAGGAGTTGCCGAAAACTCATCCGGATATTCCTGGCATATTTGCCTAACTTTCGCTGTAGAAGATTTGGCTTGTTTAGGCTTTCTTTGCTTTGCAAGCAATGACTTAAAAAGACCATGTGTAAAGAGCGCAAAGGTTTTATAGGAATAGATTAATTGTCTAACAATTATGTGTTTATGCATCAACAATGACGATTTGATGCATAATAAGTGCTATTTCCTTCTCAATTACCACATGCATTTTTACCATTGCAACTATTTGAGAAGTTTAAAATCAAATAAAACTGCGCATAAAATTTTAATAGCAGCTCAAAAATTCAAAAAAAAAATATATAAATTTGTTCGTTTTTGTAAGGGAATTTTTGATGAAGACAATTTTGAGAAGTTTTGACTTTATGCAAAATTTTGACTTTATTTTGACTTATAAAATCTACCAAAACAGACTCCTGAACACCCGAAATGAACATTAGTACATGTTTGATCATGTAACAAGGTCCAGAAAAAATTTTGACTTTATTGACTTTAGTGGGCCCTACTCATAAGTTCTTGGTTCCTTCTTTTTTCATGATGTCAACTCCACACATTGCTCTCATCATGGTTTTTTCAGTTCTTCTCAAAATTGCCATCTCATTCTCCCTTAGACACCATGTCTTGCTCCCATACAGCATTGCTGATCTTATGCAACTCTGATAAATCCTTCCTTTCATTTTCAACAAAAACTTTCTCCCATAAAGCAACGCCCCACATTCTCTAACTTTTATCCATCCAATTCTAGTTCTTGCTGATATCGCTGCTTTACTTCCACCACTGGTATTCAACCTGTTCCCTAAATAACAAAAGCTCTTCACAAAGTCAACCCAGTCAAAAAATGATAATGCTTCACCTGGTTCAACAATTTCTTCCTTTGTATAAACACATAGTTCACAAACAAAACCTTTTGTCAGAGTTAAAGTCACTCTTTTCATTTTCATGCATCTACCATGTACCCATTTACCACACTTTGTACACATCACCCTCTTGCCACACTTGACGTGTAGATCAACTTTACTTTTGAATACCTCACCTTTCAAACTGCTAACCATTGCTTTGGTTTTCTTGATGTTCACCTTCAGCCCCTTGCTTTCAAACGTCGCCTCTTTCCATTTTAAAAACTTCTCTTTCAAATTCTCCATACTTTCACTCATTAAAACAAAGTCATCTGCATACAAAATTTCATTCATCAATCCTTCTCTTGCATTTTCCGAGATTACATCCACTGCAATTGCAAAAAGCAATGGCAACAACACAGATCCTTGATGTACACCAACTTATACCAAGAATTCCTGAGATAACTCAGATCCCACTCGAACTTTTGTCTTTGCCTCATGATAGAGACTCATCACTGCTCTTACAATTACTTCTGGTAAACCTTTCTTTCTCATCACCCACTCTATCACCTTTCTTGGAACTCTATCAAATGCCTCCTCAATATCCACAAAACACAGGTACAACTTTTTCTTCTTACCCCTATATTCGTCTTGCATTCTTTGCACTACAAACAATGCATCTGTCATTCCTCTTCCAGGCACAAAACCAAACTGCATTGAATCAATATTTACTAATTTGCAAATTCTCCTCCCCAGCACTCTCTCAACGATCTTCATGGCATGCTCTAACAGCTTTACTCCTTGGCAAGTATTGCAGTTGCTCACACCTCCCTTTCCCTTGAAAATTGGTACCAGCACACTTGTTTGCCATTCATCTGGCATTCCTTTCCCATCCAACAAGCATTGGCAAAGTTCCACCATCACACTAACCCCTACTTCTCCACTAGCAGATATCATCTCTGCACATACTTGAAAGGGTCCAGCTTCCTTTCTTGTTTTCATCACTTTTATTGCTATCACCATTTCTTCTCAGGTAGGATTTTTTAATAGGTCCCTCTACCATACTAGCTTCTGTCACATGGTCCAAATCATTCTCTTTATTCATAATCACCTCCATGTGATTTTTCCATATTCTTTTTCTGTATTTTTTCACTAAAACTTAACCTTCTGTTCTTTCCTCTCATGCATCTACCTTTTTCGATATGTCTTCCATCGTTTTTCATGAACTTTACCAGTGTAAAAATGTTATTTGGTTTTTTGTTCAATTTTGTTAACTCTTTTTCAGCTCCTTTCCTCATAGAATTGGCAACCACTTTCTTTGTTCGATTTTTGATATTTCTATATTTAGCCTTGTTTTCCTCTGATCGATTTTTGCTCATCTTCTTATATGCCACTTTCTTATATTGTGTTGCTTCCTTCACCTTTACATTCCACCACCACGTATCTCCATGATTTTTTCTACCTTTCTTCTTTCCACATACTGCATGTTGTATTAATGGAAATTTAACTACTTCTTTGCTTGTATTCTGTTTCGACTGTAGCTTTAAGTTTTACGTATATTTAGTTCAAACAAGATACGAGGTGCATTCAATAAGTTTCCAGACTTTTTTGGTATGGACACTTTTATTAACCGTACACACAAAAAACTCTAGTCCCCTTCAAAGTATTCTCCGACATCAATGTACTTGTTGTACCGTTCCAACAACTTCTGGAAAGCCCCCTGGAAGTCTTCTTGTGTGAGTGTGTTTAGTACCCTCGTCACAGCCTCTTTCATGTCCTCAATTGTGGAATAACGATTGCCTCCGAGGTTTTTCTTGAGCTTTGGGAATAGCCAAAAGTCGCAGAGAGCAAGGTCCGGGCTGTAGGGAGAATGGGGAACCATCTTGATGCCCATCTGGGTCAAATAGTCTGTGACGAGGATGGAGTTGTGGACTGGGGCATTGTCCTGATGGAAATGCCACTGACCTGATTCGAAGAGTTCTGGCCTCTTCCCAAACTCCCTTAAAACTTCAATATAGTACTCCTTGTTGACTGTGATTCCAGTGGGAACCCAGTGAATGTAGATTATGCCCATGCTGTCAAAAAAAGGGATCATCATGAGTTTCCGGGTGGACTTGCTCTGTCTAGCCTTCTTGGATCTGGGAGATCCAGCATGCTTTTTTTCCACTGGGAACTCTGTCTCTTGGTTTCTGGGTCATAACAATAGATCCAGCTTTCATCGCAGGTTACCAGGGCATCAAGAACTTGGGGATCTGAATTAATGAGCTCGACCATCTCCTTGCTGTCATTGCAACGTCTTTCTCTCTGATCTTCCCAGAGCACTCTTGGGACGAACTTCGCGCAAATCTTCCGCATCTTCAGTTCCTCACGAATGATTATGTGTACAGCTCCCACACTGACATTAAACTGTGCGCTTAGTGTCTCTATAGAAACACGACGGTCCCTATTCATGAAATCATTTATTTGGCCAATCATCTCTGATGTTCTGACTTCCCTACTCCTCCCACATCTCTCATCATCCCTCACGGACTCCCTGCCTTCCTTGAATCTCTTGTGCCACTAAAAAACTGATGATCGATTCATGCAAGATGGTCCATAAGCAGTCTGAAGCATACCATACGTTTCTGTGGCAGTTTTTCCAAGTTTAAAACAGAACTTGATTGCATATCGTTCTTCTAATGTGTCCTCACGTCCAGATTGCATTTTCGAAATTCACCAGCTGTGACAATCAGGATTTAGTAAGGTGTACTCTAATTCCTACTGTAGCTATAAATTTGCACCTAAACAAGAAAAAATTGGTCAATCATCTCATAAGGAGTATAGTAACAACATACTGAAATATCTCGAGTTTACGGCAATTATAAATGCTTGTACAAAAAAAGTCTGGAAACTTATTGAATGCATCTCGTACTCCTGAATGGAATGATAGTATGTGGCTTGTTAAACTCGGCATATCAAATTGCCAAGTTTAAGAAGCCATGTACTATCGTTGAGAAACTTAACAAGCCATGCACAGAAAAAATGGTTGAAATAATGATTGGATCAATGGCAAAATAGAAAATCCAGCAAGTTTCACTTACTAATGACACCATTTGCTGACAGATTGGTGACATGGCTGCTGATTTGTGCCAGCAAGTTTGCTCCAAAATCAAGCAAAGCACACTCCAGGCTAGTATTTGACTGGACGAGTCTGCCAATAGTGCTTGATTGCCTTTGCCTGATATGAAAAAGATAGAAAGATGAAGAGTTCTAGTTTAGCAGTACACTGTTGGCCACAACAACTGCTGCTGATGTCAAAGCTCTTGAAAACTCTTTTTTTTTGAAGCCAACGAACACAGGTGGCAGAGTTTCAAGCACATCTGTACTAACGGTACCCCAGTGATGATTGGCATCAAATCAGGGTTTGTCACACTGGTGAAGAACGAATTGCCACATTTGACTGTTCACTGCACCGATACACTCTAGCATCAAAGACTACCTCTGCTTTTGATGGAAGTTATTGACGTTGCAGTATAAGTGACTAACTTCATTCAATTGAGGGCAAAAAATCACTGCCTCCTCTTTCAACTTTAAGCCAAAAAAATGGGAGTGCAAAATGGGGGACTTTTGTTTTATACCAAGTCTTGTGGCTGTCGAGAGGCAAATGCCTTTCTCAGTTGTATAAACTTTAAAATGAGGTTGAAATTTTTTTTCAAGAAAACAAAAACAACTTCCAAATCCAATTTCACATTGAAGAATTTGTTGTGATGCTTGTATACTTGGCTGATGTATTTGATCACCTCAATGACATCAACTTGTCTTTGTAGGGCCGTGATGCGATAGTCAGCGGTGTTAAAGCCAAGCTGGCTGAGCTAACTGCTCAAATGGAAGTCTGGCAAGCACAAATCAAAGTAAGGTCCACTACCTCATTTCTTTTGTTGGAAAGACGCCTGAAAATGAATGGGATTGATTCGATAGACAACATCAAAAATTGCATTATAGAGCAGAGGTTCCAAAACTGGGGTCTGCAGACCCCTGGAGGTTTGTGACAACTGCACAAGGGGTCCATGGCATTATCTCGGTCAGTAAATCAATAGTGCTGGTTAGGCATTCAGTCAGCCAGCATGGCTAGACCTATTATTTGTCCCGATTTCAACACATGCCTCAGTTTGCAAAAAGTCATGGAAAGTCACCTCAGCAAGGTTATGAAATGTAACTCTAGCCAATAGCCTGACCATGAATGGGATCGTGAGTGACATAACTGCAGTAGCAACACAGGTGTTGACTTTTTTTTTGGAGAACACCTGCATTTTTTTATATTCATAATTTAATAGGCCTCATTGTAACTGAGTTGGGTGACAAAAGTAATGTCACATATAGTTGGGGTCCACAAAAAAGCAGATTAGCAAGAAAGGGTCCACAAAGCAAGAGATTTGCAAAAAGGGGTTCGCAAAGCAGCAGATTTGCAGAAAAGAGTCTGCAAAGCAGCAGATTCCCTGTACAGAAAACCATTTAACACTTAAATTGACCCTACAGCTGAAGAAGCAAAGGATTTACAGAGTTCAAAGTTTTGAAGGTGATAAAGCTGGCATCTAATAACAAAACTGATGACTCCAGCTATTGGTGGTCTCTTCATGATTCATATCCACCTTTCAACAAGAAGGCTTCCGTAGTTCTTGTTCAATTCGCAACTACCTACCTTTGCAAAGCTGGATTTTCTGATCTGGTGTCCATAAAAACAAAATCCAGAAATCGCCTTAATGTATGCAGTGACATTGGCTTTGCTCAATCCAAGATGAAGCCAAATAGCAAAGATCTCCTCAAGCGAGTACAAGAACACACTTTGCACTGACTATGGTATCTCATAGTAAATTGTGATTTGTTTAAATCTTTGACTGCAATGCATTTATTCTTTTACTTTCGTTTGTTGGCTTTTTTACTATTAAACGTGGTGAATACAATAACTGATGGAAACCCGTTAAAAATAAAACTAGATATTTTTACTGAAGAGCAGGGGCCCACAAGCGTTGAAAGTCTTTGGAAGGGGGCAACTGATCATGACAGTTTGAGAACCACTTAACTAAGCCATTAATTGGGCTGACAAACAAGAGATTAAGTTTAGCATCACGAAAACCAAAGTTGTACTGTTTACCCACAAAAGGAAGTCTTTTTCTAAATTTTCGAGCATGGATGGTCAACAGCTGGGTTTTCTGAGGAACCAAATTAACTATGGGTCACTCTAGAGAGTAAACTAACTTGCAGACCTCATCTAAACTGCATTTCTCACAAAGCAACTGCATCACTAATGCAATACAGACAATTTGTGGGAAGTTAAACTACCAATCATAAAATGACTATATGCAGCAACAGTATGTCATATCATGACATATGCTTGCGTTAAGTGGGGGCAATTAATAGACAATATTTAAGCCTTTAAGGATCATAAGATTCTAATTGATAACATTTGAAACAATTCCTCAATTGTTTAGTAACAACAGGAAAATAATGGATTTCAGAAAAGTGGTTATTACATCATAATGGCATAGCAATTAACAATTGTGGGACATGTGTCCCATTAACTGTCAAGGGGTCAAGAGAAAACTTGAAAGCACTCTGCAGCTTGCATGTTTAATGATTTTCTCAGCCTTTTCAAGCAGATTGACGAGTGTCCAGGAAATGCTGCAAAATATCACCCCAATCAATCAATTTATACTGTCTAAAGCAGTAAGAGGTCACATAAAATGCCCAACAAAAGAATTAATGCAGTCAAATATGCATGTGCACTAAACCAAAACTTCATTGAGTTTTATACTGATGGTTCAAATATAGTAGCTGGAATTTACAATAAAATATCCAGAGAACTCTTACACAAAGCAAGATTTTTTTTTTCTATCTTGGGACTAATAGTACTGTGTTTTAAGTAGTACAGTCTCAAGTTTTAATCTCCATCTTTACGTAGCAGACAGGTTATGAGGCCAAGCAGTCACCTGTAGTGGTGGCCCAGACGAACTGAAGACTAGCAAAAAGAGATAATGAGAAGCTCATAATCTCAGAAGCTTCTCCAAAAAGAAAGATCTTGCTCACAAGAAAAAGATGTAGTTAAGTGGTAAGAAAGGTTTATACCACCATCAAGTTAATTTGCATGGAACTTTAGCAGGCCTATCACAGCATGACTACACTGGAAAACAATCACTTTGAAGGGTAAAACAAACAGACACACAAATAATACAAAAAAAATTTTTTTATGAAATGCTAAAAATTTGATGTCCAGAAAGTTATGAAAAACCATTTTTGAAAGGGGCATGGCAAAATGGCTGAGCTATTTCTCCTCACTAAGCACTCTGCTCCATTTTAATCTCACTTCCACCTTCTTTGGAGTTACTTTCAACTGCATTTTCCTTCAAATACTGTTCAAATCTCTAAGGATAAACCTTGTATTTTTGCTTCCGAGCTTTCCACTATAGATCAATCTTCCTTGTCCTTCCTTCCTGTCCAAACAATCTCTTTCTCCTTACTGCACAAGGCATTTATATGGTCAGCACTCACATATGTCTACTATTTACTTTACCTGCACATATCCCCACTGTTAAACAGATCATTGTGTAGAGTCATCTTTGGCTGTCAGACATCCACACCCAATTCCTTTTTCAGCTGGAGGCAATCTTATTTTCTGAGCATAGATTCTGTCACATCAACTGTTTTATTGGCACCCTCGCCAAGGTTCATCCAGCACACCCTGCACAGAAAAGCCCCTTCTGGTAATTTTTTTGCAAAGAACATCTCTTCCCAAACTCAAATCTCCCCAGAAAGCCACCATGTCCAGTTCTTGTTGATGCATCGTTTACCAGCTGTCATCAACGGTAGCATTTTTATGTGTATTACTTATTGAGTACTCACTCTGTTAGAAAATTGCAATACAGTGCACTGGTACCTTGCCCCTTAGGCTGGCCAAACAATCTCCTTGATTTAGGGTTACAGCTGAGGTTTTCAACTTGAGAGCAGTTACCACACAAAACTTCAGCACTTGTTTTTTCTATCAACTTTCTCTCCACCAATAGCTGATGAGGCTACCCTTCTTAACAAGTAACTGGTGATAGGCCTATAACTTTATACTAACTTGACCACCTCAAAGAAACTATGAGAGTATTTAGAAATCCTGTGCAATAAGAGGCCTCACATGCTTACAAAGTTAACAAATTTCCAAACAACGTACCACAACTAACTGACCATGTCCAAGTTTGTGTGCACGGTTCATACAACAAAGTATAATGTGGTTTACAAAATTCAATCTTTGTCAAATTCTGTTTAACTTTGAGTTACTGGGAATTTAGTCCACGTCATCATGTTGAGTTGCCAATCAAAAATTAATGTACATCACCAATAAAAATCTGATTTTGCTAAATTGAAAGTAATTTGGTACTACCCACCTGTCGCAATAAGTATACACTGCAAACTGTTTTCAATGCCTAATATCAAAAACAAATCATTGGTATAAATAGCAACAATTGAATAAAAACAGATAGTTCTAATAAAACTCACCTTGATTGTGAACATAGTGTTTGGGCAAACGAAAAGTCTTCTTATATAAATTATTGTAGCAGGCAAGAGAAACCTCTGCCTCAGGAACTGGAATGACCATCACTTTTGCATCTCCGTACACTTGCTGTGCTGATATCGCACGCTGCAAGTGATGTTCCTAAACACGACAACAAATCAGTGAGAAAAAAAGAGCACGTGTTGAAGACAAAAAAGTTATACACTAGTCAAATAACAAGTATCATCTAACCCAGGGGTGGGCAAACTACGGCCCGCGGGCCGCATGTGGCCCTCGAGAGCAATCTGTGCGGCCCGCGAAGACTTTTTGAAACTTTGCCATTTGGAAATAAATACGACAAGGGGATTGACAAGGTGCAAAAGCGACGGTGTTCTTAAAAAAATGGTAATTGCCCCTACCTTAGACGGAAAATGCGTCAGAGCCTACAATTGCCCCCAATCAGGCATGTACCGTCTACGAAAAGGTGATGACCCTTTTTTTTTTTTTTTTTTTTTAGAGACACCGCCGATTTTGCGCGCTGAGATACCACATTGCCAGAAGATTTCGCAAAATTGTGAGCTAATGCAATTTCTTCTATATCATGCAGCTGTACGAGACAACAAGCCCTGGCCCTCGACCACCCTCGAAATGGTCAATGCGGCCCTCCGGCTAAAAAGTTTGCCCACCCCTGATCTAACCCTATTTTCTTGTTTGATTGCATATTGCAATTGCTTTGATAAAGAGGCTGTATAACTGACCGAGGAAAATGCTGACTTGACCAAAACTATCACTAAAAAACAAGCTAAACAATCATAACAGATACGAAATTAAGCATTCAATATAAATTAAAACGTGTAGATTACATTGCAATTTTACTTTTCAAGCAGAAATACTTGACATATCAATAAAGCTAAGGTACGCAATACTGGCCAAATGTTATCTACTTTTAAAGTCAATCCAAAATTTTTAACTATATACAAAAATGTTACTTGACTTTACATTCTACTCCAACAACAATCCACATAAAGACATTAATATTAAAAATAGTAAGAGAAAGAATGGTAGTCCATTCTCACAGCATTCTTTTTACATTTGTTTTTCCTTTTTAAGACACAAACATGTAAAGTAAAAATAGGTTTTAAAACTTAAGCAATTTTGATGTTGAAACCAAAGCATAATTGAAACCAATGATTTGTAACATGCAGCTGACTTCACCTGAGGTTCAAAAAGTGTAAATGTGACCTGATCTAATTTTGGTAGTCCTATATAATTTGGCTTCTACATTTTGTCATTTTCTTTCATTGATTAGGCTGAGTGTAGGTTTCAATAAACCAGTTAAGCTTTCTGGTGGTCTCGGCTCTTTTAGAAGTAGGACATTCCTTGATTCCATTTTCCAAAACCATCTTCCATGAGAGAAAATAGCTGGGATAGTGAACATCAATGCCATCATTACTATTCCAATTTATGCAACATGCCAAAGCACGAAAGGCATTGTATGCGATCGCAATTACAAAGAAAAAAATCCAGATTTAGCCAGCTTTTGTGGTATGACATAAACGTGAGTGTCTATTCACTCAAAAAACGATTTCTTTTTATTCACTTCCTTATGCAAATCCAAAGATTTGGAAAAGAGATCAGTGATAATTTGATTCAATAACAGCAAATTTGAAATCATTTGTGTAAGTGAACATTAGGGTTGTATCATCTTTTCTTAGTTGAACACAGGCAGTTTGATTCCACAATGCAATATCATTCACAGGCCAGGCTTTGTTTCCTATTTGCATTCCACATATCTTTCTCATCAATTTTAATTCTGAAAAATTGATAGAGATATTTGTGCCAGAGTTCCACTGGCAATGACATCTATCTATCAGTTTGCCATTGAATGATTATAGTAGTCAAAGGCACTTCTGTGTTGGAAGTTGTTAGCTGATACATATAACCACCAGCCAGACTTTCTGTGGTTGTAACAAAGATTCTGACAAAATCAATCCATTAGCTCATCCATAAAAATACCATCATTGGTATCTAGGATCATCACCAGCTACCATCCATGAATGTTGGCACCACAACTGAAACATGTTGCTCTGTTTTTGTACCCAGCCAATAATAAGTCATTACTTTACCAGCAAAATTGTGTCAATAAAAACATTTCCATCAAATTTCTTGAACGTATTAAAACGATAACTTTTAACACTACAGTCACCAGGACAAATGCATAAACCTTTTTCACCAGGTGGGTCCCACTTTTTGTTGTACAACCATTTGTCTCTTTCTATATCAAGTTGAGTCCATTTTCATCAATAACCTACTTGCTAGATTCCACAATTGTACCCTCAAATTCATTATCATCATCTTGAATTTTTTGGTATAAATATGGAGAAAAATAGCTTCATCACACCTTTATCGCACAAAATCCTCGGACTTTAATATGTCAAAAAATGTAACACCAAAACAGATAAAATGAGCTAAAAATGAAATCCATTATCTATTACTTGAAAAACAATGGAAAAGCTATTCTTTACAAGCAATTAAAAAGTCCAAAAACTTATTTCAGTTTGGCCTGTACTAATAGCACCAAAAATGTATTTTCTAACTTACTTTCCTTATTCTATTTTCTTTGATTATAAAATAACCTATTGATATTTTATCTACTGACTAGCCTGCTCTCCTGACAAAGCCTGGCAGGCTCACCAGTTACTTATGTGGTGGGTTAGAAATAACAACTCAAGTGGCTGTGCTGACTTCTCCCAAACAATAATGCTGAGTGCAGTAATAGTAAGTTGGTATAAATGATTCTGATTATTCCCGTGATTTCAATCATGACTGGCCTTACTCACTAACTCTCAATCATTTCACAAATTCTATTTATCCCTTCAAATAAGTATAAAGGCATCGCCTAATAATTTTCGTTTTATGACTGCAGAACTAAGTTATTGGATGGTAGGCTTATTTCACTACTTGGAGTAATCCCTTGTAATAATATTTGCAGCACAAAGTTCATTGGCTGCACCTATGTGCCTTAATCTCGGACACATACACACAATTGCACTCTAAAATATAGATATAAACCAGTGGTGCAAAATTATTTTTGAAATTTAGCAACACTTAGAAATTTTGTTGTAGCACACACATATATAAGCTTTGCCGTCCATTATTTATATGTAAAAGTTGGTACTACAGAAGAATCCGGTTAATTGCATATTGGATAATTGCATAATATGTTTTATTGCATAAGAGTTGTAAATCTCAAACCTATTTGTTTGTTTATACTAATTTTGGGTAAATGCATAATCCACTTAATCGCATAAAATAGTTTGGCAAGTTGACTATGCAATTAACTGGATTCGACTGTACTACTGCTACACCACTACAAATCCCATTTAGGTATGTAAACTTTTTTACTGCGCAGCACAAATGCACAACCATATTTTTCTACTGCTGATATAGGCAAAGGCCTAAACATTACTCGATTGACTTGCTCTTGTTCAAAGATGTTCCCTTGACCATAAGTGTAGTTGCAAACCTGTTATCAACGTGATTCTACCTCTTTGCATTAATCTTACTCACCAAGAACCTATCTAGTCAACCTCATTGGGTGGGTCCTGAAAACTGATACTGGCCAAGGTGATGACTATAAAGAGTGACAGCAAACAGCTCTGGAGCAGTAAAAGGAAAAAACCTTGGCTTCAGAGAATAGCAAACGCTAATCAAGCTGTAACCTATTGGGGCAAGTCTGCTGGAAAAAATACCCAGCCCAACATATTGCAGCTGAATATTAAAAACTTCATGGCCAGCAAGAACAGCATTGTAAGACTTGCTTAACAACATGGATGCCTTTATTATCATGCTACAAGAGACCCACTGTGATAAACTGGAGAAGCTAGTGATTTTAAATTTTTTTTTGGCAGGATCAATCCTAATCAGAATCCATGGCTTTGCAACATTTGCCATAAAAAGCTGAGCTGGAGTCTAACTGGCCAATCATCAACCAACTCTGTGAATTACAGGCTATGTCACAACGTCACAAACAGGGTCTTAACACGTGCAAGCCACCACCCTGTCAACTTATTATAACAAACATCCCCCGATGCCTCGCATAAAGCATGATGGATGGCAAAAGTTTCTCTACACCATCAAAATAATTTGCTGGGTAGTAAAATACCGTGTTTCCCTGATAATAAGACAGGGCTTATATTAATTTTTACTCCAAAATATGGCACTATGGCTTATTTTCAGGGGATGTATTATTTTGATATATCAAAAAATGAAGTTACAAAGTAAAAATTACGAGATTTTAAATAAACAGAAATTACGAAAAAAGATCTACATTTACTTGCCATTAACATGTTTTTTATTCAGAAACTCATTAACAACAATTTATTCAAGAACAATCATATCATCATCCTCTGGAATGTCTTGCAAGTCATCAGTTTCCAAAATTGCAGCAAAGTTTTCGCCTTTCGTCTTTCTGCCGCTCTCAACTAGGGCTTACATTAAAATCATCCTCAAAAATCCTGCTAGGTCTTATTTTGCGAGTAGGTCTTATTATTGGGGAAACACGATATGTGCAAGGCAAGTCTTGATACAGTAATGGTAAATTCTCATTAAACCAAGCTACTGATGATACCAACACCAGAGAAGATTAAATTATGAAACCGACAACACAAATCACTGCCGATTAT
The DNA here is from genome assembly GCA_963675345.1 of Trididemnum clinides. Taxonomy (NCBI): domain Eukaryota; kingdom Metazoa; phylum Chordata; class Ascidiacea; order Aplousobranchia; family Didemnidae; genus Trididemnum; species Trididemnum clinides. The sequence continues at coordinate 27,174,782 of OY776293.1, forward strand.
AATTTGCTTAATAGTAAAAAAAGTTATGGTAAACTTTTGTGTTTTATGTTTTTACAAAAAAACAGTAATTTTAACAAATACTGTGCACAATGAAATATTTTACATCATTAATTTACTATTCACTACTTAACTCTTTCACTCCCGGATCAGAGAGGCGAATACGAACACTAGTCAATTTCAATGAGATGCAGTTTGGATTTATGCCAGGAAAAGAAAAGGTGGATGCGATATTCATTGTGAGAAGAATGCAGGAGGAATATCAAAAGAAGGACAAGAAGTCGTATATGTGTTTTGTTGACATGGAAAAAGCTTTTGAGTACCAAGAAAGGTGATGGAGTGGACCATGAGAATAAAGGGTCTATCAGAAGTAATAGTTCGGGCACTTATGGGCCTGTATGATGGTGCAAAGACAAGAGTGAGGGTGGGATCTGCATATTCAGAGGAATTTGAAGTGAAAGTTGGTGTACATCAAGGGTCTGTGCTGTAGCCACTATTGTTTGCAATAGTGGTAGACGTTATTACAGAAAATGCAAGAAAAAGGGTGTGGTTAATGAATTGCTATATGCAGATGACCTTGCTATCATGAGCAAAACCATGGAAGACTTAAAGGAAAGGTTTTGGAATTGGAAGGATGCACTGGAAAGTAAAGGTTGGAAGGTCAACACCAGAAAGACAAAAGTGATGGTAAGTAGGTCGGAAGGCAAACTATACAAAAGCAAGATAGATCCATGTGGAGTTTGTGGGAGGAGAGTCATGGCCAATTCAGTGTTGTGCACAAAATGTGGAAGCTGGGTTCATGGCAAATGTGCAAAAATAAAGAGAGCTACCGCTAGGTTGGCAATGCATTTTGTTTGCTTGAAATGTAAACAAACAATGGAAGGGACGATGGATTCGATCGAGAAGTTGTGTGATGAAGAGGAGACAGTGAATGGATTTTGTTATTTGGGAGACAGAATAAATGCTAGTGGTGGTTGTGGAGCAGCAGTTACAGCAAGAGTAAGAATCGGTTGGGTAAGATTCAGAGAATGTGGAGAGTTATTGCTTGGAAATAGGTTTCCTCTGAAGATGAAAGGTAAAGTCTATCGTTGTTGTGTAAGATCAGCAATACTGTATGGAAATGAGACATGGTGTCTAAAAGAAAATGAAAAAGCAATTTTGAAAAGGATGGAGATAGCTATGGTGAGAGCCATGTGCAGTCAGAAAGTGGTAGACAGGAAGACGACTAAACAGCAGATGGATATGTTGGGGTTGAAGGAAACTATAGACCGGTTAGCAACAGCGAATGGAGTTAGATGGTATGGACATGTGCTGAGAAGGAATGGCAATAGCATTTTGAGGGTTGCTCTGAATCTTGAAGTGAGTGGCAAGAGAAAGCAAGGACAGCCGAAGAAGACCTGGAAGAAGCAAGTGGAGGAGGAGACACAGAAGATTGGTTTGAAGAAGGAGGGTGCCCTAAGACGAGACAAGTGGAGGGATGGAGTGCAAGCAATTGCAGAAGGAATGGGGTAAATCCGGCCATCTCTGTTAAAGGGACAACACCGGATAAAAACTGAATAACTACTACTACTACATCATCATATGATGATCTTGAGTTTTAAGTGTTTCCTTTAAATTTTTTTCCACCAAAGTTACACAATCATTTTACTAAAAATGGATTTGTGATTTTATTTCCGATCCAATTTTTATAACATTTTCAAAAGATCACGCTTAATTCCTCACACATCGGAAGATCTAAAATTTGTGCTCTAATTCTTGGATTTTCTTACCTAAAACGGGTTAAAACGACCAAGAACCCAGTTGCACATGACAAAATTGTCCAATTTCTCAGCAAGAGCCAACTACCTTGAAATCAAATTGAGATAACATATTTACTATGAAACCAAAGCCTTTATCATTAACGCAGTCTGAAAACTACTCTTTTGGAGCATCATTTGACAAAGTTTTAAGCAATAACATAAAAATGTACCCACTAAAATTTTCAAATTTTTTAGGGGTCCCAAACCCCCAAATATTTGAGTTGTAAAAAGGTTTGCTTACTTTGGGATTTGCTCTTCGTCTCCAATTATCTTTGGTGTTGCTTACTTTTTTTGGTGGCTTTCCACAAAAACTTTTTATCACATTTGACAAACATGTCACAAAGGTTGCATCACAAGTCACAAGCAGGAGTTGCCGAAAACTCATCTAAATATTCCTGGCATATTTGCCTAACTTTCGCTGTAGAAGATTTGGCTTGTTTAGGCTTTCTTTGCTTTGCAAGCAATGACTTAAAAAGACCATGCGTAAAGAGCGCAAAGGTTTTATAGGAATAGATCAATTGTCTAACAATTATATGTTTATGCATCAACAATGACGATTTGATGCATAATAAGTGCTATTTCCTTCTCAATTACCACACGCATTTTTACCATTGCAACTATTTGAGAAGTTTAAAATCAAATAAAACTGCGCATAAAATTTTAATAGCAGCTCAAAAATTCAAAAAAAAAATATATAAATTTGTTCGTTTTTGTAAGGGAATTTTTGATGAAGACAATTTTGAGAAGTTTTGACTTTATGCAAAATTTTGACTTTATTTTGACTTATAAAATCTACCAAAACAGACTCCTGAACACCCGAAATGAACATTAGTACATGTTTGATCATGTAACAAGGTCCAGAAAAAATTTTGACTTTATTGACTTTAGTGGGCCCTACTCATAAGTTCTTGGCTCCTTCTTTTTTCATGATGTCAACTCCACACATTGCTCTCATCATGGTTTTTTCAGTTCTTCTCAAAATTGCCATCTCATTCTCCCTTAGACACCATGTCTTGCTCCCATACAGCATTGCTGATCTTATGCAACTCTGATAAATCCTTCCTTTCATTTTCAACAAAAACTTTCTCCCATAAAGCAACGCCCCACATTCTCTAACTTTTATCCATCCAATTCTAGTTCTTGCTGATGCCGCTGCTTCACTTCCACCACTGGTATTCAACCTGTTCCCTAAATAACAAAAGCTCTTCACAAAGTCAAAGATCAACTTTACTCTTGAATACCTCACCTTTCAAACTGCTAACCATTGCTTTGGTTTTCTTGATGTTCACCTTCAGCCCCTTGCTTTCAAACGTCGCCTCTTTCCATTTTAAAAACTTCTCTTTCAAATTCTCCATACTTTCACTCATTAAAACAAAGTCATCTGCATACAAAATTTCATTCATCAATCCTTCTCTTGCATTTTCCGAGATTACATCCACTGCAATTGCAAAAAGCAATGGCAACAACACAGATCCTTGATGTACACCAACTTATACCAAGAATTCCTGAGATAACTCAGATCCCACTCAAACTTTTGTTTTTGCCCCATGATAGAGACTCATCACTGCTCTTACAATTACTTCTGGTAAACCTTTCTTTCTCATCACCCACTCTATCACCTTTCTTGGAACTCTATCAAATGCCTCCTCAATATCCACAAAACACAGATACAACTTTTTCTTCTTACCCCTATATTCGTCTTGCATTCTTTGCACTACAAACAATGCATCTGTCATTCCTCTTCCAGGCATAAAACCAAACTGCATTGAATCAATATTTACTAATTTGCAAATTCTCCTCCCCAGCACTCTCTCAACGATCTTCATGGCATGCTCTAACAGCTTTACTCCTTGGCAAGTATTGCAGTTGCTCACACCTCCCTTTCCCTTGAAAATTGGTACCAGCACACTTGTTTGCCATTCATCTGGCATTCCTTTCCCATCCAACAAGCATTGGCAAAGTTCCACCATCACACTAACCCCTACTTCTCCACTAGCAGATATCATCTCTGCACATACTTGAAAGGGTCCAGCTTCCTTTCTTGTTTTCATCACTTTTATTGCTATCACCATTTCTTCTCAGGTAGGATTTTTTAATAGGTCCCTCTACCATACTAGCTTCTGTCACATGGTCCAAATCATTCTCTTTATTCATAATCACCTCCATGTGATTTTTCCATATTCTTTTTCTGTATTTTTTCACTAAAACCTAACCTTCTGTTCTTTCCTCTCATGCATCTACCTTTTTCAATATGTCTTCCATCGTTTTTCATGAACTTTACCAGTGTAAAAATGTTATTTGGTTTTTTGTTCAATTTTGTTAACTCTTTTTCAGCTCCTTTCCTCATAGAATTGGCAACCACTTTCTTTGTTCGATTTTTGATATTTCTATATTTAGCCTTGTTTTCCTTTGATCGATTTTTGCTCATCTTCTTATATGCCACTTTCTTATATTGTGTTGCTTCCTTCACCTTTACATTCCACCACCACGTATCTCCATGATATTTTCTACCTTTCTTCTTTCCACATACTTCATCACAAGCTTGCAACATACTATTTTTAAAAGTATTCCACCAATTGGGAGCATCAATATTAACTAATTCTCTAACTCTTTCTTGAAATTTTGTTTTGTTGTTTTCCTTCAACTTCCAGACACTCCTTCTAAGAGTTTGTTTGTTCTTCACTATTTTCTTCAACTTTTTTTTGTCTACGTCTGTTACAACCAGCCGATGTTGCAAATCCCAGGGGATGGCTTTGATGTCTTTTAAATACTTTTTATCGTTTTTACCAACCAATACAAAATCCATCTCAATTTCATTTTCATCCATACTGTATGTTATTTTTCTCTGCTCCTTCTTTTCAAACTCGTATGTATTTGCCATGCACAACTTTTTTTGTGACCAAACTCGAGTACTCTTCTTCCCTCAACATTTCTTTTGCCAATTCCATACCCACCATGCACACCCTCAAAACCATCAATCCATCTCCCAACATGTTCATTGAAGTCTCCCATTCCAAAAACTACTTCACTAGGGTTTTGCAAATCCCATTCACTACAAAATTAATCTTTCTCGCACTCTGATCTTCCAACCTGGAGAGCACATGCACATATAACTCTTATAACTTCCTCCTCAAAATCCAGCACCATTGCCATCACTCTGTCACTTTTTCTTCAGACTTCTACAATCTTTTTGCAAAGTTCTTCTTTCACTAAAATTCCAACACCTCCTATTCCATCATTATTTCCAAACAACAACAACTTATATCTCCTACCTTTGCAAACAACAAATCAAGATCCTTGCCCGCTCCATCTTAATTCATGTACACGGAACATGTCCACTTCTCTCTTTCTTAACTGTTTACACACTTCCACACCTCTTTCACAAAAACTTTCAACATTCCCAATCCTACGTCAAATCTTGTAACTCAGAGATTCTTTGCAAACCTGCCCATTAAAGAGCTGCCAAAGACTGGAGGCCATTTCTAAAACAAACTCTTTCATGAAGTAATTTTCGGTGCTTTGTTTTTTTACAGAAAGCATGCCCTTGCTAACCTCAGCTTCTAGACATGAGGGGTTCCCAACCTTAGTTAACATAGGCTGGTACACAAAAGTCGCCTCTTAGGACAAACTGGGTGAACAGCCTCACTATTCTATCCCTAGTGAAGCATGGGAAAGGATGAATATCAAAAGAAGGACAAGAAGTCGTATATGTGTTTTGTTGACATGGAAAAAGCTTTTGAGTACCAAGAAAGGTGATGGAGTGGACCATGAGAATAAAGGGTCTATCAGAAGTAATAGTTCGGGCACTTATGGGCCTGTATGATGGTGCAAAGACAAGAGTGAGGGTGGGATCTGCATATTCAGAGGAATTTGAAGTGAAAGTTGGTGTACATCAAGGGTCTGTGCTGTAGCCACTATTGTTTGCAATAGTGGTAGACGTTATTACAGAAAATGCAAGAAAAAGGGTGTGGTTAATGAATTGCTATATGCAGATGACCTTGCTATCATGAGCAAAACCATGGAAGACTTAAAGGAAAGGTTTTGGAATTGGAAGGATGCACTGGAAAGTAAAGGTTGGAAGGTCAACACCAGAAAGACAAAAGTGATGGTAAGTAGGTCGGAAGGCAAACTATACAAAAGCAAGATAGATCCATGTGGAGTTTGTGGGAGGAGAGTCATGGCCAATTCAGTGTTGTGCACAAAATGTGGAAGCTGGGTTCATGGCAAATGTGCAAAAATAAAGAGAGCTACCGCTAGGTTGGCAATGCATTTTGTTTGTTCGAAATGTAAACGAACAATGGAAGGGACGATGGATTCGATCGAGAAGTTGTGTGATGAAGAGGAGACAGTGAATGGATTTTGTTATTTGGGAGACAGAATAAATGCTAGTGGTGGTTGTGAAGCAGCAGTTACAGCAAGAGTAAGAATCGGTTGGGTAAGATTTAGGGAATGTGGAGAGTTATTGCTTGGAAATAGGTTTCCTCTGGAGATGAAAGGTAAAGCCTATCGTTGTTGCATAGAATCAGCAATACTGCATGGAAGCAAAGAATGGTGTTAACAAGAGAATGAAAAAGCAATTTTAAGGAGAACAGAGAGCTATGGTGAGAGCCATGTGCAGTTAGAAAGTGGTTGACAGAAAGACAACTGAAGAACGGACGGACATGTTGGGGTTGAAGGAAACTATAAATCAGTTAGCAACAGCGAATGGAGTTAGATGGTATGCACATGTGCTGAGGAGGGATGACAATAGTGTTTTGAGGGTTGCTCAGGAACTTAAAATGAGTGGCAAGAGAAAGCAAGCACGACTGAAAAAAAACTGGAAGAAGCAAGTAGAGGAGGAGACAGAGAAGATTAGTTTGAACAAGAAGAATGCCCTGAATCGAGCAAAGAGGAGAGACTGAGTGCAAGCAATTGCAGAAGAAATGGGGTGATTTTGGCTATCTCTGCTAAGGGGACAACACCAGATAAAAACTGAATAACTACTACTACAAGCATCAAATGTGCTGCACTCTATCAGAAAGTAGCAACATTTTGACTAAGTTGTCTAGTGAATGATCCTGACCACTTGCTTTACGATAAGCTCTACTAGTCACCTCCAAAGCCATTCCACATGATGAAACCAAGGTGCTTCTTTGAGTGAGCTTTGCTTCAGTATATAAAGCTGGCTGATTAGGAAAACAGTTCACCACAGTAATTGGACCAAGTATGGAGCTTGGAACACAACAATTTATCGACAGATCAAGTGATTTCATGCCGAACATCATTCAAAGAACTGCAGAACTATCTTTGCACCAATCTCTGAGCATTAAACTTAAACGACTGCAATCAAGGGTTACTTTCTTGTGAATAAAATATACAATTGGAAATTGGCTTTTTCTCCAACATGCAAGTGCAGCCGAAAACAGCATACAGCAGACTACAACAGCAACTACATTTTGATGGTCATTTACATGGAAATGGACAAATGATTAAATAACACTCATTTTTTATAGCCTTACCTATTCTCAATACAGGGGCACACAAAATAAAGACTAAAATAGAACAGGTAAATCAAAAGCAAAACTTTTGTGATCTTCTAATCAAGAAACATCAACAATGATAAAAACGCCCATCAGTCTACTATGTTACGTTGTCAATGCATTATTTGTTCATTTTGATTTGTATGTACAGTTGAGTCGAACCCATGTTCTGTAATCTATATTTACTATCTTTGTTAAATGTGTTATCAGCTTACTGTGATGTGATTCACCTGCTGTAAGCAGCTTGCGGCTACCTTTATTAGAGCTTCCAGGTAATCAAAAACAGAAAGACGACTGAAGAACAGATGGACATGTTGGGGTTGAAAGAAATTAGAGATTATTCTGGTGTTATTTTCTGGTTGTTAAATCATTCTTAGTTATTTACTGGTGTGAGATAGTGTACAAAGGTTGTAGCTGACTGTAAAGAAAAACTCTTTTGTATAATTGAATAAACTGGCAAAGACAATATCTCCATATTCATGAAGTCAGCAAATCGTGTTTTACTAAGCCTAAGTTAATCCAGTGGTGGACTGAAAGGAATTAGCACACTAATCTCTACAAAAACCTGGGTCACATACTGCTATCCTCCCATTTATAGAAAGTCTTTTGTAATACATAGAATAGTGTTTGAATCTGCTGTGAAGTTATTAGTACCACTGACATTTCACATATCTACCACAAACAGAAACTGCCTTTCTGCATCAAGTGTCTTTTCCAAGAAAATGCAGTTTAAGCACACAACTATTCAATCATAATCATCGAAAAACAACAATTCAACCCCCTTGACCATGCTACTAGTGAGCTATAACCAAAAACTTTGGTAGCAATTCAATAAAATTGATCAAATTCTAAAAATCAAAAAAATGGCTAGACCTACTATTTTAGTTTTGACAGGAAGAATTGATGACAATGTTACATATAGGTAAGCAATGCCTTGTACTTAAGTTTAGAATTAGGATTAAGGTAAGGGTTAGAAATAGTGTTAGGGTTATCTCTTGCAACACCACTTGTACTTTTATCACTTACTTATATGCACAATATGTGACATAGCACTTCAATGACCTTCTTTCTTATATGCCAGGTAACTTTATCACTTACCATTTTGTTAGATTACTTATTCTTATAGGCTTACGACTTACCTATATTGCAACATCACTTCCCTATATGTATCAAGCATTACCAATGCCTCTCGTTTTAAAGGCCAATGTTCAAGGGCAACTAAAAGCATCTTATCTAAACACCAGTGGCAATAACAAGACATCTTGGGTTCCATCACAAAGCTGTTAAGCAGTGTTCCCTCTAAGATTTTAGTTAGTGTTAACCGCTGGCGCAAATGCAAAATTGCTAGCAAATGCACGAAAATTGCTGAACATTGCAAAACAAAACATTACCCCAGCTTTAGTAACATATTTTGAAGGTGCAAAAACAGATGTTTGCTAACATTGCATACCGTAAAAGATAATTTGTAACTGTACCCTAAACTGCAGGGTTTTACTGAGAGGCACTGACTGCAAAAAAAATCTAGCTTTATTGATTTACAACCACAAAATTTAATTGCATTTGCGATGAGGCTGCTCTTCCTGAAAAATTTTCAAGGGACCTCATCTACTTTACCCAGTGCCACTGTGCATAGGTAGATGTAAAAAGCTGCAATACCCACGTACGCACAATTACACTTTAGCAAAAGTTTTTTTTCGCAATGCATGAATTTTTGTTAGTTTTGACTTTTTAGTAAATGTTTTTAATCTGGTAAACCAGATTGGATAAAACACCTTAATGTTAAATTAAAAGACAATTTTGCAATGGTCAATTGTGAACAGCAGTTTTTTTAAATCCCATAATGTCATAGGCAAATTTTACTGTATTACAAACTATTTTTCAAGCAATTAAAATGGCTAGAATTCAACACAAAACGTTTTTAAAAAAATCAAAACTACAATTTACAGTTTTTTCTTTACGTTTTAAGGCTTATTTTAATCATAACTGATAACCCATTGTGGCACATATCTGCCAGCTACATTTTATTTAAACAAAAACATTTATGGAGGGGATTTAAAACTAAGATTGGGTAGAAGTCACATTCTTTTTTTACTTTTAGTTTTCAAAAGTGGCAAGTAAGAGAAAGCTATTCATTTGTGATGTGCAAAAACTGAACCATTTCCACAAAAAATTGTGCTTTTGGTGCTAAACTGAAACCAATAGCTATGAGCTTTTTTATCTCAACAAGCACGGCTGAAGTTAGCATCAATACATAAAGAAAACACATAGAGCAATGCTTTTCAACCCATTGGACGGTATGCAATTGTGTGGATGAAAAAAATTGTAGTGTGGATGACAAACGTGGTGCAGATAAATGCGGATGACAACAGCAATTAACTAGCTGCCAGTTAACGCTGATGTTTTCATCATAACGTGATGTTTTTTGGTAAGACATATTTTCACAAGTCTTACTACCACAAATAATGCATTTTTGCTCTTACTACAAGATTAGTATGTGTGCTTAATGGCTGAGTGGCTTTGCTGTAATCACATCGGTCATGTGATGATCGAACTTTTTACTTGCTTTTTCACTCGTGTTGATCACATTATTGTGCTTGCACAATCTTTGGCATAATTCTAGAATCGAGTCGCTGATTCAAAAACATTGTGGAGTCTTCCTCTCAAAAGTATAAATACGTGTTGCAACATTTGGACAGGGAAAAAGAAAAAGTACAGCTATAGCATCAGTTGTGGTTTGGATTGTGCTTCATCATGGTTTTTGTTTCACCTCGGCAGACTTCTCAGCATTTCTTGCCGTTACTATTATATTAAACTATACAATTTGGTTGTGCAACCGCTCGGATATTTTAGCTTGCAATTTGCAAAGAACTTATTAGTGACAGTATGCTGCATCATCACCTTCGATATAATTTGCGATACTTACCAAAAAAAAAAAAAAGATGGCCAGAAGTGCAGCTTTCATTTTACAAAATGAAAACATGATTGCAACTAGCTGTTGCTTTAATTCACATGAGGTGCTGTGTGTAACAAAAAATTTGAAGACGCTTCAGACCTTTATGTCTACATGTAAATAGGAAGAAACAGAACAGAATCTGGAGCAGCATATCATCAAAGTAGCAAGCTCTCATGTGAACATTCTGCGTGACAGTTTTGAAGCTTACTTTCCCAGTCATCAGGCAGCAGAACTAAAATCAACGGTTCGTTCAATTGGCCAAGATCCAAAAGAATACAACATTAATTGTACTTCTATTCAATGTTTACGCAATCTGCACCGGAAATCACTGGCAGGAACATTGAAAGCAGACTTTCAGGCTGATTGCCCTTTAGTTGTCCACTGGGATGGGAAATTACTTCGGGACTTGACAACTAAAGAACATGTTGATCGCTTACCAGTTATTGTTGCTGGTAATGGTGTGTCGCAGCTGCTGAAAGTAGCAAAATTACCTAATGGGACAGGATTACAGCAAGCAAAAGCTGTAGTTGAAGCTCTTGATGATTGGGACCTAAAGCAGAAAGTTGTTGCTATGTCGTTTGACACTACATCTTCCAATACAGGAAGAAAGCAAGGTGCTTGTGTGATGATTGAACAAGAACTTGAAACAGATCTTTTGCATCTTGCATGCCGCCACCACATTCTAGACCTACTAGTGCAAACAGCTTTCACAACATTAATGGGAAGTACTGCTGGACCAGAAGTGTTGATGTTTAAACGTTTTCAATCTCAATGGGAATTTTTGGACAAGAACAACTTTACAACAATTGCAACTACTGAACTTGCTGAAACAGTTGTCAATCCAGATGTCGTTACTTGGGCAGAAAAATCTTTGAAGGAAAGAAAGGATCTACGAGGGTAAATCAAAAAGTTCTAAGACAAATAACATAAATTCAATCTCAGTAAAAATACCGCAACAAAATAACGTTTAATTGTACCACCAATGACTTAACAACAAATTTGACAAGTTACAGCATTCTAAATTTTTTATTCATTGTTCCAGGTTACATTTTATAAGACTAACTTTTTTGACTGCCCAAAATGAGCCAATTTGAGGTTCGAGCAAACATTAAATTTCTTACAAAACTTCAATGGAAACCAACGGAAATTATTGAAGCTTTGCAAAATGTTTATGGTGACTCTTCACCTTCTAGAGCTGTTGTTTATCGTTGGATCAGACGATTCAAGGATGGTAGGGGTGATCTTGAAGATGACCCTAGAGGAGGAAGGCCTTCAACGTCAAAAAATGCTCAAAACATTGAGCTTGTCAGGAATCTTATTGAGGAAGATCGACGAATAACAGTAAATCAGATTGCCAATGAACTTGGCATTTTATTTGGGTCAACCTTTTCAATTCTGACTGAAGATCTTGGCTTCAGTAAACTTTCTGCTCGTTGGGTCCCTAAAGCGTTGCAGCAAAATCAAATTAATTTGAGATCAGATCTTTCGTTGGCCCTTCTGACTAGAATTGAAGCAAATGAGTCAAATTTTTTTGAACGGGTTATAACCGGTGATGAAACATGGATTTACCAGTACGATCCAGAAAGCAAAGTTCAGTCTAAGCAATGGTTACCAAGAGGATCGGCAGGCCCTATCAAGTTCAAAGCAGAAAGGTCAGCTCAAAAAATCATGGCAACTGTTTTTTGGGATAAAGATGGAATCATTTTGTTAGATTTTCTTGAAGGACAGAAAACTATCACTGCAAGTTATTACGAAAAAGTTTTGAGAAAGCTAAAGACTGCATTGGCCAAGAAGCGACGAGGAAAGCTTCATCGTCAAATTTTGTTCCATCATGACAATGCTCCAGCACACACGGCCAAGACTGTAACGACAACTTTACGAGAGTTTCGCTGGGAAATCCTTTCACACCCTCCCTACAGTCCTGATTTAGCTCCTTGTGACTTCTTCCTATTTCCAAAACTGAAGGAGCATTTGAAAGGAACAAGATTTCAATACATAAATGAAGCAAAGAGGGAGGCTGTGACCTGGTTGACTAGACAAACTCCAGAATTCTATCAAGAAGGAATTTCTCGATGGAAACATTGCTTGCAAAAGTGTATTGAGTTAGGTGGATCTTATGTAGAAAAATAATCGTGCAACTTCAATAAATATTGAATTTATCTTATCGCTTGCAAAAGTGTATTGAGTTAGGTGGATCTTATGTAGAAAAATAATCGTGCAACTTCAATAAATATTGAATTTATGTTATTTGTCTTAGAACTTTTTGATTTACCCTCGTACGTGATGATTACAGGGAATTTATTGAACTCTCATTAATTTTTATGCGAGTGACTCCTCCCAGAGGTATTCATTTTATGGCACCTGGCCCAATGCACCATGCCAGATGGATGTCCAAAGTTTTATACTCATTGAAAGTATGGATGTTTCACCAGCAGTTCAAACTCACAGACAAAAAAATAACAACCTTCTACAAATGTGCATTTTTTCGGTCAGGATTTACCTTAAAGCATGGATAGAAGCTCCTCTTCTGTTTCACTGCGTTCCTTTGTTGCTTTGACCATAAGCTTTTTAGTGTTGGCAGACACAGACACATCAAAAAAAGCAAGGGCCACAAGTTCCTCTGATAGATACCATAGGTGAGAACAAAACTTGCTCAAAACAGCCTTTGACACGGCACTGTTATTGCTAGCATATGACTGAATACTCTTGAAAAGCTTTAGGTCGTTGTTTGGAGCAGCAGCTGATAGAGTAGGCTGCAGTGAAAAAAGAAAAATTTTGAATTTTAAAAAGTGGTGTTTATATATGTCCCCAAATATGGTGTAAATGACATAGAAACCAATTTTAGGTTAGTGCACCCTCTAGTGGTCGTGCACAACAGGAGAAAAATTGCTATTTTTTCCATAACTTGAGAACCGCTTAACCCTACCAGACCTAGATCCCTGAACCTAAAATATCCCAAAACCTGGCCTCCTGAGCAAAATAGAGGAAAAACGCATATGCAATAGAAAACAGTTAGTTGCATGCAAACTATGAGTTAGAAAAAGTTCAAACTTTGAAAATACATAGTAAAATGGCCTACCTTGGATCTACCGCCAGTATTCCACCTTTGTGTGCCAGTCAGCCCAGCAGGTGGAGCCGGGTTTTACACAGAGGTACTTGGTGCATAAAGAGCAGTAAATGTTGCAGACGACAAAATCGGCCAAATTCTCAGCAGACACGTGCAAGAGCCAACTACCTTGAATTCAAATCAAGATACCTGGTTTACCACAACACCAAACCCTTTATCATTGACACAGTCTAAAAACTACTCTTTTTGGGCATCATTTGACAAAATTTCAAGCAATAATGATAAAATTTACCTATTCAAATTTCCAAATTTTTTAGGGATCTCAAAACCCCCCCAAACAAATTTGTAAGGTAAGTAAAAAAAGTAGATTTAGTGCGTAAAAAATATGACATGTTGCTAAATATCGGTCTCATTTGAAAGCTTAGGAAATTTGCTTTTCAGCAATATATAACTTTAAATAGTTTAGGCTAAGCAATATATGATATTTACTGATCAAAAATGGGTACTGTACATCATGTCAGTTCAAAACCCCCAAACTTTTTTGACTTACCTTCACTAAAGTATAACTTTTAGAAAAACTACACCCTTTAAAAAGATAAAATAAATTGCAAATGTTTCACCACTAAAGTCGTCATTTCGCATCAAGTTTCCAAGGAAACAAAAACTGAAATACAAGTTTAACAGCTAGCAAAAGTTTTGCTTCTCTAAATCAAAGTTTGCTGTATCCCCCTTGTTTCTCAACACATGGGAGGGGTGTAAATAAGTTGCTGTTTCATTGTTAGTGACAGCATATTCTATTTAAACTTGATATTTTTTGAATCTTTAAGAAATTTCCTGTTCAAAAATACATAATGTTACATGGTTTAGGCTAACCTCTAGCAGATAATAACTGATCATATTTTAGATACTACATTTGACTAACAAAATTTGGTACCGGTCAATACCGGTTAACAAAAAGGTCATGGGCCTGAGAAAGTAGCAAACTGTAGAAAACCTAGGCTCTTAGGTAAGTTTTGACTGATGTACCTTGAAAGCTTATTTCCTTAGCATCATCTAGCGACCATTTCTAAAGAAATTGGTGGAAAAGTAAAATCTGCAGTGATCTTTGAGGTAAGGGTACTCTAACTTCAAAGACAACTCAGCACCTGTTGGGGGGGGGGGGGGCTAATTTGCATAAAATTTGCATATTCAAAAAAAAAATTTTTTTGTTTTCATTATATTTGAAATCTTCAAGAAATAGAGATTTCAACGATATATCACACTTAATGTAGAAGTAAACAGATGAGTAATGATTTACAAACAAACTTGGGTACTTTATGATGATTAATTATGATTGATTATGACAAATTATGACAGTTTTTCGCTCTGACACCTCGCGGACATTTTCTCACAATGCTTCTCACAATGCACGCGGGATCGAAAGAGTTAAGGAAACAATAATCTCGCACAGGATCGCACCAAATGCGAGACTTAACCATGATTAGTCGTTATTTTTAGCTGCATTCCACGTGCTCGACCCAAATACCTAATTTTCGGTAACACGGCATATTGGCATGTACGGAAAGTACCGAATTTTCGGTAACTCGGATTGGTAGGGTTAAGCTAGAAAGCTGGTTTTTGGCTTAAAAGATGCAGAAACACCACTTTCCTATCTTCATTAAGAGAAACTTTTCTTCTAAAATGCTTTCTAAAAAAGTTACAGGCAAAAAACACATTTTTGAGAAAATTTATGCACTTTTGTATCTAAAATATGGTCTATTTTGGCATTTGCAAGACTTTTAAGATGATTGTTAGTGATTAATTCAGTTAACTTTGATCTAATTCATTACCTGGGGCTGTTTGGATGTTTCATAGAGCAAGTATCATATAAGCAATATGCAAAAAAATACTAAATGCAACACACGTTAGCATAAACATGGAGAGCTGAATGATGTCCAAACACTGTTCACAAATAGCATATGCATGAAGGAAGATGTAAATGCAGTAAACACATTGCAATGACCTTAGCAGCTAAATTTTCTCCTTCTAATATCTCAACAAATCTGTCATGGACTTAGTAGCACCAACTGACTCTTCAATGTTCTATGGTTTGAAGATATCATACCAGCAAGTTCATTATATTTACAGTGAAGGGTTCAGGTGGTTAAGAAACTTAATATTTTGTTAAGTTTTCATTTTGAGCACAGACAATTTCTGATGCTAATGCCTCACTTTAGCGAGCATCATAAGCAATCAGTGTGTCACTTTGGCAGAGTGGTTAAAGTCTGTCTCATGATTAAGGGCTGACATGATCTCAGAAGCCGCAGGTTTAAGTCACTGGTTGGTGTGGGCATGGGTTCGAATCCCATAGCCATATGTCGCCATATTTTGCTGGCATACCCTGAAGCCAACCCATATTGACTTTCTGTCTTCTTATTTCAGAATGTTTGTGCAAATAATTGTTTAATACAGGGTGGGCCATAAATAACGCACCAAAGCATATAAAACAATTCAGATAATAATAACAAACGTTTTGGGCCATAAATAACGCACCAAAGCATATAAAACAATTCAGATAATAATAACAAACGTTTTGGGCCATAAATAACGCACCAAAGCATATAAAACAATTCAGATAATAATAACAAACGCCATCGGCACCAGACATTAACACTAATTCAACTCGTTCTTTAATTGTTAAGTGCATACCCTAAAAATGATATAAATTTTTTTTAAAAGGCAAATCATAACTAAAAAACTTTGATTGAAATTAAATTTAACAGTTATAGTAACTGATATTGAAATTAAATTTAACAGATACCCAAAGAAAAGATATTTACATTATTTCACATCACAATTTATTTTAAATCTTTGGTGCGTTATTTACGGCCCACCCTGTACAACAAAAAGTAATAGGACTATGATTGATAGGATTATTGGCAACAGCTTTATAACAGAACTTAGAAAGTATTTGTTTCGAAAATTTTATTGTTTTCACAGATAAAATACCAGTATTAAGCTGTAAGTGAATAAAGTTTAGTGTCTACATTTGCTGTTGCAAGGTTACTGATCACTAACTAGTTCTTCCTTTGGTTTCAATAATAATATTCACAAAAGTGGAAAATAATGCTGACAAGGAAAAGAGCCTATTTTGGTGCTGTCATAAAAAAGTTGCATTGTGGAGAAATTTTTGAAGCTGTCAAGTTGTTTCCTCCAGGAGAATTACCAACGAAAAGACATGTGATTGAACAAATGCTGGATTTACCTGATTTTAGAACATTGAGTGCTGCTAGAGAAGTTGCCAAAGAACTGCATGAAAGATGGATATGGTGCAATGTATATCCTCAGCATCACTATACGATTGCAACTAAAATACAACAAATGATGACAACTTTCAGCAATGTTACACGGTACCCAAGAAAGAACTCGGAGCCATATAAAAAAATGGAATCTTCATTCCTGCAAGACATGGATCAACTTTTCGACGTGTACTGTGTTGATAAACAGCAAAGAAGACAAATGGAAATCCGACATTGTTTGAGAATGGCAAGGAAAGATTTTACATTCTATGAAGACCAGAGAACTGAGTGTAAACGTAGGTGTGTAGATGAAGTTGTTCCTCTAACACAATCTGATTTGAGGTTCAGCCGTGATGCCCAGCGACCTTCTATTCCAATGTCTACATATGCCTCAGCCTCACCAAGTTCAGAACAATGCTCTGCCTTTGCTTCAGATTCTAACAGTGATACAGCAGATGGTTCTGCATCACAGTTGTCAGAGACATCTGAGAAATCAATTATTACTCCACAAGATAGCTACCCAAGTCATGCACAAAATTGTCAAAGATGGACCAACTTAGTAAGAATGTGTGAGAGATATCAATTATCGGATAGAGCTGGAGCTGCTATTGCCACCAGCACATTACAAGACATGGGAATCGTCACTAATGAAGACAAATCACTTGTAATTGATCCAAGTAAACTGAGAAGAGAAAGAGAGAGATGCAGAAAAGAAATTTGTCAAGAAGAAGTTTCTAATTTTAAATATGTATCTGGATTGTACTTTGACGGCAGAAAAGATGCAACCCAGGTTATGTTAGAAAGACCAAATGGAAAAATGTACAGCTCTACTCAACTTGAAGAGCATTATGTGCTGATTGGTGAACCTGGGACATACTATCTCACACATTTATCCCCAACTGATGGCAAAGGTAGAACACTGGCTCAAGAAATATTTGACTTCATATCAAACACAATGCTGTGCCAAAAACTCAACATTGTTGGTACTGATGGAGCTGCATTGATGACTGGTAAGTTTAATGGTGTCATACGTTCTCTGGAAGAGTTGCTTAAAACTCCATTGCAATGGTCAATCTGCCTTCTGCACACCAACGAACTGCCACTTCGTCATGTGTTTATGGAACTTGATGGTACAACTAATAGTCCTGATAGCTTTACTGGACCAATAGGTAAACAACTAGATGGATGTGTTTCGGAATGGCCGGTTGTTAAATTCAAAAATATCCCCAATGTGCATTTCCCAGATATACCACAGTCAGTTGTTGATGAGCTGAGCAGTGACCAGAATTATGCTTACAAAATTTGTATGGCTGTCATGGTTGGCTCAGTGGATGAAGATCTTCAATTTTTGGAAGTAGGGCCAATTGTCCATTCACAATGGTTAACTCTTGCCTGCCAGATTTTGCGTCTGTACGTTTCAAAAGAAACCCCTTCTGCAAATTTACAAGCAATTGCCCATTTTTGTATTAGTGTTTACTTTCCAACATGGTTTGAAAACAAGAAACAGAATCAAATAATTCATGGTGCAAAAAATTTCTTCAACTTGGTCCATCATATACAGCAGTTTCCACACAGTGAAATTCATTCCATTGCATCTAAGGTTGTGCAAAGAAACGCTTTTTTTGCTCATCCTGAAAATGTTCTCTTGGGCATGCTGGGAGATGATGATGAAGAAATTAGAAGATTGGCAGTTAACAAAATTCAAGGTTTGCGAGGAAAATCATTACAACACTCAATTCCAAACGACAATTTCGGAGGAGGTTATGTTGAAAACTGTCAAAACACCGAAGATGCTGTTAGTAAAAGCAACATTAGAATATTTCAAGTTCCCATCATCAATTTTAATGCACGGTCTTTTCATCAAATGGTAAATCTAAATGGAAGAGAAGTGAACTAACCACCAGCGATAAAGCACCACAGTGACTCAGAAATTGAAGTCATTCAAAAATATCCCTTAAAACTAAATCATCCATGCCATAATCAGCATGTAGAAAGGCATGTGAAACTGGTCACAAAGGCATCTTCCCAAGTGTGTGGCATTGATCGCCGTGATGGACTTATTCAGCAGAAATTAAAGTCTCGACAGATTATGAAAAAATTTCACTCAAAGCATCATTTCACTGTTTGACTAGATCTATTCTACATGATGATTGACACAGATCTGACATTATTTCTTTTTGCAGTGTACCGGTACTACTGTGTGCACTGTGCAATACCGATATCAACATGTTGACAGGCTAAGAGTTTTCATTGTATGTTTACTATCTGCTCCAACTTTTCACCAAATGCTGTGTTTGCAAATAGTGTTTGGACATCATTCAGCTCTCCATGTTTATGCTAACGTGTGTTGCATTTAGTATTTTTTTGCATATTGCTTATATGATACTTGCTCTATGAAACATCCAAACAGCCCCAGGTAATGAATTAGATCAAAGTTAACTGAATTAATCACTAACAATCATCTTAAAAGTCTTGCAAATGCCAAAATAGACCATATTTTAGATACAAAAGTGCATAAATTTTCTCAAAAATGTGTTTTTTGCCTGTAACTTTTTTAGAAAGCATTTTAGAAGAAAAGTTTCTCTTAATGAAGATAGGAAAGTGGTGTTTCTGCATCTTTTAAGCCAAAAACCAGCTTTCTAGCTTAAGCGGTTCTCAAGTTATGGTAAAAATAGCAATTTTTCTCCTGTTGTGCATGACCACTAGAGGGTGCACTAACCTAAAATTGGTTTCTATGTCATTTACACCATATTTGGGGACATATATAAACACCACTTTTTAAAATTCAAAATTTTTCTTTTTTCACTGCAGCCTACTCTATCAGCTGCTGCTCCAAACAACGACCTAAAGCTTTTCAAGAGTATTCAGTCATATGCTAGCAATAACAGTGCAGTGTCAAAGGCTGTTTTGAGCAAGTTTTGTTCTCACCTATGGTATCTACCAGAGGAACTTGTGGCCCTTGCTTTTTTTGATGTGTCTGTGTCTGCCAACACTAAAAAGCTTATGGTCAAAGCAACAAAGGAACGCAGTGAAACAAAAGATGCCCCCAAACGACAAGTGATTAATCCTGCAACATCTGATAAATTGCAACTGCCTGACCTTGTCACAAGAGGATCACTTTCATTGTTTCAAAAACTTGGCATATCCTCCAAGTTTATGGAAAAGGATCCTGACACTTGGCAACATGGTGATTACTGTGAGGCATTTGTCACAAATGATCATGCTGAACGAGGAATAGCACTCATACAGGAGTACAATCGTATTCTCACTCATTGTGAAGAACAGAAACAGTATCTGCTACAGGTGGTTTCTGAACATCAAAAGCAATTCCCCTAACTGTAAAAAGTCTACACTAACAAACTGAAGAATGTGCTAACAAACAATTGTTTACTATGTTTAGTGACTCATATACTTCGTTTTCCAATTTATGGACTCCAGCTGGCTAAGCCAAAGCATGTGAACCAGACTCTGTGGGATTATTCAGTGTTACGATTCTAGCTATTGTTTAAAAACAGAACATTGAATTCAGTTTAATTTAAAGTGTAGTGTCAATATAAATGATGTCTGATTTGATATGTTGCTTCAGTGCATCTATGAGAAATTTTTCCGTGGTGTATTCTTTACATTGTTTCTTTAAATTACAGTGCCAAAAAGTATCACTGCATTTGGAACAACTGAATGAAAAACATAGATTTTTTATTGAAAATTACAATAATTTTGAGAAAAAAGTCAAAAAAGTATCAATTTTTGCATATTTTGCAAAACATGTTTCTGAATATCTGTTTATTATGTTTAACATGGATACATTGGATAGCCACAGTTATTCTACAAATTTTAAATGGTAAGACATGGTCTTAGACTTTGCAGGTGAAAAGCTATGACTGATTTTATGTTTTTACCCCCCTAAAATGAGTGACGATATCCACCCAAACCTTCAACGCTGATGTGCAGGTTCTAAACCTTGTTCAAATGACTTCAAACTTTCACAGAACTATTTTTTTATGGATTGGAAAAAGATTAGGGATTTGGAGTAAAAAATTCACAAAAAATTTTTTTCAGTCCTTATAAGGGCCACCCTAATAAACATATTTGCTACAATTCTGGATTGATGCAGTGGTGTAGTGGATAGTGCAGCTTCTTCGAATGCTATAGTTATGGGTTTCAATCTTCATTGGCAGGGTACTTAGATGAAAGCAGTGTGCACTAGAGGGCTGGTATGTGAATGAACAGGAAGTGTACACTAGAGGTACAATTCTTTTAATTTGTCACAGAAATTAACTAATCAGAAATGACTTAGTCACGTGTTTAATATGTCATTAAAATACACCAATTACAAATGTCAGACAGAAAAATAGCTTATAAGGGCAAAAAATGCTGTTGAAAGCAAAATAGCCATTGCCTAAACCAATCTTTGCAGCACATCAAATGTTATGATACTGTAATTAATTTAAAGTCAAGGAGTACACACAAATTGATCAAGATTTTACCAAATTTTGCTAGCATTATTATAAGTAACTTGTAGTTAGTAACATTGACAGTCATAACTATTACTTTTTACTTTAATTCGAACTCCAAACTCAGCTAGTAAATCCATGCAAACAAGTAAAATGGCCATTAAATATTTGCTACACAAATACATCAGAGGTGAAAACTTTTGAGTAGGAAGTAATTTAGAGTACAAGAAATATGGTGCACAAAATTTTCTAGGCAACTGATGGTCAAACATTAAAGGGTAGGCCACCATATTTTTTGGCAGTGGCGATTTTGCTGTCAACAGCATTTTACCCTTGGAGGTGATTTTGCTGTTCAACATTTGTGACTGTCAATTTTAATGACAAAATAAACATGTGACTTTTAGTTGTTTCTGCTTGGTCAATTTTAATAACAAAGTAGAAAAAATTGTACGCCCAGTGAACCCACCTCCATACATTCACATATTGGGTTCCCCTCTAGTGTACATTTGTCCAAGTACCCTGCCAGTAAAGATTCCAATCTGTAACCATCACATTTGAAGGCAGCTGCACTACTCACTACACTGCAGTATCATTGCCAGAATTGCAGCAAATATGCCTATTAAAACACCCATGAATGGTGATGGCAAAATAGCCTCCAAAGGTAAAATGCTGTTGATGGAAAAATAGCCACTTGCCACTTTTTTTGTCATCAACGTTTTCATTTGTGTTGACTACTCTTTGTCATACGTCAATTGTGCTAGAACATTTGTATGTTCATGCCTGCTTCAGAGTAAACAGCATTGTTAGGCAGAACATTTCTACTACAAGCAGTAAAATTAAACATCACAAGGCATATACATGTGAAACAAACACATGACAATGTTTTGAAAATAGATCAAAGACGGCATAACATTGGTAGATGTACGTTACTTCAAGCCAATTTATTTAACTAAAAAATGTTTCATGCCAAACCAATAATTTTAGAACAATGGTGCTAGCATACGACAAGCTTGTTGACCCATAAAGAAAAACAAAGCAATAACTATTGCTGAGGTTATGTAAAATCATGACACAGAGACTCCTAGAGCTAGGTTATTAGGTATTTTGTGTGGGTAATACTATTCTGTAAAATATAGTTTAGTAAAAGATTTGTTGTGAGGGTAAAATCATTAGTAATAACCCCAAACTAATGCACACATGTAAGTGGGCATGCATACAAAAAATGACCCAGACGCATTTCGCAAGCTCCCGCCGTTGGTATAGCGCCACCTGACGGCAACAAAAATTGGGTCAAAATCAAACTTACCGATTCTTCTTCTTTTTCCATTCCAGAAGGCATCTGTGGCACAGCACGATTGAGAACAGAGTAATCTTGTAAATCCGAGAGCTCATCTTTGTGGTATATTGGCATAGGCTTCCCCGCGTCTAAAGCACGAGCTCGAAATGAAAGCTTACTCATGCTTTTAGCCTAGGTACTAACTGGGCCTTTAAACAACCTTACAGCATTTGCATTTCCAGTAAAATGACCTGTACAACCCTCTCGGCTGATTATACTGCTTTGTAAAAAACATTTATGGCCTCATGATGAGTTACAACTCGTGTCTTTGCATAATAATACAACTGTGACAATGTTCACCTAGGCCTAACTGATGTGCAACTGACTAGCATTCACAAGGCAACGCAAAACCCTTTGCTGAAGTCATGCGCAATATAAACACTGCGCATTTTTCCCACGGTAAAAAAAATTTTCGGAATTAATCGGAAATTTTTCCGAATGAAAAGGTGAATTTTGTGATGCGTCTAATGCTTGTTTTGTCAAAGTATATTTATTGGTTTTGTTGAAGTACGTCACCTAGCGAGAAAATAATATTTTTGTTATTATAGCTTGCGTCTTTGTATAGTATATGGTGATCAACTCAATGACCATGCAACAACTACAAAACAAGTCTCATGGTCATCAGTTAAATCATATATTTCAGAGGGGCTTGTAGTGTTTAGCCCAACTGTAAGTTGTGCTTAAGTCTGTGTTTTGAGCAAGGGCCTTGGCAGAAAGTTTTAAGGGGGCACAAATAGTTAAAAATTTTGCGAGCCATTCAGAGTTTGCAAGTATTTCTAATCGGAAAAGAAGGTAAAGACCTTTCGTCTTTTTTTAGAAGATTAGCTTTTCCGAAGCGAAAATTTTGTATTTTTTATCCAATGCCTTACACGACTCTTCGGCATTACATGGAGAGATCGTATTAAACCACAAAGGGATACTCCTATCAAGAATACAGTCCTATACATTGCCTAAAGTAAGACGCACTGGCGGAGTCATGTATGATGAATGGACGATGGCGGCATTCTAAAAACGATGCTATTTAGAGAACTTCATACTACTCAAAGACCCATGGAACAACCTGCCCTACCCTACGAAGATGCGTGTAAGCGCTGCCTAAAGATCGGCAGTAATGACTTATCTAACCTAAAGGCAGCCACTTCAGACCGTGGCATTTGGCGATCAGAAGTAAAAATTGGTATGATGAAAGCGGAAGCCAAGAGAGAGGTTCGATGGGAATAAAGGAAGATTTGGCGACAAAGTAGGAAATAATTAGCTTTAATAAGCCATGACTTAACAGTAGTTAATTCATGCAAGAAAATCTATTGATCTTATATATTACACTGCAGTCATAGGAGGCACTTCAATTTGTTACAACTTGCAAGCCATGGTGCATTTATAAATTTTTCTCGCTTGGTAGAGAGAGTAAGCATTAATTCAGGTTCATTAACATTAGGTCAGAATTATAGGAAAATTCAGGAGGAACAGCAGGAAATGTTTCCGTAGGTCACGTGTTAAAATCGTGGTTTCTGGTATTTCTTAGCTTGGAAGTTTTTCTTGACATTAACTTTTTGAAAGCGATAATTTTTTTTTATTTGGATCTCGGAAAACATTTTTTGTTAATCGCAAGTTATAGTGACTGTTTTTGCTTTTTCTAGCATTAAACACTGTTTTTTGGAAAATCAAGCTTTAAAAATTCTTGTCATGCTTTTTTAAAAGTATTTTTGTTTCTGTCAAATTGTTCCAGAGCGCAATTGTCTTTAACCATCGCAATCTCCCAAAACACACGACTACTAAGAAAATTAAATCGACAAAATGTCAACAAGAAAATCGTTTTCTAATCCAGGACTTCTCAAACTTTTTTGTTCTGCAGCCCCTTTTTAGAAAAGAAATTTCTAAGCGACTCCTGGATAGATAGCCTACACATTAATGATATTTAAGCAATAAACATCCCATTACAGGCACTGGCGTGTTTGGAAACAATTTTGTTTTGAGGGGGAGCAGGGAGCGAAGCATTGAGTAAGCTTAATCTTATTACCAACCAATTATAAAAAATACGTGGACTCAATCTCTTTTCGGAGGGCAAAGCATTAAACGAAGAAAACCTTGCGAAAGAAAAGATTTTGCATATTTTGGTCACAAAAAACTGTTCTTTTACCTTTTTACGCTTCTGTCATATCCCTTGAGGGCTATCTATTTTGTTTTCCGACCATAATTACACCACTGATCACAAATCTCAAGTATTTTGTTCTTGGGTGAAATCATGCAAATGCACACAATCACGAAAGTAACCATACAGTGATAAAAAAAGATACATAATAGAAATAGTGAATTAAACAAAAACTTCACAAAAATAAATGAATTTTATAAAATTTATCAAGCTCATCTAACGGGATGAATATTGCGCATGATAATTTATAAAAGAAATGAACTGATACGTCAGAACTGTTTACTCTTAAAATAATCTTTAAATGCATATTGAAAAAAGTCAAGAATTGACGCAAATCTAGGTAACAAATTTAGTTTTTGAATTCTCGGGTAAAGGCCAAAGCAAGGGAACATGACACTTTTTCAAAATAGGCTATTGTTGTGGTAAACAACTTGCATATCTTTCGCACTTTTTTGTTGGCTCTAATTAAACATAGGCCTACCAACCTTTCCAAGCTATCAAACATTAGTAGTTGAAAGCTATTTTGTTAAGCTTGAAAAATACGGTTTCAAATTGCAAATAAGGCATAAACATTTTTCTTTTCCTTAGCAATGTTTGGACCACGAAAAATAAAGTTCAGCAGCGTTTTTTTCTACAATTTTTGTATTTTAGATGGCATGTTAAAACTTTATTTTACATTTTATTTTTTGTAAACATATATTGTTGCAAATTTTCTTATTTCCTCCTAATTTTTTTATCTTGATCTTTCCGCCTAGTTTCTCTTTTTCTGCCTAACTTTTAAAGTCAAATTTTGTCAAATTAGAAAATTTTCTCAAATAAGAAAATTTCCTTTTAAGTGGTAGCCGTGTCAATATGTTACAGAAGCTTTTAATGCTGATGAACCAGCCAATTAGTTTTAAATTTGTTTCGCGACCCCAAAACTACATCATGCGACCCATAGTTTGAGAAGCCTTGCTCTAGTCTATAGTTTCCGCTGCTGACGTGATGAATATTAGTGAGCTGAAAAGCCGTGTCTTCTCTCTTACATTCTCTGTATAGTTGACAGGAGCTCTCGACTCTTCATAAACTGCTTATTTTTTGGGGCTGCTATGAATCTCTGGTCACTCACATTTACCAGCAAGGAACGAATTACCAGAGTACACTGCATCAGTCATACACAGCCTTGTACTACTGCAGCAGCCTTCCTCTTGGACTGGCATACTCTCAGCCTAAAATTTTCGACTCCCAAGTTCCTTTGGTTACTACTGAAAAACTTGTGCCTCTTGTCATAGTTGCTGAGTGCTCTATCGCTGCAGTAAATACAGCCTTCTTTTGAACGCCTCCGCGAACCCACTTCATCCTAGCAGAATTGAGATTCTTTGCGCAGCACCTGTATTCAATAACTACCGCAATCATTACGGTTCCAGCCTGCAAGGTGAGGACCGCACTACCACGTTGAAAAACTCTTTTTACAAAATAGTTGCATTGTTATAAAACAACAAAGCAACTGATGTATGGCTTTACAGAATTTTTTTGTTGGTTTGTGATTGCATTTATTGAATTGAATCCTTTGATACTAAATCAATTTTCTGAAGTTTGATAAAAAAAAAGTTGTCCTAGTTTTTAACACCTAAAATTATTTTTGCAATAAACCTAAAATTTTACATTTATTTAAATGAAGATAAGGATACAATATTGCACAAAACTTGTCAGTGAAAATAAACATGAACTTAGGATAAAAAAAAGTAATTTCTTTTCGTAGCTAGCACAGGTCAATCATATCTTCTGATTGGTCGCTCATGGCTACATGAAAAGAATTAGGGTCAATAACACGAACAGTATGTTCCAAAAAGGCAGAATAATCATCATTTTGCGAAGGATTTTGCTGATTTGCAGAACTTTCATCTTCTTTATGCTCAGTGGGAGCTGCTTCCTCATCGCCGAAAGCAAAAGAATCAGCGGAGGCAGATGGCTTTTCATCAATTGTTTCTTTTACACCACCATCTGGAGAGTAATCCGTTTTTGAGTTTAAAACGGAATGATCGGATTTTTTAAATAATTCGTTCCGCTTTCTCATAACTGAACCAGAAGTGGAAAACGTGTTGTTTCGGGTCCACCTCGACGTGGGGTTGTTCGACAACTGTCCAGCTCGCTTGCCCAAAAGTTCTGCTCTCGCCGCACTATAAGGAAGCTTTGCATCCTTTTTTGTAGATGGCTTTCCAATCTCTTCAAGGCCAGTAAGTGCTTTTTGAGAAGTTATAGAGGGGATAGTGGACTCAATTGAATCATAGGTGACCGAAGTCTAAAACAGATAGCAAAAAATTTATGCTTCAAAACTAAAAGCTTGAAAGTACAAAGCAACACATGCTTGTCAGGGCTAGAATAAATAGTAAAGTTGCTAAAGCGTTTGTGGTAAGGACCTATATGCCATTTCAATTCGTGCCTCTTAACATAAAAACCAAAACAACCCAGATTTAACACGCACCTATCTTTAAAAAAATAACAAGACACTCAAAAACGACAACAGGAAAATAAATTTGAAAAATGATCTGAATTGAGACAAGAGTATTAATATGTTTAAGATAGAAGTTGTCAATGTATGAAAGGTGGGACGCTTGAAATCTAAACCATGCGATTTGCTAATTGAACGAAACATTAAGCAAAAAATTTAACGCAAGAACTTACCTCATAAGTTGAAGGATTGGTGTTAACAGGCGCCTCGACAATTATGAAATCAGTGTCCGAAAGTTTAGTGTTCTTTCGCGCTTTCATAGAATTACGTCTACCTGGTGAACGAGTATTTCGCGCAAATAACTCGCCACGTAAATTTTCAAGTTCGTTGTGGCGTTCTTCCATGCGCTGCAAAAACAGCGATAAATCTTCATTATACATGTATTGAAATTAGACATAAAACAACCCCATGTTGAGATAAACACAGAGGCAAATCATTAAACAAAAATATTGTTTATGCCTGTGGTTCCAAAAATGGGCAGTAGATATCATAGAGGAAGCGGTAACATCAAATTCAGCGATTGGGGAGGTGGTGACATCAAATTGGGGGATAGGGGGACGTTGAGCGAAGACAATTACCTCAAAAGCAATGCTTCTAAGGACAGTGACTTTCAACCAGAGAGGCCGACCTCCGCAGGGAAGGATAACTCAGATTTTATGGGAAGTGAACAAGAATGGCAGAAAAACCACTTTCATAAAGAAAACAGCTTCAAGTTTGTTTTGGGACAAAAATGGGAAGAATAGTAATTACAAGTTGATCCACTCCAAAAAGTAATTCGATTTTTTGCTACTTGCGTTCGCTGAGACGAGTAAAATGAATGTAGGCAATAATAGCATTCAAAAGTTGTAAAAACAAGGTCCATAAGAAAAAAATTAATGAATGTTTCCACATAGCAAGGTGAAGACCTTTTTTTTAAAGATCGAAATTTTCAAAATAGAAATTTACGCAAAACATTTTTGACAGCCAATCCTATGAGCTCAGAAAATTGTAAGCACCAGTTCGTGCAACCCGACTAAGCAACAATTCTAAATGTATGGAAAGCGAAGGATAACTTCAGACAGGCCGGTGGAGATAGTGCAATAAAAAAGTTGGGAAACCCTGATAAAAGAAATAATTAAACCAAAGTGCAAGTCAGCATTTTGTACGCTTGTTTCACTTGTTTTTTTTTGTATTAGCATAGGGATGAAACGCCGTTTGGAAAAAAATTACTTTCTTTGTGCGAGTGCTTTTTTGCGTAATTTTTTCATAAACCAGGCAATAAAGTCAGCTGCAAAATATATCGGAAATTCTCAATATATATATGTATATATAGGACAAAAAACAGTTACAAAAGTATCGGACAAAATCGACTTTAAATAAGACAAAAACAACTAAAGAAATAGCGGGAAATCTTCGATATTTATCGGACAAAATCCATCTTAAATCAGATAAAAAAAACAGCCGCAAATATATCGGAAATTTTTGATGCATGTATCAGAAATTTTTCATATATACAGTACTGGAAATAATTAACTGGGACAGTGATTATTGAAGTAGAAAATGGAATATAAACGTTTCAGGAAAATCCTATAGATGGCGAAAGAGACTCGCTTGTTGTTGTTTACATTTAGATACATCCGTTCAACGTTTTTCATTACATTTTAGCTATATTTATTGAGTATTTTGCCAGTTACAAGGGAATCATTTGATACTGTACTGGAATTTTGCTGATTTATCAGATTTGCGGAACCTCTAAGGTATGTTATAATATCAAGCATGTTTTTAAAGTTGTGTAAATTTGGACTAAGTGAGATGTTTCATGGGCGATATTGTACACATTTAAAGGTTATGAAATTTTATATTTTTCCAATTTATGATTTTAAAAATATTTATGGCACTTTAAAGCATGACTTTTAAACAGAATCAGATTAATCACAAATTTTCATAGTTTTAAATCCAGTAAAGTGTATTTTATTTGCTTGATATGCATTTTTATGTGATGTTTGATGATTGTGGTTGTACTTTATAATCTTCCAGTATAAAATTATAAATATTTCATGATTATAAAAATATTTAGGTTTTTTTTTTAATATTTCAGGAAGTATGACGGGTCATCACAGATTGAGTGAAGAACGCCGACTCGAGGTTGTATTTGAACACAAAAGTGGGAAAAGCATTAGAGATATAGCCAAAAAACTTGGAATAAACAAGAATACTGTGTCAAACATTGTTAAGAAGCATATAAGCACAGGATCAGTGAAGGATCTGCCTGGTAGGGGCAGGAAGAAATCTACAACACAGAGACAAGACCGTCGTTTGATCCGCAGATCCTTAAATGACCGCCGACTCACCTCAAGTGACCTCAAGAAAGTGTGGCAGGAAGAGTGTGGTATCAATGTGACCAGCAGAACTGTCCGCTCACGTTTGAATGAGGCAGGACTTAAAGGATGTGTGGCAGTAAAGAAACCTTTGCTGTCAAAAAAGAATCGCAAGTCGAGGTTTGATTGGGCTCGAGCCCATAAAGACTGGACTGTTTCAGACTGGAGCCGTGTTCTGTGGTCAGATGAGAGTTCCTTTGAACTCTTCAATCTGGCTAAGAGGGTATTTGTGAGGAGGAGATCAGGAGAGAGATACAAAGAAGAATGCATAGTCCCAACAGTGAAGTTTGGAGGGGGCAGCCTTATGGTCTGGGGCTGTTTTAGCGGTATAGGTACGGGGTTCTTGTATCGCGTTGAGGGCATATTGGACTCAAAAAAATACATTAGACTATTAAATAGTGCTATGTTCCCCTCTGTCGAGAAACTATTTCAAAATGGGGAGTATATCTATCAGCAGGATAATGCCCCATGCCATAAGGCTAAGAGGGTGATGGAGTTTTTCCAGAGGAAAGGAGTATCCGTCATGGATTGGCCTGCGCAACCCCCCGATCTCAACCCCATAGAGAATTTGTGGACAATTCTAAAACGAAAGGTCCACAATTCGAAGCCATCAAGTTTAGATGTGCTGTGGGAAACCCTAAATGGTGTTTGGGACAACATTGAGGAGAGTACTATTGAAACTTTGGTTGCCTCAATGCCAAAAAGAGTGAAAGCAGTCATTGCAGTTAAAGGAGGGGCAACACGCTATTAACCTACCTGTTTCATTTTATGAGAACTTTGGTGCTGTTTATGGACTTTTGGTGCCCTATATTGTTTATTTATTGTTTATTTAGCTTATTTGCTAATAATTTCCAGTATTAAAATCGATTTTTATGTTGAATTTATGTGTTTTTGTTTGTAAAGACTGTAAAAATATGGTGAAAAGTAACTGTCCCAGTTAATTTTTTCCGGTGCTGTATGTGTGTGTGTATGGATATGAATTTTGTCCTATATATATGACAAAATCCACTTTCAATCATCTAAATAACACTGCGCCACAAAAAAATATGACCCAAAAGTTACTCTGACCAAACCATCTGTTCTAGATGGAATTTGGGCTGCTGATTCCGAATCTGAACTCCGTTTTGCTCTATCACGTCAGGATTTTAAGTTATTTGCATTTTTTTGATTTTACCGATTAGTATGATTTTGTTACAGAAATGCCAAAGCTAAGCTTATGCAGTATGGTTCAAAGACGTTTCAACAACATTCAATATACTCGCAAACACAACAAAATCAATGAAAAATATTGTTTATTCAAATGAAAAGTAAACCACCAATAAAGCTTAGACACATCAAAAGTGTTGGGGGCATCTTCGTTTTCTGCTGTGGTCTTCATCCGTGTCTCTTTGAAGAGACCAACAAAAATCGGCCATCATGGCAGGGCTGACATTTCCCTGATATCTTCTTTCGATGATTTTTATTTCCTGGTGGAATCTTTCTCC
Organism: Trididemnum clinides; assembly: GCA_963675345.1. Lineage (NCBI taxonomy): Eukaryota > Metazoa > Chordata > Ascidiacea > Aplousobranchia > Didemnidae > Trididemnum > Trididemnum clinides. The sequence continues at coordinate 27,205,666 of OY776293.1, forward strand.
ATGCTCATCGCTAACATCTCCATTGTTTTCCGGAAAGAAATCTAGGTGCGCATGCAAAAAATGCATTTTAAGTGACATGCGTGCCCCCATTTCTTTGTAAGCATGAAGCATTTTGTCAATCTCTTCTTTGTGGTTAGCAGCTTTGAACAACCGACTCAAATGCATTCCAGGCAGCGAGTTCATTTGGATTTAATTTTTCTCTAAAGTTTTCATCTTTTAATAGTTTTCTTATTTCAGGTCCAATAAAAACTCCTTGCTTCAGCTTTGCTTCTGTTTTGTTGGGAAAAAGTTCACATATGTGCTTGAAGCCTTCACCTAAGTGATCCATAGCTTTCACGAAGTTTTTTATCAAGCCAAGCTTGATATGAAGTGGAGGTAGAAAAATATTTTTGGGGTTGACAAGTGGCACATGCATCACATTGAAACTGCCTGGAGTTAGATTTGTACGAGCAGGCCATTCAGGAGTACTGTAATGTTCATCATCTGCCCTACTGTTCCACAAACATAAGAAGCACATGTACTTAGTATATCCCATCTGCAACCCTAGCAACAGTCCAATCACTTTCAGATCTCCACAGACATGCCATTGATGAGTGTCATAACGGATACATGCTAACAGTTGTTTCATTTTCTCATATGTTTCTTTGGTCTTGGTGCAATAAGCAATTGGAACTGAAGGTTTTCTGTTTCCATTGTGTAGCAGGACAGCTTTCAAGCTGGTTTTATTTGAATCTATAAAAAGTCTCCATTCGCTTGGTTCATATTGCTGATCCAAAGACTGCACGAGACCATAGATATCAATGCAGTAACAAACATCATCTTGTTTGCTGAAGAAGGAAGCCAAATCAATGTGTCTTTCTCGAAAAAACGAAATGCTGACACCTTTTTGCAATAACTTCCATTGCTTCAGTCTCGATCCAAGTAATTCAGACTTTTCTTTTGATAAATTTAAATCTCTCGATAAATCTTGCAAGTCTCCTTGGGATAAAAAATGGTGCGTTGTATCGGGATTTATTGATGCTTTTTCGTCGGCACAATCTTCAAATTCAGAAGCACTACTTGTTCCCACATCCGTGCTTGCTTCTGATTCGGAATGAAATGGCATGATTTCAGCTGGAAGTTCTGGAACTGGATGTTCAGTGTTGTGAGGCATGGGCTTTATAGCAGAGGAGCGGTCAGGGTATTTGATTTTTGATTTTGTTTTCTTCGAAAATCCAAAAATTTTGGTCATGCAAAAGTAACAATCTGTAAAATGATCTTTTTGTTCACGCCAAACCATTGGAGACCAAAATGCCATCTTCTTCTTTTTACCATTAAACCATTGGGTTAGGAGAGAGTAACAAGACGAACAGCTTACATGTGGGGCCCAGGATTTATCTTGATCGCCCAATTTAACCTTGAAATACAGTTTGTAAGCAAGTTTCAGTCTGTCAGTAATAGATTTGCGAAGATCTTGAGGGGTAAATTTTCCACAAATGTAGCAGAAGTTGTCAGCATCATTTACACAGCAGCGTTTACGTTCACTCATTGTAGTGGATACTGTATCTTATAAAATATAAAAACTATATCTTCTAAAATATATGAAATTGAAGGAGCCGATGTAAGCTTGTTTAAGATATTAACAACAAGAAAGGGTTAGGCTAGAAAGCTTACTGAGAATGAATGCTGTAAAAATCCGGTCTTGTGACTATAGTTTCGCGGTTTACCGCTCATCAGACAAGCTTGGATTTCAACCCGCGACCTCATGACCGGATAATTTGCAGTTAAAATTCATTGTATTGGTTAGAACCTATAACTTACGTAAAGGTATGTATACAATCAAATTAATAAGACAAGGGCATTCGCAGAAATATGTGTCCTCTCGAAAACTTGATAAGTGCCAATTCTCCTTATTTTGCTTATTTTAAAAAAATTGAAAAATGCAAATAACTTAAAATCCTGACGTGATAGAGCAAAACGGAGTTCAGATTCGGAATCAGCAGCCCAAATTCCATCTAGAACAGATGGTTTGGTCAGAGTAACTTTTGGGTTATATTTTTTTGTGGCGCAGTGTAATAAGTGCAAAATTTCCAATATATATCGAATACTCACTTTAAATAAGATAGAAAAACAGAAGTAAAATGTGAGCAATATCGAAAATCTAAAAGTAATTTTACATGATTTCGTGACCTCAGTGTAACAGGTAAAAAACGAGAAAATACTTCACACTTCAGCTACGCAGACACTAATTTTGATATATGAGGCGCAACGCGACATCACCATGGAAAAACTGATTAACATGGAGTTACGGTCAATCAAAATAAGCAATTACACTACGAAGAAATATAAAACTGCCAAACCACTGTAGGCTTTTTGGGAAACGCCACAAATCGAACCCAAAAAAATTCATAAAATAAATCTCTTTCAATTTAAAAGCAGGCGGAAACAACTTTAACCAAAAATCTAATCATCTGGCACAGGGCTTCTCAAACTTTTTGTTCTGCGACCCAACTTTAGATAAGAAACTTTTATGCAACCCCTTGACTGGTTGCCTGCACCTTGATGGCATTAAAACAATACGTCCGATCACAAACACCGGCGTTTTTAAAAACAGACTTGTTGGGTGAAGGGTGTAGCAATAGATTAAAAAGTTTGATATTATTATCAAGCGATCTTGACATAAGCGAGCTCAATCTTCTTTTGAAAGCGGACCAATAAACGAAAAGAATCCTTTGAAAGCAGTAAGTTTGCTTATTTTGGTCCCCGAGACAACTCTTATTTTACGTTTTTCTTCTATCACACCATTTGGGGGACACCCCCCAGCTCTACCGACTGCGAAGCCCACGCTCTAACCCAAGGGTTCTCAACCTTTTTCCCGTTGAGTACCCTCTGAGTCGTAAAGCAATCAACCCGAACCCCAAATAAGCTGACACCAAATTAATGGCCCTTTGTTTGAATTAAGACTTCATTATTAAGTGGTAGGAATATTGATTAACAGTTAGTAACTAACAAATTTTGATGGTATTGCAAAGGATATTAATAGAAATATTTACTTCAAGCACTTTATTCTAAACTTTTGTGCGAAGGCTGTGCCTGTTTGTTGCAAATAAGTGCTCAATTCGAGGAGTGATATCAGAGAGGCACAAGCCTACGTCATGCTCCACATTAAGCCGTAATCGAAGTTTGCTTTTTATGTTTAAGGGCCTTAAAAATCCTTGCTCACAAAGGTAAGTACTGGGGAATATCAGCAAAGAGTTCAAAACAACATCAGATACAGCAGGGTAGATCACACTTATCTTCGTCCAAAACTTGGTCAGGATGGGCGTTTTAAATGCATCTTTTGCAACAGAGTCATTCACCAATTCCAAGAATTCTTCTTGAACGCTATCTGCAAGAGATTGCACATTCGCGATGAATGGGTTTCTAATCCATTTTGGTTCTACTTCACTCAATTACGGGAAGTAAGACTGCAACTCCATTTGCAGAGAAACTAGGTGTGCTTGGACAAGCTGTGTCACATATAGATTTTCAGTGATTTTGTTTTTATTAAGTGTCACATCAAGGTTTTCAAACATGCTCAGATTTTCATCTTTGACCTTATTTTCCCAGAAATCGACTCATGATAATGACCTTAGTATGTCCATAAAATCAATCATGTATGAAATCGCCCTTGGAGAGACAAGTTCAATATGTTGAGCCTTGATAATATATCAGAAAGGTAGGCCAGCCTCTGAAGCCATCGGTTATCTGAGAGTTTCTGAATGAACTCAACTGGCCTAGTCTTGTTTTCACGTTTGAAGAATTCAGAAAGCTTCTCCTTTAGTGATTCTACTCTTCTTTTCACTTTCCCCACAACAACCAGCGGACTTCAGTGTGATAGAGTAACGCTTCATGATTACTTCCTAATTCTTGGCACAGTAGGGAAAATAGCCGTGTTTTTAAGGAACTTGATTTGATGGTATTTATCATATGCACAACATCATCAAGTACTAATTTTAACTCGGTTGGAAGAGTTTTACATGTGCATGCCTGAGCATATCTATGAAGCATACAATGAAGATGCTTTGTTTTAAAATTCTTCTCCACCACTTGTCCTCGAAACCCTGATCGACGGCCAAGCATTGATGGTGCTCCATCAGTTGTGCACCCACATATATTATTCCAGGACAGCCCTTCTCTCTCAAAAAATTTGCGATCTTATTGAAAATGTCTTTACATCTTGTTGTCGAATCTATGGTATGACAGAATAAGAAATTTTCCTTGAAATCTTCACCACTGATGTATCGTGCAAACACCATGAGTTGCGCACAAGCAGCCACATCAGTTGACTCATCAAGTTGGATTGAAAATTTTCCTAAGGGTGCCTCCTTTAATTCCGCAATCACTTGTTGTTTGACAACATCAGACATATCTACTATTTGTTGATGGACAGTATCATTTGAGAGGGGTATTGATGCAACCTTCTTCTCAGCATCACATCCAACAACACAGCGAATTATATCTTTGCAACAAGGGACGATTAATTTCTCTACAATGTTGTGAGGTTTTTTTCTTGTGCAATTCTCAGTAATACCATGCATGATGCACGCAACCCGGCTTCATTTTGTTGACTGAAATGCCCCGGACGATCAAGGCGTGCTCGCTTTAATCCATCTTCTCTTTGCTTGAAGAAAGCAGTACTCTTACTTTTAAGATCTGGGTGACAACAGTGTAGATGGCGTTTGAGAAAGGAAGGTTTCATGCACTCCATGGATAAAACCTCGCAGCATATAACACACTGCGGAAATTCACCTTTTTTGTAAATGGCAGTGAATCCATACTGAATGTAGTTTTCATAATACTTTCTTTTCTTTGCTGATGAGGACATAACTATTTGAGGAAATTTAAAGTTTAAATGTTATACAGAAATGTAGCCTATTTGAAATTGTTAATAGTTAGTTTTTCTTACAAAAAATTTTAGTTACCTGAATTTCTCATACCTGCTGTAACTAAATCAAATCTTGGCTAGTGATGTTATTGCTCTAGCCCTTCACCTAAACATGATTTTCTGCAATGCTTGCAGCACACTGTCTATGAAGCAGCCTTATACGTATGATAAATCAGAACATCACAAAACAAAACTCTTATTGACGTCCTTTACTGGGAAAACCCGAGAGTAAACGGCTCGCATCTCGTGAGCAATCCTCGACCCTTGACAGGCGTCTGTGACATAACAATACCACAAGGATTGCGCCACGAAGAGAAATTAGTGGGCAAACCGTTACACACGTATCGTCACACACTCACATATAAGCTTGCTGGCAAAACCGTGGATTTCGCATTGCTGCATCACAATAACGCAAATTCAGGCAAAATATACGCACTATTTTCAATCAACATACATTTTTCTCTAGTATAGGAAGTTAAACAATAGAAACACATGAAAACTTAACTGCCATCCAAGTACTCCTAGAAATTTCCTCGCGAACCCCAGGTTAAGAACCCCTGCTCTAACCACTTTACATCGCACCAGTTTAATATAATGATGTATGCCAGAAATTTCCCACTTATTTTGCTGCTGTTTTTTGTCTTATTTAAAGAGGGTTTTGTCCGATATACAGGGTGGCCAATAAGTGGCCCGACAGTTAGATGAGAAACAAAAGATAATCAAGTTAGTGGAACCAATTATCACGACATGTTATCCAATTATGTTCTACCACAATTTCAACAACGCTTTGACTATAATTCGCTCATTTTCATGCAAGATGGGGCTCCTCCGCATTACGCCAATAGTGCAAGAAATCTACTGGGTTGGATTGGTAGACGTGGTACAATCGAGTGGGCTCCTAGATAACCCGATCTTACGCCCATGGATTTTTTCTTGTGGGGTGCTATGAAGGACCCAGTTTACAAAAGCAAACCCCGTAGTTTGGATAATCTTAAAATGGCTATCACAACGCAGTTAAATGCTATTAACTCAAACGAGTTATGCGCCAGAGTCTGTGAATCCGTTATTTACCGTATGACCAAATGCATCGAACATAATGGTTAGCAGTTTGAAGAATTATTACAATCATTTATTCTGGTTGTTGCGCTTTGTATATATTTGTAGAATGATTAAATTGAGTACATTTCATGCTATTTTTATGAGTGACTATCGATTTGATTTTTGCTCTTCTAACTGTCGGGCTACTAATTGGCCACCCTATATATATATTGGAAATTTCCGACACATTTTGCGGCTGCTTTTTATCTTATTTAAGGTGGATTTTGTCCAATATATATAGGAAATTTCAAATACATTTTGCGACTGTTTTTGTCTTACGCAAAGTACAGAATTTGAAAATTGCACAAAGTAGAGTATTCATTCTCGAAGCTTTTCGTCTGACACTTTTCAAGAGAATCCGTCAGAAATAGAGTAAAAAGGTGAAGTGAGTGACTTATAGAGAGATACAATTTATGCAAACAAAAATAATTCGTTTATGGTCTAGAAATTACACATTAATTTCCGCTCCTTCCATTGGTCGCTTCTTTTACCAATCACAATGTACCTTTTCCCTTTTTCTTCTTTTACGTCAATTGTGTCTCTATATAAGTCACTCACTTCACCTTTTCGCTCTATTTCTGACGGATTCTCTTGAAAAGTGTCAGACGAAAAGCTTCCAGAATGAATACTCTACTTATGCAAAGTGGATTTTGTCCAATATATATACAGGGTGTTTCAAAAAATTTGACATCATTTTGCAATCTAATAGCTTTGGCAGTTCCTGTTTAAATGACTTTAAATTTACACAGCATGTGTAAAAACAGGCCAAAATTTTGTGTTTAATATTTGATATGTTTATCTTTTCTGATGTAGAAATTTTTAATTGATAAATTATTTGTACTGCGTTCAAACCTGTGTGTTTAAATGGTATTCAGTAGCATAGAAAAGGCGTTTTGTGTGTTGGAGTATGCTCGAACAAACTCAAACAAGACTGTGCAGCGTGCGTTTGTGAGAAAGTTCTCTAAGTCACCAACAGCAAAGCAGATTTGGAGCTGGAAAAAGAAATTCGAAGACGAAGGCTGCCTGTGCAGAGCAACAGGATCTGGACGACAAGCAACAGCAGAAGGGAAGGTCGAGCGGATTTTCCAAACACTCTTGCGAAGCCCCAAAAAGTCTAAGAAGAACAAGTATGGAGACCCTGATATCTTCAACGACAGTTTGGCGGGTAGTAAGGAAACGTTTGGTAATGAAACCCTACAAACTACAGGTCGTTCAGGCCATAACTGCAGCTGACAAGCGAAAGCGCAAACAATTCTGTGTTGATATGCAAGAGAAACTTGAAGACGACAAGTTCAATGAACGTCTTGGGTTCAGTGATGAGGCTACATTTCATACGAATGGCAAAGTCAATAGGCATAATGTTCGCATGTGGGGCGAAGAAAATCCCCATGGCATATTTGAGTATGAGAGGGACTCACCAAAAGTGAATGTGTTCTGTGCCATCTAAAAAACCATGTTCATGGCCCATTTTTCTTTGAGGAAAAGGTGACTGGCGATGTTTATCTGCAGATGCTTCAAAACTAGCTAATGGATGAGCTCATTGCAAATGAACACGAAGATTTCATTTATCAACAGGACGGTAATCCACCTCACTGGAAAAGCTCACTGTGCGGGCGTATCTCAATGACAATCTGCCAAGGAGATGGACCGGGCGTGCTGGTGGTGAAGACAATGTGATGTTAAAATGGCCTCCACATTCACCTGACCTGAACCCCAACGATTTTTTTCTCAGGGGATATGTGAAGACCTTGGGTTATGTTCCCCTCTTCCTGCAAATGTAAACGAGCACAAATGAAGAATCACTATCGCACTGAAGACAGTTACCCAAGACATGCTGCATCGTGTTTGGGAGGAGCTAGACTACCGACTTGACGTGTGCCGAGTAACAGGCGGTGCGCACATTGAACATATGTGAAATCTTTTATGGAATTCATGTGCCTTTATATTTCTTATTCAAATTTACAGGAATAAATTTTGTTTTGGTCAACATTAAAACCTGTTGAATTTTATTTGATTCAACTATTAAGCTTTTGTAATATTTACATGTCAAATGATGTCAAATTTTTTTTGAAACACCCTGTATATCAAAAACTTCCTACGGTACGACATATTTTGCAGCTGATTTATGGACTGTTTTATATCAAATGCGCAAAAAAAAGCACTTGCACAAAATAAGTAATTTTTTTTCCAAACGGTGACCCATGTATAGGCTAATTAAAAACAACTACGGTAGGAAAACAACTATATTTCGAGAATGCTAATCGAAGTGAACTTACCACTACAAGGAAAAAGGCAAGACCGAACAGAAGGTTTATGTAGTGAAGAATGATTTGAAGGTGGTTAAAGTGATATAAGGTAACCAAAAAAGTTCTGTGCCTTTTTAAATCAAAAAAAGGAAAACTTTTAACAGTATATGTAACTTATATTTAGTCTTCAAAGTAATCGCCATAGGCATCCAGCACCTTCTGCCAACGTGTCAACATACGCCTTACCTAAGCGGTGCAGGTGAAGTCTAACTGTTTCATCAGAGACGTTAAATAGTCTTGCAAAGTTCACCACACGTTAGACTACTGTCCTCTTTAATGGTCGCCTTCAGGGCTCTGTCATTAAAGACCGTGGTCGTCCACTGCGAGGCTCATCACGGAGGGACAAATCTCCCGATTTGAATTTTTGAAACCAACGCCTTGCAGTTCGTTCATTCACAGCACTAATCCCAAACGCTTGACATATGCGGCGACTTGATGCAGCTGCTGATAAACCCACTTTGAAGTCGTAAAGCAAACAGCTTCGAACGAGATCTTTCGACCCTTCCATTCTTCTCCACAGTTGTCCGGCTTATAACTATTGGCCTGGTATGGTATGCGTTTTTGTAACGTCTGATGTTCCTACTTTCGGCTGTCCAAATTTGAAAACAATTGCTACACGCATTGCGTACTTATTTCAACTTTATTTAATGGCTTCCCGAAAAGCGGACAGAACTTTTTTGGTTACCTTGTAGAAGGAAATCCAATGAACCGAGAAAGATGAAAAGAATGATCTACTTTGACGACCACAGAAAGAGAAGAGCCAAAAGAAGAAGCGCAGGCTAATTGTTTTTAAACTGCTTTTCGTTGATCTCAGCAAAGTAGGGGAAGGTGGATTAAGGAAGAGGGCCAACAGAGCTGAAGTCCGAGGTCCTCCAAAATATGTAATCAAGTTGTGCTCCGAAAAGCAAGAAGCATACTATTTGAAATACTGTAAAAAATGGAAAAGCTTGCCAAATCATCTCGTCTTGTACGCCACAGCGTTAATTTTTCAAAGAAATAATTTGTGATAATGATCATAAAACGTACAAACAAACGATTAAACAAATTGATCCTCAATGTTAATAATACGTGGGATCGGGGGAAAGTAATTGGCAATGACACATGGTGATGGGCTGCTGGTAGTAAAACAGTTAGGGTTCGGAAAAAATTAGTCACTGATGTTTTAAGCTTGCAATAGTAGTATTTTATTGTGCAGAAGACCACGCAAAGGTTAATGTTCTTAAAAGATTCAAAGTTTAGTTCTCATTGACCAACTACTATTGTATATGCTGAATTGGAAAAGCATGCAATGCATACTGCGACATCGAAAACAATTAGTTTTAATTTCTTTCCAAGACTGATTTCTGCCGTTAGGTTAATTGCGCTAAAAAGGTCTTTGCAACTGGATAACCCAGGTCTCACCCACTTTTAACCTCTTCCTGTAAGTAGGTCTAGGCCAATAGTTCTTACCTGCTTAACCGTGGCTCAATAGATGGCCACGGCACATATGTCGGGTGGGCCACAGCTTGCTATTTCAATTTCAACTAATAAGAGCATCACAAAAATTCAAAAAAATATAATGTAAACAGGCCACAGACTTCGTTTAGCTTGAAAATGGACCACATGCCTATTGTGGTTGAGAAACTCTTGACTAGATTCATGTCATTCACGCTCCTGGTCGGGAGTCCTTTGTGATTTATGAATCGAAAACGCCAGCATAATGAAATTTATTTTTCTTATAAGCTGATTTAGTGTGAAACAAAATAGTTGCAGTGTAGTTTAAGTCTCCTAAAACCTCATTTGTTAAGCCAGTGAGTGGTTCTCAACGTTTTTCCGTGTTTTTCCTTTACAAACCTCAGTCTTAGTTGTCTCCTCCCTACCGCAAATTACAAGGATCTTCTGTTTCAAAGACCTATATTTTTTAAGTCTTTCGATTAATGTATAAACGTCCCAAATTAAAGTGGAGACCATATTTTTCGGAGATCAACATTTTTGAAAGTCTTATAAGCCGAATTTGCATTTCATAGACCTTTTCTTTTGACTTTTTTTGGGTTCATATACAAACCCACAGTGAACACTAGTAGTATAGGATGGCTTATTTGGCGTCTAGGCGTCCATTGGAGGCTAAATAAGCCATCCTATACTACTAGTGTTTACTGTGGGCTTATGTAAATTGCGAAACAAAATTTATCTTCCATCACTCGCATTTTTCCTGTCTAATTGCTTTCTAAAACAAATTTCCACTCCTAAAAAATAATTCATTTTTTAGCGAGCCAAGTAGCTCCCGGTAGAGAACCACAGTGTCAAGCTATTCTGTCCTGTGACACGATGAGGACCCGAGATCAATCCCACCACACTAACGTGATTGCTGAGCAATAAAAAAAATTGTTTAAATGCTTTGTCGAGGAGGGCATTTGCCGACAACCAAGCTTTCAATGGGGCGGTAGGAAAAAGTTTGGGAACACTGTTTTATACGAAGTTTGCTCAATCGCCCAAGATAATATTAGCTGTCAGATGCTTTATCAAGTCATAAGTTTTCTTGTTAACCTTGTGATAAGTGTAACGGGAACTTTAAAACAAAACAAAGAAGCACACAACGCCACGCATACAACCCATTTACCTGCGAAAATTGTTTTGGTGAAGAAACTTTTTTTAATGGTTTCACATCGCTTAGTCTTGGAGGAGCGTCTCTCGAGGACTTTAAAGATGAAACAGGTGCCACAAAACCAGTCACTAAGAAAACAAAAATTTAGTTATTATCGCGCAAGTAAAACGACACCAACGTCAATGTAGTGCTGCTCGACTTCTTTTAGCTGTTACGGCCGCGATGGCCGAGTGAACAAAACGCCGCCTGATAGGTAGCAGGCTCTTATGATCTACGAGTCAAGTCACATCACACACAGAATAAAACTTGTATTCCAGTCTATCGTGCATGGCGCTTGGCAATAAAAGGAAGCGCGAATGGTTAAGTGTTATGTAGCGCATGACTTGTACTCGCCATAACCAGGCAAACTTTTCTACGGTTTCTTAAAATCTGGTAAAGCAGAACATTATTGGAAGGTGCCGAAAAAAAACGAAAACGAATGGCATCCACAAGGCGTAACAGAATGAGATTGAAAGTGCCCGAAGTCGTGCGACCATAGATCATACAGAAAGCGTCAACATTATAGAGCAAAGTTGTTATAAAGTAACTTGAAACAATAGAGAGCGGCTGACAGCATGCTCCCAAGAATAGTAAATTAAGTTTAAAATCATTCTGCCAGTCACCTGGTGGTGTTTCAAGCTATTACAAAAAGTGCAGTGTATGGGGTGCCAATTGTAAAGTACGAAATAAACTAAAATTTTGCAGAGTTTAGGACAAATCACACAGCAATAGACAAGGCCTAGGCTTTGTTTACTGTTAACGAAAGCTTGCCGCTTCTAGATTACAACGAAAGTTTCCAAATACGGCATATTTTGCACGAAGCACTATTTTACAAGTAGCGCTATTTTACGGACCGCACTTCACCGTGTTTTCGCTGCTGTATGATTTGTCTTCGAAAAGTGAAAACGTTTTAGTTGCTGCATGATTTGTCCTTAGAAAGGAAAAAAATGCTTCGTTGCTCTACGATTAGCCTTTGAGAACTAAAAATGTTTTCATTGCTGTATGATTCGTCTTTGGAAAGGAAAAACGTTTTTGTTGCTGTATCATTTTTCCCAAACTCGGCAAAATTTTACTTTACCACGTACTTTACGGTTGGCATCTCACAGTAGTGCACATATTCTACGTCAGAAAGAAAACACAACTAATGCAATTAACTACCCTTGTTTTGATAATGATCAAACTCTTTCCTTCTCGAGATAAAGATGGATGTGAAAAATCACCCTGTCAGCCCAACCAACCAAGAAAACATGGTGATAAGGTTAGGATGAAATGGTAGCATCTTGATTCAGTCATACATGCAAACTACTAGCCCAACCGCAACAAAACGAATGCCATGGGTGGACAGAAAATAGTGACTTCCAACGATACGCTAAGTATGTAGCTTTAGTCTGTAAACGTGGCATTTAAACATAAAACAAAATCTTTACCAGTTTAAGAAAAGAAGGGCATTCAACTAACTACAGCCAAATTAACAAGCAATTATCAAGTCAGCGCGATACGTTGGCGAATAATGCGCTGACATTTGCATCTAGATTGGTAACCGAAAAGTTCGTGATTAGTTGTTTCGTAAATTTAGATGAAATAAATTTTACTCTGAAGTTTTTATTCAGGAATATAATACTATGGTGTGTAACTAGCAATAAGACTAGTTTGATAAAAAGTGATCACAACAAACCAAATTCAGGTTAATGCATTAGTATAAAGAGTTCATTGAAAGAACCTTCCAGATCAGTGATTTCCAATCTAAGATTTGTGAAAAAATGTCAGAGGGATTATGATCGCTTTGGTCAATTTTGGTATAACTTCAAGCAATTAATTTACTTTCATTTTTTCCTTCAACGGCTTGTACAACTTACCACCAGGTAAATATTGACAATATAATGATAGAAATAGCCGTGGCAGATCACTTGTAACGATCAGCATGACGTCAAAATAGTTAAAAATAAGAAAATTAAGCCAGCGCAATCATTTTTTGAAGTTTCAGCTTTGTTCAAGTATACTTGAGTGAAAGCTTTCTACGCATGTCATCTAAAGAAATAAATGTATCAAGAGAATAAATAATTGGATCCAACTCTAGGTCTTACAACTCTCAGCGTGTTAAAAACAACGCTGATAGTATTCGAGCCATACCTACACCAACCGTCGAAAAATGGTCATGGCTTAACGCTGGTTTCTATCATGTGTAAACTATCGGCAAGGAGTAAAACTTTTATCTATGAAAAGATATTTTACAGGCAAAAACGCTCGGAAAATATAAACAATTGTGGCAAATATTTTACAGGCAAAATAAACAATTTTTACGCAACGCCGGCAATTTACCTCTAAAGACTGGTTTCCATTAGGCGTAAATTGCAGGCGTAGCGTGAAAAATTCTTTGTTTCTCGATTTAGCTTTATGCGCGCAGCGAGAGCGCTATATAGGGGTCTAGGAGATATGCAAAATGTACATCAATAATGGCGGAATTCGACATGACGTTTCACGAAAAAATAAATACGAATATTTGTTTATTTACATAAAATGTGTACGGTTGTCTTCCAAAACTTCAAATTGAAAATTAAATTCTCTTCAGTTGCTAGCTTTCGTTTTTAATATTATAATTTCTAGTAGTTGGGGATCAGCTTAGTTCGAGAATGAATGGAATACTCCAAATATATCATGTAATCAACAGGTACAGATTCAAACAAAAGTTGGGAACTGGTGGTGTAGAGCACGAGTTAACGCAGTAATCGCCTATACCAATGCAGCCATCCCAGCTCGGCAGCTGATGCCACCATTTGACGGGGCATTATCACTTTGATCGGCACCTAGCCTTTAGGATCAGAGGCTTACGCACGGGGTCGGGGGAGTTCAAACCTCCCATAATCAGTCATAATATGCCATTTTTTAACTTGACGCAATTTTTTAACATAGTAAAAATCCATCCAAGCATTACCCTAAAACTTGTTCTAGAAAGCAAGAAAATGCTTGTTTTTAGTGCAGCTTCCTAAATTTTCTTTGAATAGCATCCCCACAGACCCCTACAGCAAAATTGTGCCTCAGCATTCTTAATGAGAGAAATCACCCCCCCCCCCCCCATGACAAACTCCTGCGAACGCCACTGTTTATGACATCCTGTCTAGTACGGCAGTGATCCTAATATTCGATATCAATTAGGCTACCAGCACGTACTAAACCGGCCTCTCTAGCAATATACCTTTATATGGAGAAGTTATCTAATTAAACTTATCACATAAATAATGCATGGAGAACAAATCTCTAGTTTTGTAGTGCATGACACTAAATAGGCGGATTCAGTATCTATATGTAGCTTAGTCTTCTGGAAACAGCATCGTTGGTTGGTACATGGAATCTAGGATCGCTGTCATATTAGCCTCATAGGGCATAAATAAGTCGTACTGTACACCTATAGGCCACGATTCTTGTTCGATGGTAGGTGTAAACGTGGGTTCGAATCCCCACTACGAACAATGTTTTTAACATGCTGAGAGCTATAAGATCTAGAGGTAGATCCGATCATTCACTCTCTTGACCAAGGTTGCTAGAGTTGTTACTTTTGTTACGACGCTACCAAAAGTTGTAACTATTTCACTTGATTAAAAATTAAACTGGGTTTCTTCCTCGTCACCACTTTTTCTGCAAAAATAGCCAGAATGTTGATCGCCTACAAAAAGACCCAAAATGACCTACATGAGTGGTGGTATCAAAAAAATATAAAAAAGGTCATAACTCTCTCACGATTAGATATTTACTAAATTAACTGTTATTTTTATATCGAAACATTCTTTAGAAAAGTTATCTGACATTGAAATTCACATTTTTTTATTTATTATATCAACATATTGATTTTATTTTGTAAATTTGTTACCTTTTCAATCAATTTGTGACTTTTTGAAATATTCTACTGGCAACCTGTTCTTGACTTAGTGATAACTGTAATGACCTCAAAATACACAAGGCATATCGCAAGATAAGACGTTTCAGTATCCGCTTGTAACTTATGCTTCAGCAAGTTGTACCGTTACTTAAAGAAAGTAGCTGCTCAACTTTACGTAATAGTTGCTGCAGCAGTTATAACATCACAGTAAGAAAAACTACCAATAGGCTGTGTAATAATTAACGTTATTTCAGTAGTTCAGAAGTACTATATATGATAAAAATTAATGGTATGCTGAGTTTTTGGCAAAATATTGGGAAGAATTAGCAAAACTGATAATTCACTTGCAGAAGTTCGCACTACAATAAAGTTGGTCACCATTGCTCTACAGTACATGTTACCATACCGATCTCAACAGCAGGACACAAAGTTTCGTCATTCATTTAACCATACCATCACATAAAACTTCTATATTTATAATAAGAGAAGGCTGATTAAATATGGTAAAATCAGCTATTGCAATATTATGAAATATTTAAATTTGATAATGATTTGAAATTTACCTGCAGTTTGGTTGTTAATGCTGGCAGTTACTTTTGGAGAAATGGTATGATGTATTAAACTTGGTTGAGTAATATCGATCGGTTGCGACTGATGCCTTGTGAAAAACTACAATTAGTACGCTTGAAACGGAACCAAATATAGACGAGACCAAACTGATAGATTTAACTCACTTAAAATTAAAACAAAACAAAAAAAAGAAAACGCAAGTCATCAATAGTTCAGCAATCATTCCTTTATTTGATGATTCTATCACAAAAAAGACAAGACGCTTCCTGGATTTTATAATCAACCTGAGATTGAAAAAAATTTAGTTTAATGTTTTTCATGACCAGGGCAATTAGATGTAGCTTAAAAACAGCAAATTAGCACTATGATCTACTTAAATGAGGCAATTTTGGCTTATCTACAACTCCAAAACGAGTCTCAACACGCATTGTTATACAAAACCGTTAGGTATTGCGTGATGGAGAGTAAAAACGTGTTATTCATTTTAACCTTTGTACCTTAGAAAACATGCCTCACCAGAGAACTTTTACTTTATGTTCAAAATTTAGCTCAATTTTGACAGAAAGTTGAGGCATTGAATTATTCGCCAACTACATGTACAACTAGCTACTACGATATAGGACTTAAGAGGTTTTATCTCGAACTTGACTAACAATTTTCATAGACAAGCCCCAGTTTAATTTAATTTGTTATTAAAACGGTAATTCTCGTACACTAGGCATAGAATTTCCTAAAGGGAAGGACAAAATTTTTTCAACAATACAGCCCGGACAAATTGCAGACGAAATTGAGCAACTTCGCGCACAGCTGAACGAATTCGTGCTTCCCGCTCAGCTACACTGTATTGCTTTGTATGAAAATAAAGTTGAAGAACATTTTTTCATGTACAGTGTTATGAAAATCAAGTTTTTTAGGATGACTGTTTGTTAATTAAGACTCGAAACAAAATAAATTCTTTTTTTGGAGGGGGAACAAGTTTTTCAGAGAGACTATTTTGCTACTTTCGGTACTAAACAAAGAGTTAAGGCCATTTTTAACGATCTAGTTTTTAAAACCACAAGCGATCCTCACAAACTTGCCCGCGCTAATCGCTGCCTCTCAAAAAGAGCAACGGCACCGTATCCCCACTCCATACAGCCCCATCTTCCAACACTCTTAATAACATAAATGCATTTTCCTACATATTGGTACCGTGTTTTCTTTCAGAATGCATTTTGTCTCGAACTTGGATTAGTGTTGAAGCCCAGTGGCAAGTGAGAAGTTATCGCAAAAATATAAAACGATCCTTTTAAACGCTAAATTAGAAGTAACTGAGCTGAACTTGGTTTAATCTTAAAAACTGAAAAGGGTCTGGCAAACATCAATATTCGTATTCAAGCAGAGCCAAATGCTACCACACTGACTAATGATTCTCAATTTGTGGGTAAATGGTCGCCAAAATCATTCTCGGAGGTGGGCAACAGAGTAGCGCCGTTTCCTTTCCACACTCCCAGCGAAAAAACGTAGTGTGGCGGTGTTTCCGTTTCTAACTACTTGATGGAGTAAAATTTTGCCAACTAAATAATAGTTGTAGTGAAACTCATCGAATAATAGTGGTTCTGCCATTACTAATTCAAACATCCTTTAAAAGCGAGCAGTGGTAACACAGTTTGCAATAAAATGAAAAAATCTTACCCGACAGCTCCCGATTTAGCACCCAATCTTTCTTCAAGTAACGATTTTATATTTTGCAAAGTTGGTCGCAAATCGGAGGTGCCAAGACCACAGTAATACCTCAACTGAGCAATGTTTTTATTTAATAAAAAGACGCCATATTCAAACAGAAATTTGTCCTTGTTTCCTTTTACGTGAATAGGGAAGCTGAAAGAGATTAGATATATCCATTCTTAGGCCACAGGAAAATCTTTAGTTATTCACAACCACTATAGAGTTGCCCGTACTGCCTGCACAGCGCATCTCCACCAGCAGCGCTGCAACCAAGCAGAGAAGGTTGCTCTAAAACACTGTTACCAAAGCGGATACCGAATTCATGCGGCATTTGAACTAAAGAAAGATCTGTTGTTTAAGTAGGCAGCCTTGACTAAATCCAACGCTTAACGCCAGGAAGAATAAGTTGTACGCTGGCAGAGCCGTTGTAAATGCGACAAGTCTCGCGGCTACCAAAATCTACCCTCTAATGTTCGTTATTAACTCTTCTCTTCCTTGGGATAAAGTCATGGTGTGAAACAAAATATCCAAGGATTTCAGTAAAACTTCTATCATGCAAGTAAACACATGGTCAACGGATAAGGAAAAATTTTCGCTCTGCTGTTTAGCCGGATAGAGCAGGAGAGGGAAACACTATTCAAAATAAGATACCAGTCATAACGCAAAAACTCCAATTAACCGTATTAGAGTAACTCACTTTCTTTCACGATCGGTCAATTTATCTGTGACATGATCCACAACGCAAGACAAAGATCCTTTATTGGAAAGTGAATATCGCATGGGCACCAGTAAAAATTGCGACATCATTGAAAGCAATTGGGCAGTGTAGCCTAGACCGACAGAAATGGACAAATCGTCTTTATCTAAAATAAAAATACCTTCTAGCGACCACTAAACTTATAATTCTGAGTTCCATAAATTGCTTTTGCGAAAAATAAATACACAAAAGCAATTTGTGTAGTTAAAACTTTACTGATAGAATACGAACTTAGGCAAGAATTTGTACTGCATTGTAATCCCTGATTTATTCACGCTTGTGATCTCATTCCGTTCGCAAACTTAATCAGATTCAGCCACAGTAATGGGCTGACAATCCGATTCCACATGGTGAACGGTTTTCGATAGCTCCATTGTTAGTTTGCAAAACTCAGAAAAATCTGCTTACACAAAGAATAACTTTAGCGAATTTCCTGTACCTTGATTGCTAGTTTGCATAATTCAGAGAAACCTGTTCGCTTACACAAAAAATACTTCAGGTAAGAGTAAGACCCTCTTCGAACTTGCTACTTGCCAGTACCGTTAACACAGAGCGTTATCATCGCAAAACCCTTTCAATGAAGCAGGGAAAAATCATGTAAAGTGCCTATTCAGAATTAGCCTACCACAAGGTATTCCCAAAAATATTGACCACGCAATCTCAAGAAATGCGAGGCCATTGCTCATCACGCTGATCCATCAACCGGCATTTCTAGTACAAATACTACTGGCATCGGTCGTAGCCAACTTTAAATAAAGCTTTAGTTATCGACCATTTCATATTACTCTTTTGCAAAGAATAAGTGAAAACTCTAACGTTTTCGTCTAGCTCTCATCAGGAGGCCAACTTTGAAAGCCAACTTTGAAAAAATGGGTCTGAAGTTTGAAACTATCGCAATGAGAGTGGGCTGTATCAGACAGCACACACTGAATCAGCACGTCAGAACATTGCAAAGCGGGGTAAAAGTGGATATAAAATCAAGCACTCACAATTAAAGTTTTCAGAATCAGGCAATGCGATATTACATATAGCATGTAAACGACTGATTAGTGGCTTCTTCTGAACACTGCAAAAAAGAGAGTTTTGAACTTTAAAACACGTAGTTTGATATTTACATTTTTTCTTTGTAGAAAACACCATCTATTAAAATAATCCCTTGTAAGCAACATCTAATGGGAAGCAAATAACTTGTATTTAGCAGTATTCACGCTTCACCTAATCAGCATGGTGAGACTGCTCACCTAACGTGTCGTAAGGGGCAACTTCGAAAACCCACCAATACAGTTCACCTTGGTAATGGTGGGCTACTGCCATCAAGTTTCAACTTGCTTGATCAAGTTTGCGATGTGGGGCTTGAATATTTCCTTTTGCAACTTGCTTCCATCCCACGAAATAGAAAGGATAATCATCATCATCTTGCACTTATAAACATTTGGCCACATGTAATACGACCAAGACCAAAACTATTGTCAAAAAAAGTCAAAACCTACACCATATTCATTGAACAAAATTATTGCAAAAACCTTTTGCTATGTTTGACAGCAGTGATTGGAAAAATATGTGTCAGTTCGGATAGGATATCCCGACGACGTAGTCCCAATTGTTTTACCAACTGCGATACTTTAAACTTTGTATCAATGCATGACTCATGATCATCATGATATACAAATTGCTCACGAACCAAATTCTTGCGATTTTCTTTACGTTTTTCTTCTAAAAACAAGAAATACAGTCAAGCCATAAAAACAAGGATAAGGATTATTAAACTTGCAAAAGTCCCAGTCTGAAACGAACACCCATCAGAAAATAGTAAAACTCGGACGTAGGCATAAATCAGTAGTTTGTTGAAAATGTTAGACATTTATCAATCATAGTTGATACGAAGGAAAAACATTTAGAATGAAGAAGGACGTGGGAGTGCTATGTAAAGCTGAAATCAAACCCTTAATGACAAAAGTGCTAGTTTCTATCTAGTGCTGTAAATTACGTCATCATAGTAACGTAACATTGGCAAAAGCAGACTTCAGATGGGATTTGAACCTACGATATCTATCAGTTACCCCTAGGGTAAGAACCTTATTAATTGCTTCATGTTCTGAGAGCCCTTGAAACCGGTTTTCTATTTGACTATTCAAAGAAAAACCCAGCATTAAAAATAATACACACAAAGAAAAACTGAGCTAAACACGAGCTTGCTTTTGTTTGCTGCAAATCCAAACCAAACTCCAATGCATATATTGAAACCTTATTTTAAATAACCCATAGATGTGACGTGAAAATCATTACTATATCAGAGAATCAAACACTGCAAACTCATATACAAAAATTTATACTAACTCCATATCCACTAACAAAAGCAAATGAAGTGCGATGGTATGAGCTTTATTAAAGGAGAGATAGTGATATGTGCGGAAAAGAACGACAGATTCTGCAGCGGTGGAAAGAAGAATGCAAGAACTATCAAAAATGATGTGACGAAAACAGATGGAAGAAAAAATTTTTAAAAGTGGATGATATCACCGAAAAAGAGAAAGGGCATAATATTGTTTTCAACACTGCAAAGAAAATGAAGAGAATCCAGACACCTTGTTGTTGTTACCCGACCCGTTTTCAGGGATGGGGGGCATGGTGGAAGACTATGGAGCCCCAGAAACCGGGCAACTCCCCAGGGCCTGAACCAGAAGTCATAGAGAGACAGCAAGTCACCAAAACGCAAGCAGTGCGAAGAGTATGTAGCTGGACAATGTAGAGTGAAATGAGAGGTGTGCTGGGATGAGTGTCCGCAGGCGCTTCAAGAAATATTCTCGATTCTGCCAATCCTAGAGAGACAAGAGCTCAACAGTAAGCCGTCTCCATTGCAGCAAAGACGAGAGAGAACACAACGAGTGTGACAAGGGAGCACAAGTTCTTCAGTGGAGATCAAGGAAACCTGTGTGTCGAAAAATTTAGATGAGACAGTATGCTTACAGACCGAGAAATGAGAAGAGTGGATAAGAAAGACAAGAGGGGATAGTCCGGAGACTTATTGTAACCTGATAGAACAGGAAAGAGAAGACAGTTCCTGCGAGATCTACCAAAAAGATTGAGGCAAAAGATGAAGGAGAAGACAGGGTGGTGAGGACAGAGCGAGAGTCAAATAGGAAAAGAGAAGTGGCAGACTTGTTGGTGCTGCCGAGACCAGCAAAGAGCTTGCAAAATGGCGCAGGCTTCAACAGAAAAACTTGACCATACTGGGCCTGCTGAGAAGAGTGGCATCAGTGCCACAGAGAGCAGTTTGCATGTACGCCAGAGCCACCTTTGCCAAAAAGGAAAAGGAACAGAGCCGTCTGTCCAAAGCACAAAACCGTAAGCTGGGAAGGATTCAAGGTGAGCAAGAGCTGCACCTTGACGAGAGAGAGAGAGAGAGAGAGAGAGGAATTAGAGCGGGAGCATGGAGAAGAAAGGGTGGCCTCCACACTGAAGAAACATGAGAGGGTGAATGGATGCAAAAGCTCTCCAGGAAGATCTGCAGAGTCTTGGTTTCACTCTAAGTCTGGCCAAACCTGAAATGGGAAAGGAGGTTGAGAGATGAACAGCTCACTCACAAGATGACAGAGTGAAAGGAGTCAGGGTGACTTGCAGAAGAGGTAGAGATGTCTCAGAAAGAAGTGGGAAAGGGGAGGACAAGAAGCAGCCAGAGATGGTGCGACTAGCCGCTCAGTGAAGGCAATCCAATTTGGTGACATTGGTAATCCTTAAGAAAGGAAATCATCTGGGTGAAGCATAAGTGAGAGAACTCCTTAGAGGGGCCCCATGAGGAGGCAGAGATACAGTGTAAGGCCTTGAGACAAGGGAAGAACTTACACATTTAAAAAAGGAAAGAGTGCAGTTGAAGGTGACCCTAAGAAAAGTTGGAGTGGAATTGAAATGGAGGCGTGAGTTGAGTAAGAGGAGGTTGGGCTGAAGGTTAGCTTGGTGGGGATCCACTGAAAAAAAACAGAGGCCTCACATTTGCTTGAATTAAGAGGAAGACACCAGTCCTCAGACCAGCACTCCAATCGAATCAGAGCTCCTTGTGTGGCCTCCACTGCAGTAGGGACCGATGAGGAGGAGGGCCAAATAGCCAGATTGTCAGCATAATAAGGAGAGCAGCTGAAAGAAGAAGGCAGAGAAACAGGGAGATTATTGATGAAGAGAGAGAAAAAGTACAGGGCCAAGAATTGATCCTAGAGAAACACCTCAATGAACTCAAAAAGGAATGACTTTTGTGATTTTGATAAACCACGCACATGTGCCTATCAGAAAGAAAAGATTAAGTCCAACAAGGAAAGCAAGCATGGAGGCCAGTCGAAATCAGCTTGTGAAAAAGGGCGAGGTGCCAGAGTCAAAAGCTTTCAAGAAATCAATAGTAGCGAGGATTGTCCATGAGCCTGATCTGGGCTTGATAAACCCATCCAAAATGGACTGAGAAAGAAACAAAATTTGATCTAGAGTAGACCGTCCAAGGTAGAAATGGCCTGGCGAGGAGAGAGAATGAAATTAGACTCCAGAAAGAAGAGTAGACGCGATACAATGATGCATGAAAAAAACTTTGAGATGCAGGAGGTGAAAGATAGGCTGGAAGGAAGCAGTAGAGTTGAAAGCCTTTCCAATCTTATGGATGGGAATAATGGAAGATGTCTTCCAGATGGAAGGAAAGGAATGCAAAGACCAGGAATGATTGAAAGCGTGGGGAAAAATCTATGCCAGAGTGAGGAAGGTGCTTTAGCATGGGATAGTCATCTTTGTCTGGGCCAGTGGCAGTGGACGAGGAGAGGTTTGTGGCATCCACAAGAAATTCAGTGAGGGAAAAGGGGAAGCAAAAGCACGAGTGAGACTCCTCAGGACACGCAGCTTGGCAGAGCTCAGAAAGGTTGCCTTTAGACTCTGCTACACAAGGCTTTTGGAAGACAGAAAAGTGGGATCTCAGGTAATCGGCAAAGACCGAAATTGCCTCCCTGGGAGAGAAGCAGTTGAGGAAGTTAGAAGAGAAGGAAGATGAAGAAGAGCCAGAGACAGAACAAAGGAGAGAGCACAAAGATTTAAGGTTAGATTTGGGTGAGACGGAAGAGCAAGTCACCTGCCATGCCTCAGCCTTGGCAATGACAGACAAAACAAGTGGGAAGTGGAGATGTAAGCCTGATGATCTTCATCGCTTCTGTGAGCAGCAGCAAAAGCCTTACATCTTTCACTAACCACTTCTTCCACTTCAGCAGACTGCCATGCTTTAGAATGGCATTTGATGCAGTTGAAAAGAATGAAAGATTTGGCTGCATTTATTGTCAGAGAAGTAAAGAGCACAGCAGCAGAGGAAAGAGAAAGAGATGGGTATTCCTCTGCAGAAGGACAGTTAGAGTCAAAGTAAAAAGCAAAGTCATCCTGGAGAGCTTTCAAAAAATTGAAGCAAGGGGAACGTTCGTTGTGGCGAAAGACTTGAGAAAGAGGGATGATCAGTAGAATTGGTAAGTGATCAGAACCCAGGTCCTGAAGCACCTCCCAGGAGCAAGAGAGGGCAAGGAGACGAGGGAGCAAAGGAAATATCAGGAAAGGAGCGATGAAGAGTAAGTATGTCAGGCTCGTTGAGGGGAAGGAGGTCAGAGGAGATGATCCAATCGAATTCTTTCTCCCCACATGGGTCAAAAATACCTTTTGAGTCCCAGAGGGGGGTGATGGCAGTTGAAGTTTCCCAGAATGAAGAGATTTCTGGAGAAGGAAAGAATGGAGGGAGAAAAGGAGTCGTTCTGCTCTGGACAGAGAAAAGCAAATGGGGAGCATAAACACTAAGAAATGAGAGTGAGGAGGAGTTGTTTAGTGAGATGTTGACCCCTACATAATCAGAGTGCGGGTCAAGCAAAGAAAGGGAGAAGGTAGAAAGTTCAGAGGAGGATAAGCCCTGCCTGATTAAAATGATAACGCTGCTGCTAGTGTGCGTGGCATTAGGAGAAAAAATGCCAGACCATGAGTGGGTGCAATCAGATCACAGAGCAGAGAATCTAGGGATCCGGAGAGAAAGATAAGTTAAGAATAGATTCCTCGATACAAATAAGGTCAACAGGATGAGACAAAATAAAGTGTGGTAGTTCAGTGCTCCTGGCTCGGAGACCTTCAGCATTACGTTGAAGAACATTGGGGGAGTTAGGGGGGAAGAGAAAGCAGGAGGTGCAGAGAAACAGCCAGGAACATGAGGCGGTGGTGAGGGTGCAAAGAGAGAAAATGCAAAGTGGGCAGAAGGAGGATAAGAGGTTTGAAGGTGAGGGTGCAAAGGGAGTGCTGCATTAGCAGAGGAGGGGCCAGATTGAACAGTAGAGATATACAAGCTGGAGGAGTCTGAGGAGGTAGTCACAGTGTTGGTAAGTGTGGGATCTACAGAAGAAGCAGGGGCACAGCAGGGGGCAGCTCAAGGAGTGAGAGTGACCAAGAGTTCTAAATCTAGAAAAAGAGAGTAGTGAGCACCTTAAATGGATCCATTTGAAGCAGGTGCAGAATTGCACTGACCTACCCCACCAAGTCACATTTCCAAGGCACACTGAACAGGGAAAGACGGGGCCAGGGTTAGGATGAACGTTGCCGCTCATCAGGAGTAGAAGAATGAAAAAACGAAGACGAGTAAGAGAAAGACGACCCATTTCAATAAGGCTGCACGCTGCTCTTCTGCAGTCGTTCAGGGGGCAGCACAATGAAAAAATGGTTTCTGTTTGGGGATTGCCCAGGGTAACTGGGACCCTCGGGAAGGCCAACAGCCATTTCAACTCAAACGGGGTCAGGGACTGCACCACCACGTTGAGGTGGCTGTTGATTTGGTGCACTTTAGTTAAAGGAGATATTACCAAATTATAAAAATTGGATTTCTCTTCAACAAACTGCACGGAGCAAAGCCTCATTAAGCCAAGCACCCTAAGATCAATAGTCGAGTTGTAGAAACAAAACACAATGCGTATCAACAGATAGTATTGATACAGATATTTGGTTCCATAATCCAGTGGTTGCGGTCGGGTGGTGCTTGTCCACAGATATGTTTTGTTTATAGTTCGTAAAGCTTTATCTTTACCTTGGTCAAGCAACTTGGACTTAAACAAGTCAGCCTTTTTCCGTTCAAAATTCAGTAGCACTTCTTCACGACTAATTAAATGCTTTATATGCTTGATGCGATTCTGAAGATTTTCCAGTTCGATTTCCTGTTAAAACATCGTAAAAAAGATCAATTATAATGAACGATTTTATAGATGTTTTGCAACGAACTTGTTCCCTCATCACAGGAAAATTGGTTGCTGTCCATAGCCTTGTGTCAACTTGAGTTTGATACATTTCTCACTAACCCATACGACAAGCATGCTAAGAGTGCATGACAAAATTGATAGCTCAAAATGTGCCCTGATGTATCATCCTGCAGAAGAGCAATAGCCTTGATTTTGACTTATTGAAAAAACTAAATACATCAATTGAAAGCTCTTATAGTATAAGTCAAGTTGATTTGTTACTAATAATCAACTTAAATATTTTTTATTAGAAAGAAAATTAGCCATTAGCTGTGCTTTTTTTTCCCAAACCAACAAAAATTAGCCATTAAAATTTTTCAAGCACAAAAAAGCACAGGTAGCGATCAATCTTCTTCCTGACAAAAAACAATTATGTCACTTTAAACAAATCAACTTGCTTTAAACTACAGACCATTGAAAGTGCTTTTAAATGATGTAATAAACATCATTGAAATATTGACTGCTCTGTTATATTGAAAACATCCCAGAAATGTAACCAATTGCTTCTTTGATCGTAACAAATGTTCAAGAACATTTGAAGCAAATTGAATATATACCCAATAGCTGGAATTCGATGAAGCTATCTTTGAAAACGTCAACATTCCAACACAATTTGTAAACATCTCAATCATCCTGAGCTTCAAAGTTTGAAACTCTTACAGTACAACATTCGTCAGAAAGGGCATCAAAAATTTGATCTTCTGTGTTGCTCCAGCGCAAAGTCCGGTTCCAAAGCGAGTGAATTATGACAGACACACACTAAATTAGCAAGTCAACACTCCTGCACATCAGGAAAAAGTCTACCCCCAAAGGTAAACCAACTTACTTGCATTATTTGCAAATTTATTGATCTTTTTCTAAAAATATCCCTAAGGATTTCATTTATTGCTTCCAACAGCCAGAACAGTGCGTACATAAAAACTTCCTAGATACTTGGGGTTAAAAGCAACAAACGAGCTGAATCACTAGTATCACTTTCAAAGCAAAGCCTGGTCTGTCTCATTTTACGCTGATTTTTAAGTAGTCAACATATATCGGTTTGCCTTAAAGGAGGGAGGGGGACAGAAGTGGAATGTAAAATTCAACTTCTTAACAAACTTTGGTGAAAAAATATATTTCATCTACAAATTAAGGTTATACAGCCAGCAATCAAGTGTTAACTCCACTAGAAGTTTCCAGTGTATTCGTACAAACAATAAACAGCATTCAGCCACATCTCACCCTGCACCACAAAAAAGTAACTTCGTAAGATATTACAAAACAGCTTTGCTTTTAAGTGAAATGAAAGTGCTTTTAGACAAATATGCACTATGTACAAGAAGTTAACGCCAGGAAGAGGCAGGGAGGAAACAGCGTCGCTACTTGTAGGCCGCAGGACTATCGAAATAGGTATAGTTTGCCATCGTCGTCTAAAATTCAAGTGCTAATGGAACAATGGCAGTGCGTTGATAAATTATTTTTGACGGGAAAGCTCAGGTGGTTTATTTTTGATTAAAGTAGCCTCGAAGATGGATAGATGGAAGATGTAGCGATAGCAAACACTATCAATTGATTGTCATTGTAGGTGGAAGCATAGTCCTGATTTTCAAAAACACGGTGTCCTATTGCAGATTCGTAGTCGCATTTGTAGTCCTATTGCATAAAGGAAGGGCAAATTATCCTTGTAAATTGCAGGTAGTATATATTTGATGAAGAATATAAACCAAAGTTTAGTCGCTCTGCACCAATTACTCATTGCAGTTTTGATTTGCTTCTGGAATTTAAGGGAAGTGTAACCCATCCAAGGAAGTTTCTGGTAAACTGAGCATTTTAGGGGCCTTCTTTCTTGAGGGCACAGAATTTAATAATAGCCTTGGATATACCAGCCTGAATAACACTACATGGGTAGCCATATTTGCGAAGGATAGTTTTGATATTGACCAGTTCTTGTGATAGTCTGTGTCTGGAGCAGATAGTCAGAAGCCCGGTGCACTAGGGTTCCAATAAGATTCGTCCTCGGTTTGGATGCCAAATTTCAATGTGTATATTGTCCAGTAAAAGTCGGTTTGCTATATACACACATGAAGAATTCTGAGTCAATATTCTCAGTTAGATCGTCAAGGAAAGGCAGTTTGAAATCTGCTTCTCTTTTAAAAGCAAAGTCAAGCAAGGATGTAAAGAATCTAGTACCGAAAGAAAGCTGTCACAGTCGGATTCCTAGTTGAAGATGACAAAGGTGTCGTCAACCTTGCGAAAATACAAGACGGGTTTGTTAGCTCGCTGAAACAATTCCTTCTTATAGTATCCAACGAACATACTGGCAAGTGCTGGGCCAAGTGGAGAGCCTATGGCAACATCATCAATCTATTCGTAAACAGCAAACAGTATTGTTGAAACTGAATTCAACGAACGAAATAGCTGCGATGAGCAAGCCAAATAGTGCTTTACAAATAGTAGGTGGAGTTTCAGCACAAAATTGAATGGTTTCTGCCAGTGAGATATTAGTAAATATAGTAGAGATATCAAACGAGCAAAGAAAGGTACTTTCCGGATCTAAATAGAGTTGTGGTATAATTTCAGTAAAAGAGAAAGAATCTTTAATGCAGTGGTTTGAATAAAGATCTAGGACTGGTTAAAAAAGGCTGGTAAGGAATTTGGCCAGTTTATTACAAGCAGATCCTATGATAGGAAGAACTGGACGTAAATGATAGAAAAAGTATCTTTGTGAAAATGCAGGTTTAATTCTTCCACTCCCAACTGCGGCTTGGCAATAGGACACCATGCACTTGAAAATCAGGACTATGCCTCTGCCTACAATGACAATCAATTGATATTGTTTGCTATTGCTACATCTTCCATCTATCCATCTTCGAGGCTACTTTAATCAAAAATAAACCACCTGAGCTTTCCCGTCAAAAATAATTTATCAACGCACTGCCATTGTTCCATTAGCACTTGAATTTTAGACGACGATGGCGAAACGCAACTATTTTGATAGTCCCGCAACCTGTAAATAGTGACGCTGTTTCCTCCCTGCCTCTTCCTGGCGATAACTTTTGATAAGAGCCAAACAAAAACGTTCAAGTTTTCACTCATTACTTAAAAGTGTGCTATAAATCTGTTTTCTATAGCTTTTTT
This sequence comes from Trididemnum clinides, assembly GCA_963675345.1. Classification (NCBI taxonomy): domain Eukaryota; kingdom Metazoa; phylum Chordata; class Ascidiacea; order Aplousobranchia; family Didemnidae; genus Trididemnum; species Trididemnum clinides. The sequence goes on from OY776293.1 coordinate 27,233,898, forward strand.
CAACGTTAAACAAAAAATTTGCATCACTAAACAATTGTTAAAGTACGTACAATGTTTAACGTTCTTTCTCTTTGCTTCAAGTGTTCTTTTATGTTCGTTTTTGCCATTGAAACTTTTTCTCCTGTTATTCGAACTAAATTTTTGGCAACAATAATCCTGAAAAAACAAGACAAATTTTAAAAAAACTTAATTTGATGTAGAAAAACGAATCGCTGACTACAAAAACTTACTGACAGTCCACTTAAACTGCCGCAAAAATTTTTTTGCACATAATCAGTAGTCTGTCAAGGGTTAGGCTGGGGTCCGCGTTAGTTGGAAGAACACTGACACAAATTTAAAAATACATGGTATTTTGAATAAGCATAGCAAAACTGTGGCTCTTTGACATATACTTGAGAAGCAGCCTCGCGGTGTTTGTTTATGAGCAAGACAGACTTTGTGAGCTTGAGCTGCGACCCAATCATGTAAACTCGCGTCAAAACGACCAAATTAGAAGCTTAGTAAAAGCAGAAGCAACGCGACCAAAAGACATGTGACTTCATCGAAAATTCAATTAAGTCAAAAAGGAACTGTTGTCAACTCAAGCTCAGAATGACATTATGTTAATCAAATTTCGGTCGACTGATGACCACAGTGTTGACTTTTGTAGCTTCTCAAACGGTGAGAATGGTGTTGATCTTGTACATGAATTTGAAAAAAGCCTTTGAAAGGCTATGATTAAAGGGCACAATCTTTGATGACTATGCGGAAATTTCCAGAATCGTATTCAGAAAACGTCTGATAAATCTGCGGCAAAAGCATGAGTTTTGGAAAAAAAAAATAAAGTGCGCCAAATTTAGAATCAGGCACAAAGGTAGCACCGATTTGCTACAAAATTGACCTAAAAGAAATCACACCTCTCGCAAAGAAAACCTTTTTCAGTAAAATTTCAACTAGTATTTCATCACCTACCTCTTTAAGGAAGTAATATTGTAAGACGCTTTAGTGTCAATGCTATCAAACACATGGAAGGAAAGTTGAGCCCAATGAACTTTTACAAACTCCTCACTGCAGTAATACAATCCATGTAACTCAAATATGACAGCATTGGAATAGAAACTAAAGCTTGAACTGTCGAGCTAGAAAACAAAAGACAATCAAACCAAACAAATACCCAAAAGATTCTTTTTTGCATTTGATTAAGTTGGTATCAAAGTTGGCATTACAAATACGATAAGCCGCTACTGATCGAAACTCCAACCCTATCTTTCAATTTCAATACAGTTTTAGTACAGCAAGCAATTCTGGCCAGTAATGTAAAAAGACAATGACATTCAACAATTCCAAAACACAAAAGTAAGTCCATACTTTCGGCAAGAGATGTGACTTAAGAGTTCATGTCGTTATTACTGCTATTAGCAGATCAGTAATCAGTTTACAATTAAATTATTCATGAAACGTTTTGGTGTTACATTTTGTGCTTCAAGGTATCTAGATATATACATACACACACATATGTGCTAGCTGGCTTTGCCGGCATTGCCCGGCAGGACTTTTATCACCGATGTCAAGGTTAACAATATCGGTACAGCCGGCCAAGCCAGTTTCACCCAACGAAAATAGTAATAAAAAGTTTGTTTTTTCACATAGCCAAATCTCGTTCAAAAACACAAGCAGCAGTTTTTTGAAATGCAATTGATATAAAAAAATTTGCAGGATTGTACATGGCCACTACATGTCTCCAAGGTTCTTGAACCCCTGGCAACATCTTATTTGCCATGTTTTTGTCCATTAAATTGGACAAGTTCTTCGATTGAAAGCATATCAAAGTTGTGCAAGGGGGCCAAAGTAATTACAGTCGAGTCCGGTTAATTGCTTATCGGACAATCGCATAACCTGTTTTATCGCATTGAAATCGTAAATCCCAAATCACGGTCAATTATTAGCTAAGAAAATATTTTGGATAATCGCATAGCGGTTTATTGCATAATCCGCTTAATTGAATAGAATTGGAAACAATTACTCGATTACTAAACACAAGGTTGCAAAATTTCAGTGACAAAAACACGATTGTTTCAAAGTCTTAACAGAAACAAAATGAAAGGTACACAACAACGCCGATTGCCATCGTCACAAAATGAAAAAGGCCGCCCCCGATTAGAGATCAAAAACAACCTGCGATGTGATTGATGTTCAGTGATGCAAATCTTGCGCTTGAATATCACGTTTATGTGAAGCAGTTTTACAAAACAATCAAGTTGAGAACGACGATGCTAATGAAGAAAACTCTGCCGATGCAACTGCTGTGATTCCACCAAAAAACAGAGATGTGCTTCATGCACTTGAAATATTTAGACGTCTACTGTAATTTGAAGGGGAGAATACGGACACATTTCTTCGACAAGAAAGAAAAAAGCAAGATATCATGCAAAATAAAATTAAACAACAATCGTCAAGTATTTCGCTGGAAACAAATAAAATTTAATTAAACCCTTTATTTGCATGTTTTTATTTACTTTTTAAGCAAGAATAAGACAATCGCATTGCGCTTGCTTTGAAGCATGACGTGCAGACGTTTTTATGAATGACTTCGCACTTTTACATAAATGCATAATTCGCTTAATCGCATAAAAAGGCTTGGAAAATTGACTATGCAATTAACCGGAATCGACTGTAATATGTATTTTTTGAATTAAGATAATGAATGCTGGACCTACTTAAGAATTTGTCATTACTGTAGGGGGACTTGAGCACGCATCTTGCTTGGGCCTGGCATAAACGCAGCCAAGCAAAGAGCAAACTAGCTTGAAATCAAATGCTCGCAGTTAAGTTATTACAATAGCAGTGCCCCCATCTTTAATTTCGAGTTTAAAAATATCGGTTCAGCCAGCTTCACCGAATTGATATTTGTAAGAACAGTAATAAAAAGTTGATGCGTGTTGACATAGCCAATTGTCGTTCCAAAATCAAAAGCACCAGTTTTTTTTAAAGGAAACCGATTAAACCTTAAAAAACAATACAGGGGTTTGCGCATTGCTGTCATTATTTTTCAAAAGTTTCTGCTTTTGATTTGATAGAGTTCCGAGAAAGGTGATGGAGTGGGCGATGAGAAAGAAAGGTTTACCAAAAGTAATCGTAAGAGCGGTGATGAGTCTCTATCATGGGGCAAAAATGAAAGTTCGACTGGGACCTGAGTTATCTCAGGAATTCTTGGTACAAGTTGGTGTACATCAAGAATCTGTGTCGTCGCTACTGCTTTTTGCAAATGCAGTAGATGTAATCTCGGAGAATGCAAAAAAAGAATTGATGAATGAAATTTTGTAAGCGGATAACTTGGTTTTAATGAGTGACAGTATGGAGAATTTGAAAGAGAAGTTTTTAAAATGGAAAGAGGCGACGTTTGAAAGCATGGGGCTAAGGGTGAACATCAAGAAAACCAAAGTGATAGAGAGCGGTTCAAACGGTGATGTACTCAAAAGTAAAGTTGATCCATGTGCCAAGGGCAGCGACAGGGTGATGGCAAATTTGGTGATGTGTACAAAGTGTGGTAAATGGCAGATGCACGAAAATGAAAAGAGTGACTTCAACTCTTGCAAAAGGTTTTGTTTGTAAACTATGTGTTTATACAAAAGAAGGAATTGTGGAACCAGGTGAAAAATTATCACTTTTTTGACCGGGTTGACTTTGTGAAGAGCTTTTGTTTTTTGGGAACAGGTTGAACGCCAGTGGTGGAAGTGAAGCAGCAGTAACAGCAAGAACTAGAATTGGATGGATAAAATCTAGAGAATGTGGGGAGTTGCTTTATGGGAGAAAGTTTTCGTTAAAAATGAAAGGAAGAATTTATCAGAGTTGTGTAAGATCAGCAATGCTGTATGGGAGCAAGATGTGGTGTCTAAGGAAGAATGAGAAGGCAATTTTGAGAAGAACTAAAAAAGCCATGATGAAAGTAATATGTGGATTAAGATCATTGACAGAGTGAAGGTCATAGTGGTGTTTACGAACTGTCAAGAAGCACGAGGTGAATCCGGCCACCTGCGTTAACACGGACAAAACCAGATTTAAAAAACTGGATCTCTCTCTTCTGGAGTTCCTGGCTTCATCTTACTTACCTTGTTTGGTACGTATAAACTGAACTTGCTTGCAATTGAAGCAGCCAACTATTTCAAAAAATTCTATTTGTTCATTTTATGAAGTGCAAGGAAGTAAAACTTTCAAGTTGTGAGTTGGAGAGGACCCAAAGTACGGTAACTTATATATGTATTTCCAAAAATAGCCTATTAAACATTAGAACCACTATTTATGACATTTTCGTAGCTGAATGCCTATTTGTATGATCTAAATTCTAAAGCCTGTGGCTGCACGCATGTTGATTGGTCCTGGCATAAACGCAGCCACGGAAAGAGCAAACTAATCCAAAGTTATGCATCTACGATCTGATCTCGTATCCTTTATCTCAACATTACTAATGACTGGCAATAACAGTTATTAGTAATGTTGAGATTAAGGATACGAGATCAGATGGCTGTGTCAGCTTCACCCAATTGCAAAGGAAATGGCTTCAACATTTAGATCACACGTAGCTCGATACTAACATTTTGTTGCAAAAGATAAGACAGGACCATCTTTACCTCTGCGTTTTTGTAGGGGGATTATCAATTTATTTGTTTGGAGTAGGGTACTTTTTAAAATATTTGGATAAATCTTTTTAGTAAATGTTGATAGACAACACCAAAGAAGCATACAGAATTAAATATTTCACAAGCCTCTATAATACGAATTTTAAATCTATTGAGCTTATTGTCCATGGCTAATTCACGACTTATTGGAAAATGACCCAGAGAGACAGCTGTAATTTAGTGAGATTGTGTTGAACATGATTGAAAATGATCCAGCAATTTGAGATAACATTGTGTGGACCGATAAAGCTTCTTTCAAATTATCTGGTCATGTTGACAGACATAACTTTATGTTTACTGGTAGAGTGAGAACAAACATTTAACAACAGAGCTAAAACTAAACCAGCCTGGTGTCAATGTTTGGGGTGGCATTTCAAGTTTTAGGGTAGTAGAATTTTTTGATGGAACAGTGATAGGCGATAATTATCTTGAAATTACAAAGAATCAAGTTGTACCACAATTACAGCTACAACCTTACTTATTTATTTCCAAGAAGATGGGGCCCCTCCACATTATTCAAGGGAAATCCGAGAGTATCTCAACAAAACATTTCTTGAAAAATGGATTGGCCGCAAATATTTTAGATCAAAATATTTAGAAAAAGTCGTCCATCAGTTAACAAGCCCACCTGCTAAAGAAGCCCAAAATCGTTCAGTCCCAAGACGGGCTTAATAAGCGGTGTCTACTGTACATAGAACCTGACAAAGAGCAAAATGTAATACTGAAAACGTTAATCAATTATATTTTTTATAACATGAATGATGGTGAACTGCTAGTAGTAATATCACGAACAAAGACATAATAACTACATCTATCAACTTGCTGTTTTTCACAATTTAATAAGGCAAGCAAGAACTTTATTATCCAGTTGTCATTTCTAACAAATACAAGAAAAGACCTACAAAGGCATTTAAAAAACAAAAAAGCGCATATGTATATATATATATATATATACCGATCTTCCAATGCAGATTAACTTTTGCAATGAAACTGAGCATTCCAAGACAGGCACATAGTCATCTTTAGTACTGGCACCAATCCACAAGCAAAAAAGAAATTCTAGAAAACGTTGATAGTAACAATTTTTATTTTTTCAATTTTTATATCTAACCATTAAGCAAAAAAAAGGTTAGTGTGCAATGGACAATTGATTTCATTTTTTTGCAAAAACGACGCATATTGTATTAGAATTGACATTACGATTAAGCATAAATTTACACCTTGGTATCCTAGCATTGACCAATTGATATTCTAACTTTAAATCTTTGTATCCTGGCCTTACCCTACACTATCATACACTTAATCCCAATATGAATAACCTTGTTTAACACGGATTGACCTTGTTGAGTAGAATGCTAAATGTGACTGATGCACGAAAATATTGCTTCTGAACATTATGTTGTAAGAAGAAAGCAAGCTTTACGTGAATATTGCAAGTTGGTTTTCATATCAATGCATATCCAAGCATGGACAGACGTTAATAAATTTACAATTGCTTTTGGTGATACAGAACTTTCATATTGCTTTCAAAAAAGTTTAAGGCAAAAATAGCATTTTTCAACGTTATATTAAAATAATTTGTTTGTGATACAGGACGAGTTGCAAATTAGCATCCAAAACTTGTGACAAATCAATTTTGACACAATTTAAGATAAAAGGCATTGTTTATTGTAGTTCTTTTTATTTTGCATGATGTCATAATTAGCGAGTGTCAAACGTAAAGCTTTTATCAAAAGAGCGGTATAAAAGCTATTAACCAAAAAAACAATCAAGTGAAAAAAAAGCATACTCTGCTAGATAACAAAGTAATAACAAGGGTTTTTAACCTGTCTGATTAATTATATATAGGATGGTAGTTCTCTCAACTTTTTTGCTTTTGTGGACTGCTAAAAATCCAAGTAATTAATTGCAGACTGAAAACTTGAAAAATTATCTATTTGGCTGCAAATTATCTACCATGCGATTAGAATCTTTCAATTTGTTTCAGCTTATTTTTATTTTTCAATGAAGTTGTTCACCAGGCATTCAAATAAAAAGTAAATTCTGTCAATCATTCAATAGGTGACTAGCAACCACACAAATATCTTTGGTAGTGCTTTTATTTAGGCTGATGAACAAGATTTGGTTTCTATTTCTGTTTGTTGTTGATTGCACATACAAAATTTGTTGCATTAGGGCATAGAGGTAGGTTATCATTGGGTTGGAGATATGGAAATCATATTATCTTATTATTGTGGACCTTGTCCACAAAAAAATACAGAAGAAAAACACAAAAAAATAAATACGGAGAAAAATACAGAAAGTATATAAGGGATGTGAAAGTAATTCCATGTGAACTTCAGCGCAGGCTGGTGGTCGTAGATATAGATAAAAAGGTTCTAAAAAAGGTTGTGAGAAAGCAATGAATTATAAGAAGATTTGGAAGGTAAATGAAAACCAAACAAGAGTAAGATTTGAAAAAAGAGTAAAAGAACTAGAAAGCACAGATGTGCTTGATTTGTGGAAAACTTTCAAGGAAGATGTTCTAAAGGCATGTGATCTTTCTTTCTTTCTTTTGGGAGGGATCCACATTTTCAGATGCTGGCAGTGATGGTACTCAGCCAGCATCGTGTGTCGACATCCAAAACTGTCAATCCACGTATTCCTGTAGGTGCCCAATGTACAGGGCATGTCAGAATGATGTGTTCTGCAGTCTGTTCTACAGCACCACACTCGCAATTCGATGTAGGAGCAAGGCCCCATTTGTGCATGAACGACTGAAAACACCCAACACCAGCCTGCAAGCGGTTGAGCCTGACCCATGATGATCTGGGCAGGCCCATCCCCATTGGCCTAGTGCTTGTCCTAGGAATGAAAGCACAGAGATCAGATGAACACTCCGAGTATTCCGTGCTCCATTTAAAGTCAGTCCATTGAGCTGCACGAAAATCCAATTCAGTTAGATCTTGCAGTAACTTCCATGCAGCGGGCACAAAGGGGCATCTACAGGGTGCGGACAAAGTTCTTGGACAAAATATAATACTTAATTTAATAACTCTTAAACATATCCATTAACTTCACACTGTTGAATATTAATAATTTCATCACTCCTCTTTCAGATTGTAACATATATTTGTCAAAATTTAGCTTTAATATAGAGTATGAGCGATAAACGTGCAGCCATCATTGAGCTCTATCGCGCGGGAAAGACAAATTCTGAGATTTTGAAACTTCTTAAAAAGCTCCGAGATCAACTGTTTACCACACGGTTAGCAGGTGTAAAGAACTTCAAAGTACCGAAGATCGTCCTCGAAGTGGAAGACCACAATCTTCTCGGACGCCAAAGATGATTAATGCTGTCAGAGCCAGAATCCGACGCAATCCCAAAAGATCCATGAGGGCAATGGCCCGAGACATGAATGTCAGTGAGAGGACGATCAGAAACATTGTTAAAACCGATTTGAAGATGTCGTCTTTTAAAATGCAAACTCGTCAGCACCTCACAGACCTCCAAAAAAAAAAGACTGGCTCGAGCAAAGATTCTTCTTAACAAGTTGAAGGCAGGTACGGACACGAGCGAGGCTCGAGCAAAGATTCTTCTCAACAAGTTGAAGGCAGGTACGGACACGAGCGAGATTATTTTCTCTGACGAAAAATTGTTCACTGTCGAGGCAATCTGCAACCGACAAAATAACAGAGTCCTAGCGAAGTCTTCTGCAGACATTCCTGACTCTACGCGAAGCGTTTTCAGGCGACAGAAATCTTCTTCTGTCATGGTGTGGGCTGCTATTTCAAAAACATGGAAGTCCCCCCTCATTTTTGTTCCACAAGGAGCAAAAGTGAATACAAAAGCGTACATTGAAACAATCTTGACTCCTGCGCTTCAAGCAGCCAAAAAGCACTTCAAAGACAAGCCGTTCATCTTCCAACAAGACGGTGCACCATCACACACGTCCAAGAAGACACAGAAGTGGTGCCAAGACCATTTTCCAGGATTTTGGAGCAAGGAGGTTTGGCCACCCTCATCACCAGATCTCAACCCGATGGACTTTTGTGTTTGGTCCCTTTTGGAGGCAGATGCCTGTGCTTCTTCTCATGTGTCAGTTGGAGCCCTCAAGAGTTCTCTTGAGAAGGCATGGGCGAAAATACCCAGAGAAACCCTGCGTAAAGCAGCAGAGGGCTTTCGTGGCAGACTTGAGCGTGTAATTCAGGCCAGAGAGGGACATATTGAATGACATTTTGTACTACTGTTCATGAAAGTCATACCAAATAAAAAAAATTAATTGTTTGTAGTTATATTCATGATTTACAGAATTATCAAATTTTTACGTTGTCCAAGGACTTTGTCCGCACCCTGTAGATTTTAGTCTCTCTCTGTAGCCGTCTGGGGACCCAGCCAATAATTCATGAAGAATATGGCCAGGGTCCAGACTGCCACGATATGCCAGGGAGAGTGTTGCTCCTAAACGGCGAAGCTCAGCTGGCTGGATAAGTGCGAGGACGGGTAGATAGTCTGTTGGAGTTGGACGCAGGCATCCAGTGACAATGCGCAATGCGTCGTTGAGAACACTATCGATGAGGCAAGTGTGTGCACTGCGACACCAAACTGGTGTACAGTACTCTGCAGTAGAGTAGACCAGAGATAGGGTGGCTGTACGCAGTGTTTTAGCTCCAGCGCCCCTCCCCCCAACCTGAGCCTGCAAGTTGTTTCATCAGTGCAACGCACGTTGTTAGTTTTTTGTGCAATGCCTCAAGGTGATGACAAAATGTGAAAGATCTGTCCAGTTTAACTCCAAGATAGGTAGGAACTGGACAGAATGGCAGGTGTTGGCCATTGTTGTAGACATTAAGCTCACGTTTGGCCTCTCTGTTGTTCAGGTGAAAGGCTGTTGTCACCGTTTTAGTGTGGCTGAGCTGTAGATATGTTGAGATTGTAGTCATGTCTTGGCTTAAGACCCCCTCTAGGTCCTTCCAGTCATCAGAAGAGTATAACAGTGCCAGAGCATCGGCATAAGCATACCTTCTGGAGACCGTTGAAGGAAGATCGTACACATAGATGTTGAAAAAAAGGGGTGCCAAGACCGATCCCAGTGGGACGCCGTTTTTCAGACGTCGCAACCTGCTTCGCTTGCTGTCACTGGTAGTAAGGGTGAAACTTCTATTCTGGACAAGTTCCATGATCATACGAACCATGTGCTTATCCGGGAGAAGTCTCAGCAGCTTGCAGGTGAGACCACGATGCCAGACAGTGTCATATGCAGCTGTCAGATCTACAAACACAGCACCGACCTTTTTTGCCTTGAAAGAATCCTTGATGTTTTGTGTTAGTAAAACAACTTGATCCACTGTCGATTTACCATGTCGAAACCCAGCCTGCTTGCCTGGGAGCAGGGGGTCGACAATAGGTTCTGTACGAGCATAGATCAGTCATTTGAGGATCTTGTAAAGGACACAGAGCAAGGAGATGGGACGATAGCTCTTTGGGTCCTCTACAGGTTTCTTTGGCTTTGGGATCGCAACTACAAGTGCTCTTCTCCTGGGGATTTTGAGTTTGGGACTTTGGGAATTTTGAGTTGGCGCAAGCAGGAAGAGAGGAAGCCACATAACCAGGACTTCAAAGCAGTTCCAGCATGGATTATAAGCTCCGGGCAAATAGAATCAGGGCCTGGAGCTTTCCCTGGCTTAACATGTTGGAGAGTGGCAGCAAATTCTCTGAACGAGAAGTTGCCAGAGAGATTCACTGGAGATGGTATCAAAGCCCTCCAACGATCAAACACTTCTTGAGACATGAGTCGAGACGACTCACGATCAACACCCTTGTATTTCCCGTTTCTTACCAGCTGAGCAGCAATGGCGTTAGCTGAAACGAGACAGTTACGGGGGCTGTGTTGCGACCTGCCAGTAAGGTTGTTAATTGTGCTCCATGCTTTTCTGCTTGAGTGTGAGAAGTCGATGTTTTGGACTGCCTCCGACCATCGGTCTCTGCGTTTCCTGTCAAGCCAAGTTATTAGGACTGTAGCAGCCCTGCTTGACTGGTCTCCAGCAGGAGACTGCAGAAACGTTTGGTAGAGGGCCTCACCCTTAGCATCCCAGCACGGTATGTAGGTGTTACGATGACCGCGTGGGATAGCTTTCTTGGCTGCTTTGCTGATGGTATTGCAAAGGTCCTGGTAGGCCTGATCCACATTTGTTGAATCAGGTGATGGCAAATTCCTTGCAAGGCATGTGATGAAGTGTATGGAAGAAGTCTGAGAGAGATCAAGGAGACATGTGGTGGTGGAATGAAAAGGTCAAGGATACCATAGCACCAAAGGAGACATTTAAAGAGCTGTACAGGTTCCCATCAGAACAAAATATGACTCGATACAAACGTATAAGAAATTAAACAAAAAAAATTGTTGCTAGGGCTATGAGAATGGAAGCTAATCAGGAGTTGAATGATTTATATCAGAATTCTAATATCGTTTTCTACTTCCTTAAAATAAAAAAGGAAGGGAAGGATCTGGAAGGAGGAAGGTGCTTAAGAAGAAGAGATAGACGATTGGGTTTTATTGAAGAAGATAGGGCAAAAATTTTGAAGGAACACATGGAAAAGATCATGAACAAAAAGAACAAATGGGACTACATGGTGGAAACTGATGTAGTTGAAGGGCCAGTGGAAAAAGTAGCTCATAATGAAATTGTGGAAGCAATGCAAAGGATGAAATCAGGAAAGGCAACTGGACCATCTGAAGTAAGGGTGGAGATGATAGTTGCAAATGGTGAAATCGGGGTGAAAGTGATGATGGAACTATGCCAACGTGTATTGGATGGTAGAGAAATGCCTGATGAGTGGAAAAACTAGTGTGACTGAGCCTATCTTTAAAGGAAAGGGTGATGTGATGAGCTGTGGATCATACAGAGGGGTGAAACTGCTAGAACATGCCATGAAAATTGTTGAAATGGTGCTAGAGAGATAAATACGAACACTAGTCAATTTGAATAAAATGCCGTTTGGATTTATGCCAGGAAAAGGAACAGTGGATGCGATATTCATTGTGAGAAGAATGCAAAAGGATTATCAAAAAAAGGACAAGAAGTTGTATATGTGTTTTGTTGACAAGGAAAAAGCTTTTGATAGAGTACGAAGAAAAGTGGGCCATGAGAAAGAAGGGTCTATCAGAAGTAATGGTTTGGGCAGTTATGAGCTTGTATGATGGTGCAAAGACAAGAGTGAGGGTGGGATCTGCATATTCAGAGGAATTCGAAGTAAAAGTTGGTGTACATCAAGGGTCTGTGCTGTCGCCACTATTGTTTGCAATAGTTGTGGACATTATTACAGAAAATGGAAGAAGAGGTGTGGTTAATGAATTACTGTATGCAGATGAGCTTGTTCTCATGAGCAAAATCATGGAAGACTTAAAGGAAAGGTTTTGGAATTGGAAGGATGCACTAGAAAGTAGAGGTTTGAAGGTTAACATCAGAAAAACAAAAGTGATGGTAATCGGGTCAGAAGGCAAACTATTCAAAAGCATGATAGATCCATATGGAATTGTGGGAGGAGAGTCATGGCCAACTCAGTGTTGTGCACTAAATGTGGAAGCTGGGTTCATGGAGAATGTACAAAAATAAAGAAAGTTACCCCTAGGTTGGCAATGCATTTTGTTTGCTCGAAATGTAAACGAACAATGGAAGGAACAGTGGATTCAATCGAGAAGTTGTGCGATGAAGTGGAGACAGTGAATGATTTTGTTATTTGGGAGACAGAATAAATGCTAGTGGTGGTTGTAAAGCAGCAGTTATAGCAAGAGTAAGAATCGATTGGGTAAGATTCAGGAAATGTGGAGAGTTATTGCTTGGAAATAGGTTTCCTCTGAAGATGAAAGGTATAGTTGTTGCATAAGATCAGCAATACTGTATGGAAGTGAGACATGGTATCTAAAAGAGAATGAAAAAGCAATTTTAAGGAGAACAGAGAGAGCTATGGTTAGAGCCATGTGCGGTTAGAAAGTTGTTGACAAAAAGACAACTGAAGAACAAATGGACATGTTGGGGTTGAAGGAAACTATAGACCAGTTAGCAACAGCAAATGGAGTTAGATGGTATGGACATGTGCTGAGGAGGAATGACGGTAGCATTTTGAGGGTTGCTCTGGATCTTGAAGTGAGTGGCAAGAGAAAGCGAGGATGACCAAAGAAGACCTGGAAGAAGCAAGTGGAAGAGACAGAGGTTGATTTGAAGGAGGATGTCCTGAGACAAGACAAGTGGAGAGATGGAGTGTGAGCAATTGCAGAAGGAATGGGGTAAATCCGGCCATCTCTGCTAAGGGAACAACACTGGATAAAAACTGAATAACTACTACATCTGGCAGTTGAGAACCATTGATATAGAGAACATAATGCTACACATACACCAGAGTGCAAAGTGGACCAGTGCTCTTCAACCTTATTAGTGTCAAAGAATCTCTTGCGCTCTTTTGCAAACATCATGGAAACCCCCTCCTTACTGAAAAACGAGTATAATTGATAGGAAAAAACTTCAATTATAATAAGTGCTACACAAGTTGTACATGCATACAACTATACCAGCATTTCTAGCCTGGAATAAATTCACCAATGGAGGTAAACTTTTTTACCACCAAAAATATGCATTAAAAAAGTGTAAAACTAAAACGGTATTTTTTTTTGAAGAACAACTACTTGAAATTGGTTGTTTTGCTCAAGTAATCAAAAAATCTATTTCTCAACTTAATGACCTCTTTTTCTAAATCAACTACTCAAAAGTGATGGCACTGCCTCACATCATGTGTTCATAGTAAAGTTGCTCGGTTATGTCAAGTTATTTTTGTTTAATTAAAAAAAAAACGATATAATTTGCCAATGAAAACCAAAAGAGGATAAATCGCTGCAGAACCCTCTAAACCAGTGGTTCCCAAACTTTTTAAGCCACGACCCACTTTTCAAAACATAAATATGTGGGTCCCACGTAATTCTGTACATACCTCGAAGTACTTGGAAAAAGTACAGTGAAAACAAACATTTATTCAAGATGTTAATTCACTTCTAAATTATTTGAGGCAAAGCATGCAGTAATTTCAATTTTGCATAACTTTCACGACCCACTGAAATTACAGCCACGACCTACCAGTGGGTCGCGACCCATAGTTTGGGAACTGCTGCTCTATACGCTTCACTGTACATAAGGAATCCACAAACCTTGTTGAAGAGTAATAAACAATGCTATATTAAAAAATTACCTGTAACTTTTTCATTACTTGATGACTTAAGACTAACATTTGACCATGTAGGGTTGAAAGAATAATTCAATTGGTCACTTCTAAAGTATTCCACTGCAAATTAAACAATATGTACTAGATCCATCACAAAACTTAAAGCAAATAAAACCCTTTATCAAAAGGTTATTAGCATAAAATTGAAAGTAGCTGATGCTATTTTAACCAATCAGAATATGTACTTTGCACTGTACAACACACTCTGTCTTAATCCATCTTTGTCGTATCTACATTTGATAAAAGCCACATTCAATAATATCGCATTATTTAGGCAAAACAGCATTTTAACCCAAACCATAATGAATTTAATAAACACTAAAGAGATAAAACTGGATTAAACTTAACTTTTACACAAAATATCATGAATGAACCAAAATCATTCCACAATAAAAATTACAGTCATACATGAATCTGTTTAAATGGTGATTTAAATAACTTAAAAAGAATCAAATACCTTTAAATATGTTGACTATTCCAGGCAGCAGTGCAACAAAAAGTCTTACTTTGTCAATACCAGTGCAGAGAACTCCATAACCATTTTTAAAAAATTTTTGTTAAGTGAAAACTTCCTTAAAACCATGGGGCAAATTGTCACTACTCACCACCACATTGCGATGGTGATAGGTGGTTTGCAAACAAAAACAAACAGCTTTAAAGAAAAGCAAATTCCAAATTCTTTTGTTTTCTGCATTGGGCACTGGCACTGACAAATATTTACCCTGATTTGCAAGATTGAGAGTTTAATGTGTGTTGTGCTTGGCGTTGGAAATGTTGCACCACTGGGAAGAGTACTAAACAGGAATTTTTCTTGCTGGACTACAGCGGCTGCGGCAGGAATGCATCTACTTCCAACTGATAACTTCAAAACAAGCCCAAAAAAGCGTTCCCAACATTTTCCTGCTGGCATAAAATAAAAATATTGAACTTGCAAGGTCCCACACTTACCAGTGTTTGTTTGCTGACTTTTAGTTGAACGCATAGTACAATATAAATAAAAATCCCTTTTGTTTGCCAATGCAGGAGCAGCAATCTGAGGAAGACTTATTACCATGTTTCGAACACTCAATGAAGAAACGTGGTGTAAACATCTCTGCAAAAACACTACTTTGATAAAAAAAAAAGAAAAAACAGGGTAATACTAAAATCCAGACAGAAATTCATGCTGAAATATGAAATTATTGGATAATGGAATACAGAAATTCATGTTAAAACTTAAAAATACTACATCCCAAAATACGGAAATTTGTACTATAATATGGAATCACTGACATACAGAAAAACTATCAACTAAAAAAGGAAACTGTGGAAATTAGATATTTTACAGAAGTCTACAAAAAACTAAAATTATGCCACTCAATTGGATAAAATCAGATAACTAAATTGAGTGAAACCATGCATCACAACATTTAATAACTTAAGTTGGTATGAAAATTGACACTCGATTTCTGTATTTATGCTATTTCAAATTTCCATTGATCTTTTTATATTTTTGTAAATTTGTCATTCCATATGTTAGTTGCCCTGAAAAACACATCTAATAAAACTGCACTCTGACTTGAAAATGGTTCAGTCACAAAGCAAATCTTATACTCAAACTGTGCATCAGACAAGAACATATAGTCAAAGAATGCACTCAAAGTTGATGAGTGGTCATTTATAACATGACAGCTTCTAATGTCATAAAACTTTTACTTTTAGGTAACTATGTGATGTTGTCCAGATATTTTCTGTTAGTTCTGAAGGCTAAAGTTTCTAAGAAACTCTTCCCACTTTGCCATCAAGACACTTAGCAGTTACATCATGCAACTGGTCGTTCACTGATAGCTGCTCAGATTGGCATTAAGAGAATGATGTTGCAACCAAGACGATATTGTTTATGCTTTTTCACATAAAAAATGCTGTGAAAAATTTGGAATTATTTTTTGCAATGCATAACAAAAAAAAATCTAATATAAAACATGAAGTGAATCCAAAAATACAGCTAGAAATCAAATTATGGATGTATCATGTGCAACAGCAAAAAACAGTTGATATCCACCATCCTACATCACTTACATAAGTTAAACAAATAAAATGGTAAGGGTCCTACTAAGTAGTACCTGCCAACAATGTCCATAATGATGTCTTTTGATCTGCACTGATCAACAGCCACCTCAACGTGGTGGTGCAGTCCCTGACTCTATTTGGGTTGGCTTAAAATGGCTATTGGCCTTTCCGAGGGTCCCAGTTACCTGGGCACTCCCTCTTACAAACTATTTTTTTGCTGGGCTGCTCCCTGAACGACTGCAAAAGGGTAGCACATAGCCTCTTTGAAATCAGTCGCCTGTTTTCTCTCTTCTCCTGCCTCTTTCTTGCCCGTCTTTTCCTTCTACTGATGAGCAGCAACGTTTATCCTAACCCTGGCCCAATCTTTCCCTGCTCAATGTGCCCGGGAAATGTGACAGATAGCAGAATGGCTCCTTTTCTCCCTTCATTCTTTCTTTCTCCAGAAATCTCTTCATTCTGGGAAACTTCAACTGCCATCACCCCCCTCTGGGACTCAAAAGTTACTTTTGACCCATGTGGGGAGAAAGAATTTGATTGGATCATCTCCTCTGACCTCCTTCCCCTCAATGAGCCTGATATACCTACTCTTCTCCATTACTCCTTTCCTCCCTTGTCTCTTGCCCTCTCTTGCTCCTGGGAGGTGCTTCAGCACCTGGGTTCTGATCACTTACCAATTCTACTGATCATCCCTCTTTCTCAAGTCTTTCGCCACAACGAACGTTCTCCTTGCTTCAATTTTTTGAAAGCTCTCCAGGATGACTTTGCTTTTTACTTCGACTTTCACTGTCATTCTGCAGAGGAATACCCATCTCTTTCTCTTTCCTCTGCTGCTGCACTCTTTACTTCTCTGACAATAAATGCAGCCAAATCTTTCATTCTTTTCAACTGCATCAAATGCCATTCTAAAGCATGGCAGTCTGCTGAAGTGGAAGAAGTGGTTAGTGAAAAATGTAAGGCTTTTGCTGCTGCTCACAGAAGCGATGAAGATCATCAGGCTTACATCTCCACTTCCCAACATGCTTCGCCCGTCATCACCATAGCTGAGGCATGGCAGGTGACAAGCAGGCTGTCATTACCAAGGCTATGCAAGGCCTTTGCCTGCCAAGGCTATGTAAGGCAGGCAAAGGCCTTGCATGGCAGAGCCAGAGGCTACCTTTCTGAGCTCTGATGAGCCACTTGCCCCGAGGAGTCTCATTCCTCCCTTTTCTCCCCCTTATCCCCCACTGAATTTCTCATGGCTGCCTCTAGCCTCTCCTCGTCCACTGCCACTGGCCCAGACAAAGTTGCCTATCCCATGCTAAAGCATCTTCCTCACTCTGGCGTAGATTTTCTCCCACTCATTATTAATCATTCCTGGTCTTTGCATTCCTTTCCTTCCATCTGGAAGACATCTCTAATTCCCATCCACAAGATGGAAAAACTTCTCCACTCCACTGCTTCCTTCTGATCTATCTCTCTCACCTCCTGCAACTCAAAGCTTTTTGAAATGCATTATTCTATGGCATCTACTCTTCTTTCTGGAGCCTAATTGCATTCTCTTTCCCCACCAGGCTAGTTTCTGCTTTGGACATTCCACTCTGGATCAAATTCTGTTCCTTTCTCAGTCCATTTTGGATGAGTTTAACAAACCCAAGCTGGGCTCTCAAACAATTCTTGCTGCTATCAACTTCTCGAAAGCTTTTGACTCTGTCTGGCAACTCGTCCTTTTCCATGAACTTATTTCGACTGGCCTCTCCCTCCTTGCTTTGCTCATTGGACTCAATCTTTCCTTTCTGATAGGTGCCCTTGCATGGTGTTTCAAAATCACAAAAGTTGCTCCTTTTCAAGTCCATCAAGGATCTGTTTTAACCCTGTACTTTTCTCTCTTTTCATCAATGATCTCCCTGCTTCTCTGCCTTCTTCTTTCAGCTACTCTTTTTTATGCTGACAATCTCGCCTCCCTTCCCCTTTGGTCCCTACTGCAGTGGAGGCCATACAAGGAGCTCTGATTTGACTTGAACACTGGTCTGAGTACTGGTGTCTTCCTTTCAATCTGAGCAAATGTGAGGCCTCTTTTTTTTCAGTGGATCCCCACCAAGCTAACCTCCAGCCCAACCTCCTCTTATTCAACTTCCCCCTCCATTTTAATCCCATTCCTACTTTTCTTAGGGTCACCTTCAACTGCACTCTTTCCTTTTCTAAACATGTATCTTCCCTAAAGGCCAAGTTCTTTCCTTGTCTCAAGGTCTTACGCTGTCACACTGCTTCCTCTTGGGGCCCCTCTAAAGAGTCCCTCTTTCTTCTGTATAAACTCATGAAGCTTTTCTTTGGCCCCATCTCACCAATGCTTCAACTGGATGGTTTCCTTTCTGAAGCATTACTAATTATACCAAATGGGAATGCCTTCACCAAGCATCTGGTCATGTCATCTCCGGCTGCCTCTCATCCTCCCCTATCCTGCTTCTCCTCTCTAAGGCTTCCCTACCTCCCCTATCAGTCACCTGAACTCATTTCACTCTGTCATCTTATGAGTGGGCCCTTCATCTCTCAACCTCCTTTCCCATTTCAGGTTTAGCCAGACTTGGAGTGAAACCAAGACTCTGCAGATCCTACAGGAGAGCTTTTGCATTTACTCACCCTCTCATGCTTCCTTGTACTTCTCCTAAGGAGGTTCTCTTTTCTTGCCCTCCCTCATCTCCTTGGAACCTGCCTTCCTTCATGGTGGAGTCCACCCTTTCCTCTCCATCGCTCTAATCTCCATTTCTCTCGCCAAAGTGCAGTTCTTGCTCACCTTGACTCTCTCCCACTTCACGATTTGGTGCTCTGGACAGATAAATGGCTCTGTTCCTCTTGGTTTTGGCAAAAACAGCTCTGGCCTACTTGATAGCTTGATAGCTTCTTTGTGACACTGAGGCCACTATTTTTTTTTTTTTTTGGCGCAGTAGGCTCAAGTTTTCCACTAAAGCCTACATCATTCTGCAAGCTCTTTGCTGGTCTCGGCAGCACCAACAAGTCTGCGATTTCTCTTCTCCTCCTCTCTGACGCTTGTTCTGTCCTCAACACCCCGTCCTCTCCTCCATCTTTCCTTTTACCTCAATCTTTTTGGCAGATCTGGCAGGAACTGCCTCCTCTCTCCTTCTGTTCTATCAGATTACAATGAGTTCATGAACACTGGTTTCTTCTGGGGAACGATGTCGCTGATGAGCTGGCTAGATGGGGTGTGCTACTCGTGCCCCCTGCAATCCCTTGTAGTCTCTCTCATATACACTCTACTCATTTCTCAGACTGGAGGCATACTGTCTCATCTAAATTCTTTGACACACAGGTTCCACTGAGGAACTTGTGCTCCCTCGTCATGCTCACTGTGTGCTCCTTCATCTTTGCTGCAATGGACACAGCTTCCTGTTAAGTTTTTATCTCTCTAGAATTGGCAGAATTGAGAATACTTCTTGCAGGGCCTGTGGACACCAATCCCAGGACACCTCTCATGTCATTCTGCACTGTCCTGCTTCAGACTCTTTGCACCAATCACTCTATGGCCACTCTTTGTCTCTCTACAACTTCTGGTCCAAGCCCCGAGGAGTTGCCCAGCTTCCGAGGTCCATGGTTTTCTGCCATGCCCCCATCCCTTGAAAGGCATTGGGTAGCAACAACAATAACATGTCTTTCAATGTTAAGTAACCCTAACCTTGTCCAAAGAACACATTGTAGACTTCGCAGATATATACTAATCAAAATTATCCAAAGGTTTGTGCTACTAAAAAGTGTTAAAAACAAAGATAAATGTACTAATGCACTATAATCTGAAGGCAGCTTACTAACCTGCTGTAAAACACATCTATGTTTGGTATTGGAATCCATGTTGACACAATAAGCTTTGCCTCTTTTGGTATTTCAGTATCAATGTATTGGATCATGAAAGTACTGTTGGTCTTTAAGTAAACATTTACTAAGTTACTATAACAAACGCTTTTAGAATTCCACAGGTGTGTCATAAAAAGCATAGCATGCTATAACTCAAGACTGTTCGAAAAACATAAGCTATCACAAAAAGCCTGATACTGTGAAATACAACAAAATTGCATTTGAGATAATTATAGTATACCAGCTTACACACCCATGCAGAACAGATTAAGTTAAAGTAATGGGGGTAACTAATAATAATGGCCTCAAAAAATATAATTTTTCTGTCTTACCAAACAGCCTAAGTTACCAAAAGTCAATAGAAGCAAAGCACAAAAAGGCAAATAAACATGCCTTCACTTTCTAAGCTGCTCTCACCAGCAGACTAAATGTTGCATTGGCTTAGGCAAAAAATAACTAAGAATCACAATAGACCTAGCAAAATAAAAGTAATTTTTTAGGAACCATAGAACCACTTTTCTTAGCTTTAGGGTGAAATGAAGGCTGATTCGCTACAGTAAGCAATCAGGGTAATGTGCTTGAGTCAAATTACTTTGTGTTGAATCAGTTACCAGTAATCAGTTTATAGCATCAGTGGTAGTGATTTAAATATCACAGAGGCAGCATTGTCTGATTGTGGGTCGGATGATGCACCAAAACTCATCAAAACCCCAAGTAAAAATATTAACAACAAAAATACACATGTAATATTCAAACCATTAAGATACATAGCAGCCTCAATATATCAAAGACTTTTATCTAATTTCTAAACGGTTTGGGCACATCTCATGAGCATCCTCAGAGAATACAACTACACTGCTTGTCTTAAAATCAAACAAAATTATTAGTTGTACACCAAAAGAACATAAACACACCAAATACTTTATGACCTAACAGAATGATTAATGGCGCAACAAACAAATGCATTTAACAGGGTTGGCCAAACTGCGACTTGCAAGCTGCATGCAACTCTTTAAGTCCTTGACTGCAGTTCTTTTGACTCATGTTGTATTTGGGTACAATGATGTAGTGTAGGGGTGTTTAACCTGCTGTGCAACACAGTGAGTTTCAGGGCAAGTGGAAGGATGCAAATACATAATTTCGTGCTTTGAAAATGATGGTCTCCAAAAAAAAGAAGATCATCATTCCCTATCTGTACAGAAAATGCATCAATCTAAATAAACTCAAGATTGTGTAGCAGCTCTTTCAATGATGTCCTCTATTGTTTTTGGCTCTTTATCATGGCAGGTTTGGCCACCCCTCGCATATAACATAAGGAAGATTAAAATAAGAAAAAAAAATAAGTGCACAGGTAACAAACCAGCCTTGAATTAGAACAAAACAGATTGGAATCTTAGCTGGCAGGATACTTAGACAAAACCAGTGTACACTGGGGGGAGTGTACACCTGGCAGACCAACTTTTTTTAATTTGTCATAGAAATTTACCAGTCAGAAATGACCTAAAACCATGTGTTTAAGCTGTCATTAAACTTGACCAATCACAAATATTGGCAACAAAATAGCATCCAAGGGTAAAATGCCATTGACTAGCCAGAAAAACTAGCCACTGCCTAAGCAAAAAAGAACCACTATTACAAAATAATATTGTCTTCAAGCTTAGTTAAGTTTTCTGATCAGTAATGCTTGCTGAGTTTTAGCTTCACAAACATTACTGCTTTGTCTGAGTATTTTAAAGAAACCAATGTCTAGGTTACTGCTACCACAAGATAAGCATTTACTAATATTTTTGTGTTATATTAGTTTTATTAAGGAAGTGGCTATTTTAACGTTGGCAGCATTTTACCCTTGGAGACTATTTTGCCATAATCCTTCGTGTGTGTTTATATTGCCATAATTGCTACAATTCTGCAAGCGATGCTGTGGCATGTGGATAGTGCACCTGCCTTGAAATGCAATGGTTACGAGTTGCAATCTTGGCTGGCAGAGCATTTACAAAGACAGTGTACAGTGTAGGGGGAGGCCCAGTATGTAAATGTACAGGGTAAGTATACTGGGAGGGAGTGCAAACTAGGGGTGCAATTTTTTTTGATTCATTCATTTATTCATTCATATGACAGTCTCATTGGAAGTTGCAGTTCATAAGATATTGCTTGAGAATTGAGTTGTCAACATCTGTTTGGTTGCACGGAGGTCCTGTTGATTTGCAGTCATTGACAATGTGATTGCAATTTTGAGTTCTCCACATTGGCATAGATTGTCATCACCAAATCCTCATCTCACTATTGAGTCACCAATTTTCCTATTCCAGTTTGTAATCTATTTAGTTGAGCCCAGGCTTTCCAAGGGAGGCCATGTCCTGGGGGCTTGTTTGACCAGTCTTGGATGTGTTGTTGCAGTTTACATGGTATTGGTTCTTGCTGGGGGTCATAGCCCTGTAATGATTCCAAAAATGGACAAAGAGGATAGCAAGATTGAAGCCTTTTAGGAGGGGTTTTGCTGTGCAAGACGTTGTGTAGAAGATGGTAAGTGTTATCTGCTTTGTAGGATAAGCATTTACAGAGATTTTCTGGCAACAGCTTGGTGACTGTATTCCCAAAAGTAGTGGTAAAAAATTCAAAGGAGTGGGGCAGATGCAGCCTGAAAAGATCTGCATTGCTTCATTCAAAGGTACTGTATATCTAGTGTTTTTGTGTGAGTACTTTGGCACCAGACAGGGGCACAATACTCAGCTGGTGCAAATAAAGGGTGTCCCATTAAGACGGATCAAAATTAGCAGTAAATAAAACAGTGTTATCGGTAAAAATTTATTGATTTCTCTATTGGATCATGTCGTCTGATTCTTGGTGATTATGCATGAAATACAATATCGCCCAAATGTCTGCCAAGGCTTTGGCGGCACACCTCCACTCGATAGTCAAAGTTTTTGATGACATCTCTGCATAGTTCGTCCGCGATCTCACCAATATGCCTTCTTATCTCATCCTTAAGCTGTTGAACTGTTGTTGGCTTGTTGGCATAGACCTTACTTTTGAGGTAACCCCACAGGAAGAAATCTAAAGGCGTCAAATTGCATGATCGTGGTGGCCAATTGGCTTCGTTGTTGCGAGAGATGATGCGACCTGAGAACTTCTCATTCAATAAGGCCATTGTTGCATTGGCTGAGTGGCATGTGGTGCCGTCATGTTGAAACCACGCATCTTCAACATCCATACCATTCAATTCAGGCCATAGAAAGTTGGTTATTATGGCACAGTATTGTTCGCCTGTCACTGTAACAGAATTCCCGGCTTCATTTTTGAAGAAATATGGCCCAATGATTCCATTAGCAGAAAATGCACACCAAACAGTGACCTTTCGTGGATGCAGAGGCTTTTCAACAATCTGCCTTGGATTTTCATGTGCCCAAATACGACAATTCTGTTTATTAATGAATCCACAAAAATGGAAATGGGCTTCATCACTAAAGATGATTTTTTGCGAAAAATCATCATTGGTTTGTCTCTGTTCGTGCACCCAATTGACAAATGTACAGCGCTTCAAATGGTCATCAGGCTTCAGTTCTTGTGTCAGTTGAACTTTGTAAGCATATAGAGACAAATCGTTTGTCAAAATTCCTTGTAACGATGTTCTGGAGAGGTTCAATTCCTGCACGCGATGATGAATGGAGGTGTCTGGGTGCTTGGCCACACTTTCACGTACTGCAGCAATGTTTTCATCTGAACGACGAAAGCAAGCACGCAATGGTGTTTTCACATCTGCCACTGACCCAGTTTGTTTGAATTTACGAACAATTTTCCCTATTGCACTCTCGGTCGGTCGATTATGTTGACCAAAAAACTCACAAAGTGCGCAAAATGCATTTTTGTTTGAACGTCCATTTTCGTGATAGGCTTCAACAACTTTAACACGTTGTTCGATTGTTAATCTTTACATGGTTGAAATTGCCAAAGACTGAAATTGTTAAATCTGAAACAAACAAAAGAAATTTATTTGACACTTAGACATAGTTCACATTAAAAATCTGTCCAAGTTATTGGGACACCAAAACTTTGACCATCGAGTGGAGGTGTGCCACCGAAGCCTTGGCAGACATTTGGGCGATATTGTATTTCATACTAAACACCAAGAATCAGACGACATGATCCAATAGAGAAATCAATAAATTTTTACCGATAACACTGTTTTATTTACTGCTAATTTTGATCCGTCTTAATGGGACACCCTTTACAAGTGCTGTAGTAGAGTTTCCCAAAGTGTCAAATGAGGTAGTCCAGTTAGTTCCCGACAGTTTCCTCACCAGTGCGACTCAGAAAGACACTTTTTGTTTCAGTTTGTGCAAGTGGTTTTTGCTATGTTAGACTCCGATCCAGGGTGATTCTAAGATATGTAGAATATTGCTCACAGTTCAGGATTGTGTTGGGGTCCAAGGTTACTGTAACGGATTTCGAAGCCAGATGATTCTTAAAGTGAAACAGCGATGACACCGTTTTTAATTACGAAAGCTGTAAGTGCCAGTCATGTAGGTACTGGCATT
Organism: Trididemnum clinides; assembly: GCA_963675345.1. Lineage (NCBI taxonomy): Eukaryota > Metazoa > Chordata > Ascidiacea > Aplousobranchia > Didemnidae > Trididemnum > Trididemnum clinides. The sequence goes on from OY776293.1 coordinate 27,258,227, forward strand.
TCTGATTGAATATTATTATAACTGACCAATCAGAAACAACAAAAAGTCACATGTTCAATACATCATTAAGATTGACCATCACAAATAACTCACAGCAAAATAGTCTCCAAGGGTAAAATGCCATCGATGTCAAAATAGCCACTGCCTTTTATTAATTGTTGAATGCAAATGCACCTGGGCAGTAGTGGTAAGAAGTTATACCAATGTGCAACATGTCTACATTGTGCAAACTAGAGAATTTATTGACATTACATTTTAATTGGAAATAGGATGCAGTTTCTGGTTTTGTAAAGAACAGCAAAAATGATAACAAATTTTATTCTAATTAATTTTGCCTTAATATGGCCCATTTTATGTTATGAATATCCCAAATACAGATTGGTTGTTCTGCATGAAAAATTGTTAGTTGTTTGTCCTTGGTTATCATTTAACCATGTTTTTAAATCTTTTAACATATGATTAAAGAAGTACTTGGGATAGCTATTTTTTAAAAACATTTTGTTTCGGTTTCTAACCTTATTATTAAACAGCATTACATTTAAACAAATCAACTCTGCTCAATGTAATACATTACTAAACCAGTGGTACTTCTAAAATATAAAGGCATGCGAGGATCACTTGGTACCAAATTGGTACACTAGGATTGCTTGCTTCAATAGTGTAGCAACCTCAGCAACTTCAACTACAAACCATAAGTAGAAAGTCGCCAACAACACTTGGCTATATATATAATGGATTGCCATCTACATTAAGTAGTTGATCACCATCATGATAGAAGTGACTAATCGCCACATGGAGTACACTCATTTTAACTTGTACGACAGTCAGATGCCTGCTGTTGCGCTACACTAGGTTTGCAAGGATCACTTGGTACACTAGGCTTGCGAGGAGTGTTTGTTACATTTTGTTAAATTTGCATTAGGGTTAGCAAAAAGCAACAAGAGTAAGTCAAATTTACATGATACCACATTGCCTAAGCCCTACATCTGTATTTCAATTAACATTTCTCCGTACTTCTAAAATTTACTGGTATGCAAAGATTGGTTGGTACACTAGGATCGCTTGGTACACTAGGCATGCAAGGATTGCTTGGTACACTAGGCATGCAAGGATTGCTTGGTACACTAGGTTTGTGAGGATCGCTTGGTACACTAGGTACGCGATTGCTTGGTACACTAAGTACTTGAGGATCGCTTGGTACACTAGGTACATGAGGATGGCTTGGTACACTAGATTTGCCAGTATTGCTTGGTACACTGGGTTTGCGAAGATCATTTGGTACACTTTGTTAGATTCACGCTACAGTTAGCAACAGGCAACAAGAGCAAATCAAACTTACCTTATACCACCTTGCTTAAGCCCTAGATTTGTATTTCAATTAACATTTCTAGGCTTCAACATATCAAGTAGCAAAGTCTCACCTATTCATCTATTAGAGGAATTAACTACTGGCCATCTCATGTGATCACTAGATTTTGTGATTGCTAAGCAAACCTGGCAACACAAGCGACCCTTGCAGCCCAATTGTACTGAGCAATCCCTGCAAACCTTTTGTACTAAGTGATCCTCATGTATCTAATGTACCAAGCGATCCTCAGGTACCTAGTGTACCAAACAATCCTCGCAAACCTAGCACACCAAGTGATCCTTGCATACCTGTATATTTTTGAAGTACCCCTAAACCAGATTTCAAACTTCTAAGGCAACTACCATGATAATTCAATGCAAGGCCTGTCTTAAATTGCTTGTGATATGCAGAGCTTTATAATCATTAACCAAAATGTTAATTTTAATGTCTAAAAAACTTAATTTTATTGCCTAATTGCAAATTTCAAATCAGGATATTGTAAATTGAGCACATTCAAGAAACATGCACAAGTACAAGCAATTTCAAAAACTGCAAACATACTGTCAATGTACACAAGACATAATGTGGGTCTTCTTATGTTGAAATAGCAAAAATCTTTTCTTAAACACATCCTAAAGAGAAATTGGCTGAAGTGGGTTTTCAACGGGATTTCATTGTAACACCATCCACAACCTATCACCAAACATAAACATTCATTTCCATAAAACATCTATTTTTATTGGTGACATTGCCTTGATTTGTGAGACCATATCACCGATTGACTTTCAATTTAAATGTTTCACTGAGAGGCACATTAGCTAATGCGACTCAACATCAAAATAAGCAAGTGTTTGTTGTTTCTTAACACGTTATGTGCCGCGTGTATATCGCGCGCGCATACTGGCTGGTGCCGGCCATTTCTGTCTGCGGTTTTCCAGTGCGTTTATTTCGTATGCATAAATCTTCTAGTTTTAGTTTTGACGAGAAAAGCAAGCAAAATTGATATACTCCATTTCATCATCCCCTCATCGATTGATATTTGCTCTATACCAACGTTAAATTACGTCGAATCCAGCGATTTGGCAGTTAACCGATGGCATTTACCGAACGACGTAGATTTACGTCATAAAGCACTCTGTGCAAAAAAACTCGACAACGTTAATCTACGTCATGCGGCACTCAACGTGTTAAAATCAAATTTCTTATCAGGATTAATAAAATGCTTGATTGATTTACATAACAACCAGTATCTGTTTGGTATATAGGGATTAAATAATTTCCATAAAAACTTGACCAATTATTACTCAGGTGTTCCCACCATTGCCACCATAGACATTTCTTTTTTATGAGCAACAGCAATTCCACACAATTTGTTTGGCTTGCTTCCAGATGGTATCACTTTTTCTGTTCTTTATTTTGCCATATTTATCCTCCATTTACGAGAAAGCGAATTGTATCGCTATACTTTGCACGGGAAGTCCGCACTCACTTGGGAGTTGCCTTTTTTGAGGTTTATAGGCCACCTGTCTTCCACATAAAGGTGGGGCGTCCCGTTAAGTGCCTTGCCCAAGGACACAACAAGCGAACTAAACTATGCTATTTTTTGAGATAGCCAAAGACTTCAAATTTTTTTTTTCAGATAGCCATAACCAAAAGACTTTAAAAAAAGGCAGTGGCTATTTTGCCGTCGACGGCAATTTACCCTCAGAGACTATTTTGCCGTGAGTTGTTTGTGATTGGTCAATCTTAAAGGACGTACTAAACATGTGACTTTTGGTCGTCTCTGATTGGTCAATTTTAAAAACCAAAACAAAAAATTTTGCAACCCCAGGTCTTTATCCCCCACCCTGCACACTCCCTTGCAGTGTACACTTCCCCGTACATTTACATACCGGGCCTGCCCCTTCAGTGTACACTGCCTTTCTTTTCAAGCCCTGGCCAGCTGAGATTCGAACCCAATACCTTGGTATCTCAAGACCAGCGCTCTATCCACTACACCACAGAGTCACTGGTGCGATAATAGCAAATTTGGCTATATAAGCACACGTGAATGATCACGGCAAAATAGATTCCAAGGGCAAATTGCCGTCGATGGCAAAATAGCCACTGCCTTAAAAAAATGGTATCTATAGCTTTCCTGCTTGGCGCTCATCATTTATGGGAGGTTGTGGAGAACAAGCCGGCAAGTTCGCTTGTTGTGTCCTTGGGCAAGGCACTTAACGGGACGCCCCACCTTTATGTGGAAGACAGGTGACCCATAAACCTCGAAAAAGGCAACTCCCAAGCAAGTGCGGACTTACCGTCCAAAGTATAGCGATACAATTCGCTTTCTCGTGAATGGAGGATAAAAATGGCAAATAAAACAAAAATAGCTTCAGTTTCATACATCAGTACATAATAGCCCACTGAATTTTCTTTTGCTAATTTGATGATTGGGTAAATTTTTCCATCTTTAACTAGGTTACTAACTCTGTAAATTCAGTTCCATCATCTACAATTTTATCAATTCTATAAAATAATCCAAAGTATCATATTTAAAATGGCTGCTTCATTTCCTTTATCAAACTTACATACTTTGATTGAAGCATTCTTAGATAGCTGTGACAGTGTATTGTGCAGGAATTGGTTTGTGCTCAAATAAGGCTTCAAAAAACCATAGGCTACACTAGAATAAAAATAACACGTGGATACAACCTTAAAAATTTGGTTCTATCTAATTTAACTCAACAAACATCAAACAGTGATTACCTATTATGAGCATTTCAGAAATACGGTACATTCTACATGAATAGTTGACTAGTCTTTACTATTGATCTAATATAATTACATAACCGGTGTCATAACAGTACTAAATTACTCTGCTATGAAGCCATCTCTTTTGTTTATTCTCTTATTGTTATTTTGTTTATTATTCTCTTGTTTATTATTCATACTGTATATGCTTTTCTTATTATTCTATATACTCTTGTTATTATTGTTTATTATTCTCTTATTTATTATTCATATTGTATATGCTTTCTTTTACTGTATATGCTTTTCTTATACTGTATATGCTTTTCTTTGATTGTGTTCTTATATATCTGCTAAGTTACAGGTGCAATGGCCATGCCACTATCTTGAAATTTAAACAAAATTCCTTTCATGTCCATGTATTAACGTATATTGCTTTGCCATGGTCTCCTTTTTTTTTGTCCACTGCTATCAAATTAATTTTCTATGTATGCTGATTTGGGAAAAAAATGATTGATTTTTCTTCAATTGCTGTATTTTTGCCTTTACTTATCTGAAAAAAAAATTTTAAGTCTTTGGCTATCTGAAAAAATAGCATAGTTTATCCTTTAGTCACTAAATAGGTTCAGGTATACTAGCTAGGCATGACCATCTGCAAAAACTATTCCAGGAGGAGGCAAATTTGCAAAATTTTTGCATAACCAAAAAATCCTGGGGGGCAAATTTTTCTAATAAATGCAATTTTCACCTGACTTAGCAAAACTTCGCTCAATAGTTAGTTAAATTGTGTCACAACCGACAAGCCAGGAGGGAGAAGCGCTCAGGTTGCCTCCCCAGTGCACGCTCATGCAGATTGACAACCTAAATATTTTTGTTGACTCTTTCTCAAGGGTGCAAGACAAACCAATTGAATCCAACGATTTATTCTATACTCCATACAGTTAAAACTCTTCCACATCACTTCATTTGCCATTCTTGCAGTCTAATCAACAGAAGTCGCCAATTTTTTTGGCACATTTCATTTTGGCACATTTCATTTGGCTCATTTATATTTTGGCACATTCCATTTGGCGCATTTTCATTTGGCACATTTATTTTACCACAAATGTGCCAACATAATGGTTTAAGTCTAGGACCAATAAATTGATTATTACAAGGGATATATAAACGTTCTTTTCTTGCATACTGTATGAAACCCTGATGCAATTGTAGCAGAGAGCGCAAAAACATAAAATTGCCACAAGTTTTAATCAAACGGGGCTCACAAATTTGAGTGAGATCAGCTGCAACAGAAGAGAATGTAATTCTATCAAAATATAAAATACGGAAAAAGAGCAAAATAAAAAATTTTTTTTTTCTTTCGCGCGCTGCTAGCGTCCACGAAAGCAAACAAAAAGTGCGGCCACAAACAACGCGTCGACAAAGTGCGACGACTTTGCTTTTGAAGATTTATTATTTATTCACCTCCACCAGGGGTTCCCAAAATTTTTGTTGACGGCCCCCTTTGAAAACTTACCAATATTCGCGGCGCGCTAAAATCAGCAAATTTTAAGTTTTACCAACAAATTGTATTCAAATCATGTTTATTGTTCAAAATGCAAAATACTGAAAAACATTTAGCGTGAGCAGTGAGCTTGTTGCCCTATACACATTTTATCAAAGCGCAGTGCAATGTTTGATATTGCAACACGCATCTGGCGTTCAATGTTAATCTTATTGCAGTACTTCAACTTGATCACTGCTATCGCAGAAAAACCGTTTTTACACAAGTATGACGTTGAAAACGACATAAGAACACATAGAGCTTTACAGCCTACAAGTGGAAATTCAGCTCTAGCCTTAACTTAAAATGAAATGAGTGAATTAGGGTTGTGTATGTTTTTCAAAGTAAGATCAGAAGTTGGATTGATAAATTGTTCAGCTTCCAGAGATGTAAACCCCTGTGAGGTATTTGCATTATATCTACCATTACAGATTATTCATGCACTCGTTTCACCATAACAAGATTCCAGAAAATTTTAATTCCTACTTCAGAACTGCATCACACCAGCATACTCATTTAACTAGATCAATTACAAATAAAAATTACTTTTCAAAAAGAGTCAACCCTAAATATGGGCAATCTCCTTTTAATTTTCATGGAGTAAAAATTTGGAACAAAATTCCACTTTTAAACAAATCTCTGTCTTGGCATAGTTTCACTAAATATTACTCAAGTTTATTATCAAAGCAATACTAATATTGCAATCTCTGATACCACAATAGTCATATACATAAAAAAATTATTGCACAAAGTAGTATTAGTATTTGTGTTCTGGCCAGGTGTACATGTGATACTAGTTTTATTCTTGCCAGATGTACATATGATACTTGCTTTGGTGTAGCTTAGCTGTACATATGCTTTTGCTCTGCTACTTACGTTTTTGCTATTCTACTATGTGTAATTGTGATCCAGGAATGGGTAGTTTGACTAGATCAGGGGTGGCCATCCATTCAGAAACCAAGAGCCACATTTCTTACTGTGTTTCTGCAAAGAGCCGCATCATACACAAGATATAATGATCGCATGAACATCACCACACTTCTTACTCACACAAATTGACACATACCTTTGCTCAGCTAGATTTATTGTAAATGTCACACACCAACATGATAATGACAGAAATTTACAAGCTATTTATTATAATGAATGTTACTTAGTCAGTGGGAATTCTGACATTCCTTTTCTTTAATAATCTTCTTCAAATCGGGCTCGCATTTCGTTCTTGCCACTCGAAGCAACTCTTTTACATGATTGTCATTCAGTACAGTTCGATGTCTTGATTTCACTTGATTTAGGGTAGGAAACACAGATTTGCAGACGTAATGTTAACCCAAACATTGAGAGTACCTTAATTGCAGCCCGTTTGATATTGGGGTATTTTTCCATTGGCACACTTTTTCAAAACTCAGTGATCTATTTCCTTGAAACAGGTCTCAGTTTGTCCTCATCACAAAAATCTATCATCTCCAATTCAGACGCAGCCTAATCTGAGACTAGAGGGGCTTTTAAACTGTCTGTCTCAAAATTAAATGGGTCGACAAGCAACGTAATCTGTGGCCTTTTTATTTGTCGATCTTGGAACCGCGGCACAAAGCTTTCTTTCAGGGTTTCAAGAAGTGTTGTATATGTAGCTCTTTGTTTATTCAGGGTGATGATAGTGACCTGCCTGCTGGCTTTTTAGCAGGGTGGGAAAATGTGTCAAATCTCCACTTTCAGTATGCTCTTTAAACAGCTTATGTTTGTTGACAAAAGCAGACACACTTTGCACTAGGTCAGGCAACAATTTCAACTTACCTTGCAAATTTAGTTTCAGTCTGCTCAAGTGACAAAGCATGTCGACAAAAAAGCTAGATCCATATTCCACTCAAGATCCAAAAGCTCAGGATAGTTTTTGTCCTTCTCTTTCATTAACAGTTCCACAGCATCTATAAGCTGAAAAAAGCGAGAGAGTACCTGACTTTTTGACAGCCACCTTACGGTGCAGTGCAGCGGCAGGTTACTTAAAAGCTCTTGGTCTAGCTTAGCGATGAGATTCTTGAATTGTCGGTGGTGAAGCGCATGTGTTGGGATGTAATTGACGATTTTCATCGCAGTCTTCATGACGTTGTCTAACTTCAATGATTTAGACTCGAGTTGCCCCCTGTGAATGATACAGTAAAAACTCCAAAACTCAGGAAATGTCTGGTCAGCTTTGCACTGCCCCACAAGTCCATTCACAGATCCGATCATGGCTGGTGCTCCATTCGCAGTTATCGCAGTTAGTTTTGCTATGGGCAGATTTGCTTTCTCGATTGCAGCCATCACTGCTTCTTTCACATCTATGCCGCGGGTTCTTCTTTGATCAAACAATCCGTTGGAATAAATCGCGCTAATGTTGCTAATTGAGACTTGTCTTGTATGTCACAACTTTTATCTAATGCGACACTAAAATACTCGTAAGCTTGGAAGTCAGAGTGCAACTGTGATTAGATAACCATGTTAATATCAGACATTCTGCGTTCATCAGAGTGGCGGGACAATTGGACATCTGATAACACTCTTTTCAAGTTATTGTTTTCAGAAGACAAGATTCCAACAATGTTACAGAGGCATTTTTTAAACAAACTCCCCTTTATTGTATGGCTTTTTGGCCCGTGCAATGATACGATGCAAGCGTTACAATCTCTGAGTGCTTCGTGAATTTTTGGAAAACCTGTATCTGGTTTTCTGCTTGAATTTTTATAGTGATCAACTTATACTTGCGACGTTCAGTCCCTTTCGGAAATTCACGGTTGATGTTACCATGGAGTGATCTGAAGTAGCGCTGAATATTTAAAACTTTGAAATGCGCTAATGACGCTTAGCGTATGAGGCAGAATGGCTTGCTATTACGTCCAACAAAAAAACAAGCTCATCCACTCTGTCAAAAACGTCCAGTGCTCATCCTCATATTTTCGTTTTGCTGTGCATTTTTTTCCGCCATTATTACTAAATTATTACTCGTACTAAAAGCTAAAAAAAACGAAAGCACAATTAGCTTGTCCACATGTACAAAAAATACTACAGAACTAGCAAGGCTACTGGTAGATTTTGACTAGAACTAGGCTGCTGATAGAAGAAGGAAGGCTTGAGAAAAAGAGCTGCATGAAACCAGGCAAAGAGCCGCATGCGGCTCGCGAGTCGCGGGTTGGCCACCCCTGGACTAGATGATCACTAGTGATCTTTCACTGTGCTGTTCAACTCTCGTAAATTTATTTGAACGAATGAAAAGTTGTTGTTGCATTATCAACAAAAGGATTTTTTTATCCAATCGTACTTCTCCATGTCTTCAGAAAAATATTTCTCAAAATGCGAGATTAGAGCATCCAAATGCAAACATATCACAGTGTTTATATCACACTCATTGGTGTTCTGCAGGGAGAGATTGCCAGATTGCGGGTTTAAATGGCATTTTAAAAGCGGAAAACTATCACATTGCTTGTTATTTATCAACAGATCAGTTTTCCACAGCTGTAGTTTTCTTTTAAAGGCTGTAATGTTGTCATGGAGTTGCAGAAGGTGAGTATCTTTTCCTTGAAGTGAGATGTTTAGTTGATATAATTTTGCAACAATATCACAGAGACACGCCAACTTAATCACAAAAACTTCATCCTCAAAGGTGGTAGCAAGTGCATGGTTTTTTTCTTTTAAAAATTTGAAGATTTTGTTTCTCAATTCGTACACACGTAAAAGAACTTTGCCTTTGGAAAACCACTTGCATTATAATAAATTGTTGTGGTCTGCTCCTAATTCATCGCAAAGACGTTGGAAAAGCCAAACTTTTAGCGGCCTTGCTTTAATGACGTTCACAGTTTTGACAACAACTTTAAGCACTCCATGAAGATCACCACTGAGCTGTTGCGAAGCCAGCGCCTCACGTTGCACTAAGCAGTGGGTTCATTTTTCGTTGACGGTAACGCCCTGCGCTAACGTTCGCAGCCCGCCAAAACAACCAGACATAGCTCGGGCTCCATCAGTGCATAAACGAACGCAGTATTTCCACTCGAGGTTATTTTCCAGAAAAAAACTGTTCAATATTGCAAACGATTTATGTGCTCTGCAATTTGTTAAAATGGGCTTACAAAAGAGCAAATCTTCAACGATGTTGTCGTCGCTATCGATAAAGCGTACGTAACAAATCAAATAAGCATCTTTATCACTGGTACTGGTTGTTGCCTCCTCTAACTGTAAGCTGAACTCATTTCCATGCATTTTCGCTACCAGCTGATCACTAATATCATCCGAAATTTTATCCATCCTCCTACAAATGGTATTGTTTGAGAGTGGAAGAGCTTTTAGTTTTTAAGCTACTGATTCTCGAATCATTGTCGAGACTAAATCAAGAGCAGCAGAATGCATGAGTTCTTCCGCAATAGTGTGCGGCTTTTTTACATTTCGCGATTCTGTACGAAAATTTAAAAGACGCAAGCTGTGCCTTGGCAGTTGTTTGCAAATAATTTGAAAATAAGACGACTGCTTATTCATTTCTGATAACTTAGGAGCGAAATATTCGCGTGGTTTGCCTCATAAGTTGTTGTGGTTTGTTGTTAAGTGGTGTTTTAGTTTACTAGGCAGCATACATTCCGCAGCTAAAACTTTGCAACAAATAACACATTGCAGAGGCTCAACGCCTTCCCTTTCTGCGACTGCAAAGACAAAATTGAGATAACTACTGCCGTATTTTCTAGTCTTCTTTTTCCATTTTTCTCTTTGTTTACATCAATTTCCATCTGTTTTTTCTGAGGTTAAGTACCAATAACAAATGCGTCTATTGCGAAGCCAATAAATTCTCACTATTTACTGCAGACATTGTTTGACTCTACGGCAGAGACGTAGCAGCCGCCCCCCAAACCCCCCAATTGGGGGGGCCCAGGCCAACTTTGGGGGCCCAAGTTAGTCTGAAATTGCTTTTTGGCTACGTGACTATTTTCAGTTCAGCAGACTTGTTTACAACCGATTTAAACTGTAGGAAGAAATTGGCTTGTGACATCATAAGTGAATGCAACGTCATTTTATCTCGCAGAATCTAGAATATTTCGATTGATTTTCTGGTAGAATCTTGAATATTCGATTGACGTAACAATGCCGTTGTTACGCAACAATCATAGAATGGTCTGGAATTCTGTTTGGCTATAAATACCGGGACAATATATATACACTGCAGAGTGCAGATAAAGTATTTTATTGACATTGTATAGAATGAAACGTTCAAAAAGTGGTGCTCAAAAGAGAAAAGAAGCAGCCACTGCTCGAGATGCTGTAGCGAAATTGCCCAAGATGACAGATTTTTTCAAGATTACTGAGCAGAGTAGACCTGGCACTAGTACCGAGAGGGATGAAGAAAACTATAGTGTACAAGAAAAAGAAGACTATGACGATCAGCATCAAAGTGATTGTGAATTTCCAGAAAATGTAAGTTGTGATTTACCTGCCAATACGCAACCTTCAATATCAAAAATAACTGAATCTCAATTTACCCCTATCCCTGATGACCCATGTAAATGGCCTGAAAGTATTTCTGATGCTCAACGATGTGATATAGTAAAGCGTGGACCACATCAACTACTAATGAATTTTCCATATAATAACCAAACTCCAAGGCGACGTTTTTCCTCCAACCATTATATACGTGTGTTACCTAATGGTGAAAGTGTTTCACGGTCGTGGCTAGTTTATTCTGGGGAATCAGATCAAGTTTTTTGCTTTTGTTGTAAGCTATTTGGAAAAACACTAAGCCCCTTTTGTAGTGGTATAAATACATGGGAGGGTTTTTCGAAAAAACTGAAAGACCATGAAAACGGCATTTCCCACCAAGAATGCTGCAGTCAATGGATGTTGCTAGCTGAAGGGATAAGAAATTCATCCACTATCGACAAACGCGAGATGAATATTTTTTTCAATGAAAGACGTTTTTGGAGAAATGTTTTAGAGAGACTTATCGACATTGCCTTGTTTCTATCGGAAAGGAATCTTGCTTTTAGAGGATCTGAAGAAGTCTTAGGATCTCCTCACAATGGAAATTTTCTGGATATATTTGAGCTTTTGGCAAGAAGAGATCCGATCGTAAAAGAGCTTCAAGACAGAATCAAAAATAAAAACACTAAAGATCACTATTTGAGTCCTACCATACAAAATGAACTAATTGAATTGCTAGCGACAGAAGTTGAAAAAGAAAATTTACAGCAATTGAAATTGGCAAAATATTTTTCTATAATTTCGGACTGCACTCCAGATATGTCACATCATGAACAAATGTCTGTCATTCTCCGTTATGTACTATGTAATGAAGAAGCTGCTATTGTTAAAGAAACATTTTTTGGCTACTTGAGAATAAGTGACAGTACTGGGAAAGGCTTGTTGGACGCTTTCTTAGAAAAAGCGACCGAACTGCAACTCGAATTGTCTGATTGTCGAGGTCAGTCATATGATAATGGTGCTAACATGAAAGGAAAACATTCTGAGGTCCAAGCAAGAATGCTAGACATCAATCCCAAAGCTGTTTACGTGCCCTGTGCAAACCATACCCTTAACTTAGTTGTTGTTGACAGTGCTAATTCATCGACGGAAGCATTGACATTTTTTGGAGTACTTACAAGGTTGTATGTGCTGTTTTCTTCCTCTGCTCAGCGTTGGGAAATTTTGAAGAAACATGTGGAGCTGTCCATAAAGTCACAATCTGATACTCGTTGGGAAAGCAGAATTAAATGCATCAAACCTCTTCGATACAATTTAAAAGAGGTGTTGCTGGCACTGAAAGACTTGGAAGCCATTTCCATAGAAAGAAAAGATGGAAGAGCTGCCTCAGAAACAAAATCGTTGATAGCTCATTTATCAAAATGGAGTTTTCTTTTGTCGGTGTTTATTTGGTGTGATATCCTATTCCAAGTCAATAAAGCAAGCAAGATTCTTCAATCGTGTGGAGTCTCCCTTCATACAATGGAAACGGAAATCCAGGCAACTGAAAAGTTTTTGCAAAACTATCGCACAACGGGTTATGACAGTGCCGCAACATCTGCTGTTGAAATAGCACAGGAATTGGATATTGATCCTTCTTTTCCTCCGTCAAGAAGTGGAAAGAAAAGAAGATTGTTTGATTACCAAGGTGAAGAGGAACAACGAGCTACTCCTGAACTGAAATTTAAAAGCAACTTTTTCTATCCATTAGTAGACCAGGCTATTATGTCAATAAAGGAGCGCTTTAATTTGTTACGTGAGGTTTCTTCGGCCTTTTCGTTTTTGTACACACGAGACAAACTTTTGCTTGTGCAACAAGAAAATGCTCTTCTTACTTGCTGTAAAGAGTTCCAAAAAAAGTTCGGTGACATTGATTCTGATGAAATGAGCGCTGAGCTACAGCGGTTTGTTTTAATTTTACAAAAAAAACGCAATCTCAATACGGCTCAAGACTTTCTGAACTATCTTCTAAAGACTCATTTATTTGAATTGTATCCGAATGTGTACATCGCACTTCGAATCTTACTAACTTGCCCCGTGACTGTTGCCGGCGCTGAAAGAAGCTTCAGCAAATTGAAACTGATCAAAACTTTTAATAGAACGTCTATGACAGACAGTAGACTATCTTCATTAGCCATGTTGTCAATCGAAAATGACTGCGCCCGATCTCTTGATTATGACAATGTCATAACAGCATTTGCGAACAAAAAGGTTCGCTCCAGACTGTTTAAATGATACTGTGTTTTTATAACTTTTTCATGTTTTTCAGTGTCATTGCTTTCGTTTCGCAGTGTTTGCATAAGTGGAGAACAAGCCGGCAAGTTCGCTTGTTGTGTCCTTGGGCAAGGCACTTAACGGGACGCCCCACCTTTATGTGGAAGACAGGTGACCCATAAACCTCGAAAAAGGCAACTCCCAAGCGAGTGCGGACTTACCGTCCAAAGTATAGCGATACAATTCGCTTTCTCGTGAATGGAGGATAAATATGGCAAATAAAACAAACAAAAAACAAAACTGAACTCTGGCATCGGTGCCGAATTTTTTATGACTTGCACCTTCGGTATCGGCATGCTTTATTCTGACATTAGCCTGTTTACTTATGTACAAATTGTTGTGTATTTTCTTAATACAGCTTTTCAATTTTACACCTCTAAAGTGATATGACCTGTGCGCAGGGGCTCTTGCGCTTACTTTGGGGGGGAGCCCGAAGTTGGAGTGCTACGGGACTGCTCTACAGAAAGTGTTATTTTCTACAGTCATGTGGTTGCTATAAAAAATATTAGCAAGCTGTAAAATTGCAACAAGTTGTTAACAATTTTCACACTGTAATTATTAAGCCGCTAAGAAGCTATTTCTAGCCACGCACTACAAATTTTTTGTGAAGAAAGCAGCGAATGTATCGTCTTCTCGTATAATGTTGCATATGACACACTAACAATAGATTACAGCGGAGGTCATCAAACAGCAGTTAGGCTGCTAGTACCCTACTCTGTCTATTTGACCTTGGAAATAGCCCTGTCTAGGCAGGCGCCACGGACAGAGAAAGCAAGCAGATAATTCTACGTAAGCTGGAGCCAGGCAGTTCTTTTCTCATCCAGGTAATTCCAAGGTGAATTTAAAAACCCACAAACATTATAAAGAAAATTCAACCAACCTTCTATATTTTCGAAATCTTAGCAGCATGAGAGCTGATTCGACAAATCCTTGGTGGAAAAGAAAACGTAAGAAAATTTTTTTAAAATGTGCTCACTTAATTTGTATCGAAAAGGCACGTGTTACACTTAATCAGGTCATGCAATGCTCATACGACTGTAAACAGCCAATGAGGGGTTTCTCATGATTCACACCAACATCCGGGCAAGAATAGAGAATAGAATAGAATTACAATTTTAGCATAATCAAATAGAATACGCAGAGAAGCGCTATGTTTCTTCATTATCTCTTTAAAGGTGGACAAAATTCCACCGAAGTTTACTTTACACAGGTCAATGAAATTGCACGGGTAATTGTTACACAATATATCACATTGTGACGTACAACTACGTAATTTGTTTACGAGCAACTCTTCCAGACAGTATTTTTCCATCATAAAATTTCAAGGTACAGAGCGGACTTGACAGCGACAAATGCAACAACTTTCGCATGCTTTCGCGGCGCCCCTGGCAAAGTCTCACGGCGCCCAGTTTGGAAACCGCTGACCTACACAAAATCACTCTTGACCAATTAAAACCTTCATAACATTAAATTTCCTTTGACAGTCCCGTAGCACTCCAACTTCGGGCCCCCCCCAAAGTAAGCGCAAGAGCCCCTGCGCACAGGTCATATCACTTTAGAGGTGTAAAATTGAAAAGCTGTATTAAGAAAATACACAACAATTTGTACATAAGTAAACAGGCTAATGTCAGAATAAAGCATGCCGATACCGAAGGTGCAAGTCATAAAAAATTCGGCACCGATGCCAGAGTTCAGTTTTGTTTTTTGTTTGTTTTATTTGCCATATTTATCCTCCATTCACGAGAAAGCGAATTGTATCGCTATACTTTGGACGGTAAGTCCGCACTCGCTTGGGAGTTGCCTTTTTCGAGGTTTATGGGTCACCTGTCTTCCACATAAAGGTGGGGCGTCCCGTTAAGTGCCTTGCCCAAGGACACAACAAGCGAACTTGCCGGCTTGTTCTCCACTTATGCAAACACTGCGAAACGAAAGCAATGACACTGAAAAACATGAAAAAGTTATAAAAACACAGTATCATTTAAACAGTCTGGAGCGAACCTTTTTGTTCGCAAATGCTGTTATGACATTGTCATAATCAAGAGATCGGGCGCAGTCATTTTCGATTGACAACATGGCTAATGAAGATAGTCTACTGTCTGTCATAGACGTTCTATTAAAAGTTTTGATCAGTTTCAATTTGCTGAAGCTTCTTTCAGCGCCGGCAACAGTCACGGGGCAAGTTAGTAAGATTCGAAGTGCGATGTACACATTCGGATACAATTCAAATAAATGAGTCTTTAGAAAATAGTTCAGAAAGTCTTGAGCCGTATTGAGATTGCGTTTTTTTTGTAAAATTAAAACAAACCGCTGTAGCTCAGCGCTCATTTCATCAGAATCAATGTCACCGAACTTTTTTTGGAACTCTTTACAGCAAGTAAGAAGAGCATTTTCTTGTTGCACAAGCAAAAGTTTGTCTCGTGTGTACAAAAACGAAAAGGCCGAAGAAACCTCACGTAACAAATTAAAGCGCTCCTTTATTGACATAATAGCCTGGTCTACTAATGGATAGAAAAAGTTGCTTTTAAATTTCAGTTCAGGAGTAGCTCGTTGTTCCTCTTCACCTTGGTAATCAAACAATCTTCTTTTCTTTCCACTTCTTGACGGAGGAAAAGAAGGATCAATGTCCAATTCCTGTGCTATTTCAACAGCAGATGTTGCGGCACTGTCATAACCCGTTGTGCGATAGTTTTGCAAAAACTTTTCAGTTGCCTGGATTTCCGTTTCCATTGTATGAAGGGAGACTCCATACGATTGAAGAATCTTGCTTGCTTTATTGACTTGGAATAGGATATCACACCAAATAAACACCGACAAAAGAAAACTCCATTTTGATAAATGAGCTATCAACGATTTTGTTTCTGAGGCAGCTCTTCCATCTTTTCTTTCTATGGAAATGGCTTCCAAGTCTTTCAGTGCCAGCAACACCTCTTTTAAATTGTATCGAAGAGGTTTGATGCATTTAATTCTGCTTTCCCAACGAGTATCAGATTGTGACTTTATGGACAGCTCCACATGTTTCTTCAAAATTTCCCAACGCTGAGCAGAGGAAGAAAACAGCACATACAACCTTGTAAGTACTCCAAAAAATGTCAATGCTTCCGTCGATCAATTAGCACTGTCAACAACAACTAAGTTAAGGGTATGGTTTGCACAGGGCACGTAAACAGCTTTGGGATTGATGTCTAGCATTCTTGCTTGGACCTCAGAATGTTTTCCTTTCATGTTAGCACCATTATCATATGACTGACCTCGACAATCAGACAATTCGAGTTGCAGTTCGGTCGCTTTTTCTAAGAAAGCGTCCAACAAGCCTTTCCCAGTACTGTCACTTATTCTCAAGTAGCCAAAAAATGTTTCTTTAACAACAGCAGCTTCTTCATTACATAGTACATAACGGAGAATGACAGACATTTGTTCATGATGTGACATATCTGGAGTGCAGTCCGAAATTATAGAAAAATATTTTGCCAATTTCAATTGCTGTAAATTTTCTTTTTCAACTTCTGTCGCTAGCAATTCAATTAGTTCATTTTGTATGGTAGGACTCAAATAGTGATCTTTAGTGTTTTTATTTTTGATTCTGTCTTGAAGCTCTTTTACGATCGGATCTCTTCTTGCCAAAAGCTCAAATATATCCAGAAAATTTCCATTGTGAGGAGATCCTAAGACTTCTTCAGATCCTCTAAAAGCAAGATTCCTTTCCGATAGAAACAAGGCAATGTCGATAAGTCTCTCTAAAACATTTCTCCAAAAACGTCTTTCATTGAAAAAAATATTCATCTCGCGTTTGTCGATAGTGGATGAATTTCTTATCCCTTCAGCTAGCAACATCCATTGACTGCAGCATTCTTGGTGGGAAATGCCGTTTTCATGGTCTTTCAGTTTTTTCGAAAAACCCTCCCATGTATTTATACCACTACAAAAGGGGCTTAGTGTTTTTCCAAATAGCTTACAACAAAAGCAAAAAACTTGATCTGATTCCCCAGAATAAACTAGCCACGACCGTGAAACACTTTCACCATTAGGTAACACACGTATATAATGGTTGGAGGAAAAACGTCGCCTTGGAGTTTGGTTATTATATGGAAAATTCATTAGTAGTTGATGTGGTCCACGCTTTACTATATCACATCGTTGAGCATCAGAAATACTTTCAGGCCATTTACATGGGTCATCAGGGATAGGGGTAAATTGAGATTCAGTTATTTTTGATATTGAAGGTTGCGTATTGGCAGGTAAATCACAACTTACATTTTCTGGAAATTCACAATCACTTTGATGCTGATCGTCATAGTCTTCTTTTTCTTGTACACTATAGTTTTCTTCATCCCTCTCGGTACTAGTGCCAGGTCTACTCTGCTCAGTAATCTTGAAAAAATCTGTCATCTTGGGCAATTTCGCTACAGCATCTCGAGCAGTGGCTGCTTCTTTTCTCTTTTGAGCACCACTTTTTGAACGTTTCATTCTATACAATGTCAATAAAATACTTTATCTGCACTCTGCAGTGTATATATATTGTCCCGGTATTTATAGCCAAACAGAATTCCAGACCATTCTATGATTGTTGCGTAACAACGGCATTGTTACGTCAATCGAATATTCAAGATTCTACCAGAAAATCAATCGAAATACAGAGGAATTCGGTTAATAAATCCACGGTTAATAAATCCAGCCGCTTATTACATCCAATTTGCTTGGAACGGAATCGTCCCAATCCTTTCCCGTTATAAAAACTTCGGTTAATAAATCCAAGCGCCGCTTAATACATCCAGTTTACGTGCTTTATGCAGTCAAATTTTCCTTCATTATGTACTAATAAGTACAATATTGCAAAGTGACGAAACAATATTGGATTATCAGTTTCGTATGGACAAGTACGTACATGTCCTTGTGTACTGGTAGGCCTAATCAAGCAGACTAATTGAACACCAGTCGTAGGAGTTGTGCAGTTATTGTTGCAACTGAAGCGGTTTTATAAGATTTAACTTAAAGAAAAGTTTTCTGGATCCATTGCAGAATGAATAGATCAAGAAGACATAATAAAACAGCAGCAGAAAAGCTAGAGTTGCTCAATCGCTACATTTTTTGTCGAATAAATACTGAAAAAATACTACATTTTGTGCATTTTAGAAAACGCCGTTTATTAAAGCCGCCGCGTATTAAATCCAAAACCGGCTGTCCCGAGGTGGATTTATTAACCGAATTCCACTGTATTCTAGATTCTGCGAGATAAAATGACGTTGCATTCACTTATGATGTCACAAGCCAATTTCTTCCTACAGTTTAAATCGGTTGTAAACAAGTCTGCTGAACTGAAAATAGTCACGTAGCCAAAAAGCAATTTCAGACTAACTTGGGCCCCCAAAGTTGGCCTGGGCCCCCCCCAATTGGGGGTTTGGGGGGCGGCTGCTACGTCTCTGTCCTTTGATAAAGTCAAAGAAAACTTGTAAATGCGACTCTTTTCAGAGATTTGCTCAACTTGCAAGAACAATTTTCGAAAAGAGCTTTAAATTTCTTTTAAGGTAGTAGTAATTAGTTTAGGATAAAGTGAATGCATGGCATCGAACTTGATGCAAACATGAAATTTCCAGAGAATTTTATTTTCGATTGTCCGGGAGAATTACTGTTAACTTGTCAACGCGACTCGTTCCGCAGTTTTACTCTCCTTGACTTGGCGATTTTTGAAAAGAGCCTTAGATTTCCTTTAATCTAGTAGCAATCAGAGGTGGTCAGTAACGAAGTAGTTCTACCAAAGTAGGCTTTCCAAGCTAAAAGCTACTCACTTGAGCAGTTTCCTTTTTTATACTGTACTTCTACTTTTATTTGAATAGATTTAGTTTTAAGTAACGCTACTGGAGTAATCATAACTTTTGCTTACGTAGATGTATAGATTGTTCTTTTTGCTAATTAGCAATTTTCCGGCAATCTCCTATTTAGAGGGATTTGCCACCAGCATTACACTAATATAAATGAAATGATGCTGGAGGCAGATTTTTCCAAATAGGAGATTGCCTGAAATTTGCTAATTAGCAACTAGCGCGATCTATATTTTGTGAATTGATAAAGTCTCAACATCGATCCAATACCCCTAGACTATCTGGGCTTACCAAAGTGAATTTTTGCCCATATTGTGTGTGTGTGTGTCCTGAACCAATCTGTGACCCAATAAAGTCGAAACCGATCGCGGGTTGCAGACGTTTTGTAGTGGAGTGTTGCATTGTACAGGGTTGCTGTCGAGGATAAGCTCGGTAGGCCCGACCTAACAACTTTTTGCTAGGTTAGGTTCAGGTAGGCCCAGTATTTTTTGTCTTGCTGGGGCATTCTCTCAATTTGTGCTCAAACAAATAACTGATTGTCATTGTCAAATTACTTAGAGTTTGAACTCTATTTATTCTAAATAGCATAACCAATAGCATGTATAACTCTAACACGGTGTTTCCCAAACTGTGGTCCCAGTAGACCGCGAAAAATTAACCAAGAATCAGCTGTAAAAATAAATTTTGTTGCAAATTTTTTAAATATAGAAGTCTACTGCTGTACTGTATACTGTTGTTTAATGTTGTCTCAATCATTTGTTCTCTAGTCCTAATGAATAACCAAACATAGGTTGCGCTTTGTCGCGTCATGATGGTGATTCTTATTGTATGATTGCCTGCTCTGCAAACACTGACTAACAAAATTTATTCAGAACGCAGTAGCCGCCAGTAAAGTAGAGTTTTGTAAGCGTTAGTTTAAAAACAATCAGGTAATGAGCAGCCTATTTGTTATGTAGTAAAGCTGCAAGCATACAAAGGCGCTTGTTAAGCCTGATGTATTTTTTTAATTGAAGAAGGTCTGGTAAGTAGAGCCAATGTCTAAGTTGATCCAACACCTTTATCTCCAAAGTTTGTGACGTCACAATACAACTATTTCTTCCCAAGTGATTGTTGCCAAGCACGTGATGTTCAGTTGTAGTTAGAATCGCATGTGATCAGAACAAACATGATAAAAATGAAGAAATTTAGTTTTTTAATGATTTTGTGTAATTTGAAGGTATTTTAGTGTAGTGTATGATTAGTCTGTTTAACACGCAAGATCTAATGGAGAGAGTATAGGTTTTTAACCCGGGGTCCTCAGGAAGTACGTTACAAAATCCAAAATATTGACTGTAATGACATAACGTTTGTGTAACCAGCAATGTCTCATTTAGCCTAAAAAAACATTAATGAAATAACTTACTGTCTACCTCGCCCTGATGGCCTGTCAACTTTCTGTGACAAAATAGGCTGCTTAAGCTTTAATTGTACTTCTATGTCATAATAATAACCATTGTTTCTTACAATTGACTTTGCAGCTGTTGCGAGACTTTATTGCAGTTTAGATGATGCTTTCGCTAATCCATAAGACAGTGTTTTCTGCAAAAAGGTTTTAAAGCCCTGTTGTAAAAGGATTTCTTATCAGTTTAACTTTGTGGTGATTATGCCGGTATTTGGTTTCGCTTTGATTTGTGTTGACTGTAAGTAATTTTTATTTGGTTTCATTTTTAATATCACTATCAGTGTTTCCTATACCGGGTGTCAAATATTTATGTTGACATTTGATATGGGAAATTGCATTGCTTTCACATCAACATTGATATAGGAAATCGCCTTATCAAAACTACGTTGCTTTCTCGTGCCACGTGATTCGTAAGCATATATATGCTCGTATCCCCCGAATTATTATCCATTCCGTTAATATATTTATTCACCGTCATACCGAGTGAGGAATTGATTGAGGAAAACTATCGAATAACAAATAACAAACTCACAACATTAAACCAGGTAGCTAAGTGTTTGCGGTTTGTTAGACTTTTTGCTGACAAGTTTGACCTGCAAGTATGTCATCGAAAAAGAGAGGATGGAATGATAGCTATGTCAAATATGGTTTGACTAAAGTTGTTGAAAAAGGGGAAGTCAAAGCCCAGTGCATGAAATGTGATTCTATTCTTTGCAATGCAAGCTTAAAACCATCAAATCTGAATGACCAGTTCCAGTCTGTTCATGATTAAAGAGCAACTGAAATAGATATGATTAAAAAAGAGACCTCGGTTTGACCAAAAAATAACTTTTTCTGTGCTGGGGTTCACGCCACCTTAAAAGCCTATTTTGGAGGCCTCGTATGAAGTTTCATACATAATTGGGAAAACTAGAGCATCGTTTAATATTGGAGAAACTTTGATTGAACTAGCTACGTTGAAAATAACTGAAATAGTCTTGGGCACAGAAGCAATGAAGAAGATCAAGCAGGTTCCATTGTTAAGTGATGTAGTTACTTCACGAATGGCAGCAATGAGCTGTAATATTGTTGACCAGGTTGTGACAGCATCTAAGGAGAGTCCAATTTGCAACTAGATGAATCCATTAATGTAAGTAACATAATTCATTTAGTTGTTTTTGTGAGGTATGCGGCAAATGATTCAATTTGTGATGAATTTTTGCTGTGCAAGGCGTTATAGGATTGACAACAAAGGCTGCTGACACTTTTATAATCATTGATGACTTTTTCAACAAGCATGGTGTTGCCTGGACAAAGATAGGGTCAGTCTGTACCGATTGGGTTCCATCAATGCTAGGCCATCGATCTGACTTGGTAGCATTGGTGAAAACTGTAGTTCCTGATCAGCGTTCATTGTGTCTTATATCGCTATGCTCTTCCCTCAAAGTCACTTCCAGAAGTCTTCAAAGAAGTTTTCTCGACTGCTATGAAAGCTGTCATTCGTGGAAGAGCATTTCAATACCGGCTGTTTAAGGTGTTCTGCGAGGAAGTAAAAGCAAATTAGCCTACTCTGTTTTTCTGCTGCATACGGAGGTGAGATGGTTATCCAAGGAGCGCGTGTCAAAAGCAAGGATGTGGAAGCGGCTATTTCGTCAATCGCTTACGCTTCACCAACAAAACACAAAAAAACGAACGTTGACAATTATTTTTAACTACTGTGGATCTGTAGCCTGCCTTCTCCTACAATTTATCATTTTGAAGAGACAAAAACCTATCCATATATTGCTATTACTTTACCTACTTCGCTTAAGCTGATTGTTTGGAACTACTCTGTATTTGTTTTTTCTTAGATATTAGAACTTATGTTGAATGTAGAACAGTGCTCTTCAACCTTTTTGTCATCGCGAAAATGATGTACTTTGCCTTTGTCACGGAACCCCCACTAACAAAAATTTAGAAATCACGAACTGCTTGCAAGAAAATCAAATATTTCGTTACTACATTTCAAAAAATATTAAATGCTTCAACAAATAGACAGTTATTACAAGTTCGTTCACTACTTACAACCACTTTTACAACAGTTAATCTAATGCTTCTCAGATCTAAACCGTATGACCACATATTACAACTCTCGAAAATAACCTGTCGTCACAACAACAAATTACAACGATATAGCGTTGATTTTCCCTCTCTATTTTTAACCACCTCTGACTTTGAGTTAACTTTAACTCTAAACATTAGGGCCATTTTTTGACCTAAAAAAAATATATTTTTGACTTTATTTTAGCAAAATTTTGACGTTAATTTGACCTAACCGCTTTCGCCTATTATTTATGTCTTGTTGCACTTTTTTGATTAAAAATGTTTTATAATCCTCATTTTACATAAGTTTTTAAAGAAGAAGGTAGCCTACATTAAACATTTTCTCAATTACTCAGTCTTGAAGCTAATGCAACAAAGCGACGCATGACGTCAAAACCTAGGATAATGAGCCATTGTGTGTACCGGTATCAATTAGTGTGTAATACAAAAAATGCGTTGTTATCAGGGATGCGGAAGCGGTACTTTTTCTGCGGAAGCAGAAGCGCGAAAAATCCACCGCTTCCACATAGGAGGGAAGAATGGAGAAAGAAAAGAAATTGGTTCTGCTATCCTTCGTAGAAGAACGAATGGGGGACCATAAACATTAAGAAATGAGAGCGAGGAGGAGCCGTTTAGAGAGATGTTCACCTTTACATAATCAGAGTAGGGGCCAAGCGAAGAAAGAGAGGAGGTAGAAAGCTCAGAGAAAGATAAGCCCTGCTTGACGAAAATGATGACGCCGCCGCTAGCGTCTGCTTCATCAGTAGAACAAATACCAGATCGGGAGTGGGTGCCATGGGATTGCAGAGCAGAGAATCCAGGGACCCGGAAAGAGGAAGATAAATTAAGGTTAGATTCCAGGATATAAATAAGGTCAACGGGATGAGACGATATAAAGTGTAGTAGTTTAGTGCTCCTGGCTCGGAGACCCCCAGCATTCAATTGAAGAACCCTGAAGGAGCTAGGGAGGGAAAGAGAAACAGCCAGGATCATGATGCGGTGGTGAGGGGGTAGAGGGAGAAGATACAAAGTGGGTGGGAAAAGGATAAGAAGTTTGAAAGTGAGGGTGGCTGCGAGTGCTGCATTAGCAGATGGGGGCCAGATTGAGCAGTGAAGGTATACCAGCTGGAGGAGTCCGACGAGAAAGTCACAGTGCTGGTAGGTGTGGAATCACCAAAAAAAGCAGGGAGGGAAGCTCCAGAAATGAGAACTGCCAAGAGTTCTGAATCTAGAAAAGGAGAGTAGTGAGCACTTTAAATGAACTTAATTAGAGCATATGCAGCATTGCACTGACCTACCCCGCCAGGTCACATTTCCAGCGAACACTGAAAAGGGAAAGACAGGGCAAGGGTTAGGATGAACGTTTCCGCTCATCAAGAGAAGAAGAATGAGAAGACATTCAAGAAAAAGGCAGGAGAAGACAGGCCAATTTTAAAGAGGCTGCGTGCTACCCTTCTGCGGTCGTTCAGGGGGCTGCACGGTGAAAAAATGGTTTGTGTGAGGGGAGAGCCCAGGGTAACTGGGACCCTCGGGAAGGCCAACAGCCACTTTGACCCAACCCAAACGGGTCGGGGACCGCACCACCACGTTGAGGCGGCTGTTGATTGGTGCAGTTCAATTTTGCTTGCTTTACAGGTAGCCTACATACTATATATACGACAGAAATTTCGCACTTCACTACCCAAAAAGATCGGAGTCAATATGTGTTTTGAGGACGGACAGAAGGTAATGATGATTAGAGTTAAAGTTAACTCAAAGTCAGAGTTAGTTGAGGATAGAGAGGGAAAATCAACGCTATACAGTATAATTTGTTGTTGTGACGACAGGTTATTGTCGAGAGCTGTGATATGTGGTCATACGATTTAGATCTGAGAAGCATTAGGTTAACTGTTGTAAAAGTAGTTGTAAGTAGTGAACGAACTTGTAATAACTGTCTATTTGTTGAAGTGTTTAATTATTTTTTAAATTGTAGTAACGAATATTTGATTTTCTTGCAAGCAGTTCGTGATTTCTAAATTTTTGTTAGTGGGAGTTCCGTGACAAACGCGAAAGTACATTAGGGGCTCCGCGATGACAAAAATATTGAAAAGCACTGTTCTACATTCAACACGAGTTTTGATATCTAAGAAAAACAAACACAGAGTAGTTCCAAACAATCAGTTCAAGCGAAGTAGGTAAAGTAATAGCAATAAATGAAGGTTTTTGTCTCTTCAAAATGATAAATTGTAGGAGAAGGCAGGTTACAGACCCACAAAAGTTAAAAATAATTGTCAACGGTCATTTTTTCGTTTTTTGTTGGTGGAAGCGAAAGCGTTTGAAAAATAACCGCTTCCACATCCCTGGTTGTTATCGCAACTGTACTGTACATTAACAGGCTGTCTATGATGTTTTTAACGAAAGCCACACAGAACTCTACGTTGGCTGCTAGAGTCCGGTATTGATTTATTTTAACCGAGTCCGGCACCAAATCTTTCACATTGATAGCGTCTTTTGCTCTGCTGACTAAGAGGTCTGCACTTGTCCAATTGTTGACAACGGTACGAACAGCTGGAAGGTTCTCACTGTAATATAAGACAGCTCTAATCCAAGTTGCCCATCTTGTAATTACAGGGTCAGGAGGAAATGGCAGACCAGCATCATGAAAATCTTTTTTGCGATCTTTGTTTTTGATTGTTGCTGCCTTAATCGTTGCTATTATTTCATCAATATTTTTTAAATAAGCACGCACACGCATAGCTCAGTGATGTAGTAAGCGCGCAACACAAGTGACATGCATCAAAGAAGGGTATAATTCCTTTAATGTCTTTCCAGCCAAAGACATGTACAGAGCAGCATCAGTCAAGAACAATAACAAATACTCGCGTTTTGTTTCAAGTTGTTGCAATATGTCATCCACAGTGTGCAAAATAATACTGCTATTAACATTGCTACCGCTGTTAAGTGGATGACAATCAACGAGGAATGTCTGATTTGGGGCATCTAAGCTGCCCACAAGCACACTAATATACTTTTGTTTAGCAATCTCTGCTTCATCCACAATCAAAAAAATTGTTTTGTCACGAAGTAATTCTTAATTTTGTTCTTTTTGGGATGCTAATTTAGCAACACATGCCCGGGCTGCAGTCTCCGAAGGCAATACTTTTCCCATGTTGCAAACAGAGACTTCAAAGAAGGATGGTTGAGTTTATGAAGTGGGATATCTGCAGCTAAGAATGAAGAGACAACCTGTTCCTTGAAGTTTACTTGATCGAGTTGTAAAAAGGTTTGCTTACTTTGGGATTTGCTCTTCGTCTCCAATTATCTTTGGTGTTGCTTACTTTTTCGGTGGCTCTCCACAAAAAACTTTTTGTTGCATTTGACTAACACGTCACAAAGGTTGCATACTTGATCGAGTTGTAAAAAGGTTTGCTGAACTGTGGGACTTGTGGTATAACTTTTTACCTCTTCCGAAAATAGTAAGCGCAGTAAAAACAGGTGACTTTAATACAAAAACGTTATAATAAAGTACTAACAATTATTGTCCATTGAAAGCTCAAGAAATTTCCGTTCCAGAAATATGTGACTCCAATTACTTAGGGCTAAAAATTAGTTTATAATGGCTAATCAAAACTTGGTTGCCATACAT
Source organism: Trididemnum clinides (assembly GCA_963675345.1). Classification (NCBI taxonomy): domain Eukaryota; kingdom Metazoa; phylum Chordata; class Ascidiacea; order Aplousobranchia; family Didemnidae; genus Trididemnum; species Trididemnum clinides. Next base: position 27,284,537 of record OY776293.1, read on the forward strand.
GATGTTTCATTTTTGGTTGTACAATTATCCTATTAGAGCTAACAAACTTGCAATTGTTAAACAAAGTTAGTTCTTTGGTACATTTTGACTACTTTTCCTCACAAGCATGGTTTATAGGCATTATCTGTCAACGTTTTCAAAAACATCCATCAAAAACTGAAGTCTCCAAATGTTTATGAAATGTAATCTATCGGTTAAAAACACACAAAATTGTAGTGCCTGCATTTCACAAAATTGCAATTTCTAGAAAAACTAAATCCTTTGATACATTTTGTCTATTTTTTTTCAATAGCATAGATCTTTGGCATCATCAATCAAATTATTCAAAAGACTCAAAGTCTACAAATTTTAATATGTAGCCAATTCCAAGCAAAACACTTGGTGATCACCCAAGAAAAAGATGATTGGGCAAGATGGTTCTTTCCCATCGTTTGCAACGAAAAGACCTTTATGCCATAAATATTAATACAAAAGCGGGCTCACGAAATCGTCAAATAGGACTACCACTAAATACCTCATTTCTTTATCAGTCAAAATGGGCGACACCATCAGTTTTGACTATGTTTCACCCCCTTCCACTTTTAAAAATTACGAATAGTAATTTGTGTCATTTTTTTTAATACTTCCAGTCTTGATTAATAGACCAACATGATCACCATTACATGCACAGGAACTAGGGCTTATAGTTACTAAAACATTTCGTTGTTGCTCTAACGAATGTTTGTAGGTGAAGCATAGATGTCCACGGGTGAAGCTGGCGCAGCTGCATTAATTAATACGTTTAGAATTGGCACGGGTGATAGTATGCCCTGCAAGGGCAAAATCACACCATACTTGGTAGGAACATGTTTTCTATTTTGCTTGATAATAGCTTTATAGAGCTACCGGATCAAACCTGAAAATTTGGGAAAAGCAAGAACTCATTTAACTTCTAAAAGCATACCTAAGCAAGAAAAAACAGATATGAATCATATGGTGTACCCAGCAGGAACTTGAGAAAGTTTGAGTGAAATAAAAATTAGCAACGTCACTGTGTCAAATCGCACCACATGAAAGATATTATTGGCATTTTGCTTTATAATATCTTTATAAAGCTACCGGGATCAAACCAAATATTTGGGGAAAAGCAAGGAAACTTTTAACTCCCCAGGGCACGTCAAGTAGGTAGAAAAGAATATGCTACACAATGCGTAGCCAGCGAAAACTTGAGAAAGTTTAAAAGGGAAAGCAAAAGAAAACAACGTCACTGTGTAAAATCGCACCACACAAAAGACATTTTTGCTATTTTGCTTTAGAATAGCTTAAAATCAAAAATGTGTTCCTTACTCCCAAACTACGGGAAACGCAAGGCTCGTATCAGCAATGAACAGAGCAAATCTTATGTGCAGAAAACACATAAACGTATGGTAGCTGTTCACACAAGAGCCTGATAGGTGAAGCCGGCTGAACCGACACTCTCAATCCCGACGCTACGAATGGTGGCTCTTCAAGTTGCACCGTTGTATATACTATAAAACAAAGATTTTTTCTTGGGCTGATATGCTGCGTGTTTAGGTAATTTTATCTCCACTCTACAGGATTGTAATAAAATTCCAAGTTTAAGAAAAATCCAACATAAAACCATAACCATAACAATTTGTAAAACTGAATGTAGAGAGAACAATACCCGCTTTTGTCCATATGCCGGAAACAAGACCAATAGTGCAGATAAATTAGGAAGTTAATGCCACTAATTAAATAGGAAAAAGGACAACACCACATCGCAAAATAGGCTTACCATTATACAGTTTATTTCTGTAACTATAAAAGTAACCACCATTTCGCCGCTACTGTTGCAGTAAGGAACCGCTATACTGGCCGTTTCACTGCTGCTTCTATTTGGGAGATCCTGTCTCTAATTGTCTTGCTCACCAGAGATCCTCGACGCACGAGCACCACACCAGCTTGCAGAACATGAAGACTGTATTAAAGGAGAACAGAAAATTTGTTCACAAATTAGCTGCACCACAAGCACCAATCGCGACACGCTAGGCGTATCTAACTCTAGTTGTTACAAGATATTAAAGACTACTGAGAGATCTCCTAAATACAATTCATGCAAATAAAGATATATGCGAATGCGAAAGAAGGGTATATTATCAATTAAGGCTAGCATTAGCTGACAATACAAGCAATTTACTGTTTCCCAGATGATTTAAGACACAGACAAGCGCTTTCAAAATACATAAACAACTTGCCACTAGCATTAGTTGGTGATGAAATATTAGGTTTCTATTCGCTACCACCCCATACTAAACACTGCCAAAGTAGAGTGAGCTCATAAACAGTCAATAGGCCTATTTATATCCACAAATAAATATGAGATCAATCAACGAAATTGTCACATAACCATTAACAAGAAACGAGAATAACAGGCGTTAAGTAAAGAGAAAACAACTTGCCGTATTAATTTATAAATGATTCACTGTACCAAACTTACGGTTTTCCATTAAGGGTCGAACGTAATAGAAAACAATTTGGGAAATATAAAAAACAATTCATTAGTCATCACATTCTACAAAACATCCCTATTCCTCACTTATTACAAATGACAATCTATTAATTGAGGCGGCAAACACAACAGCTTAGAAGGCGAAAGCTTCCGAACAACTATGACATCAAGAACATTAACAGTCACTTTACTAAAGGCACAAAAACAACTAAACCAATGACAGGGCTCATAAATCACGTTAACAGCTACAATCAGTTTTGAATATGTTTCAATCACTGCTCCTTCACAAGTATTAACAATAATTTGTGGCAAGATTCGTTGTAAGCATTGCCAGTCATGATTAAGAGAATATGATGATCACAGTTTCGTGTACAGGAATTGTGAAAGTGCATAAAATTCGTTAACTTTTCGCTACTGCTCACACAAGAGTCCGATGCGTGGAGCCAGCGCAGCCGCTTGAACCGAAATACCACACCCCGACGTCACTGATGAAGGGCCTCTGCGGGGCGACGCCGGCTAGTATAATATAAAGCAAGGATTTTTTTCTGTAGCTGATATGCTGCCTGTTGAGGTATTTAAATTATGCATATACTCTACAGCATTGTAATGAAATCCCAAGTAACCATAGCCGCAACAATTTGTAAAATATATTTAGAGTCCATTTGTTTGAAAATAACTCAGCCTGATGTGCTTCTGCTAATCTATGGTGAATAAATTTGGGGAAGTCTTGGCCACTTCTGTCGCTATACCGGAAACAAGACCAATAGCGCAGCCAAAGAATTTAATACCACCAATATAACTAAGAAAGGGGCAGCATCACATCGCAAAATAGGCTTACCATTAAATAGTTTATTTCTGTAATTGAAGCAGCAACCACCAATTGGCCGTTACCACAATTTTTGACTGTGTTTCAATCCCTTCTCCATTGCAAATATTAACAATAATTTGTTGCAAGATTCTTTGCTTGCGAGTCATACCAGTCTTGATTAAAAGAATATGGTGATCACAATTTCGTGTACAGGATTTGCAAAAGTGCATAAATTTCATTAACTTTTCTCTATTGCTCACACAAAAGCCTGATGGGTGAAGTCGGCGCAGTCGTTTGAACCGAAGTACAAGATCCTGACGTTACTGATCGAGGCCCCCTGCCGGGCGACGGCGGCTGGTATGAAATAAATTAAAAGTATCGCCGATACTATTTATATCGGCAATACTGTCATCTCTGCCTGCATTCCGCAACTGTACACCAAAACAACAGGAGTCAAAAGAACCGTAGTCAAGCATCCAAAAAGCCGCGGTTTGGCCGCCTCATGAATATGACACCATAGTTATCAACCTGCATGATAAGCATTGCACTATAACTATTAGGTTGTCCGGAAAATAATGGCCATTTCAGGAAGACTGTTTTGAAATTGAATTTATCATAGAATTTTTATTATATTTCAGGTAAACATCAACATGATTATTGATTTATATGTGCTCTTTAATAATTTCTTACTTTTTTCTTTCAGAAAACGTTTTATGAGCGAATGAACCTTAATTTTGAATATGAGAAAAGAAGACTTAAGATTACTTTTTCTGCACGAGTTCAAGCTGGGTAACAATAACAAGGCCTGCATTAGTGAATAGGCGTGGTCCAATCCTGCTCCACGATAATGCGCGGCCTCATGTTGCGAGAATGACACTGCAGAAACTCACAGACTTGGGATACGAAACTTTACCACATCCTTCTTATTCTCCAGATCTTTCACCCACGGACTACCATCTTTTCAAGCATTTAGCCGCTTTTTTAAGCAACAAAACTTTCAGATCTAATGCAGAGGTTGAATCTTTTTTCAAAGATTTCTTAGCATCTAAGCCAAAGGATTTTTATCAACGAGGCATAAATGATCTTGTTAATAGATGGCAAAGATGCATGGCTGTTCAAGGATCATACTTTGACTAATTTCAATGTCTAGTGTCACCTATTTGATTATAAATTCTTTTTCTCTAAAATTGGCCATTATTTTCCGGACAACCTAATATATAGTGCAATGCTTAGTGTGTGTTATATGATGCTATATTGGTGCGATTGTTATATCTTATGCTATTGCTATATCTCCTTCAAAGCTACTGGATGCGCAGAAAAACTAAACTTGGCATAGGTGGTAACCACCTCAAATAGAGAATCAAAAGAAGAAGCGTCATCATCAAAAACAAATTTGTTAAAATTCGCGTCTCTAGACTGCGAAAAGCAATTTTTTGCACAAACGATAGCCAGCAATTGGTTATCACTTTACAAAAAACTCTGGGCTGCTTCTCAGGGGTTAAATAAAATGCATATTTTGTAAAATTCTAACTTTGCTTTTTTATTTTTTCAAACAGTAAATGAGGTTGAAAATCGCGATTGAAAACATTTAATGCAAGTATTAATGAATTGCGAAAGCCAAAAATTGAACAAAAATTTGAGCTTTACTTTTACTTTCTGCCCCATGTTTATGAAAACAAAAGTTAGCCAAAGAATGGGCTGTTAGCGAGTAGGTCTACTAGCTTAGCGGCAGGGGCTGAATTGAGGTAGTGGAAAGCATGGGCAGGTGGAAGCAAAGGGAATATTACCCCTCAAATTTCTTGAAAGCATTTAGCCATCAAGAAGCTTGTGGCATGTAGCTATTTACAAAAAGGCACTCTGACTCTACATACTACCAATACAATGTTATCTGAAAAAGATCTTTAGCCTAATACCAAAAATTATTTCTGGATTGGTCTTGGAAACTATTGTGGCAACTGCCATCTACCCTGTGCGAGTAGCGTGAAGGAAGTTTACGTCATCTCAGCTGAAAAATTTTTTCATTTTACGTTATTTATTTCCTTATCTAGGCTGGTTATACAATTGTCCAGCAGTCGAGATGCACTGAACATTTTAAATTAATACTCGAAACGCTTTGATTTTGAAAAAAAATGTATTTGTCTAATCAACATGGCCAGAGACGTAGCAGCCGCCCCCCAAACCCCCCAATTGGGGGGGCCCAGGCCAACTTTGGGGGCCCAAGTTAGTCTGAAATTGCTTTTTGGCTACGTGACTATTTTCAGTTCAGCAGACTTGTTTACAACCGATTTAAACTGTATGAAGAAATTGGCTTGTGACATCATAAGTGAATGCAACGTCATTTTATCTCGCAGAATCTAGAATATTTCGATTGATTTTCTGGTAGAATCTTGAATATTCGATTGACGTAACAATGCCGTTGTTACGCAACAATCATAGAATGGTCTGGAATTCTGTTTGGCTATAAATACCGGGACAATATATATACACTGCAGAGTGCAGATAAAGTATTTTATTGACATTGTATAGAATGAAACGTTCAAAAAGTGGTGCTCAAAAGAGAAAAGAAGCAGCCACTGCTCGAGATGCTGTAGCGAAATTGCCCAAGATGACAGATTTTTTCAAGATTACTGAGCAGAGTAGACCTGGCACTAGTACCGAGAGGGATGAAGAAAACTATAGTGTACAAGAAAAAGAAGACTATGACGATCAGCATCAAAGTGATTGTGAATTTCCAGAAAATGTAAGTTGTGATTTACCTGCCAATACGCAACCTTCAATATCAAAAATAACTGAATCTCAATTTACCCCTATCCCAGATGACCCATGTAAATGGCCTGAAAGTATTTCTGATGCTCAACGATGTGATATAGTAAAGCGTGGACCACATCAACTAATAATGAATTTTCCATATAATAACCAAACTCCAAGGCGACGTTTTTCCTCCAACCATTATATACGTGTGTTACCTAATGGTGAAAGTGTTTCACGGTCGTGGCTAGTTTATTCTGGGGAATCAGATCAAGTTTTTTGCTTTTGTTGTAAGCTATTTGGAAAAACACTAAGCCCCTTTTGTAGTGGTATAAATACATGGGAGGGTTTTTCGAAAAAACTGAAAGACCATGAAAACGGCATTTCCCACCAAGAATGCTGCAGTCAATGGATGTTGCTAGCTGAAGGGATAAGAAATTCATCCACTATCGACAAACGCGAGATGAATATTTTTTTCAATGAAAGACGTTTTTGGAGAAATGTTTTAGAGAGACTTATCGACATTGCCTTGTTTCTATCGGAAAGGAATCTTGCTTTTAGAGGATCTGAAGAAGTCTTAGGATCTCCTCACAATGGAAATTTTCTGGATATATTTGAGCTTTTGGCAAGAAGAGATCCGATCGTAAAAGAGCTTCAAGACAGAATCAAGAATAAAAACACTAAAGATCACTATTTGAGTCCTACCATACAAAATGAACTAATTGAATTGCTAGCGACAGAAGTTGAAAAAGAAAATTTACAGCAATTGAAATTGGCAAAATATTTTTCTATAATTTCGGACTGCACTCCAGATATGTCACATCATGAACAAATGTCTGTCATTCTCCGTTATGTACTATGTAATGAAGAAGCTGCTGTTGTTAAAGAAACATTTTTTGGCTACTTGAGAATAAGTGACAGTACTGGGAAAGGCTTGTTGGACGCTTTCTTAGAAAAAGCGACCGAACTGCAACTCGAATTGTCTGATTGTCGAGGTCAGTCATATGATAATGGTGCTAACATGAAAGGAAAACATTCTGAGGTCCAAGCAAGAATGCTAGACATCAATCCCAAAGCTGTTTACGTGCCCTGTGCAAACCATACCCTTAACTTAGTTGTTGTTGACAGTGCTAATTGATCGACGGAAGCATTGACATTTTTTGGAGTACTTACAAGGTTGTATGTGCTGTTTTCTTCCTCTGCTCAGCGTTGGGAAATTTTGAAGAAACATGTGGAGCTGTCCATAAAGTCACAATCTGATACTCGTTGGGAAAGCAGAATTAAATGCATCAAACCTCTTCGATACAATTTAAAAGAGGTGTTGCTGGCACTGAAAGACTTGGAAGCCATTTCCATAGAAAGAAAAGATGGAAGAGCTGCCTCAGAAACAAAATCGTTGATAGCTCATTTATCAAAATGGAGTTTTCTTTTGTCGGTGTTTATTTGGTGTGATATCCTATTCCAAGTCAATAAAGCAAGCAAGATTCTTCAATCGTGTGGAGTCTCCCTTCATACAATGGAAACGGAAATCCAGGCAACTGAAAAGTTTTTGCAAAACTATCGCACAACGGGTTATGACAGTGCCGCAACATCTGCTGTTGAAATAGCACAGGAATTGGACATTGATCCTTCTTTTCCTCCGTCAAGAAGTGGAAAGAAAAGAAGATTGTTTGATTACCAAGGTGAAGAGGAACAACGAGCTACTCCTGAACTGAAATTTAAAAGCAACTTTTTCTATCCATTAGTAGACCAGGCTATTATGTCAATAAAGGAGCGCTTTAATTTGTTACGTAAGGTTTCTTCGGCCTTTTCGTTTTTGTACACACGAGACAAACTTTTGCTTGTGCAACAAGAAAATGCTCTTCTTACTTGCTGTAAAGAGTTCCAAAAAAAGTTCGGTGACATTGATTCTGATGAAATGAGCGCTGAGCTACAGCGGTTTGTTTTAATTTTACAAAAAAAACGCAATCTCAATACGGCTCAAGACTTTCTGAACTATCTTCTAAAGACTCATTTATTTGAATTGTATCCGAATGTGTACATCGCACTTCGAATCTTACTAACTTGCCCCGTGACTGTTGCCAGCGCTGAAAGAAGCTTCAGCAAATTGAAACTGATCAAAACTTTTAATAGAACGTCTATGACAGACAGTAGACTATTTTCATTAGCCATGTTGTCAATCGAAAATGACTGCGCCCGATCTCTTGATTATGACAATGTCATAACAGCATTTGCGAACAAAAAGGTTCGCTCCAGACTATTTAAATGATACTGTGTTTTTATAACTTTTTCATGTTTTTCAGTGTCATTGCTTTCGTTTCGCAGTGTCTGCATAAATGTCCTACTGAACTCTGGCATCGGTGCCGAATTTTTTATGACTTGCACCTTCGGTATCGGCATGCTTTATTCTGACATTAGCCTGTTTACTTATGTACAAATTGTGGTGTATTTTTTCAATGCAGCTTTTCAATTTTACACCTCTAAAGTGATATGACCTGTGCGCAGGGGCTCTTGCGCTTACTTTGGGGCTGCCCGAAGTTGGAGTGCTACGGGACTGAACATGGCCCTCACCGTAGAATCAAAATAACAAGCTATCACTTCAACTTTGAAAGCATATTATAATTTTCCAATGTAGAATTTTATTTAAATTCTAACACTTCAACCAAAAAGCATGTTATTTTGATTCTCCGATGAGGGCAACCTTGAGAAGCCGGAAACGTTTAGTTTTGTTATAGAAACGATTAGACAAGCGTTTTGCTGCATAAAACATGTTTTGTTTCTCTATTTAGCTTTATGCGCGGATAAAAATAGTTTATGCGCAAAAAATAAATAAGAGGAACAAAAAATGTTTCACGCTACGCCTAATGAAAATTAGCCTTAAATCTTAAAAGCTTTCAAACTATACGACTAGACCTAGCACATGTAAATGGCGGAAAGGCGCCGTCGGATATTTAGTTCGGTAGTTCTTTCCTTTGGTGACAAAGTTCCGGAAATTTTTTACCCCATTTTTGAAGCTAATGACAATATCTGACCGAGAGAGAAGGCATGACGCAATGTCTTTCTAAACACGCCGCTGCTCTTCCTTAGGAAGTAGGCACGGCATCAATAGTAATTCATGTTCACGCTGTACATCTTCTGAACATAATGTCAGGAAAAAGCGGCATTCTACTTGCAACCACTCACGCACGGACCACAAATTGCAGATCAGTTGATTCACCACCAAGGTTTACTGTCGTTGGTAGGTGCCCAGATCTGGCCTTGCAACAAGTCGGTTGAGCTGCTTTGCTATTCTAACCTCGGTGGAGGGCGGTAGGTGTGAATAAAAATTTGTCACTTCCTCATGACCGATTGTATGAAACGCGAGAATTTTGTTAGGGAGAATGTTTAAAAACATCTTTCAGCGTGCACTCTCCTCATACATCGCACGCCAAGTAACCTCACTGCTATGTTCTCTTGGTACCAATCCGATATTACCGATCTTCAAGACTGGTCATGTCTCAAAACGACAGCACATGCAAAACAGACTTTTATTGGTATTAGATTTGTTTTACGTACGTTAGGCCAGAGGTTCCCAAACTTTTTGCTTCGCGGAACCCTTTTTGCGAGTCTGCTTTCTTGCCCACCCCAATTATACGTGATATTACTTTTGTGATCCGACTCACTAACAATAATAACATTTAAAATACAAGAAAAAATGGAGGTGTCCTTCGAAAAAGTCAACACTTTCAATTGCTGCTGCGATTGTGCCAATCGCAATGCTGGCTGACTGAATGCCTAACCGGGACTTTTGAATGACTGATCGGGACGAAGCCACGGATCCCTTGTTCAGTCGTCGCGGACCCCAGTTTGGGAACCTCTGCGTCAGACGTTTAATAAACTTTATTATAGTAAAAAGCGTATTGAAATCATGGCCAGCTATAATCATCTTAAGTGTTTTATGAAGAAAAAGTCAAAGCGCTAATGGGCAAACATAAAAAACACAAAATACAAATATCTTATGAGCGTAGCGCAAACCCAGAAGTAGCTGAGAAATGTAAGAGCATTAACTTTTTAATGTATCAAATAAAGTCTATTCGCAAATATTGCCAAAACTGTTACTGTTGAAAAAAAGTTTCAAAAACACTGTGAAAATCACCATGTCAGATTTAGCTCAGAAAATCAAAATAGAAACACAATCACGTTACAACAGAAAAGTAGTATACCAACCTCCTACTGACGCTTTCCCTAGAGGTGGACGTGCACAGTAAACGTTTAGTCCATTTTTTAAGGCTGATTTATATTAGGCGTAGCGTGAAAAATGTTTGATTTCTCTGTTAAGTGAGTGAGCACGCTCCGCGCATAAAACTAAATAGAGAAATAAAACATTTTTCACGCTACGACTGCAATTTACGCCAAATGGAAATCAGCCTTTAAACGTTTTTTGTCATGCATTTCTGTGTAAAATCTTCATCCACTTAGTTTATAGCATGCTTTACAGTATATGTCGTGGTCAAAATATCCAATTTTGTCCGCAACGTACGAATCAAAAGCGTATAGGCCTACGTTTTTGTGGACAAAAACGTACGTTGCCCACTAAACCGGACGTTCACACAAGATATCCTGCGCAACACCATATAAATATCCAAGCGGATGTTTTCGTACAAAAATACATGAGAAAAATCGTACAAAAACGCATGCTATGTGCATCCACCTTAAGTCAACTTTACAAAAGATTGATATCAAGAAGCACACTGAAAGCTAACTTAAACGAGACAGAAGCTACAAACAAGGTGAACAGACATTTTGCCAGAGCGCTGTAAAACTACGGTAAATTTGAATAACCACAAAACATGCATTTGCAAGCCTTTGTAATTGAGAGTTAAAGAAAGCATTAATAAGGGCGCACTGAGGTACAACACGCTCCAGAAGTCAAGAGACAAGCAAGCCAATTCGGTTATGATTATGTTCAGATAATTTAAAAACTGATGCAAATTTTCAACTTCAGTAATTATATGTGCTAGAAAAACAGCGAGACCAGTGGCAAATATGGGTAATTTTTGTCGTGGCCAGGCCTTGACCAATGACGGACATCCAGAGTGCCATCTGGATTTATAGGATCTAATTCTTCGACTTCAGTAAACTGACCACAATTTAATTAGCAAAGACGCCAAGTCGGGCGGCACTTAACGTAGCTCAAGGCAAGTTGGTTTCCACGAACCTAATGCACTGTGTAAGTGAACGCTGGGCTCTGTTCCAGCTTTTTCTATGGGCGCGCTCCAGTAAACGTATTTTTAACAAAACAAACAGTATTTCATTTTGCTTTTGTTGAGGGTGCTGGTAAAAATGGAACTTCAAACCAGCATTGATCATAAAATGCTGAAAGCAATATAAACGAAAACACATCCAAGTCATGGCACATTGGCTGAAGATTTTACGTTGATAATTGAAAGATCTACTAAGTTATACTACAGTCAATCCAAATAGAAAATTTATCAAAAGGGTGAGCCACATTTCCTTGTACCAACTGCAAACAACAGCAGTACGCTACACGGCTAAAGTTCTGTCTTTTGACAACACGAAGTCACTGCATCTAAATTGACAAACACACAAGGCAAAAACGCGGAACAAAAAAGATAAGATGTCGTCATGGTTGTTACGCAAACGCAGGAACATGATCATGCACGCAACGTCAAGAAAGGGTTTGTACAGTAGAGTGAATCATCGCGACAAAACATGCCAAAAAAGTGCTGAAATTGAAGAGCTGCACCGAGCTTTTACAAAGTCCAGTGTGCAATGTAAAGAATTCCACTCTTTCTCTTTATCTGTAGTAGGCTTCCTACAAGTCAATTCATTATTGGTAAAGTGGAGGCAATTTTGGTTTGACAGATTGCTACTTCAACGTCCCCCATGTAATGTGTTCGGCGTTTGTATAGTGCACCAACTTCTGCTGATTGTGAAAACAATATGCTGCGTAGTGAGTGCCGGCAACTTCAAAGCGGGGCTCAACAAAAGGTGTTCAATGTGTACCTTTAAGGGATTTTCCTGGGCGAAAAATAAGTGGCTATCCACTGTAAAAAAATAACTTATGAACACAAGCCAAGATCAGCATTAATACGTTCAACGGAAGCGCAACGCGTTCTTTAAACGATAAAAAAAGCTGCTTAAAAACATCCCGGGAAAACAGACTACAAACCTATCGTTCCTTACCTTTAAAACAGCCCACAGTCTTTAAGGTTGTTTTTGATAATGACATCGGTGACAGCATCGAAAACGAACTGGATGTTGTTAGTATCAGTGGCACAGGTGAAGTGAGTGTAGATTTCTTTGGTGTCTTTCCGCTTGTTCAAGTCTTCAAACTGCAATTGAATATAAGCTGCTGCTTCCTCGTACGTGTTTTGACCTGGAAAAGTTTCATTTTTATCAAAGTTGGAATACCAAACTCCAGAACTATTACATAGCAAAAATAGTTCCGTAACTACGAGCTTGGTTCCTTTATACGTTTTATATTGTTCTTAGTTCTTACTATTGCGGTTCTTTATATTTAGACATGACGTTTTGTTGTTTCCTTCCTCTTCTTCTTTTTTAAATTTTTTTTAACCTTACGTTTTTTAAGGGTCTGAGTGAGTTTTAGAGTGTCCATCCGGCATGTATTTATATATTTTAGTCTATAGGTAAGTTATGACATATTTTATTCTGTTGATTCTATTTACCGAAAATGAAAGTGCATTAATAACCGAAAGCGACTTTTCTATCATTAATAGAAGTTTCTATGCTGTCTTGATGACTATTTATTTAAAGCAGACTCCTTGTGCTACTGCTGTGAATAGGGGCACGAGAAAAATGGGGATCCAAAAAAACCGAACCAAACAGAAAATATAACTTGTCCTTCTCAGCCGCCTAGTAGTAGGAGAGAGCTCGTCACTTTGTGCTCATAGACAACCCGAAACGGCTATCAACAGAGCTGCCCAAACTTGGGTCTGACAAACGAGCTGTAAAATACTCCCATCAAAGTGTGACAGATGCCGACAGGCTTGTTTTGATACAAGATCTCTTCAGGGCAACTACATCACAAGAAAATTATGAATGTAGCCACACCTGTGGTCTTCTCGTGACATAGTTACCCCGAAACAGGGCTGTCGGCAGCTGTCCAACCAAGTTAAGTACCTCAGGTCATTGCAAAAGTTTTTTTCTAGCTGAAGGCTGGTTCGGTAAAACAACCAGTTTTTACCATTACATTATTTTCATTTCACTAATGGCCATGGCGACTAGGCCTCAAGGATACGGTCGTGACGCTGGCTGGCCATTTATCGCAATCTGGGGGTAGGACTTCGTAAAAAACACAAAAATTTGCCCTCGTTTTTCATTTATTGTTCAGCAACTTAGAAACAGCAACAGTAACAAATGCTTTAAGCATGTTCTGTTGAATATGGCCTGGACAAAACCTATCCTGCGATACGTAATGTCGCGAATAATTTAATATGGATAGCGGCAAAAAGTAGATTGTGTTTATTTAAAAAAGTAGGTTAAGCACACAAGTTTTCATTGGATGAAAAATGTATTGACATGAAATCAGTAAGTGCCATTTGATGTCACTAACATTGAGATACAACATAGTTCCGTGTGTGAAAGCCACAGTCAAGGCAGAGGTGATTGACATGCCCTGGGAACGTCATGGATAAAAGTGGTTGGCCTGAAATCAAAAAAAGCGCGCGCGTCGTGCCTGTGACGTCCATACGCTGCCTTTGTTTACGTTCAAACGTGTTGGCACAGCGCGTTTCGGAACTGCGCGATCATTCACCCGTTACCGCATTGTGTAACAGTTGCGCATATGCTGACACGTTATCGTATTCAAGCTCACAATATGCGCATGTCTATACGCAATCCAACATGTTGGGCTATTTTTGGACTTATTTCACTTATTTGCTGTAATCGCGAGCGTTTAGAATTAACAATTTTTCACTAACCGCCCATGCCAAAGCACGGAAACAACAACTTGGAACATATTGAAACAAAACGAAATAGCTAAAATTAACAAGTTAAATTAACATCCGGAAACAGTCGTGGTAATTGCTGCAGCTAGTGCTAAGTTAGCAGCAGATAAATTGTCACAAAAGTGATACACCTCAACACATCCATTGATGACTCATAGTAAATCTAAACAAAGTTTTAAATGTAGATCTTTTCGAAACTGCATCCTCTATGAATAAATCAAACCTTTCTTCAGCTTTTAACGAACTAGCAAAAAGCATGGTATGTGACTTAGTCAATGAACCAAAACAGGCCTACAGCTTTTACGTGAATAAAATTAACTACAATCACAGCATGAAAAACTGACGTCGCAGCAAGAAAGTAAAACATTTGCTAATCATACTGAAGACTTTAAAAATGATATTCACAGATCCTCTTGGCACTTAGCAATAAAATTGATGGAGAAAATTAATCATGAAAATGCGGGTACTCGCCCATAACAAAAACATGCCCTGCCTTAAAAACCCGTTAAAAAGCGGCTTTACATATTTACTAAAAAAATAACTCTACATTTTTTCAATAAATTTTGTTTACATCATACGGCCATGGTCGGCTGATAGCACCTAGCCAAATGTCACAATTACCAGTAACCTTAAAGAAAACGTGAACTTTAAAACAATCATCACATTAATACGTCAAAAACGCACTAATGAAGAGAATGGCATTTCTATGTTGAATAATTACCTACAAGCAAGAGGAAACTATCAAAGGTTCACAGCTAAGTAAAGCCTGCACCAGGGGTTTTTAGTCAGCTTGTTTGTGAACTGCGTCAGAACAATGACTTAAATTTAGAAAACTTTCTTTTTATAGCAGAACCTATTATATACAAGTTGCAAACTAGACTTGAGGATATGGTAATTTAAGAACGAGAACAGCCAGTTTCGCACAGAATTTGCTACACAGCTACCATTAAGTTCTCAAATTATCCAATTCATGGTAAATTGTACCAACCAGGACGTACACGGATGTCTTCATAAAAAGTTTAAGCAAATTTATCCTCACTCAGCAAACGTTAAAATGCCGGTACTAGTGATTATATTATACCATTGAGAAATATGGTTTTTTAGTTAACAGTTCGTCATAGTCATCGCGTTGTCTTGCTATTGCCGGTATGCTTTACATCACAATTTAAATATGTGAGCAAAAGATATCAATTCCAGGTGACTTTACCGAGGCAGAGCATAATCTCGACTATGACGACAGGTTATAAATCGTGATCTAGTTAAGCAACATATTATGCAATTGCTGTACTATTATCAACGAAGTTACAAAGAGTCCGAGGTCAATAAGCTGGTCTGAAACGCACATAATCCTCGACAGCTTTTTTGAAGCTCTCTTAAAAATTTCAGCCGATTAATTTCGCTTTTAACACCATCTTACAAACAATTCATGTCGCAAGAATTCCAATGGTGTTTCCAACTTAACCGTTGACGCAATTTGGTGCTCATGCGTAGAAAGATTTTTATAAGAATTTTATAGAATTTACAGAATGTTTAAAATAGATGATCCTACCTTGGTACTCTGAGAAGCATATTGTAAGTGGGGATCGTTCAATTTTTTCTTCGAAAAGATCTTTCTTGTTTAAGAAAAGAATAATGGAGGTGTCAGTGAACCACTTGTTGTTACAAATTGAGTCAAAAAGCTTCATGGACTCGTGCATTCGATTCTATTTACAAACAATATAATAATCAAAATATGATACAGAAAAATAAAGATAAAATATCCGTTACACTGGCTCTACTTTGTTGCGAGTCCTTAGCAATAGCAACCTAGTCGCCCTTTGTTGACCGTCTGCAAACTGGGATTAGCACAGAAATTTCTTCGTCAAATCCTAACGACGAAAAAATATAGTTGCCATGACAGAACTAGCTTCGTAATACGCCCCATCAGCAAACGGTCCGGCTATGAATTATGGAATACGAAAGAGCTATGCCTAAAAACAGCTATTGTTTTTAAGTAATCTGGTAGTTTCTTCCATGTGGCAAAACAATATTGACATGCTTGCTGCAAAACAAAAAAGCAGCACAGGCAGCAACATTGTGAAAGCCATAGTCCTACCATTTCCCAAACACCAACAGCAGGTTCATTTCCATGAGTAGCAAGAATAAGAACAATCAACACAACTGTCCGTTAGCAAAATTTCTTTTTCCTTAAATGGCGTTTATAGTTTTTCTTTAACTTCGTTGAATATTTTATTTTGTTCATCAATTATTTAGCCACCACTGTTTTGGTAAACAGAAAACTGCACAAGCTTATTAATATCTTGGACACCATCAGAAGACAGAAGTACACCGCTATGGACAAGTAAAAGTTCCAATTTCTTCTATCAGTGTTACAATATGCGAAATCACAAAACTGCAAATAAAAGACTGTCAATGAAAAGTCCTGACTGTCTTTCCCAATACGCTAACACAGGCATATCCGAGTAATCCAAAAATGAAGTTTTGTTTGGTAATTACGACGTACTGTTGGACAGATCGCCTATCTTGACACCAGTAATTACAAACACACAACCCGCTTATTACATGATTAGACTGGGTATTTACGCCAATTACTATAGCACAGTTTACAAGAGCGAAACGTAACCAAGTATGCTTAAAAATAGCTTAAAAAGCGATTGTGAACATGAATGCTTAGTATTCGCATACTTATCTTTATGCATCTACTTCATGATCGAAATCTTTGCAAGTCTTCACTAAGTCACAGAAAACGAAATCATTATCAAGACCGAAGAGACACAAGAACGAGGGTCAAAAATTGGTTAATTTGGTCCAGAATGTCACTAGTGGTTAGAAACCACTTCCTTCTATGTTTGTATTGCAAATACTTGAAAATGACGCAGTTAGATACATTTTCGCTTAATTCGTATAAATCATACACTAATACAGCTAAAATTTATTACTTATCACGCTTGAGATGGTTGATATGTATTCATTTTTAACTCCTTGGCTTTAATATGCATGCCTTGCTCCCTCTATTTAGAAGAAAGCTTCTCATTTCGCAAAACACTGTTTTTAAACTTTTAATTTCTTTTCTTTCTGAAGAACTTTTTTTGAAGATTAAAATTTGGAAATTTTTGCAACTTTCTTAAGAATACAGGTGTCAAGGGAACACTTAAGCATTTATTTCTTAAAATGAGGCCGCAAAAAAAAGGTTTGGTAAAGCCTGATTTAGGAAGCGGAGGTCAATGTCTTTCCATCTTTTTTGCTCTATACCAGTGGTTCTCAACCTTTACTCTTTCATTAACTCCTTGGCAAATTTCACAAGTAAAATTTACCCCCAAATTTTTTATATATTTTCACTTCTACATATTCCTACTGTAATAGGTAAAAGTGTGAATTTTTTGCTAACAAAATTTACCCCCGCTTGAGAGCCCCTGCTCTACGTACGTAGCAAACTTTGCAAAATACTTGGATGTGTATTTTCATCCGATACTCTCTGTTTTTCGCTCTTTAAACAGATTTTGCCCTCCGTAAAAAATCTTATGGTAGCGGCATGACTCGGAGATCACTGAAAGACCGATTCATTATAATGCATTTCGTCTTCCATGAAAGCAAGTTTGAGCAGTACTTACCATTTCCTCATCCTCAGCAAGCACAAGATCATACGCTGACAAAGCGACGCAGAATATAATGGCAGTGACACCTTCAAAGCAGTGAATCCACTTTTTCCTCTCCGACCGTTGGCCGCCGACATCGAACATTCTAGTAAAACGCATTACGGCAAATGAGAACCATTCAAATAATACGAGAGACATTAAACCTGATCAAAATGAAATTGAAGGTTCATCAAAATGAGTCTAAGCATAAATGAAATGAAAAGATAAAAGAAAACCTCAACATGGGCTTCGAGTTCAAAAACTTTTGGAAACACTGCCAAAATGTTAAGACGGTAGTGATACTTTGTTGCCTTGGACCTTTATAAATGACTTTTCCGAACGATACCAAAAACATTGAAGCAGTTGCGAATATTAGGACATAAACTAATGAAGCACACATTAAAAAATATATATCAAAACACATCAACAATATTTAAGCATAATGTATACAATGACAACAGAAAGCAGCCAGCAGCAAAATCATAATTGCAACAACACAATCAGTTGGATAATAGCATCAACCAGCATATGTAAGTAAACAGTAACAGGCAAATTTCAATCTAAAGTACATAAAGTAGAAGCGGGCGTATTTCTACCTTTGGCCAGTAGTACTAAGGTGCATTTTCCAGCACCACAGCTTTGATTTCAAATCTACCACCACAATTAAATCTAAGTTTAAACTCCTAGGCTATTTTCTATTAACTAAACTTAGTGACAAAGATAAAGAAGGTATTATCTCAAGCATTGGCGCATAATTAAGAGCAATTTCCAATTTAAACTCTTTATTTTCTTAGTAATGAATTAGTGATAATCGCTGTAACTGGTACAACGATTAATGTTAATCGGTATAACTGGTGTCATACAATAGCCTATCATAGAAATTTAATGAATGAACACGTGATAGCTGTCAGAAATTAACACAATCTAGTATAGCATCTAATAATCAACAAAGAATCAGAGGAAAGGCTTATAGGACCAAAATAACTGAAACGATCATTCTTTTCCTCTGTTCAGCAGTCTTAACATTAACCTTGCAACTTATTTTGACAAGTTCGGTCATTCCTAACGTTTAAACTTCTGCTCGTTTCAGCTCAGAGATGTCACTTCAGTCATTTAAGACTTATCTCCAAAAAAAGACAACAATGTGAGGCATAGTTTGTTTTTTGCTCGGCCAAAATTCAAACAGCAACTTACTTGAAATTAAGGTTTTTGAAATTAAAATGCACTTCGACAATGCCAGTCGTTTTGACACGGGTGCGTAGAACATCTTGCTGCGTGGGAACGTAACGGGGCTCAGTTAACCGCTTAAGAGAATCCAGGTAACTAAACATAGATCATGCACAATAACACAAAAGGACGAGCATGCATATAGCCTAGCCACACAAAAGCAAGCCTTCATGAAGTCAAGTAGACTTAAACTATTCGCCACCGCGAATCGAGTAAGATCAATTTTAATGATCTTTTTGAAATAGTGAAAAAGCTTGAGAAGAGAAATTTTTTCTCAGATTGATTGAGGTAGACAATAGCGGTAAGATCAAGGTTTAAAATAACCGGACTAGATGGCACCCAAGCATGCGTCTTAACTTCGGCAAAGCTTTTCAAACTTTCACATAACCCTTCACATCATCGGTTAGAGAACAGCAGAGGTTCTTGGTCAATAATATGATTTACTAGTAACCGTCACGTATTCGCATTTTCGTCCACCGATCCCATTACGCATGCATGGTTCCAAATACTGATATAAAAAATAATTTGAAACGTCTCGCATGAGTTGCGAGCTTCAAAACTTTTGTAATGCAATGCCGTCAGTTATGGTATAACTTAGCCGATTATTGACGTTCATACCTATTATTAAACGGCTTGGGTTGAAAAAAACCATAAGTCTGAGAACGCAAATAGAATACAACACCAGTTTTGACATAAAAATCTACTATTGTACCAAGATCGCAAAACTTCTTAAACGAGTGGTCACTGTACAATACCAAGGTGGCTGAAGTGTGAAAGAATCTAGTCAAAAACTTTGACCAATTGAAAACTGAGCCATTATAGCTGAAGATCACCAGTGGCCGTATCTACATCTTTTAGATAAATAAATACAGGCAATCATTCAGCTTTAAGCTGTTAATTCATTTACACGTTTATTCAGCTTTAAGCTGAATGATTGCCTGTATTTAATTACCAAAAAAAAGCTTCTTAAATGACATGCACTATTGCACCACATACACGTATCTAGTGCAAATGGTCACTTTGGGCCTGCAGCTGTAAATATCACTGTTTTTTTAATTGAATATGAACGCCCTGATGTATATCGCTTCTTTTTCTGCTCGTTATTGTGTTGTTTTTCTGTACTATGTTGCTTGAAACAAAATACACATTTTACTGCACTATTACTGCAGGTATTTGGTAAAATTCATTGCCACACACCAATTGAATCGTTCTATGCAAAGCTGCTATTACATGAGAGAAAGGGAATAACTGCACAACATCTTTTCTGCGTAAGTCGAAACCAGAATAGGAGGTTGCTACTGAAACGCTTTTAAGCATGGAGTGGGAGCTAAGAACATGACCTTGTATTGGTACAGACCCATAGAGACAGACTGAAAAGAAAAGGCTAGCAAGTACATTTACAAAAAATGTAAATGATTTGCTGATAGAGCATGATCACTTTACAACATAGTGTTACCACATCAAAGCGTGCAAACATATTAGAAGCTTAATGCAGCTTGACAAAAAAAATCTCTTGTAGCGTATTTCGAATCATGCAGCACTTAGGGTGATATGTAGGAACTTGACAGTAATCTGATTCGAGTCCCATTTAAATGTGCAACAAAAGTGTTATGTAGCGTCTACCCCTGACCTAAAGGTGCGTAAGTCCAGCATCTAGCAAGGCACACTCGAAGTAAAGCCCAGGCACTACATATCAAAACAAAATTCAACTATTTTTATTTCAAGTCAAGTTCCTGCATAACGGCCCTTTAGGTTTAAGAAAAAACAAACACTGAAACCACTTGCAACCGTGCTGCGGATTGTACAACTCTCACTTAAAATGTAACTCTTTGTGTTCAAATTGAGTTTCAACAATGCCAGTCGTCATGACACGTGACCGCAGCACATCTTGTTGACTGGGCACATACTTTGGAGCAACAAGACGATCTAATCTATTGAGGTAGCTGGAAAAAAGGCAGTTAATTGTACAATGTAGTACTAACGCCAGGTCAAACAAAATGTAAATAAGGGTCGTTTTTAGCATGTATAACCCTTTCATGGAGGGTGAGGGTACTTTAAGAGGAAATCTGAAGCAACACTTTCCTTGTTTATGCAATCTATCACTAAAAAAGCAATTATTTAACATTTATTCAGCTAAATACCAATCGTATATTAGCAACCTTGGACAAAAGATAAATGGAGAAGTCATACAATAATTACGGTGAAGGCTCTTTAAATTCTCTTAAAATTATTACAAAACAAATTATGCCAATACGAGGGTCATTCAATAAATAAGGTGAATTTTTCAGTATAAGGACTTCTAATACAGATAGAAGCTTAATTTTTTTGTTTTACTTCTTTTGCATATGGTTGAAATTTCTTTTGCAGATTAAAAAAAACTTTGAGAGTTTTGGTGATTAACAAAAATAGCCGATAAAGAAGCATGCTCCAGGATTGAAGCGCGGTCAGTTATCAAGTTTTTAGTTGCTGAAGGGTGCAAAGCAGTTGAAATTCATAGAAGAATGTCAACTGTGTATGGTGCCACGTTTTAGCAGAAAAAATGTTTACAATTGGGATAAATTGTTTAAAGAAGAACGGAGAAGTGATGAGGATGAAGACAGGCCTGGAAAGCCTACAGAAGTGAGGTCTCCTGAGGTGATCAAATCAGTCAATGACATCATTCAGTCTAACAGAGGGGTGACAGTGGATGACACTGCAAGGACTTTGAGCTTATCTGTTGGGACAGCACACAAAATTGTCCATGATGACCTTGGCTACTCGAAAGTCAGCTGCCGGTGGGTGCCAAGATGCTTACTGCAGAGCACAAACAGAGGAGGGTCGAGTTGTCCCAGCAGTGTCTGTGCCGTTATGAAAAGGATGGTGATAAGTTTCTGAAGAAGGTGGTCACATGTGATGAGACATGGATTTGGCACTATGAGCCCGAGTCCAAACGGCAGTCTATGGAGTGGAAGCACGTAGGCTCTCCAGCAAAGAAGAAGTTCAAGTCCCAGCGATCCACGAGAAATGTGATGTTTACCGTTTTTTGGAATATGCAAGGCCCAATCACCATTTCATTCCTTCAGAAAGGAAGATTTGTGAACAGTGCCAACTACTGTAAACTGCTGAAACATATCAAAAAAGACATAAAGAACGCAGAGGTCATCGGTCAGAGGAAATCATCTTGCATCATGACGACGCAAGGCCTCACACAGCAGCCCAAACGGTGCAGACCATCAACAACCTGGGCTGGGAACTGCTCCCTCGTCCCCTTTATAGCCCAGACCTTGCCCCTGCAGACTTTCGCCTGTTTGGTCCCTTGAAAGAGTTCGCGAGAGGCACGAAGTTTGAAAGTAACGATGAGGTCAAAAGTGTTGTGAGCAACTGGCTAAGACATCAGTTCAAAGATTTTTACGCTGAGGGAATACGGAAGCTTGTGCACAGATGGGAAAAATGTGTGACATTGCTAGGAGACTATGTTGAAAAAATATTAAGCTTTTATCTGTATTAGAAGTCTTTTTACCGAAAAATTCACCTTATTTATTGAATGACCCTCATATTATTAATTTACGAAATTGACATTGTTAAACACTTGAATCGCCATTACATCGTACATTAGTACTTACAGACAGGTAAATCCTATTGAAGTAATCCTACCGCCTCTATCAGCACAAGTGGCTGAACTGTGGCCACTTAGCAAAGCTGTTTTCAAACCTAGATAGGGTAGAAAGCTCTCGAAGTGCTCTACAATAGCAAGCTTGCCGTATAGCCACACCCGAGCGTGTATCAATCTCGATCGAATAAACAACAGCAAACATGGGCCATAGAAACTCCAAACCATCTGTGTCGCGGAAGTTCCAAAAAAACTGCTGCTGCATTAAACAATCTTAGCGCGTACGCTAAGCGCTGGCAATGGAGCAGTAAAATGATATCGTGCTGAAATGTCTAACAGGGTACTTAAAAACTGACTAGTGACTAATACCAAGGCAAAGAATATATGTCATCATGCACAAATGCCATCGCTTTTTACCGACACACTGCAAAAAACTAAAACTATCTACAACAGGTTTAGAAATTCAGCACCAAATTTAATGCGAACTTACAAACAAAGCCGTCTTTATAGGTCTTTCATTGCCAGTTACCGGAAACCACAAACAAACATCAAGTTCAAGTTGAATTTAGCCCTTCAACATTTGTTTTGAAATCCTTACGTGCACGAAAAGTGGACATTAGCTTGCCTGTTAGATTCTAATTACTGAAACAGTTTAAATCAGATAGAAGGTAAAATACAATTGAGAAGCTTTACCGGAGACGAATTTTTGACATTCCTCACATAGACGTTTGGCATTTCACTCAAAAGAGATTGATATAGTAAAAATAGAAGAAAACTACTGCGAGCCAAATAACGTTTTAGTCTCCATCATACAAAAATTTCCTGCTAAGCGATAACTAATTCTCTTTCTAAACTGGCTTATTCTACGTGCAATATCACTTCTATGTACCGAACAACTGATGGAGAGGCTATAAAATCAGTCTTGGCATGACGAGTCCATAGCGTTGCTTTGATTGACCATTGACCCTTCAACTGGTTAAGGCATTCTCAGTTTGGCTAAAACTGCATGGCCAATTGAAAAACTAGCCACGATTTAGATACACGTAGACAGTGTCAAAGCATTTTTGTGCAAGCAATTATCTAAAAGAAAAGCAGGGCAGTAAAAGTGGGTATTGAATGGCATTTTCTAACTATTGTAACCAATCATAATAAATCGTAACCAGGGTACAACAAAGTCATAAAAAAGCAGTTTTTGAAAAATCACTTTTAAATAGATTGCCAGTTTTTATAACTAATAGCAATATAGTTGTATTTAAATACATACAACAAGTGAAAGTATATTTATACCGTACGTATGTTACCGTTGTACCAGAGAGGGGAAACAAGAACATTAAGGCACACGGTGTAATTGGGAAAAAACTAGTAACTTGAATCCAAAAATAACAGCCAAACTTGTCAAAAACATACTGCAAACGTTTCGCGAGCTATGGCGTAGTTGCTAGTCAACCTATTTGTTTGTATATTATTTGCGTTGAAAATGGCACCAGTTGAGAGCCGAAACGTTCGCCGTATGTTTTTGACAAGTTGTTTGGCTGTTATTTTTGGACTAAAGAACATTTAGGTTGTTCAAATTTTGGACATTTCAAAAATCATGACATTTGCCCTTGAGTTTGCAAAAATGTTTTTCAAATTGGTCTCGCTTTGCTACCCCTCAACGCCTTTAAACTTTTCATCCTTAAGGCTGGTTTCCATTAGGCGTAAATCGCAGGCGTAGCGTGAAAAATTCTTTGTTTCTCTATTCAGATAGATGCGAAACAAAGAATTTTAAACTCTACGCCAGCGATTTACACCTAATGAAAACCAGCCTTAAAATCGCTTTAAATAGGGAAATTCCCCTCGCTAAAATATGTGGTTTTTACAAAAGCGACATTACTAGGTCCTAGAAATCACAAATTGGATATGGCAAAGATAAACGATATGAGTTTGCAGCAACATATCGAAAGGTAAAAGCTAACTTGAAATAATTGATAAACAAAAAATTTGAAGTCAGGGGTAAGTATAAGCATTCGCAGACCTAAATCTTAGCTCCAAGTTGTTAATACAAAACTATAAACTTGAAATTATTTTTATAGCAAAGTTACATATGCTCATGAGCGCTAAACGTTTTTCAATGATTTAAAATATGACATGACAAAATGTCATAATTTTATATCAAACTGATTGGAGTTCAATTTTTTGGACGCTAAACTTTGACACAAGATAGACAGGGACTCAATGAATTTTAGTTCGGGAAAATACATGTACAATCATTACATCTGGTTGATCTCACCATAGCATAATCACTCCAAAAAATAAACTTATTTAGGTAGCAGATATAACAAAAGCATGATTTACCTACCTTAGCGTTAAGTTTTTAATTAAAAACGTTAGGTAATGCTTTCCAAACTTAAATAAAAAGTGTAAAAAAATTACTGAGTCAGTTAGATTAAAGCAATAACAGCTCTCTAACAGCATAAAACTAAAAATTAGCCTCAAAACATTTTCAAAAAGATTTATTTTCCAATGTCTAACTCTATTGGGTTGAATCAGCCGATAAGCGTGCACAAATTTTTGTGTCCTCTTGCCGGTCCCAAGCCTAGACAAATGAAGAGGACTGCGACAGCACGGGCATCCGGCGTAAACAAATACCATACCACATAAACGCAGATCAGAAAAAATTTCATATCGGATAGGTCGAGGCCCACGATCGCCAATAATACTAGAGATCAGCAGAGCTCTGTGAAAGTTTTACTATTGCTGGTAAAAAAAAAAATCAGGCAAACGTGTGAGCAAAAAAAGAGAAAAGTGGAATGGTAAAACTTTTGAACTGAGAGTTGGAAACTCCGAATGTTTGATTATGGCTGGCAAAACAAAAGAACTCGCAGAAATGATGAAAACAAGCAAAATGGATATATTGCAAGTGCAAGAAACTAAATGGAATGGTAGCAAGGCTAGAAACATTGGAAATGGCCTTAAACATTTTTACCATATGGAGTAAACGAGAAAAGAAATGGAGTTGGCATCGATTTAAAAGAAAAATTACCGGTAGTCGAAAATGTGCTGGCAGTAAAAAGGGTGTCAGATAGACTTGTCCAAATAAAAACAAAACTAAACGGAGAAATGACAGATATTGTTGGTGCAAGGGAATGCAACTTGGAAGAAAAAGCAAATTCTTGGGAGTAAACTACATCAAGGGCTGCAAAGCATATCCGATAAAGAAAGATTGGTGATTAGAACAGATCAAAAAAGACCTGTTTGTGAAGGAAGCAGAAGCGATAAAGTAATGGGCAGTGATTGATTGAGGATTTTTAGAACCTGAGGCAAGATTTCACGAGGGGTTCCCTATTCGCTTAGTACTCATTCGAGACCTTTTGTTTTTATTCTTATTCTTTTGGGATTAGCTCTATTTCGAAGGTCTGGATTAGGAAAATTTGCTGTAAACCAGGGTTTTGAGCCTAAATCTACAAGTGAACCCACCTCTATTTTTCGGAGATCATCTCTATTTTGTTAGGTTGAAACACACAGACATGTTCAAAAGTAGAGTTTCTGCCCAAAAGTTACCAGTGTAGACCTTTATTTGTTTTCTTGGAGATCAACCCTATTTTGTAGGGCCAAAAAGAAGTTTATAAGTACTGTTTGGAAAGGAGGGTCTAAAAAGCGGGGACCTGAACCAGATGCCTCACTTGCCTAACCCTCAATCCACCACTGGTGATGGAGAATCACAGAATCAAGAAGAGAAATGAGGAAGGTCAGATGACAGAGAACTTTGTAAAAAGAATAAAAGTGGCTATTTCAAATACCTACTTCTTCATAAAGAAGGAAGAGCAAAGCGTGACTTACAAAAGTGATGGAAGATACTCGCCGAAAAACTATATCCTGTGCAGATGAAAACATCTCAGAAAGATCAAAGATTTAAAGTGGTGGTCATAGGGTATGCAGCCAATCAACATCGGATGGTTTTTTGTCAGTTGAAAATGACAAAAAAAAAACAGAAAAAGATTTGGCAATCTCCCTAAAATCAGATGACGAAAATTCAAAGAAAAAGGCTTCTGCATGCAGCTTAAGGAAGTAAAAAAGTTTTAAAAAGATATAGAAGATTGGAATACTGCTGCAATAGTGGTGAGAGATGCAGCCACAAACGTGCTTGGGGTGGCATTTGGACAGAAGAAAGAGAATAAAGAAACATGGCGGCGTAATAAGGAAGTACACAGAAATATTAAAAAAAGAGGACAAGAAAAAGACTTGCGACATTCAGCGAAACGAAAAGAACAGAATTTTGTAAAAGCAATCAAAGCAAGAAAAGGCTGCAGCAGTAACCAAAGAAAAAGCATATCAAGATTTATAAGCAAAGCTAAACAGCAAAGCAGGAAAAAGATCTTACATCAATGAGCAAAACAAAAGAATCAAGCTGAAAAAGGTGTGCTGCATATTCCGGCTTTTAAGAGTGCAAAATAAACTGCCGAGTTTTGACCAAAGCTGGGGAGTCGGTGGTCTAGACTTCCGACTCCGACTCCTGGGAATATGAAAGGTCCGACTCCGACTCCTGGGAATATGAAAGATCCGACTCCGACTTGTTAATACTATTAGCAAATATTCTTATATTTTCATTTGCCATCTATATATAAATCAAATTTGCATGTTATTGTTAAAACATTTTACCGTTTCACAAATGGTTAAATATCCTGATTTTATCTCATATGGTTGCTAATTGTAATAAAAATATCCCTATTAGGGGGGCTAGGACCTCCCCCCAGATGCACCTACACAGTTAAAATGACAAATTCACATTGTACATCTTGTATCAACATCTGCATACTGAATTTTATTACAATTTTATTACATTTTTGGGGCTTCGGGAGTCGGAGTCGACCAATTTTTGCCGACTTCAACTCCGACTCCTGAAGCCCCAAAAATGCCCCAACTCCGACTCTTCGACTCCGACTCCCCAGCCCTGGTTTTGACAATAGTTAATCACACGCTCTTGGGATAACTAAAACCCCTCTAATATACCATTCTCTTAGCACTATCCCAGTATCCCCTTGAAATCTCACTCAAAACTCGAATCTACAATCTAAAATAATACAACTCCCCCTGGGTAACACGGTATCACTGTAATCTACGATGTACAATAACTAATGATCATAACAACGCTCTATATATATAAAACGTTCAGTTCTAGAAGATGGGAAAGATAATTCTAGCGATTTCTAATAAAACAAACACTATCACATGATTACTATACTATTGCGAAATACAATTGTTATATCACAGAACGAATCTTTTAGAAAATTCTACAAAGTTACGATATTTCAAAATATGTTTGTTATGTTGTAAAATGTAGAGTTTAAAAAAGTTCTAGGTTAATAAACAAGTAAGGTCAAACTAGAAGCAATTAATTGAATTTTACGCTATAATAACGCAATTTTGGTTACAGCTGTGAAGTTGAGACCTTGTGTGACTTTTGGTTTCAACAAATCAAGCCTTTTTGAAGGCTTTAGATTAGGCCTGCGGTAAGAGTTCAGTATGGTACGGAAAAAATAGCACCATATTTCCGTACCGTTGTATGCCAGAAAATAACGTACGTAATTTCGTACTGTAATTTTCTTCAAAATTTAACTGTACCGTACCGTGCCATACCGTACCTATTCCCCAGGATACAAGACATGTATAAAGATAGCAGGACAACAGTGAGATATACGGTAGCGTTGTGGATCAAGGTGAAGGTTGGATTTCATCCCAGAATCAGCATGGAGCTAATTTCTCTTTGCAATAGTGAGGGATAGCTTGACAAATGGGATCAGAGAGAAGCATCCACGAACCATCACGCTAGCAGATAATATTGTTTCATGTGAAAAGAGCAAAAACGAGGCGGAGAAATAAACCCGAAAACTGAAGAGATGTATCAGAAAGAAGAATGAAGTCAGCTGGAGTAAAACAGTATGTTTGTGCATGAATGAAAATGACGATGGCAATAAAGCGCTGCTCCAAGGTGTAAACTGACTAAGGTAAAAGTATTTGGGATTAGCTGTACAAAGCGATAGAGAGCATGGTTGAGAGGTAAAGAAGAGGGTTAACTGAGTGGAATAGATGAAAAAAAGTTTTGGATGTAATATGGGAGAGAAGGGTAAGTGCCAAAACAAAATGAGAAGTGTATAAGACAGCGATCAGTTCAGCAATGCAGTCTGGCTTCGAAACGGTTGCACAGACTAACAGGAAGGGAGTAGAGCTAGAAGTAACAGAATTAAGATGCTGCGCTTTTCAAAGAGAAACACTAGGACAGACAAAATAAAAAAGGAATACATGCGAGCAATAGCATACGTGGACACAATAACAAGAAGGTAAGGAAGGAAAACTGAAATGGTTTGAGCACGCTTTGAGGAGAACGATGCGTGAGGGACGATGGAAATGGACCTACCAATTAAAAGGAAAAGATTAAACAGGTTACGGATGCAGTAAAAGATGATATCAATGTAATAGGATTGATGGAGGAAGATGCAATGGACTTAGAAAGATGGAGAACAATGATCTGCTGTGGCAACACCTACAAGGAAAAAGCCGCAGGAAGATCTATACATAAGTTAGCAAGAAATAAAGCCAAAAGCAGCTTTTTACGATACATGCGAACCCCAGGTAACAGAAGAATTCAGACCCATGAACTGTCGCTGGCTGTGCATGTCCTCTTCTGCCCTTTCAGATGATGATAAATAAAAATCTTTAGCTACTGCTCGGTGTTCTGGCTTCAAGATTAAGCGGTTAATCATTCAACTATCCAACGTTCATCAGAAAACACTGTCTTTAACTAACAAAATCTACAATCAGCCCTATTCTTCCCTTTCTTGTACCACCAAAAATGAGCTGCTGTGCGATCGGTCTCAAGAGAGATGAGGGCTGTATCGAAAAAATATCAACAGTCTTGCTTTTCATATTAATTTTCAATACACAATGTATCTCAAAATTAGGATGGTAACAGGTGTCAATCAAGTACCTTTATAAGGCCAACTGAGTTTTTTTTGGTATGGAACGTTATAAGACCAACTGACGTACAATATGCTATAAGATGTTGCCAGCTAAAGGACAGGGCAAAATAAAAAATTGTAGCAATTGACATGCGTTGCTATTAATGTCAACAAAAATACCACGAAAACTTGCTGTATTTCTTTCAAAAATTAAAATCTTTTCAAGCCTTCAAAAACTCCACAAGATTTTGACGATTTATGACTTGGGCCAACAATTTCATTTTCCAGCCTAAGCGGAAAGACCAACGCATGTCGTTCAATAAATTTAACTTGTCCTTCCAGCCGACTAGAGGTAGGAGACATTAAAAAACATTAATCACTGTGCTACGTGATGCGCATTGAACTGCAAAGAAAGGACGGGATAAAAAGATTAATGAGATGAATGGTTGAGAGGACACAAGCAGCGTATCTGCGCGTTATCTCATTTGCTACTTTCGTTACAGTCTAAAAGCGCTGAAAATCAATGATTACTTAAAAATATTAGGCAATACGCAATACACTTGCCAAAGCGAGATTGCGCTGGTCTAGGAGATGCAAAGAGATAAATTTTGTCTGAAAATCCGTGAAATAATTTATTGATTGACAATTGGAGCAGACATAACAGACAAGTGACTGATTTCAATACATTCAAGCCACGACATTAAGTTGTTGTCAATAACACAATTTATCAGTACACTGTTTTTAAATGGCTAAAAATATCAAGAACAAATGCCCGCAATATATCAGTTTCAGATTTAAAAAGTGCTATTTTCGTGATCGAGCAAAGCAAAAGCTTATTTACCAGTTGTAGTCTTAAAATAGAAGCAGCATCCCAGTAACTGGACTCAGTTTCATATTGTTTGACTAGCCTCTCCTAGACTCGTAAACAACCCAATAAAATCAAATTATCTGGAGCCGAACTGCTACAAGCTTGTCCCAGGTATGACTAACATGAATTACACAAGCTCTCGTTACTACCAGAACAGATTTTATGGCAGCAATTCGCAACAAACCGTCTTGGTAGAATGTAGCATTGGTGCTAAGTGCAATGTTAGCGCTTAGCAATCACGTATTTTTATCCTAGTTTTCGCGGAAACCTTTTATTGGCTATCTTCAAAAATCTTTAATGTTCAGAGCCGCTTTGTAGTGACCACTTGACACTGAAAGTGCTGCTGGCACAGTACAACCAAGCCAAAATAATGACCGTTCACCTTTCCCAAAAGCAAGAGCTACAAAAAAATATTAAGTTTGAACGCACCAACGGCGCTCTAACCAAATGGACCACGCGACCGACATAAAGAACCGAGTGAAACGACACCGAGTCAACCGCTTGAAATTCTAAAAACGGGGCAAAAAGTTTTACTTTTAACAATATTTTGTGCATTGAACTTCTTTGGCATTGTGGATCTATTTTCTGCATTAGACAAAGCCAGGCGGTGAATCAAGTTTGCAACAACAGGCCTTTTATTGTATTAAAAACTTACTTCATAAATGGTTCGTGCTAACTTCGCTTAAAATGTCGCATACCAATCAGTGTTTTTTGCGAGGATTTCAATAGTTAATAGACTTACTACTGTGCCGAATCGTTCAATTGAAACTCCCTCGATCGACTGAAACAGACTTGTACTCCTTTGTCAGCCCACAGACGCTTCATGCAGTCACCCAACTCTTGCGTCATCTCGCCATCCGCCAAAGACGTTGCAAGTGAAAAAAGCTGTCTCGCATCGTCCTGAAAGAAAAAGTTACGACGTAGCGGTAAATGAATATGGCTGAGTAAAATCTCTCGACATTGAAAACAACTACGTTACATCGTCTGCAGTACCATATGGTTACAACTCCAAGTCAGTCGAAAATAATATTAGTTTTTGGTGGTCGCAATCCGAATTTTTTCATGAATAGAAACAAGGCGAGAGTTCACGTACCGTCAGAAGCCGCGCAGCTCCCTCACAGCCGCAGAAAGAAAAACGAGGGATTAAAAGCTCACAAAAATCGTGTATAAAGCAAACGCGCCACTATCGCGAGTCGCAAACACAAGCTGTTTTTTTTTTGCTGCTGCATACAGAAAGTACAAAAACGACATAAAAAGTGGGTATAACACACTAGCTAAACTAGTCTTAGTCTCTGTGATTGGCGTATATATCAGTCAAGGCACATAGAATTGCCGAGTACCTGCAATTCTGATTTTTATACATTTGAATGGCAGGATAGCAGGTATTTAAGAAATCGAAGATTACAGAAACCATTGAAACTTACAGCGCGGTCACCGGAGCCAAAATCTATTTTAAGGTGACCCATAGCTCTGACAATGGTAATGAGAGATTGTAATGTATTACTGTAAACGACAGCTTTGTACTGCAAGCACTCATCTTCGGAATAACCATCTTCATGGATAATTCTGCACAAAACGAAGATTTAAAAAACACTGAATATATATTTAATTCATCAAAGACAAGATGAACAGAGTTGAAAAACTGTTCGGCTTCTAAGCTAAGTGACCTTAAGGCCTTCAGAGTCAGTACCCCCACCGTTGAAAATCAAGAATGAAGACAGCAATTAGATACCTGATCAAGCTATCTCTTCATGACAGTTCTAGTGACAATGTCCCGATGTGTTAATACAAAAAAAATTGCTCTCATACCGAGCATATCTATTGTTTAACACGATTGCCCACTTTCTGTGTTTCGCTCAATTCAATTTGCTTGACGTACATTTCAAAATATAATATAAAATGAAAGGAAAAAATTGCCCCTTATGTAAAAAACGTTTTTCATTTGTAATGTGGTGTTGGCCTGACTTGAAAACAAAGACAAAACCAAGTCTATACTGCTAACCCACTTCAAGCAGAAAACAC
Source organism: Trididemnum clinides (assembly GCA_963675345.1). NCBI lineage: Eukaryota > Metazoa > Chordata > Ascidiacea > Aplousobranchia > Didemnidae > Trididemnum > Trididemnum clinides. The sequence goes on from OY776293.1 coordinate 27,316,830, forward strand.
AAAAGTCACGCTTCACATTCATGAGTATCACTATCATTCGAAATTTGGAAACGTGCCATTGACGGCAGCGACATACGTGAAAGTTGTCAGCACAAAGAGTTTTCTTTTACTTCAGTAATACTGACAGTTATCAGAAAAGTGAAATAACAAAGCCTGAAATAATGAACTCACTTCATTTGTTTAACAATTGTACTCTTTCCAGATTCTCCAGCACCTGTATAAACGATAGAAATGGTTCATCATAACAAACCTAATCGAATGCGATAGTATACAACATTGGAGCTGCACGAGCAAGATGGCTTGAAGAACTACAATCTAAGATGATATTTCAGATAAGCCAAGCCACAACAATTATTAGTAGCATTTTGATGATAAATGCTTGGTTTATATTAAGTTCAAAAAGTGTATTCTACTGACTATAGGAACAAAAAATTACATTCAATTATAAATGTAGAATAGGATTCGCATTTCTAGCAGCAATAATAGCCATCCACAAGTCACTACATCTTAGATAATTTATTAACAATCAAAAAGCCAGCTCTTGATATGCTTTCTTAACAGCTAGTCTTTGCATCTGCGGTCGCATAAAAAGTGGCAATATGTATGGGAAAATAATGCATAAATCTTTTGAGAAATTTGACGCTGAACATTCTTCGTAAAAAATTATACCTGCACGTTTTCGAAACAACTACGGTACGTTTTTATGAAGGCTAAAAGTCGAATAGCTACCATCTGGCTATCAGTGAATAAGTCAATATATGGCCAGTTTGTTAAGAGATAGAATTAAAATGCTTCTGTCGCCTCAGGCCAAACACAAACGAATCCAATAGATAAAACAAGGATCGATTGCCTCATTATAACCATAGATCATGGCAGGCTATTATGAGGCTTGACATCCGAAGGCAATCGCTTTATCAATCAGGCATAAAAAAAGAGCTAATAAAAAATCTAAAATCGGTCTCCATTAACCAAACCTATGAATACAACACTGCACACATTGGCAGGTTTTCCACAACCATAAAAACGTTATAGCACTACGGCGAAAATTGGTAGTTCGTTTATCAAGTAATGTGCTACAATTTTCTTGATCAAGAGCAACATGATATTACCAGGCTGTCTAACCCAATTTGTTGATATAAAAAAATATATAGGCCGACACAGCAAAAACATGCTCAATGCATTAAAAGCCTGAAGCGAAATTTCAACGCAGTTAAAAGCTAAAAATAATTTCCTGTCAATGATCACTACTTTGGCAGCTGAAGATGCTTTCTTGACATTCTTCTATTTTAAATTGTGCAAGTTTTATACAATTTTGTAGTTTCTAGTTTACTATTTATTGTCATCCAAGTAGAAAAAAGGGTTGTCACTGCATCGCCAAACCGCACGCGAAAACGTGCGGTAGTAGCAAAACCACTGATGCAGATGAGTCATAATTTGGTGTACATTGTACAACATGTTACATGTGTGCGTACGGCATCGCTCTCAACCAAACTAATCGACTATACTGCTAACTCAAATGCTAATTACTCACATACTCGACTACCTGCAAACTCAGATACGCCAATTAAAAAATGCCCTGTTCGCACGGTGATCTACAGCTTCAACATAAAATCGATAGATACCATGCTTAAAACGAAAATGCCCCACCTACATCGAAAAGGAATTCCCAACAACACTATCAAAAAAACATAACACAAACAACGACTAACCCTCACTTTCCAACCACTATCCCCGATACGTGCAGTGAGTAGCCAATTTTCTTAAATGTTTCAACAAATCTGTCAGCTACTTATTCAAATTTGTACCGCTCCTAAGTCCTAGGTAGAGAATTGAGGACAAACACTATTTTTAGATATTTCAAAGCAAAAAGGTTGTGTGACAACACAAATATTTTACCATAAATTTCAACTGTTTTTTGATAATAAGAAACCAAAGCAAGCAGATGCAGTTAAGTCACTGTTAACAACACCCACGGATCTGGTGATGTAACGTGAAAAAAGAACCTTGGACGGAAGTTAAGGCTGCCCACCACTCTTTAGACAGCGAAAGAAGCCAATTATTGCCTAGCATTTCCACTCGCATATCATACATGATCGAATATTTAAATATAAATTTCGACGTTCGGATTGCAGAAAAAACTCTGCAATTACGGAAGAGGAGCGAGATCGCATGAGAACGTTGCTTTCACGATTCTTTCGAGCCCGGAAACACGCCTCCACACCTTTTTCTCACCGAAACGCTTTGCAAAACTGCTTTTGAATTAGTCTATGCCACATTAATTAAGCAACAGCCCATTCAGTTAGTTCATTACAGTAATTTGCAGCGACATCATGTTAGGAAAAAGACTCACAAAGGTAACAACGCTGCAACTGCGCTATTGTTTAATGCACATAAATAGGATCCAAGCGAGATCGCACCACGAGAAAAATGAACTACAAAACCACAAACTAGTGCTGCTACTTGCTTCATTCATTTGTATCACGATGATGGGGCCAGTTATGCAAATATGCGTAACACAATAGTGAAGTTGTACAACTGTTTTGTTCAGAAGCAATTTTGACAAAATATAAAGCAACAAGGAGCTGGAGACATTAATCGCGGTACTTTTTCCAAGCGATGTTTTTTTTTATCCATTTTTAAACCAATTACTATTTAAGGCATCACGATTAGCTTCACCCTTTGCATTTTGACATATTGCTACGCACTACAACTCTGGCTATGTGCAAAATAACTACCGCAAGTAGTTTTTTCGGAGTTACCTGCAATTCTGTTCTGGCAAAAAGCATTTTAAAAGCAAAAATAAGTTGCTGTAATAATTTAGGATTTTTGTGAACATTTTACCTAACAAAGCTTTGTTCCTTACAATAAAGACTGGGCTGCAAAAAATTATGATAACGGCTACAACTACAGACTTTACGTTGAGCTACTATAGTTACCAAGATAATAAAAATACCAAACGCATTCGAAACATATTGCTGTGTGGGCAATACAACAGAAACTTAAAATCATGTTTGAGCTCATGTTGTTCAATGCCAATAATAAAGTTTTATATATGATCACAGGATAAAATATATTCTTTATACATAGATTTCTATAAAGCTCTGTTCACATACCAAGCAAAAGCAGTTTTACTTCACGAGCTTGCTTGTCGCCATCAACACGAAGATTTCTGTCAATTTGCCTTGATCTCTCACTGGCTGCTTTGTCATCTGTTGATACTGCGCAACCCATATTTGTACAATCTGAAATACAAGATAAACTAGGATTCGAAAGAAAATAGAAATAGTAACCTAGTTGTATATCTTTGTCAATTAAAGTGAGCACAAAAGTATATGGTCATGACCAGAATGGAATGTCTACAATTAGAAGACTACAATCAAATACAGTTTGGGATCGACTGGGGCCCAGCCCTCAGCTCTGACCGGGGATGCCCTTTTTGCCCCAGATTAGCCCCGGCTGAAGCAAACTTAAAAGATGGCCCAAGTAGGGGTGTTGCTCACTGCAGTTGTTTGGCCGACTTTAAATGCTTGTGATGCGGAAGCAATGTGTGTATCTGACGACGTATGCATGTTTGCATCGGCATGGCGCGAGGTAGCGACTGCTTGAAAGCAGGTGATTGATGTGAAGGGTCACTATGCACAAGAAAATTGACGACGTGAAACCGAGTTTTACTTTGCAGGGCAGCATGTCAGCCGTGTTTAGGTTCAAGCAAAGTTCTTGATACATCGCGCGTGCACGCACACTCACGCACATTTCGAGCTCCGACTCCAACCTGGGTTGGCATGAAAACCCGGCCCTGGTCGTTCCCAAAATATGGTACGTATCATTTACCTATAACCAGAGCACAAAATAATTTAGACGAAGAAGCAATATTAGTCTCTTCACTATTTTCACTGGAAAAAAAATTGTCCAATATTAAAACAAATGGGCACTAATAAGCTGCCTTGTTTAAACGATGCAGCATCACTCCGAAACAACTCAGCATACAAACATTAAATTTGGCACAATTGATCACTGCTCTGATGTGAGTGTTATATAAAGGTCAGTAACGTCATGATGATGTCACAATTAAAAATAGCTTTTTAAAAATCACCATATTTTGATGGAGGAAAACAACCAAGAGTTTCAACGGGAGCCAACACCAACTTACAGACTTGCAAAAACTGTACTGCTCTATCGGTAAGCCACCGTCACAATAACAGTTTCTTTGCAGCATTTGTTTTCTTTTTCTTAAGTACTGACCGCAAAAACGTGGTTGAAAGCTTTTACAAGAGATATTAAAAAACTGCTTCAAATCAGAAAATTTTCGAAAAGTTTAGATTTATTGGAATTGCAACAAGGAAATGTACTTTTTTTGTTGAAAGTTTCAATTTCAAATACAGCTGTTTCATCATAATGCCTATACATATCATTATAGTGAAAACAGCAGCATCTCTAGTTATAATAAGTGATATGTGCCAGTTGTAAAGATTGCTAAGCTGTACATCATATTTTTTTTTAACTAAAAAATTATTTGCCATTAAAGCGGAATGACATACTACCAACACGTATATTTGCTTTTTTGATGCTACAAGCAAATATGAAAGTAATAATAACTGAGCTGTAGGTGGATACTAGGTTCAATTATCTTTGTACTGTTGTGTCGTACGCTTGTCTAATCGCGACACCTCAAAGACATATTACTCATGTGTAGCATAGCGGAGCAAAAGGTTAGGTTTTGAAGCGAACTTCTGCAGGTTTCACAAAAATTAACTGCGTCTTTAACACAAAAACTCGTCAACAGATAATCGGCTTAGGCCATCATCAGTTGTAACAACTGAACTCTAGGTGTGAAACTTTTGAGTTAATATCACAAACCAATATTGTTCACCCAAGGGCTGCGAAGCTGGAGCTGGAGCTCAAGGAAATTTTAGAGTCTAGAGTTGGAACTGGACCCAGGTATTTAAAAAATGCATTAAGTCGTGAAGCAGGCCTAACCGCTCAAAAAATCGTTTCTGCAAACATATTCAATCACTATGGTGCCCAAGCCGTCCGTCCATAACATCACATTTGCACTACTTCTCTTACTTTTGTCGATGGAAGGGATAAAAGTGTGTGTGAAGTAATAGGCTTATGGTAAGACTAGTCTTGATCTAGGTGTAAGATCAAAATTAGAAGCATCTTGGTGGCCACCCACAACTTTGAATTGGTTCATTTCCTTTTCACATTTATTGAAAGCAACAAATAAATTTTTGTGAAATGACAAATTGTTTGTGAGGAAGACCAATCTTGATTAATGAGCAGAACAGTAAGAATATGGGGCATAATTAATCAAATTTATGCTATGAGAAATATAAAAATCAGGCTTATGACTGTGTAAGAGAGAACCAAAAAGATCATTTTAGCTTACAAATAGCACAGTAGGCCCACCAGGATTGTGTGCAAGACATGTAGGGGGGGGGAGGGCATGGCATCCTACGCTCCATACTGAGACCAGGACACATAAGTAGAGTCAGGAAACTTTAGGCAACAAGTATAATTACCAAAATGGTTGCAACAAGTTGTAAAATAAACCAACTACTACCCCAAATAGTTTATTTCTGTAAACACTAAAGCAATCATTGGTTTGGGGCCACCATCAACTTTGACTGTGTATCCTCCCCCCCATGGTACTTTTTGGAATAATTAAACAAGTTATTATTTCTCGCTGTGAAGATTTGTTGGAGCAAGATTTTTTCGTTAGGAGTATGCCCTTGCTTCCCCTCTGAGTTTTCTGACGTAAATGGTCCAACCTAGCAATTAAGTTGGCAACCCCAAATTTTTTGTTACTGCTCTCACAAATGCGCTCAAAGTGAAGCTGGCAGTGCCAGCTGAACCAATATTTTTTAACCCAACACAACTGACAGATAGTTCTGCTAAATGACAAATAAGTAGCTATACGATCGTAACTCATAAACATTTCTTCATAAAACTTGCTTTTCATTTCTACAAAGTATTGGGAAAAAACTAGTGATGTACCAATACCAGTTTTTTCCAATGTTGCCAATGCCAATGTATTTGCTCTTCTAAACATTAGCATCAACCGATACATCGGTCAATGTTTATTTAAGCTGCAAATTATGTACAACTAACTATCTGCAACATGCAACCAAAAATGCCTAACTTCAGCTGGGATCAAACTTCAAATTATTTGGTAATGTTACTATCAAAATGTAATTAATGTTTGGATATTTTGGAAACTAGAAACAAAACCACAGTATTTTATGTACGTGCAAATGGCCTTCATAACAATAGCCAACATCAGGAGAAAACAATCAGCTTCAGCAACAGGTCAAAATTACAGAACATTGGCTAATACATCAGAGAAACAAACCAATGATAACACATCAGTAACATGACCGATACATTGGATTTTCGATGTTTAACATTGGCATTAATATATCTCTAGGGAAAACATTGCAAGCTGCTGAAATGTTGGCAAAAGTGTATATCTTTTTTCTTAACAAATTAGCTAGATTTAAGTTTGACACACCTAATCAAACCCCACAATAATACAGAAATGCAGATTTATGAAAATGCAAAAAAGCTTTTACTGAATTATGAAAATTGCAGAAATACAGAAATTTGCAAAATGAACTGACTATACTTCATATCAACTTGGTAATTAAATATAAATATACATAGTTTAACTCATTTCACAAACCAATTTCACCAATTAGATCAGGGTTGCCCAAAGTTTTTAAGATTTAGGCCACATTTCACCAATGTGAAGTCTTGACGAGCTGCAAAAAAGCTAGTTTTGGAGGATTCAACTGTCCTAATTTAGGGTTGCTTTATCTAAAAAGGCAAAATTAGCATTTTGAACTTGAATTTTACTGCATACAGGCTGCACTTTGAGCACCCATGAATTGCATGGTTACATTCTTTTTGTATTGACTTCAGTTAATTTCTGTACTTCTGTGATTTTAAAATTTCTTTAGCTGATAGTTTATCAGATGAAACCATTAAGGACAGAAAGAAAGAAAGAAAGAAGAAAGTCAGTTCTACGTCATTTTTCCCATGTTTCACAGGCTCAGATGTGCTGATTCAACAAATGTCCACCACAACATACTCGCTTTCAAACCAACTTTTTACTGGAGCAATGCAGTACTTTAAATTCCAGATGCCCTTCCTGACAAATATCATTGGTGTTTCTACAGAGTTTTGAACTTCAGACCTTTTGCTCTAAAGCCTGTAACAATACCACTACATTACGGCAGCTACTATTTTTGTTTTTTACAAAAATACAAAAATTCATACTGCTTTAAGAGGTCACAGTAATAAGAAAATCTTCAGAAAAAACTAAATTGCAGAATATGAAATTATGAAAAATCATTCTAAAAACAGGGGTGTGCAACCTTTTTTGCAGGCAGGTCAATTTCTGACCTTTTGAAAATTCTGTGGATCAGTTGAAGTTTATATATGGGTTCAATTGTGCTCACCAGCAGTGATTAGTTATAGTATTCATAGGACATGGCAGTGAAGACCATATTTTGAAGATCACAGCTTTCACTGCTGTAAATTTACCAAAATTTCCCAATTTGGTCAGTGATGGCCTGTTTTTTCTTTTCAGGACCAATAATTTGCCAAAATTTCCAAGTTTCTTTGACAGATGACAAAATTGTTTTGCAAGTTACAAAAATTTTACATTGCAGGCTTCAAATTGCACTGCCCTGTTCTAAAACATGGAATTACTAAATTACAAAAATTTATGTGAATTGTAGAAATTAAATAATTCTTCCCAAACTATGAAATTGCTAAATTACAAACATTTAAAGAAAAACTACCAGCTAAAGTACAGAAATATGAAAAATGTGGCATTAAATCATTATCCATTTTAGTGACACAGTGAGTTATTTGATTTCAGTAAATTTCTGCAATTTTTTATTTTAGTTTATTGATATATTTACAAGGGATAAAGCAAAATGGCTTCCCTAAATGGTATGAAGCAACAAATATAAAAAAGTCATTATGTAGATTAAATTTGCAGTGTCAATAAGTCAATCTCCAATAAATACAAATCTTCACTTTGTTTTGGAGACGAAAATGGGGGATGAAACTGGAACACAAACATCCATGGAAAGCATTTTGTAGAATTGGATACTATTAAAACAGCGAAATCTCAGGAGTGGAATTGGTCTAGAGTTGAAGTTTCATTTGAGTTAGAGTTGGTTATGGTTATATTTAGGATTAAAATTAGGGTAAGGGCTAGTCTTTAAAATTTACAAAATTTTATAGTTTTATTAGTATAAATAAGCTTATCTAAACAAGCAAAACCCTTGCTTCCCAAAAGTTTCTCTTTCTTAATGCTCTGGCATCCTCAAAAAAGATTGAGGCTGCTTATTTTGATAACATTGCTTGATAATATGACTGGGCTTACTTAATGCCCCATTATCAAAATTTGTTAATACACCACAATTAGCCTAGTTTTGTTTTTTTTTTATAAAAGTTATCCTTTGGATTTTGATGTTGCATGTTTTTCTGTATTTCCATAATTTAATAATTTCGTACTATAGAATGAATTCTTGTATTTCTGATTCAGTATAAATTTCTATTTTTTGGGATTGCTCACTTAATCTTCAACTTATTTTGAATAATTTTGGGAAATTGCCAAGTTGTTAAAAACCTGGAGAAAACATTGTTCCAAACTTTTGCACACACACTACATTGAAATGGAATTTACTGCAATGTTAACTGCTTACTTATAACGTTGTTCCCTCAATGGGAAAATTGCTCTATCCAACAAAATCACACCAAAGTAATTCTTTTTCCTTGACAAACGTCCAAATGTTGATAAAAAATCCTCCAAAAATACTACTCAATAAATATCACTACAAATATTGCTTGCTATTTAATGGTCTTATATTATTATTACAAACCATTGGAATGCTATGTAAAAATTAAGGAAGAGGCTATTTTGCCATTGACAGCATTCTACCCTCAGGGACTATTTTGCTGCAATCATTCATGTGTGTTTATATTGCCATAATTGCTACAAATCTGCAAGTGATGATGTGGCGCATGGATAGTGCACCTGCCTTGAAATACAATGGTTATGCATTGGAATCTTTGCTGGCAGGGCACATAGAGAAAGGCAGTGTACACTGGAGGGAGAGGCCCGATATATGAATGTGCAGGGTAGTGCACACTGGTAGGGAGTGTTCATTGGAGTGATAAATTGTTTTCAATTGATTATTAAAATTGACCTATCAGAAACGACCAAAAGTCACTTGTTCAATACATCGTTAAGACTGACCAATCACAAATAACTCATGGCAAAATAGTCTCCAAAGGTAAAATACTGTTGACGGCAAAATAGCCACTGCCAAAATTTAAACCCTGAAAAGTGCAGTGCCATTTTTTAATTTGTAGGCTACAAAACTCATAATTGAACCTAGCGGCTAAGTAAATTGCATGGTATAAGTAGCCTGCTAACACTTCATACGGTATTATCCAGGACAGCTGTGGGTATCAATCAACTTGCAGTAAACTTTAGTATTTTTACGCCAGTGTACTACACTGCAACATTACCTTTTAATGGTCCTTGCAAGATCTAGTTAATTTACCTGCGCCTGATTAGGCTTACCTAGTCTACCTTCCTTTAATGCAAGCACAAATTACTTCACTACTTCACTTCTCGCCCACGCCATCACACCTACGCCTACCAACATTCAATGCAAATCCAGTGTTTTTTGATTTATGACGTACATAAAACGCACTGAAGCGTAAAAAATTATTTAAAAACAAGTTTGATGAGAATTGTTAGTAGGACTTTTCAAGGGGACGGTATTGTTCATCAGGGGGCGAAAAAGACAGTGTTTGAAGCTGGGGAAATTTTTTATTTATAAGTGTCATTTCAGAGTTAGCCTACTAATTTTGCTATTCCTACCCGTGCGTATCAGTAGAACTAATTCTTTGGTCCGTTAATGTGGTCAAATTTTAATCTTATTTTTATAATTATTTCGAAGTTGCCACAAGCTGGAAGCACTATTGATGAACCTACATGTATTTCTGACATTTTGCTTATTCATATCACATTCGTTTACCTTTCCAAGGCATTTATTTTTGTTGTGAAAACTTTGACTTAAAACGAGAATTTTGGTAAACAGTTCTGGTTTGTCATTTTCAAAGATAACTGCACCATCATTTGTCATTGATAGGTTTTTATCTCAGAAAAATAAAATAATTTTCACAAGCATGAAATACTATACCAATACGTTTTCTTCTGTAACAGATTGAGCTTACAATTGAGATTAGCGGCTGCAATAATGGTGATAATTTTATAATAGAGTATGAAACTCAGCCTGTTAAGAACGTAATGGCTTCTAATTCAAAAAAAGCAAAGGGTAGGCAAAGAATAGAATTATTCATTTGGAGTCGATTGCGGCAGAGCTCCCCTCCCTAGTTTTATGTAAAAGAGCTAACCCCAGGTCTAAAGGAGTTAATCTTATATGAGCTAACCCTAGATTTAATCCTACGCAAGGGAGCTAACACTTAACTTATGTGAGGGAGCTAACCCTAGCTCTAATCCTGCGCAAATGGGCTAACCTTAGATCTGCGGAAACTGACCTTAGGTCTGAAGGAGCTTGCTTAAGGTCTAAAAACACTAATTTTACATGAGTGAGCTTACCCTAGTTCTAATCCTATGCAAAGGATTTAATATTAATCTTATGTGAGGGTAGATACTTTAGGTCTACACGAGGGAGCTAACCCTAGTTCTAATTCTATGAAAAGGAGTCAACACCAATTTTATGTGAGGGAGCTAACCTTAGTCTTAATCTTATCCAAGGGAGCTAACACTAATTGTATGTGAGGGAGCTAACACTAATCATATGCGGGAGAGCTAAAGCCAGTTCTATACGAGGGAGCCCACCTCAAGTTGGCATCAGTGGCTGGTCCCATGTGAGCTATTTTCTGGAGTCTGGCTAATTTTGTCCATGGGCAAAATTGCGACCCAAGCAGGCTCCCCGAATTTTTTTGTGGGCTGCTCGCGTAATATTGACATGTATGCCTAGCTTAACCTAGATACATACATGGACCAACATGTGCTGCTCATGCAATATTCATGTGGAAACCAACACAGTCTACTATATTGCTCATTACTACAATATGGATTGCGCAGTTGAACATCGTTGAAGACATCCTCCATAAACCCTCCTGCCTACACAGTTGTACATACAGAAAAGCAATGCTGTCAACACAGCATGTTTCTTAACTGACGTAGACCATGCTATAAAGTTGTGAACATATTTCTCATTAATTCAATCAAGTAAATGATTTGTCTTTTCACAACTTGTCAAAAAAAAAGGAATTACAAAGAGCAGTTAAATGCATTGTTCACGAAACATTGGGACAAAACTCACAAAATTTCGTAGACTTCTATACTGAGAACAAAATTTGCGAAACTCAATTTTTAATGTAATAAAACAACGCAATGTATGCAAGGTTGCAAAAAAAAAGTGATGACAATTTACGTGTAGCAGTAAGAAATATATAGGCCTATTAAATAACATATATGAAAATGAGGGGAGGGGGAGTGTATATGTGTAGAATAAATTGAGAAAACTAAAACACAAAAACGTACCTGCCACTTTAGCCACCACTGGTTGTCAAAACACGTCAGCAAATTCGAATCAAAAAGAAGTACCAGCATTACATTCAAGAACACATTCAAAAATACAATGAGTTTACAATCCAGCGAATAATAAAAAATCATTGAAGGACAGATTGCAACGAATTAGCTAACAAGGGCAATTTTTCTGCGCCAAATCTTAACCCAACCTCAAATAAGGTAGAATGTAACGTTGCGAAATTTATTTTTTTATGGAAATTTTAGAATTTTTTTATTTTATAATTTTTTTTGACCCTTTAGCAGGAAAAACCTTTCTTGAACATTACCTTAAAGATTGCTCAAAATGTGAATAAGTGAAGTAGAGATGGAACTTTTGTTTCCGCGATAGGATGTGGCAGAGGTGATAGCATCAAGAAGCTTGATGACGAGGCATTGGCTTCTGAGACTGTGAAGGTCACCCAAAAAGAGCATGCACTATTGTGCACAGTGCATCGACTTGCAACCCCATATGACTCCCTGGACATGGGCTGCGAACCAGTGTTCAAATGGAAACTGGACATCGCCATCCACTAAAAAAGAATGAGGAGAAAGTACAGAAATAAAGGGTAAGAGGGGACAGAAAATTGCAAACTGCAGTAATTGTGGAGAATGCCATTACTCTTTGAGTGTTCATAGGGAAGCTATAACAACGCCATTTGTTCATGAGAGTGGCCCGGGGTTTACAACTTTATCCCATCCCAAAGTGGAGTCAGAGACAACGCAGCCTTGATGAAGCAAGTAGCATCTTCTTTTCATCTTTTTCTTTCTGCGACCTTTTCACACGATTGCCTCCTCGATCACATGCCCCAATAAACCACTTTGTGAGAGAAACCTCCAAATGCTTCTTTGTCGAAGTGTTCTTATGGGGGTATATCTTCATGGCACCTAAGAAAAGACAATCCAGTTACTTGAGGTTATGAAACTACTGCCGACTATACAATAATAAGCAACGTAGAATTTGACTTGGTCACAAACAACTTCAAATAGGCTACGTAGCATACTATTTGCATAAATTAGTCCAAAGACCACATTTCATCTCTGGTGTGCTTTCAGTTACAGAATGCTTTGAGATAAATTTCGTTGCAACCCAAAAACTTTGCAGTTCCATGGTTATGTAATCGTTAACCTCATTAAGTTTGCATTCTACAATTTTAATGTATTAAGGTTTACAAGTATTTCTCGATGATCCAACACAAATTTTCAGATTTAAGTGATAGCCATAATTTATCAACAGCTTCGCGTTCTTCTTCAACAGTTTAACAGAAAACCAACCCATCATCAACATAAAAAGTATTTTTAACATATTTCAAGTTTCTTGTCGTACATTAGGCGTATTGTCAGAAGCAGTTATCTTAAAACAATAATCTGCTACAGATATACCGCAGTTCAGTCCGTAAGGAAGTCTTTTAAATCTACAAGCATAATCTTCTTTTCTAATTTTTATAAACTTCTATTTGAATAAGAAATTGAAAATGCCTGCATAGGGCGAAATCGATTTTTCTTAAAATAAAGTAAGCTCAGCTGATCATGTGTATCATGATTTTATCTATTATATGATTATCAACCTGGATCGCTTCGAGCAAGTTACTTCACGGGTAGATTCCTGGTAGTATATTTATTTCTGCTGTCAAAAATCTTTAAGCAATAATTGATCATCCAAAGTTAAGCACCAATCCAAAATTACTTAACTTTGCAGTTAAACGACATTGGTCACTTCGACGTACTTCCACCGTGTCAAGCAGCTCTTCCTAATTATTTTCTCTTGCCAAATCGATAACTTTATTTTTAATAACAGATAGATCAAGGTCTTTGAGAAGACAATACTCAGCTATTTCAATTATATTGTTTTTTACAGGATTATTATGTTTAGCAGCTTGGTTCACATTGTTTAATCTGTAAGCCTCATGGGCATACACACCTTAAACTTTAGTATCAACCAAAAACCCTTGCTCTTTTGTGAGGTTGCAACTTCAACGTCTATAAGCTTCTTCTCTTTGACTTTCAACATTCTGGATAAGCTTTTGATTGTCATTGTTGTATCACAACCACTATCCAGCAGACAGTTTACCTTAGTAGATCTTTCAGAATTCAGACAATCCCAATTTAACAATAACGGTGTAGCGTGTCGCGTCTCGCACTTCATCGAGCTGCCATGCCAAACATCTTTTTACCTTTTTTTCTAAAATTTTGGTTAGTTTACTTTCGGCGGCTTACCACTTTGCTCCCGCCAATGTGTGTGATTCTAGTTGTTTACTGAAAGAGCTGTGTTTGCTATTTTGCAACTTCGTGCGTCCCCAGTTTGACGCTCAGCCAGTGTACCGTTGCTGCTCTATCCTACAATTTTACTGATGAAGTAATATTAACTGACGAAGTATCTACCGTTAGGTTTGTAGCCGCTCGGCTAACTCCGCTTAAAGAAGATCGTGCTCCTGTAGTTCGCACTCCTGGCGATGTAACCTTACGCCAGGAATCTCAGCCTGTATGGCTTTCCGGCAATCTAGCCGTGGACTGACATCTATTATGTACTTATAATGACGGTTTAAATAATAGTACCTGTAGTTGGCAACTGGAGTGATTGTCCGCGCTGGCTTATTGGCGTGAGGTCCCCTACATAGACTAGTTAAGCACAACAGCGTGAAGTTTTATAGATCATTTTTAAACCACCCGTCGCAGTGTGACAAGAGTTTATTGCGTTTGGTATTGCACTGCGTATTCGTTAATTATTATTATTGCATGTGTCTAAAATCACACATGCGCAGTGACCTGGTTCATATAGGCGTGTGCAGCGACCTAGTGTTTGGTGACGTGCGCAGTATTTTGTTGCCGACCATGCGGTCGGATATTTTTGGCTCTCTTTTGTTGTTGATCGTCGAGGCAGACGGACGTGTTCTCGTTATCAGCCACAACCTTTTTCATCGCTGCACTTCGTGGAGGACGGACGTGATTTTTGATTGTCTGCCACAACTGAGTTAATTGTAGTCTTAACATCAATACAGTAAAAACATTACTGTCGTGCTTCCTTACTTGTGACTGCCATAGTTCCCAGCAATCGGGGTTCAGTCAGCACGCTCTCGTTCAAAAAGAACATTTTCTACAAAATCAATCAAATGTCAAAAACGATCTGCGAAGAACTTATTCAACAAATAGCACAAAAGGTCCAGGAGTTTATCATTGATGAAGTTATATCTTCTGGTTATTTCAGTTTATCAGTTAATTCAACTCCAGATGTATGACATATCGATGAGCTAAGTGTGATACTTCGATACACAAAAGATGGATAGCCTATTGGACGCTTTTTAACTTTACTGAAATGAGAAAGTTATACCGATGAGAATTTGGCAATCCAAGTGTTGCAGTGTTTACACAAAGATTGTAGACTAGATTTTTACAAATATACATGTGGAGGTCAATCTTATGATAATGCTGCCAACATGTCTGGGCGTCATGAAGGAGTGCAGCAACAAATTTTAGAAGCAAACAAATATGCAATATATGTGCCCTAGGCTGCTCATTCACTAAATTTGGTTGGCCGAAATGCTGTTGACTGTTGCCAAGAGGCTGTTCATTTCTTTTCAACAGTACAATTGCTCTATAGATTTTTCCCACTTTAACCAGTCGATAGAAAATTCTTAAAGATCATATTGAAAATAAAAATGTTCTAAAATTTCTCTCTGGTACAAGATGGGAGTGTAGCATTTTTATGCTCCTTTCAATATATGTAATGTCTATTCATCTAATTATAGAGGCAACACTACGACTTTGGGAAAAGCCCATATAGACTAGTAGATAACACATTAGCTAAGTATGTGTTTCTTCGTCTTGTACGTCTTGTATTTAGCAGAAAAGAAAGTGAAATGAACTGATAATTGATTACTAGTACCGATACTCTTGTTTGGACCGGCTTCAATTAAATAGTGTTTGATTGAAGGAAACTACATTATAATTAAAGTTTTGGAGCAACTGGTTGGTGTCGACAAAAAGTGAGTCTTTCTTGATTCATTTCTTTCGTTTATTGTGTGGACCTTGACGGAAGTCCCACAAATTGGTGACCTCAAAGTCCCACAGGAGGCACATGCTACGGCAATAGCGGAAATTTTCAAATCTTTTCATGAAATTTTTGAAGCATTAGAATATATAGCCAAAAACCAGACAAAAATAGGAGATGCTGGAAGAGAAGCAAATAATATTGCACATAAAATGTAAGAGATTGAATTTAGTTTTATGCCAAATTATTGGAATGACATTTGCAAAATTTTTATAGCGTGAGCGAAGTTCTACAAAAGGAGGACGTGAACTTGAAAACATGTACAGATCTGTATGCATAATTTGCTGATCCACTTTGCTCTTCACGAGATCAATTTTAAAATATGAAAAAAATGCAAAGAATATGTCACCAGCTGTTGCTTACAAGGCAGCTAAAACTCGTAAGCGTATCAGAAAGGTTTCCAAAGATAGAAATGCACAATATGTATATCTGAATGCCAGAAATAATTTTTGTATCAAATTTTGTATCTTCTACTCAATCGTTGACAAACTTACAGATGAAATGAAATAAAAAGTGAGGTATGCAAAGAAATAGCGAAGAGATTTTATTTTTTATGTGATGTGTCACAGAATGAGACTGCATCACCTACAAGCATTAAAAGATATTCTGGACAGAATGAGATTGCATCATCTACAAAGATTGAGAGATATTCTGAGTGCTGTCTACAGCTGATTGAGGCCAGCCCCGAAGACGTCAATTGTATTTTCTCAGCTAAACTTCAGCAATTTCATTTATATGCGCGACACAAGCTTAGTGCGACAGAAAATGTGAAAACAAGATTCACATATGCTGAAATTTATAAAATGGTTGTAAAAAAATACTAAATGTGCTCTTCCAAATGTAGACATTACATTTTGCATACTTTTAAAATTAATGATATCAAATTGATAAGCTCAGCGATCATTTTCGCGGTTGAAATTGATAAAGAATCCTATCAGAACATCCATGGAACAAGGCCGAATGGATGCTTTGTCTGTATTATGCAGAGGAAGATGTATTACGTAGGATTGACCATGAAGACCGAGATGGAAAAGCCCATGCTCGCAGTGAAAGTGTCGTTACTGATGCAGAATTTTTACCAAGATTTTGCTTAGAAAGAATGTAAGAGGAACTTGTTAAACAAAAAATGAAATTGAAGCATAGATAGATTCTTTATGGCGACTTTGCGAGATACGGACCTTGGATCATTGATGTTTTGCTGAAATCATGTGGGTGGTTCATAAACATTCTCGTTCTGTTCATACCAGGGATGTGGAAGCGGTCCTTTTTCTGCGGAAACGGAAGCGCGAAAATTCTCCCGCTTCCGCTTCCACACGGAAGGGAAGAATGGAGGAAGAAAAGAAATTGGTTCTGCTATCCTTCGAGGAAGAGCGAATAGGGGGAGCATAAACATTAAGAAATGAGAGCGAGGAGGAGTCGTTTAGAGACATGTTGACCTCTGCATAACCAGAGTAGGAGTCAAGCGAAGAAAGAGAGGAGGTAGAAAGCTCAAAGAAAGATAAGCCCTGCTTGACGAAAATGATGACGCCTCCGCTAGCGTCTGAGACATCAGTAGAACAAATACCAGATCGGGAGTGGGTGCCATCGGACCGCAGAGCAGAGAATCCAGGAATCCGTAGAGAGGAAGATGAATTAAGGTTAGATACCTGGATACAAATAAGATCAATGGGATAAGACGAAATGAAGTGTAGAAGTTCAGTGCTCCTGACTTGAAGACCCCCAGCATTCCATTGAAGAACCCTGAGGGAGTTAAGAAGGGGAAAGAGGAAGCAGGAGGTAAAGAGAAACAGTGAGGAGCATGAGGTGGTGGTGAGGGTGCAGAGCGAGAAGATACAAAGTAGGCGGAAAAAGGATAAGAGGTCTGAAGGCGAGGGTGGGGTGTGAGTGCTGCATTAGCAGATGGGGGCCAGATGGGCCAGATTGAGCAGTGGAGGTACACCAGATGGAGGAGTCCGAGGAGGAAGTCACAGTGCTGGTAGGTGTGAGATCTCCAAAAAAGCAGGGACGCAGCAGGGAGGGAAGCTCCAGGAGTGAGAGCTGCCAAGAGTTCTGAATCTAGAAAAGGAGAGTAGTGAGCACTTTGAATGAACTTAATTAGAGCATGTGCAGCATTGCACTGACCTACCCCGCCAGGTCACATTTCCAGCGAACACTGAACAAGGAAAGATGGGACAAGGGTTAGGATGAACGTTTCCGCTCATCAGAAGATGAAGAATGAGAAGACGGGCAAGAGAAAGGCAGGAGAAGACAGGCCAATTTTAAAGAGGCTGCGTGCTATCCTCCCGCGGTCGTTCAGGGGGCTGCACGGTGAAATAATGGTTTGTGTGAGTGGAGTGCCCAGGGTAGCTGGGACCCTCGGGAAGGCCAACAGCCATTTCGTCCCAACCCAAAAGGGGTTGGGGACCGCACCACCACGTTGAGGCGGCTGTTGATTGGTGCAGTTCAATTTTATCCACTTTACATGTACTGTGTATACTATACACACCGGTACGACAGAAATTTTGCACTTCACTATCCAAAAAGATTGAAGTCAATACGTGTTTTGGGGACGGAAAGAAGGTCCGTAATGATGATTAGATTTAAAGTTAACTCAAAGTCAGAGTTAGTTAAGGATAGAGAGGGAAAATCAACGCTATACGGTGCAATTTGTTGTTGTGACGACAGGTTATTGTCGAGAGCTGTGATATGTGGTCATACGATTTAGATCTGAGAAGCATTAGCTTAACTGTTGTAAAAGTAGTTGTAAGTAGTGAAAGAACTTGTAATAACTGTCTATTTGTTGAAGTGTTTAATTATTTTTTGAATTGTAGTAACGAAATATTTGATTTTCTTTCAAGCAATTCGTGATTTCTAAATTTTTGTTAGTGGGAGTTCCGTGACAAACGCGAAAGTCAATTAAAGGTTCCGCGATGACAAAAATATTGAAAAGCACTATTCTACATTCAACACGAGTTCTGATATCTAAGAAAAAGAAACACAAAGTGGTTCGGAACAACAAGCTCAAGCAAAGTAGGTAAAGCAATAGCAATAATTGAAGGTTTTTGTCTCTTCAAAATGATGAAGTGTAGGAGAAGACAGGCTACGGACCCACAAAAATTAAAAAACTGTCAACGGTTGTTTTTTCGTTTGTTGTTAGCGGAAGCGGAAGCATAAGCGATTGAAAAATAAACGTTTCCACATCCCTGGTTCGTATGCTCGTTGTTGTACGGTGTATCGTTGTTATAAATCATTCGTGGCCTCAATGTTAAAATCATCCTTTGGCCAAAAAACTGATCATAAAAAAATAAACATAGTTACATGTCATGCTGTAACAATACTGGGTGACTTAGCCGTATGGCCAGGCGTGGTTCCGTCTGATGTGCGGCGAAGTGACCTAGCATATAAAAAGAGGCATTGTAATTTTGATTGATGCAGTCGATTAAAAGTCAACCTTAAATTCATTCAATTCAACTCAAAATTAAATTCATTCAATTCGATTCGCTTCAAGTCAATTCAAATTAAGATTCGTGTTTTCAACGTTGTGTTTGTGATTGAAATACATTTGTTTTGTGGAGTCTGATATGCTGTGGGAACTATAACAATACAGAAACTCGATCCCCACAACTTTGTATTTTGTGAAATGTAGATCTTACATTGTTTCTGTTTGGAAATTCAGATGTATAAAGGCACCGAAATTTATTACTGCTTAGGACTTCTTGGAATATTAATCCGGTCCTGATTCTGACGTTTCGTTGGAAATGCAGCCTAGCTTTTCGAAGAGATAGGGTAAACTACTTTCAGCAAGCTTTCACGTATTGGCAAGTCAGACCAAGCAAACCATGTACGAAATTAAAAACTACACAATAGGTCTATTTGTTTGACAACACAACTGTTCTAAAATATTGAAGGTAGTATAGCTGTATCGACTGGCAAATCACCAAATAAAAATCCCAAATGACACTTGTAGCTAATCGACTTAAATATTCGTTTATGCAAGCTTTCGAGAGCGAATGCTCACTTCTTTAGGCAAAATAAATAAAAAAACAATGAATGAACTGAAATTAGTACCAATAACTATGGTAATAAATAAAATGCAAAGTGTATGCACTATGATATCACAGAACAAAAAGGTAGGGACCAGAGATTAGAAAAAATTGGAAAATAAAAAAAGAAAAAACTGAGAAAAGGATAAAAGTAATAAATAGTAGAGTAAAAACATTAAAAATAGAGAAAGTAAATGAATAAGAAATAGAGGAGGAAATAAGTGAAGAAATAACTGCGTAAAGAAAAAATAGCAAGAAGCCAATTGTTGTTTTTTCAAGTCTGCATCAAGAAATGTTCGAGTCGACCATAAGAGTCGTTTGTGAACTTTTATCTGTTGTTGAATAGTTTACTTTTTACTATATAACTTTTTAAAATGGAACAAATCTACGCGTTAATCTTTTCAATTACGCTATTTAATCTTAACTCTTGAATGTTAAATATAATCAATAATTGCATAATGAACAATTTCACAACTGGTCAAGAACTTTCCAGGATATCAGAACATATTCAAGGATAACAAATTGTTTTCAAAGATGGAGAGCATAGCCAGTTTTGGCAGTAAATTCAAGGCGTTCCTTGGTGCTCAAGAACGTCTGGCAACTTTAAGTTGGTCTGCATAGCACAGAAAGTATTTGATGGCAACGATTAGGGGATTTATAGTTTTTTAAACACGATTGAATATTTCAGTCAAAAATAATATGCTGTGACAAATTAATTAGGGCAATCAATTCGCTGCATTTATTTGTTTGTTGAGTTTGTTTTTGTTGTACATCTTTCATTGATAGATAAAACTTCGAAAAAACTAAAAAGTGGTGAAAAAAGGAATCTCCGTTTTTGCTGTTTTTGTTCATTTTTACGTCTACTTTTTCGCTTTTTTTGAAGTCTGAGACGTGCGGATTCAGTGTGTGTGTCTATAACTACACACACGCTTTCAAGCCAGGATTTTTGCTAGGATAACGAAGCACGAATTCCAATGTTCTTAATAAAAAATACTAATTATGTTTTCTATAGTGGTTTGAACTCCAGCTTTTTTGTTTTAAATCGAGATCTATTATCACTACATTACAGCATTAGTTCTAACTCCCTCCCTTGCTAATTATATTTAATTATTTGTGTTTGCTGCCATTTAACGGCAATATGACGTTGTGGTGAAAAGGCTTTCATTTCTGAAAAGTCCTTTTCTTAAATCATCAAAATGTCGAAGAGAGGTGGGAATTTTGATCGGTTTTGATCTTATTCTGTCGTGATCAGTATGCATAAGTTAGTAACATTAGTGAATAAAATTACAGCCTTTAGTTAGTGTGATTAATGTTAGGCAGTTTTATGTGGCAGTTAGTGGAAACAACGTAGATTTTGAGTTAGCCTAGATCTTCGCTAATGAGCTGTATAAGTTTAAAATTCTGTTGATTGTGTGCACGGCCATGTAACAAAGATAGAAGTGTGAGCAGCTAAACAACTATGTTTCACATTTTTTAAAAAGTACAATACTAGGTACTTGTGCTAGACTAAAAAGCATTTTATTGTCACACTGATGTGTTTATAGCAATGTCAGCTTGTTGAATTACCCTGAGGGATTTTTGCTACTTCATCTTTCAGTAACTGCACTAAAAAAAGTTATATGTAAAAGCCATGTCAGTGGCTATTTTGCCATTAGCATTTTACTCCTTAGATGCTATTTTGCAGTTGGACATGTAATTGGTCAGTTGTAATGATTCATAAAACATGTGACTTGCGATAGTTTGTGAATATTCAATTTCTATAACAAATTAAAAAAGTTGTGTCCCAAGTGCACACTTCCGTTTACATTTACATGTCGGGCCCTCTCCTCCAGTGTACATTTCTTTTGTTTATGCACCCTGCCAGTGAAAATTCAAACTCTCAACCATCCCATTTAAAAGCAGCTCCACTCTCCATTACACAACAGCATCACTTACAGAATTCTATCAAACATGCCTGTTTAAAAACACATGAATGATAATGGCAAAATAGCTTCCAATGGTATAATGTTATTGATGGCTAAACAGCCATTCCTAAAGCAAATTTAAGAAGTAACATGAAATTGTAGCAGTATGGTACAAAATCTAGTGCACATTTATAGCTTTGCAGGATAGAAGTGGGCAACACTAAAATATGGAATTATTGCATTGCAAAAATAAGAAAATGTGTACTAAATTATTGAATTTTTGAATTATAGAAATATGGAATTACTACCAAGTAATGTATTCGGGTAACTTGTGGCAGGTGAACTCTTCAACTTTTATCTGTTGTGTTTGCCATTGCAACTTTGATCTAACCACTTGTTTGAATATGGATTCTTAAATTAATTAAGTCTACCTTCCCAAATCACCCTCACAAGTTTAGGAGTTAAAAATGCTAAGTGTAATTGGGAAAATTATTTTAGTATTCTAAGATACTGGTTTGATAGCATTTTGGCTTGACCTTTGAACTGATTCAATTTAAATCAAAATTTATTCTAGCCTGATTCATAGTTATGCTTTTCATAAAGTTTTTCATTTGGTGATGCAACTAAATCAAATTTGAAGAATAAATCCAATGGCTTTTGTTTTTAGGTAGTGGTTGTAGTGCTGGTCCAGATTTTTGGGTTGTATTTAACTTGGTGGTCGAATCATCACTAGGTTGATTGCATCTTGTGTCTATGTCAGCTGCACGTCACTGCCTGTACAGTCAAGCAAAACTAGCATAAATTGAATTTTAAAAAATGTGCAAAGTTATGTCAGATCATGGGCGGTTAGTCATTGTATTGTTATATTACTTACCTTGCATATAGGTATGTCATACAGGTATTAGTAATCTTGCAAATAGGTAACCCTGCTCTTTACCTTAATTTTGATTTGTTTCTTAGCTATATGTTACATCAAGTTTCCTGTATGGCACAAATGTTGCTAGCCCCCTTACTGACAAAAAATGCAGAAACGTTGAGGTTTGCAGGATTAGATAAAAAAGTTAAATATAACCATTCAAATGGATAAAATTAGATATACAAAATGAGTTAAATTATGCATCTTTGTAGTTACTGTACTTATGAGCATATAAAGAACAATTTGTTTTGTTGCATTTTAGAGCAAGTCACACAATAGTTTTTAGCAAGAGCACACCCAATTACAAAGTAGTTTACAGTAATCACCCACTATGTTACTGTAAACACACAAAGTCATTACATTACCAGGAAAGAGAAAAAGCTTTGAGAAGCAACCTATCATGTTTTCTTTTTGCTTTTTGTTCTGCATTGGAAATTCCTTTTTTGGACAGTAATACAAGTGCATAATTTCTATTTTATATATGTATCATCATATATCTTACAGCTTTCTTACAATGCAAAACATTTTTTTGTTCTCAGCTTTGCTTGCCAGTGCACAAGTCGCACCCATAGTTTTTGTTTTTGTACAAAAACGGTGACTAGTAAATGCAGGATTTGGTGAAAATGCAAAAATTCCACAGAATAATTCCAGTTCTAACCCCAAACCTTGTGCTCATCTTCATTTCTGCATTTCAGTAGTAGTAATGCTCTGTAACACTTTATGAAATTCTAAGTTTTAGTATATTGCATAAACACAGTAATAACTAAGTTGGTTTGACGACTCGTCATTTGATTTTTATAGTACTGCAATTTTTGCAGTTCAGTATCTTTTTGTATTTTGGTGTTGCCTGAGAAAGCTAGTTTGTTGTTAGACAGCAGCATCTGAAGGATTTTGTGAAATGAGATATAGATTATTGATTTTACAATTTACTATTGGACTGGTAAAGTGACTATGACAGTAATTTTCTGTGCTTGGTTACATTGCTTGTGGTAGAGTAGGCTAACTAGCCAGTGGTAGTATGTGGTATCTCCATAGTAAGTCACAAATGAACGCAAAGATTTTCTACTTACATAGTATACCAGTACTAGAAACCTACATTTTCTAATATGAGAGCATATAAATACTAGCTCAAATCAAACAGCCGTGCCTACTTAATCACAAACTTATGGATTTTTCAATACATGTAATTTATTATCATTGATCATCTGCCTATGATCTCATTTGAATTTTTAAGTAGCTGATATTGATAGTCTTACAGGAAGTGTGTATCTTAAAGCGAAAGTTTGTTACTTTTAGGTCAGAATGGGAGGAACAGTCAGCTTTACATTTGGATATGCAACCAATGTTATGCTGTGACCTGTTTCTACAATGTCGCTATTTCTGACACTCATGTGTTTTACAGGAAGAGGAGGAGCAGCAGGAGGTAAATTTCGAATCACTCTTGGTCTTCCTGTCGGGGCATTAATCAATTGTGCTGATAACACAGGTTAGTGGAAATTTTACAGATAGCATGTGTTTGATATCATTATTATATTATTGCAACATTTTATATTGTTACATGATTGCCTTTTAACTAAATTAACGTACAAAGAAAGGAACGTCACCATTTTGCCTTCAAAAGCAATTTATTTTTGGAGGCTATTAAGCTGTCGAACTCCTGATTGGTCACATGAGGCTGCTTACAGTTTTAGCAGATCACGTGACTGGCTGCCGTCGCTATTACTTAAAGACAAAAAGTAAAAATAAGAAATGACTATTACTACCAGTAGCTTTTATGCAACTGGCCTTTTACACTATAACTTAACTGCTTGAATGTGACAAATTGTGGAGTGACGCTTGAGGTTAACTGAAACCATTCGATAAAACGTTGCAAACATTACCAACTCCCAATGTGTCAAGTTTCATATTTATTCTCAATGAATTGATATCGATATACTTTGCTAGCTTTCTAAGAGCAAGAGTACTTCCATTCTTTGGAGAAATAGCGGCTAAAACCCTTTTTCACTTTATTTTTTCTGTAATTAGGTCATAGTGTTGCTGGTACATCAAAAATTACTACTGGTGAACTGTAGCGCTGTACTTAGTAGCTTTTCTGACAAAGCTAGTCACGTGATCGGTGAAGCCACCCACTGTGATTAATTGGTCAATCAAGAGCGTTTAACCACAACGCCCGGAGATTATCTCCCGGCCATCGCGTGGTTTTTGCCCGAGCGATCGTAGGCCCGCTCTCCATGCATTAATAGCTGTAGTGCTTTGTCTGACTTCTTGACGGGTGGGTGTACGTTCGTGCCCGGTCCTTGAAATTTTCCACCATGGAAAAAAGTTCGTGATTTTGAGAAAAAATCACCCTATTTCATGGTGCTTGTGAGACTTTACCCGGGAAATATTCTGCCTACGTTATAGTGACCGTATTAATTTGTGAAATCTTACGCGTCTGTTCCATTTCGGGTATATAATGATTATAATTATAACAACAATAGTGGCATATGCACACAAGAAGCTCAGTGATAATTAACTGATAGACGAAACAGACATAGTAAATAATAATAAAATACATCAATAACAGTATTAAATTAGAGTACATAGTAACTTTGTGCTGAACCCACGGAATAAGAGCTATATTTTAGTGCAGTTTTTGTAATAGATCTTAATTGAAAGAAAGTATTTTTTGATTTTCCAAAAAACGGGAAAAATTCTCCTGAAGTATGTGTTCGTGTGACAAAAACGTAGCGTTGGGATTCCCTGGATAAGAATGTAGTGCTGTCGACAGCAAAATGTTCACTTCCATAAAAAATTATGATACTGAATAGGAAAACCTACCACAAAAATACAGAACAACTATTTTCTGTTTTGTTTGGTATGTTTGTTTCGTGCTCCAACTTTGTTACTTTCCTCCATTGCGCTTTTCTCAATTCTTATCATGAAGCTTGGTATCCTTTCTTTCCAGGTTTGGTATTCATTTTGTAATTCTGAGTTCACATGTTGTGATGCTCGGTTTTCATATGTTTTCCCATTGTTTAAAAGAGCATGGCTGTGGAAGTTAGTTTTGGGGTTGTGTGAGCGATACCAATGTTGAAATTTATAGTTGAAACCTGACACCTTATTTTTTCCTGTAGGGCAATTTATTTAGGCAAATGCAAAGATATTAGACGTCATGTTTTCATTAAAAAGTAGATACATTTTGTTTGAAATTTCATAAAGAAACTGTGAGCACTAAACTTAAATTTGCACGTTGGCAAAACTGATGACGTTTTGAAGAAAAATTGGGTTTAATTTTGAAGTATGGCATACAAAATCTCCAGGTATTCCGAAGAATATTGGTCCCTCGCTAAATAGTCAAAACTTGAAGGAAACACTGCTTGACGTTCTGTGGTTTATGCAATGTTGCAATCACTTAGTATTTTAAGAAACACAGCATAAATTTATTTGGGATTTTTGTTTTTGTAGTAAGGCCTTCATTTTCATGCTTATTCTCACTCATAAGCGACTAGGTCTATATGCAAGTCTACTGACAAATAGTACAAGCCGGATAATAAAAAAAAATTCTTGTTTCAGGAGCCAAAAACTTGTACATTATTGCTGTGAAAGGCATCAGAGGTCGTTTAAATCGATTACCGGCAGCTGGTGTTGGTGATATTGTATTAGCAACAGTTAAAAAAGGAAAACCAGAGTTAAGAAAAAAAGGTATGTCAGCTAATAAATTTTAAATTGAATTCAGTATGAAGAGTTTGATGTAATAACATTGGCATGGCTAATGGGTAGGGTTGCACAAAGTAGAATAATTACTTATTCTAGAATAGTAACTTTGAATGCTATTCTCGAGTAATCTAAAAAGCAAATATCGTATTTATGAATTTCACTAAAACGAACCATTGAAAATGCAAACACGACACACAAACAATATCACAGTGCAAATGTAAAGTACAATGAAGATTTTACTTAAAGTTAGATAGGATTTAGTTTGAGATTTCAGATTTGTATGCAATTAATCAATTTTGTCTGTACTCTGTACTACGTTTCTGCATTAAGATTCATGACTACTTATTTTCGACTCCTATTACCCGATTGAAAATGCAAATCTGATTTGAATTCAGGGAGATTCGAATCTCAAGGATTCGAAATTTTTAAATGTGCATCCGTACTGATGGAGCCATGCGCCTCCGATTTCTTTGAGCCAATTAAGATTATAAACTACAGTAGAACGCTGATTATTCGACTGCCTATTATCCGAAACGCCTCTTATCCGAACACGACTTTAGCAAAAATCATTAGATCCTGACATCAATGAGCGAGAAGCATTAGAACATCAATTGCGTTTAGAGAAAGAAATGCGTCCAAAAAGCAATTGACATGTGCTGTATCTATTTGAAGTTTGCAACTAGTTTAGTCACTGCAATATGTCTTCAATGAAAAGAAAAAGAAATGTGCTTACTATTGAGACAAAACTTGAGATTATAAATTAACACAGCTTCTGCTCCCGAAAAAAATGAGAGACTTGGCAGCGACTAAAAGGATGACAAATTTAAAACAAAAAGTAATCAGTGATAACTATACTGCCAGTGCTAATAATATACAATAAGTCACAATGTCTGTGTACTGTATATGATGCATTTTCGTAATATTGCATGTTGTTCGATTATTCGAACAAATCACTTATTCGAACCAACCCTAGTTTTAATTAGTTCGGATAATCGGCGTTCTACTGTATTTTCAAGTGAAGTGGCAACCAAATGGCGATCTCTAAAATAAGGTTTTGAACAAAATATCGCTTTCTGAAACAGGTCATCTACCAAAATGAGGGGCAAAGTTTTTGCCCATGCAAACCCGTCAAATCAAAGGTGAATTTCCCTTTGAGTTGTATGGAACGCTGGATTGCTGTGCGCACATGAATTGTGTGTATCTATTATTGTAAACAGAGTTATCAGATACAGTTTAAGCAATGAACACGGAAATTACTTAATAATACAGTTCCGCACTATGTGGGGTCGTTTTTCGCACTTTGGATAGCATCGTCCAGTCCAGTGCTGAAAACTGGCCTGGTTGGACTACAACTGTATGAAACTTTGTTATTTACGATTTACTTTTTTTATCAAACTTAATATTTAGATGCCGGTATTGTGCTGCAATGTGCTATTTCAGTTTAATAAATGGCTGTGTTGTGTGTAGCTATTCGGCACTGTTGTATCAATAGTTTTCATCGACCTGTTGCATACAGCATATCATTGGTGTAGCGACAATTGCTGCCCATATCGGAACAAAAGACCCGGAGATCAAAACTCTATGAAAGCACTACTGCTATTTATCTGGAAGGGCGCCCAGAATTTTAAGTGCTTTGCTGCCCCAGTAGAAAGTGTGGGTCGAAAGTGAGTGATTAGTGACAGCCACACTTCACTAGCCTGTTTAAGTCTGTAAAAGTGGACGTAAGCTTTAACTTATTGCGTTATTCATTTACATTCGTTGTAACTTGTTATGTGTGGCTAATCAAGAGAAGGCTTGCTGAAAGCTTGCATAAATTCGCATAAATTTGCTTTAGTGGTAGTGCATATGTTAGAAATTGCACTGTTCCGGCATTTTAATAATCTAGGAGCAATTGTGGACACGAGTTTTGTAAAATTTGGCATGCCTTGCTAGGTTTTTTCCTAAATCGAGAAGTAATTGGAATTCGACAAGTACATTTTTGTGCAGTGATTATATTTTTGTGTGCTTTTAGTCCATCCTGCTGTCGTAATACGACAGTCCAAAGCATATCGACGTAAGCACGGAACATTCGTATACTTCGAAGATAATGCAGGCGTAATAGTAAATCAGAAAGGAGAAATGAAAGGTATGGTAGTACAATTTATAGTTCTACAATATACTTTATAAAGTTTGTCAACCATGCAAGTTATATGTCTTGTAACATCAATCTCCAATGTGAATACAGTCAACTTCGGATATAAGAGATTCAGATATAAGGGATTTTCGCTTATGAGGGACTACGCAAAAGGTCCCAAATGATTTTCAATATAAACTATTAAGTCGGTTATAAGAGAATTCGGTTATAAGAGACTGATTAAGCTGGTCCCGGCGGATCTCTTATATCCGAAGTTGACTGTAGTATCATATTTTCCTGAATTCAGGTCAGGTGCGAATGTGTGGCTGTTTTATTAATTCATGTATTGCCTATTTTTGGGCAATACATTTGATGCCGATATGTTTTAATGCTTTACGGAACCTTCTTGTCCGTGCATATAGACGACTTCCACTTAGCCGCGACTGAAGCAACCTGCATTGAATTCGCGTTATGGACCTGTTTTCAGCATGAAAGTCATGCCTAAAAGCATTTGGGTTTCAAGTAACGTCAACGAAGCTCCGGTTCAAAATGTACACAAAAATCGCTGACTATAGGTAGTTTAGTAAAGAGTTCGAAACAGATTTTAATGCACGTGCAGTGCTTTATCTGGTGGAAATGTGAAGCTGCTTACCCAGCATTTGGTAAATAGGATTTGTTTTGGTGGCGGAGCTACCACTGTATTTATGACGCTATCGAAATGGCTGCCACGTTCCCGTCCAATAGGTTTTCCAAGGATGACAGAACTTATCGTTATTTTCGTTCCAGGCTCAGCCATCACCGGTCCTGTTGCGAAAGAATGCGCGGATTGTTGGCCAAGAATTGCTTCTAATGCTAGTTCGATTGCCTGATGCGAAATAAACTAAAACGCCCAAAACTCGTGTTTTTTTCTCAGTAAACTGCCGAGATGTGCTTGAATAGTTTACAGCAGAAGTGTGCAACCTGCGGCCCACGACGTGAAATTTTGTGGCCCATGGAAAGATTTTGTGGCGCGAAATGGATGGCACACTATCAGTTTGATTTTAGAAAAATCGATTGTCAAAAAAAAGTTCTTTCCATGTTTAATTTGGCGTAAAAGCTCGCTATAAAAGTATTGATCTCCA
Source organism: Trididemnum clinides (assembly GCA_963675345.1). NCBI lineage: Eukaryota > Metazoa > Chordata > Ascidiacea > Aplousobranchia > Didemnidae > Trididemnum > Trididemnum clinides. The sequence continues at coordinate 27,346,279 of OY776293.1, forward strand.
AGAAAAGTCTTCAGTATTGCATTGGGAGAAAAATGCTACCAGCTTGGATTACAAACTTGACTGGCCAGCAGAATTTGCAGCTACTTTGGAAATGGCCCGCATGCAAAAATGGTTGCACATCCCTGTTTTGCGGAATCGCATCTTCGCGTATTGATATCGTGCGATATTTCGAAGCCGGTCTAAATACAGGCTGCATTCTGTTAAGCACAGGCTGTTGACTTTCCAAAGGTTAAAATAGAGCCCTGGAAAAAACCGAAATTTTTAAGCACAGCATAATAAGTCGGCTATTGCTTAGAATGTTCGCGAAAGAATAAATACTGTTTGGTTCAGTCTTGTTTTAATCCATTAGTGAATCATGTAAAGGCAAAAAGTGACCTGCACAATCCGAAAACTTACTATGTTGACGTGTGAGGTATTTGCAGTACTAATAATAAAATCAACAACATGAACAAGTCATAGGGCAATAGTATTTACGAACAAACCAAAACTGCACCAATCAACAGCCGCCTCAGCGTAGTGGTACGGTCCTCGACCCCTTTTGGCTTGGGTCAAAATGGCTGTTGGCCTTCCCGAGGGTCCCAGGTACCCGGGCACTCCCCTTCATTTTTTTGCCGTGCAGCTCACAGCTTCTTCAAAATCGGTCGCTTGTTTTCTCTTTTTATTTTCTCCTGCCCTTCTTCGTCTCCTCATTCTTCTCCTTCTCTTGATGAGCGGTAACGTTCATCCCAACCCTGGCCCCATCTTTCCTTGCTCTGTGTGCGCTGGAAATGTGTCCTGGTGGGGTAAGCCGGTGCAATACTGCATTTGCTCCAAATAGGTCCATCTAAGGTGCTCACAATTTTCCCTCCAAATTCAGAGCTCTTGGAAGCTCTCACTCTTGGAGCTGCCCCCCTACCATAACACTGTGACTCCCTCCTCGGACTCCTTTGACATGTATACCTCCACTGCACAATCTGGCCCCCTCCGCCAATGGTGCACTCTCGTCTTCAAACCTCTTATCCCCCATCTGCCCATTTTATATCTTCTCCCTCTGCCCCCTCACCACCGTCCCTTGCTCCTGGTTGTCCTTCTGCGCCTCCTGCCTTCTCTCTCAGGGTTCTTCAATAGAATGCCGGAGGTCTTCAAGCCAGGAGAACTGAACTACTTCACTTTCTTTCGTCCCATCCTGTCGACCTTATCTGCATCCAGGAATCCAATCTTAACTCATCTTTCCGAATTCCTGGATTCTCTGCTCTGCATTCTGATCGCACCTACTCCCGGTGTGGCATTCTCTCTCCTGATGACACGCACGCTAGCGGTGGCGTTGTCATTTTCGTCAGGCAGGGCCTATCCTTTTCTGAACTTTGTACTTCCTCTCTTTCTTCGCTTGATCCATACTCTGATTATGTAGAGGTCAACATCTCTCTTAACAACTCCTCCTCGCTCTCATTTCTTAATGTGTACGCTTCCCCTATTCGCTCCTCCCCGACGGATGGCAGACCCGACTCCTTTTCTCCCTCAATTCTTCCCTCCTCCAGAAATGTCTTCATTCTGGGGGACTTCAATTGCCATCATCCCCTCTGGGACTCAAGAGGTACTTCCGACCCCTGCGGAGAGGAAGTATTTGACTGGGTCATCTCCTCTGACCTCCTCCCCCTCAATGACCCTGACACACCCACCCTTCTCCATCGCTCTTCTGGCAGTCGCTCCTCTCCTGACATCTCCTTTGCTCCCTCTTCTCTTGCTTTTTCTTGTTCCTGGGAGGTGCTTCAGGACCTGGGTTCTAAACATCTACCAATTCTTCTATCCTTCCCTTTCTCTCCGGCCTATCGCTCCAAACGAGCGTCCCCCTTCCTTCAATTTTCAGAAAGCTCCCTGGATTGACTTTATCTCCAACTTTGACTTTCACTGTCCATCTGCAGAGGAATACTCGTCTCTTTCCTCTGCTACTGCTCTCTTTATCTCTCTGGCACTGAATGCGGCCAAATCTTCCATTCCTTTCGGCCGCATCAAACGCCCTCCTAAAACCTAGTTGTCTGCTGAGGTGGAAAGTACGGTTAGTGAAAGACGCAAGGCTTTTGCTGCCGCTCACAGAAGTGATGAAGATCGCCAGGCTTACATCTCCGCTTCTCGACGCGCCTCGTCAGTCATCGCCAAGGCCAAGGCTGAGGCATGGCAGACAAGTTGCTCTTCTCTTTCACCTAAATCTAACCCTAAATCTGTGCACTCTCTTCTTCGTTCTATCGCTGGCTCTCCTTCCTCGTCTTCCTCCCCTCCTAACTTTCCCAACTGCTCTTCTCCCAGGGAATCGGCTTCGGTCTATGCCGCTTACCTGAGATCCCACTATTCCGTTTTTCAGCCAAAGGCCCTGCGTAGCAGAGCCAGAGGCTACCTCTCTGAGCTCCGCCGAGCCACGTGCCCTGTGGAGTCTCACTGGTCTTTTTGCTCTCTATTTTTCTCCCGCTGAATTTCTTGCGACTGCCTCTAACCTTTTCTCCTCCACCGCCACTGGCCCAGACAAAGCTGCCTAGTCAATGCTAAAGCACCTTCCTCGCTCTGGTATGAATTTTCTTCTTCACATCTTCAATCTTTCCTAGTCTTCTCATTCCTTTCCTTCCATCTGGAAGACATCTTCTATTATTCCCATCCACCAGATGGGGAAGCCGCTCGACTCTCCTGCTTCCTTCCGGCCTATCTCTCTCACCTCCTGCGTATCAAAGCTGTTTGAACGCATCATTCTATCCCGTTTACTCTTCTTTCTGGAATCTAATTCCATACTCTCTCCCCACCAAGCAGGTTTCCGCTCTGGACGGTCCACCCTTGATCAAATTCTGTAACTTTCTCAGTCCATTTCAGATGGGTTTAACAAACCCAGGCCGGGCTCTCGGACGATTCTCTCTACTATCGATATCTCTAAATGACGCGGCTGATGAGCTGAAAAGACGGGGAGCGCTATTTGCGCCCTCCGCAATCCCTTGTAGTCTCTCTCTTCTTATCTCTCGTATCTACTCTTGTCTTATCTCGGACTGGAGGCGTACTGTCTCATCAAAATTTTTTGACACACAGGTTCCCTCAATTTTCACCGAGAAACTTGTGCTCCCTCGTCATGCTCGCTGTGTTTTCTCTCGTCTTCGCTGCAATGGACAGAGCCTTCTGTTAGATTCTTATCTCTCTAGGATTGGCAGAATCGAGAATCCTTCCTGGAGCGCCTGCGGACACTCGTCCCAGGACACCTCTCATCTCATTCTGCACTGTCCAGCTATGGACTCTTTACGCCGCTCACTCTTTGGCGACTCTCTGTCTATCTACAACCTCTGGTCCAGACCTTTGGGAGTTGCCCGGCTTCTGGGGTTCCATGGTCTTCTGCCATGCCGCCATCCCTCGGAAGAGGTCGGGCAACAACAACAACAACAAACCAAAAAATGCATTGATGCTTGTTTGTGTTTATCATGTAATGACCGGGTAAAAAATCAGGGCTTTATAGATTTGTTACTTAGGCGTGACCGCAGTTTCGTGGCAAACGATCTTGCCTCAGGAAATGCTCTTCCTCTCTGCAGTGACGACGGTGGAGTGCTCAACAAACCAATGAAAAGCTGCTCCAGTTTGCTTGGTTTTTGTTTAGTAGCTCCTGGCAATCTCGTCTTTCGCTTTATCATGGTTGGGAATCGGCTTTTACCATTAAACAATGTGACAAATAGAATGTATGCGTAATGTGTGCCTGAAGTTTTTCAACAAGACTATCATGTTTGCTGTTTGTTTGTGGTTACCCCTTCTCTTGCTCGGGATGGAGGTACGGCACGAACGGCAATTCAGATTCATGCCGTCAACCTAATTGAAATTAGGCTAGGGGAAAGATGGCAGCCCAATTCGAACCAGCCTTGAGTAAATGGTAGCCCCACCACCAACAGGGCGGACTGCCGCTGGTGGGTACCCAAGAGTCGTCTGACATGCTGGGTTAGCAACTTCACAATTGTAATCCGGTGAAGTGCGGGTAGGCAACCTGTCAGCCAGAAAAAGGTAGAGGCGTCCCCTTAAGTGCCTTGCCCAAGGACACAACAAGCAAGCTTGCCGGCTTGTTTGGCGGAACACCTCGACGAACTCGAAAGGAACGACTTTTGTGATTTTGAGCGCCAAGTAGGGAAGCTATAAATATCATTTTTTGAAGTCTTTTTGTATGACTTGAATTAGGGAATGAACTCCAGGTCTACCGACTGCAATGCGGACGCTCTCAACACTACACCATCGCACCGGTTACAAGACTATCATTGTTTTGATTGTTGTTAGCCAACGGGATTTGATTATTCTTATCTTGCCATTTTGCTTTGTCACTGTCATCTTGCCAAAACAAATAGTTGATCAAAGTGATAGCGGTTTTCAGAAAGCCTTCTTTTGTAATACTATTTAACAAACCGTCATTAATATCATCAGCAAGATATTCATCATGATCTGTCAATAAATTTGAATTTTGAACATATCGCATCAAGTCAACCAGATCTTGTTGTTGTTGTACCTAACCCCTTACGAGGGATGGAGGCATGGCGTAAGACTGTGGAGCCCTAGAAGCCGGGCAACTCCCCAGAATCTAGACCAGAGATCCTAGAGATACAATGAGTCACCATTGAGCGAGCGGCGCAAGGAGTCCGTAAGTGGACAGTACAAAATGAGATAAGAGGTGCCTTGGTCGAATGATCGCAGACGCTTCATGAGGAATTCTTAATTCTGCCAATTTTAGAGAGGTAAAGAGCTTAACAGAAGACTGTGTCCGTTCCAGCGAAGACGCGAAAGGACCACAGCGAGCATGACGAGGAAGCACAAGCTCTTCAGCGGACACGGAGAAGACCTGTTTGTCGAAGAATTTAGACGAGACAGTGTGCCTCCAGACTGATAAAAGAGAAGAGTGGACACCAGAGGAAAGAGGAGAGATACCACAAGGGACTGCAGAGGGCAGGAGTAGAGCACCCCGCCTGGCCAACTCATCGGCAACCTCGTTCCTCGGATGAAATGTGTGACCGGGGACCCATTGTAGCCTGATAATAAAGGAGGAGAGAAAACAATTCCTGCCAGAGAGTTTGAGGTAAAAGGAAAGATGGATGAGAGGACACTGTGTTAAGGACAGAGCGTGAATCTGAGAGAAGAGACGAGAAGTGGCAGACTTGTTGGTGTTGACGAGACCAGTGGAAAGCTTGCAGAATGGCGCAGACTTCATCCAAAAAGCTTGAACACTCTGGGTCTGCCGAAAAGGAAAGGGTGGCCTTGGTGCCACAAAGTGAGCGGCTGGCAAGAACACCAGAGCCGACTTTGACAAAAAGAAAAAGAACAGAGCTACCAGTTCAGATTACCAGATGGGATAGAGTCAAGGGGAGCGATAACCGCACCCGAGAGTCCTGGATACCCTGGACTCTCCTCCAACCAGATCCTGTTGTCGTCTTTGTTGCATGCGGTTTTTACTCTTCGTGTAAACAATCTGAAGTTTTGTTTAAACTCCTTAGATTTTCAAAACATAAAGATCAGTCCGATTACTCCATCGAGAGAGGTATTGTTAGTCAACCTCTTCCTTCAGATGGGAGCATGGTGGAAGACCAAGAAGCCCCAGAAACTGGGCAGTTTCTCAAGGCTTTACCCAGAAATTGTCAATAAAAAAATAATCAACAAAAAGCGTGCGGTGTGAAGAGCCCATAGCAGGACAGGCAGAAAGAGATAAGAAGTCTGGAGCCGAATGACCATAGAAACCTAACGAAAGATTCTAAGAAGATAATTCATTAGAGGACTGTGTCATGGGATGCTTCAAAAGTTTTACCACCGTCGATTCAACAAAACGTGTATCTTAATTCGATGGAGTTTTGGGCATTGAATTTTCATTATAATATCATCCTCCTTTGAAACTTACATCGAAGAAAGCAGAATACGCAATTGTGTATATGCATCTTAGAGGCATTCAAGTCGTATCCGCTGCCAAAGTGGTTATTCAACAAAACTCTTTTTAAAGACTTTTACTCTTTTAAAGACTGATTTAACATGTATTTGGTTCAAATCAAAGACAATCTCTTTGGTGATGTCATCTTACAAATACCTAATACTTTCTATTTTTGTGATATACTTTTATCAGTTACATTCTTGTACTGATGAATAACTCAAATGCATTTGAGGAAATAATGTTTTTTCAAATTTGTAGGCCAACATGGACCATAACAATCGGGCTTAATGTTCAATTTTCATGAAAGTGATTTATAAATATCTTAGCAAACGACTTATTAAAATTTATTCTGTGCTAACAAGAAATGCTTGGTTACAATTATCAGTCAATTGTTAAGTTCCGATGGGACGCATATCAGTTTATTTTTCAAAAGCATTTCATCTTCCAGTGCTTCTACTAATATCAATTTTGATGCGTCTCCAAAAGGTTGCCGGAACATAGAGCAGTTGATACATACTACTACGAGTGGTCAATAAGATTCTGGGAGTAGTGGTACAGTCCTTTAAAAAGCTTCGAGCATTTACAGAATCTGGAAACGACTCTGTTTTGACTCTCGCTTTTAGGTATGAAGCTGCGTCGGCACCACCCAAATAACATTTGCGAGAGCAGTAACGAAAATTTGGTATAAACGGGGGCAGAGACGTAGCAGCCGCCCCCAAACCCCCCAATTGGGGGGGCCCAGGCCAACTTTGGGGGCCCAAGTTAGTCTGAAATTGCTTTTTGGCTACGTGACTATTTTCAGTTCAGCAGACTTGTTTACAACCGATTTAAACTGTAGGAAGAAATTGGCTTGTGACATCATAAGTGAATGCAACATCATTTTATCTCGCAGAATCTAGAATATTTCGATTGATTTTCTGGTAGAATCTTGAATATTCGATTGACGTAACAATGCCGTTGTTACGCAACAATCATAGAATGGTCTGGAATTCTGTTTGGCTATAAATACCGGGACAATATATATATACACTGCAGAATGCAGATAAAGTATTTTATTGACATTGTATAGAATGAAACGTTCAAAAAGTGGTGCTCAAAAGAGAAAAGAAGCAGCCACTGCTCGAGATGCTGTAGCGAAATTGCCCAAGATGACAGATTTTTTCAAGATTACTGAGCAGAGTAGACCTGGCACTAGTACCGAGAGGGATGAAGAAAACTATAGTGTACAAGAAAAAGAAGACTATGACGATCAGCATCAAAGTGATTGTGAATTTCCAGAAAATGTAAGTTGTGATTTACCTGCCAATACGCAACCTTCAATATCAAAAATAACTGAATCTCAATTTACCCCTATCCCTGATGACCCATGTAAATGGCCTGGAAGTATTTCTGATGCTCAACGATGTGATATAGTAAAGCGTGGACCACATCAACTAATAATGAATTTTCCATATAATAACACAACTCCAAGGCGACGTTTTTCCTCCAACCATTATAAACGTGTGTTACCTAATGGTGAAAGTGTTTCACGGTCGTGGCTAGTTTATTGTGGGGAATCAGATCAAGTTTTTTGCTTTTGTTGTAAGCTATTTGGAAAAACACTAAGCCCTTTTGTAGTGGTATAAATACATGGGAGGGTTTTTCGAAAAAACTGAAAGACCATGAAAACGGCATTTCCCACCAAGAATGCTGCAGTCAATGGATGTTGCTAGCTGAAGGGATAAGAAATTCATCCACTATCGACAAACGCGAGATGAATATTTTTTTCAATGAAAGACGTTTTTGGAGAAATGTTTTAGAGAGACTTATCGACATTGCCTTGTTTCTATCGGAAAGGAATCTTGCTTTTAGAGGATCTGAAGAAGTCTTAGGATCTCCTCACAATGGAAATTTTCTGGGTATATTTGAGCTTTTGGCAAGAAGAGATCCGATCCTAAAAGAGCTTCAAGACAGAATCAAGAATAAAAACACTAAAGATCACTATTTGAGTCCTACCATACAAAATGAACTAATTGAATTGCTAGCGACAGAAGTTGAAAAAGAAAATTTACAGCAATTGAAATTGGCAAAATATTTTTCTATAATTTTGGACTGCACTCCAGATATGTCACATCATGAACAAATGTCTGTCATTCTCCGTTATGTACTATGTAATGAAGAAGCTGCTGTTGTTAAAGAAACATTTTTTGGCTACTTGAGAATAAGTGACAGTACTGGGAAAGGCTTGTTGGACGCTTTCTTAGAAAAAGCGACCGAACTGCAACTCGAATTGTCTGATTGTCGAGGTCAGTCATATGATAATGGTGCTAACATGAAAGGAAAACATTCTGGGGTCCAAGCAAGAATGCTAGACATCAATCCCAAAGCTGTTTACGTGCCCTGTGCAAACATACCCTTAACTTAGTTGTTGTTGACAGTGCTAATTCATCGACGGAAGCATTGACATTTTTTGGAGTACTTACAAGGTTGTATGTGCTGTTTTCTTCCTCTGCTCAGCGTTGGGAAATTTTGAAGAAACATGTGGAGCTGTCCATAAAGTCACAATCTGATACTCGTTGGGAAAGCAGAATTAAATGCATCAAACCTCTTCGATACAATTTAAAAGAGGTGTTGCTGGCACTGAAAGACTTGGAAGCCATTTCCATAGAAAGAAAAGATGGAAGAGCTGCCTCAGAAACAAAATCGTTGATAGCTCATTTATCAAAATGGAGTTTTCTTTTGTCGGTGTTTATTTGGTATGATATCCTATTCCAAGTCAATAAAGCAAGCAAGATTCTTTAATCGTATGGAGTCTCCCTTCATACAATGGAAACGGAAATCCATGCAACTGAAAAGTTTTTGCAAAACTATCGCACAACGGGTTATGACAGTGCCGCAACATCTGCTGTTGAAATAGCACAGGAATTGGATATTGATCCTTCTTTTCCTCCGTCAAGAAGTGGAAAGAAAAGAAGATTGTTTGATTACCAAGGTGAAGAGAAACAACGAGCTACTCCTGAACTGAAATTTAAAAGCAACTTTTTCTATCCATTAGTAGACCAGGCTATTATGTCAATAAAGGAGCGCTTTAATTTGTTACGTGAGGTTTCTTCCGCCTTTTCGTTTTTGTACACACGAGACAAACTTTTGCTTGTGCAACAAGAAAATGCTCTTCTTACTTGCTGTAAAGAGTTTCAAAAAAAGTTCGGTGACATTGATTCTGATGAAATGAGCGCTGAGCTACAGCGGTTTGTTTTAATTTTACAAAAAAAACGCAATCTCAATACGGCTCAAGACTTTCTGAACTATCTTCTAAAGACTCATTTATTTGAATTGTATCCGAATGTGTACATCGCACTTCGAATCTTACTAACTTGCCCCGTGACTGTTGCCAGCGCTGAAAGAAGCTTCAGCAAATTGAAACTGATCAAAACTTTTAATAGAACGTCTATGACAGACAGTAGACTATCTTCATTAGCCATGTTGTCAATCGAAAATGACTGCGCCCGATCTCTTGATTATGACAATGTCATAACAGCATTTGCGAACAAAAAGGTTCGCTCCAGACTATTTAAATGATACTGTGTTTTTATAACTTTTTCATGTTTTCAGTGTCATTGCTTTCGTTTCGCAGTGTGTGCATAAATGTCCTACTGAACTCTGGCATCGGTGCCGAATTTTTTCTGACTTGCACCTTCGGTATCGGCATGCTTTATTCTGACATTAGCCTGTTTACTTATGTACAAATTGTGGTGTATTTTCTTAATGCAGCTTTTCAATTTTACACCTCTAAAGTGATATGACCTGTGCGCAGGGGCTCTTGCGCTTACTTTGGGGGGGGGGGGGGGGCGAAGTTGGAGTGCTACGGGACTGAACGGGGGTATCGCCCCTAATCCGATTATCTACTTTAAACAAGGACCGGTTTCACTCACAAAGTCTATCTGCTCGTTCCAATAGGTGTAGGGGTACAAAGTGAAAGTTGAGGGTGGGCGCCATAATGGTTTTTGTTTCAATGTTGCTCAAACAAACTATTTGTTGCTAGGTTTATTTCATGACTTGGAGCAAGCCCCCTCCTAACGGTACTTAAGACATCAAGTTTGTTGGCAACACGTTTGTGTTTTCGTCCCGGAGTAGATCAAAAGGGGCTAAACCTCCCACCAAATGTGTTGAATACAACCAACCAGTTGGTCTAGTAACCTATTTACAAGAAAACAATTCCCCTCCCTCGGTGCGATTGTGTATTTAGTGAGCATGATTTCTGTATGCGTGTGTATGCTACATAAGTTGTATGTATTTGTATGATTTTAGTATTACAATTGCGTATGTTGAGTGTGGTCGCCGAGGTGTAGTGATGAGTGTTTCGGGCTTCGGAAAGAAAGATGTCGCATTCTATAAAAATTCTGTAAAATGGCCATAGGTGTTAATCAGGAAGGGTTTCCGGAATTTAAAAAGCTCAGATATAATTTTATAATCTTAACTGTTCCTTAAACCAGTGATTCTCAAAGTGGGTTCCACGAAACAAGGTCAGGAGTTCCCTAAAGCAACATTCGTGAAAAATTCCGCACTAAATTTCGAACATAGCTGCCATTCTAGCGAATAAACCCCAAGATTGGATGTCGAAAGGCGGTCGGTCTCCAAAAACAAAACAGGTCTTCATGAAATAAACTTTGTTAAATATAACATCACGAAGCAAGGTCAGGGGTTCCGTAAAGCTACATTTGTAAAGAATTCCTTAATTAATTCCGAACATAGCAGCCACTCTTGCGAATATATCCCAAGATTGCATGTCGAAAGGCGGTCGATCTTTAAAAAAAGGCCTTCATCACATTAATTTTGATCAAATAAAACATTTTTTTCATTGTAATAAGCATTATTTTAAATAAGGATTCCGTTATATTCCAAATAATGTAAAAGGCTTCCATTGCAAAAAAGTTTGAGAATCACTGCCTTAAACAATTGTTTGAGAGCTATTGCCAAGGCTGCTGAGCTAAGTAAGTGGCAATTAAGAAACTTACATACCATACCGGTAGTAATTATCACGTAATGGCTAATTTTGCTGATGTACCTACGGGTATCTGAATGGTATGGAGGTGTTTAAAAAAAAGAATAAACGATATTTAGATGATATCTGTCTAAAGACAAATTTTTTTGGCAAAGTGGCACGCGTTACTAAGCTTGGACTCGCCAATTGGAAGGTCTTATCTCAACCAAATTACTTTTGATTAAATTTATTTGTTTACGAGCAACAAATTAACATTAATTCACTCCAATGTTTAATTAATTTCACATTAGTTATCGAAACAGCCTCTAAAGTCGATGTTCGTCCAATACCTTTCCAGCGTAAATAATAGCTTTTGGTCATCGACTTTTTTTCGCGCCAAGTGTGTGACGTCATATGCAAGTGCAGCCTTTCTATGATTGCGCATCACGACGCTTTAAAACGAAGGTTGACAACAATATATTTTGGAGTGATTTCAAGACGAGGTTTTGTTACATGACTGCATGTATACAAATAAGGTGGCAAAACTGTATTTTGAAAGTGTAAACGTTTTTGAAATTATATTTCGGGACACTTGCAAATACCTTTTGATCAGATATAAAAGATGTCTGGTGGCGCTGTCTATAAACAGAAAAAAATAAATCATAAAATCTCCAGGTTTAATCATACTGTAGAAGAAGTTTTCAAATGTTCCAATTTCATCGATTAAAATGATACACCTGCTTTTTAAAACTATTCCGTGGACATAAATTGTCCAGCAGTGCGATACCATAAAAATGTTTACACCCACACCAATCAAACATTTTATTGTTCTGTGGCAGGGGCGTATTAAGGGGGAACAAAGAGACAGCTGCCTCTCCAAATATATCAAAGAATTATGTTAGTCTGAATTTGTGAGAGCAAATTGCTGAGGTCTCTAAAAAAAGGTCATCACAACAATTTGCTCCTCTCTCGAAATTTTCGATGGCTACAGCTATGTTGTATGGTTGTAACTATTTTGTGCTTAGCTCATTTTTGCCTTGTTCTAGAAGCATAATGTAATGAAGATAATCACATTTTTATTAGTTCAAAGAGACCCCGCGAGGAATATTAGAATTGACAAGCATGCAAGGGAAAAACGCATCAAAAAATCTGGGAAACCACTGCTCTAGTTTGCAATAAATCCTTAACCTGAGATGTATGACTTTATTTAGCAATTAAGTTACTATTGTGCAAAGAAATGGTCCATCTACAAATGATTTTTTAAAAATTAGTGAAAACTTTGGCATTTACTACAATAAAAATGCAAAGCTAAAAACTGTGCAAAGCCTTTACAAATTTTTATGTGAAATTTTTTTCGTGACGTCATATTGATCGATGCGCCTACTTGCGAGATCGAAAAAATTAGTTTGGATTCTGCGTTTCAAAATCTACAAACTGACCATTTTTGTACAGTTCCAAGATGAGTGTTGAATAAATTTGTTTAAACTGCTAATTTTTTGGCACACACATTTGGTACAAGGCCTATTGCTGTCAATTGTTAATGCAAAAGACCAGCAATTTACTTCAGAGCATAATTGCAGATTGTGCACATTGTCATGTTTTATTGGTGCAATTAAGGGCCAAAAATTGGCCAAAGGCTTTAAAGCATGGCATGGAATGTTACACAGGAATGTCATGGTATATCATGGAATGTCACACCAAGTCCACGATAGTGGAAATTCCGTCACTTTATTTAACAAAGTTTGCAGTTTAGCGATTTTTCCTCGCCTTTTTCTCGCTTTGTTGTTGCGAATTATGTTTCATATCTCATGTTTAACATAGGCATTATTATTCACTGATATTTCATAAAGGCATGACTTCATAACAATAATAACGTCGTTTTGCCTTCACCTTCTCTATCTTGGTTTTGACGGCTCCAATGTCGACACATAAACTGATGTTACAACTATTTTTGAACAAATAAATCTTTATTTTCATCTAGAGTGATGCAAACCGTAAGGGATATAAAAATGGATATAGGCTCGTACGCTGATGTCACAAAAATATAAGCTAAGAGGTAAAACGATATTAGATCACCCAAATAAAGGTAAAACCGCCGGAAGAATAGAAGTTGCCGCTTTTAGAATAGTTCCTCCGTGCCTTTTGAAGAATCCTGTAAATTTCCTCCAACCTCTTTTCCACCATCCAGCGACATTGTCATCTCTCAAAGCAAGTGCGAATTTGTCAGAATCCATTTCAACAAGATCACTGATAGCATTTGTGATGTCGTCCAAGTCATCCAGCACCCTCGCAGTATCGTCCGATATCTCATTTCGCTCAAGATTTTCTGAAAACATTTCATTTTCTTTTTAATGTTGTTTGCTGCAATTACTGACGTTATGAGCAGTTGCCATAAACTTTAAACCTTACTTCAGTGACAACCAAGTAACCAAAAAAACACATGATAGGAGGAGTAAAGTTGCAACATGTATTTGTGTCCATGTTGCTTAACAATAATGGGTTAGTGATCATGAAGTCCTTTTATATTTGTAATTTTGTCTCTGACTTTGTTACGAAGGTTTAAGTTTCTACCAATAAGCACCATGTACAAAAAAGCTCAAAATCAAGAGGTTATGAGTTCCATGCTTCTGCATTTCTGGATAGTAGTGCTCTTCGAAAGGACCTTTTGAGGTGCATTGCTTTTGCTTTAATCGACTGCCGAGTACGCGGTAGAAATGCATTACACCTGCAATATTACTGGCTACACGGATGAAGTGGACACGACAGCATGTCGTTTCTTATGCTGCGCGCAAGGGGGCTGCAAGCCAGATACTCAAAAGGAAAGGTAAAATGTTTTTATGCAAGGTTGTTTTGGTGATAACGTGTTCTAATTGGGTTTTAGACGTTCCCCAGGATCTTAATAAGAATTAGGAGTACAAACATCTGGTGAGATGAAGTACATGTGATGAGTGATGACCTTTTTAAAGCGCAATTGAAAATTTTGTCGAAAAACAGGATTGTGATAAATCTTTCTGGAGGGAATCATCGGACGACGGCGTAGTGATTAGAGCAATCGCTTCGCACTCGGTAGACCTAGGGTTCATTTTCCTAGTCGAGTCATACCAAAAGGCTTTAAAAAATGTTATTCACAGGTTTCCTGCTTGGCGCTTAGCACAAAGAGGATAGTGTGAAGGACAAGCCGACACGCTCGCCTGTTGTGTCCATGAGCAAGACACTAAATGGGATGCCTCCATTTTTATGTGGCAGACAAATGGCCAGGCCAAGCAGTCTACCCGTGGTGGTCGCACAGTCTAACTGAAGACTAGCAAAATGGGCCAATGAGAAACTCATAACCTGAGAAGTTTCTCCAAAATTGAAAGATCTTGCTCAAACCAAGAAGAAAAACCACCTTTGCTCTCTGGCTACACCCTTATTAGTACTGTACTTTGAACCGTACAAGTTTTCCTGAGACTAGAAGATAAAAGCTGTTTAACACACTACTGTACAGTCACTAGTTATAATGAAAGGGATTAATCATCACCATCATCACGAGTATTATAACCTATGCGGTTTTAGGTAAACTTGATGCTGCTTCGTAAGTTTCGCCGGCGATTTTGCGCAGAATCACACAGAGTTCTCGGTTTATTAGCTTTTATGTCTTGAATATTACCAACACATGTTTTTCGTTGCTTGCCTCGGAAGCGCTTTCCAGGGAAGCGACCGTTCAAGCGCAGCTTCTTTTATCTTCTCTTTTCTAATGAAAACCAGCAGCAAGAAAAAAGGAGAGCAATAAGGCAGAATAACTGTTGACTGATTAAGTAACAATCAGTACAATCAAATTGCACAGCAGTCCGGCCTAACCAAATGAACTTGAATCAGTACGGCATCTTATTATTTCGGAATAAGCTCTATGAGAGAGATGAGTGGTGAAAGCTGGCGAACAAGGCTATAAGCAATAAATTTAGTGTAGTAAAGGATTTAAAATCATCATCGATACGTACCGTAATCGCTAGAGGCAAATGCTGCTGCCACCAAGAAAAGCGCAAATAAAAATATCTTCATTTTGATTCCAACACTTGCAAGTTTATTCGTAGTAATGTGGTCTGTTGTTAAAACTCAGAAAATATATACACTTTGAGAGGAAATCATCATTTTTAATCAAAATTATGCCACTTTGTAAAAACTGATAAACAAACTCGCCTGACAGCAAATGAATGGACTCATTTATTGACAATTAATCTCACTAATTTGTAGATATAATCATTGCCGTAACAAAAAAATTATTACAAGGCATTTAGGTTTATTTTCCCGTTGATTTTGCCAATTTTTTATGATAATAATTAAAAAAGGAAACATTACAGCAAAGTTGTAATTGCTTCCTCAGACTAATTTAAAACATCTCTATAGTTGACAATTCATTATGTTGATTTTCAATGTATACTGACGAAAATATGCTATTGCAAACAAAAACAACACTTCAAAGTGCATTTAAGTTCATAACAATTAATTGTTTGTGAAAATTTAGAAAAGATTTGACATATTTATTGGTATTCGGCTCTGCCAGTGTCGCCCACGGGGCCCCATCAGTAATGTCGAGGTTAAGAATAGCCGGCCGAGTCTCCTTCAACCAATGGATAGTGAAACAGTAATAAAAAAGATAATGCTTCTGACATGACCAGTTTTCGTTGGGAAACATTACCACCAACTTTTAAAAGGAAATCAAGTGAAAAAACATCACGATAAATTACGCATAGCACCACCTGTCTTCCGAGTTTCTCGAGTCTCTGGTAACATCCTATGAGCCTTGTTTCCAGCATTGGCGTCCTTAAACTGAACAACGTTTTTCCATTCGATTCAGCAAGTGCTTGAAAGCATAGTTGTGGAAGGGGCCAACGTGATTGATCGACATTTATAGGAATAATCTATCACGTAGTTTGCCCACTACTTACAATTTATCGTTACTGTAGGCTAATTTGTATGAGCTGAAGGCTCAGGCTGCGAGTATGTTGCTTCGTCTTGTCACGAACGCAGCTGGGGAAAAGGATGTTAACCGAAGTGAAGCACTTTCCGTTACGTCGTTACAATATTCGCAGGAGCCCCATCAGTAATGCAGAAATTAAGAATACCGGTTCAGACGGTTGCTCCGGTATCACCCATTGAACAGTTGTGAGAATAGTAACGAGAAGTTAATGTGTTTTTGACATAGCTGGTTCTCGTTCCAAGATCAAATCGATTGAAGAGATATTACAGGGGGTTGCGCATAGCCGCTATTCTTCTCCGTACGTTTCTGGAGTCGTTGGCTACGTCTTGCTTGTCCAGTTTGTAGCATAGGCGTACTTAGGAATTGCACTTGCTAACAATTAAAACAGCCACATTACTGTGGATGCATCAATCAAACACTTTGTTGTTCATTCACAGCTTTTAATCTATGCTCCCTAGCACTTGACGACACGAATGGGAAAAGTTGGTGAAACTTCTGGTAGTTTGTGAAATAGCGCAATCTTAATTTAGTATCAGCGAAGTCGATGTGAAAGGCATAGTATATGAAATCCAAAATTAAAGGGAAAATCAATAGAAAAAAATCACGATGGTAGAGTTTCGGGTCTATAGCAAGGCGTAAAATCGCATGTTTGGAGCAAAGTTTTCGGTTCAAGTTGGGTTATTAGACAAACTGGGTGATCGGATGCAAGGCAAAAAAGTATGACTCTTTTGCCCTATGCCGGGACCAACGTGCAGTGCTGGTGCCAACCCAATCGGGACCCCCGAAACTTAGCACTGGGCTTTTTTCTCACTTTGCTGTGCAAGTAATATGGATAACGTAAGAAAATCGTTGGCCGATGCATATTTTATCGCTGGCAGCGCTCTGTAAAACTTCTCTACCAAAAAATCTAAAAAAAGGCTATCCAAAAAGTAACTTACATTCAAATTATATCGCCAAAACTGTAAGCCATGCTTTATCCAAAGCGATTCAATGATATCGTTAGCCTTGTTGAGGCAGTTGAATAATAAGAAACTATAAAACATAGAAAACATTTTTCTAAAAGCTTGAAAAAAGATCCTTGCTCAGTTTTCAAAATGTTTTTCGACGAGCTTTCTTGTCGAAATATTCTGGTTGGTAGTTCATTCAAGAGTGGATTCCTATTCGCTAGTAGTTGAAAAAATCCCAAAAAATTGCCAGTGCGCGGTGAACCAAAAGTTTCGTTCGACCTACTAGCTCTTTCGCTCCCGCGATCATCAATGGATGATCTCGTGTTTTCAGTGTTTCCCTCAAAATTTTCAAATTGAGTTACAAAATTAATTTACTAAAAAATCGATTTGTGACTTTATTTTTCATCCGATTTTCATAAAATTTTCAAAAGATCACGCTTATTTCCTCACGCATCGGAAGATGTATAATTTGTGCTCTAATTCTTGGATTTTTATACCCAAAAAGGGTTAAAAAGATCAAGAACCCAGTTGCAGACGACAAAATCGGCCAAATTCTCAGCAATAGCCAACTACGCTAAAATCAAATTGAGATTACATGTTTACCATAAAACGAAACCCTTTATCATTAACACAGTCTGAAAACTACTCTTTTGGGGTATCATTTGACAAAATTTCAAGCGATAATATTAAATTTTGCTTTTTAAATTTCCAAATTTTTTAGGGGTCTCAAAACCCCCCCAAACAAATTTGAATGGTTAGTAGGTAAAAGTAAATTTAGTGTGTAAAAAATATGATATGTTGCTAAATACCGGTTACATTTGAAAGCTTAGGAAATTTGCTTTCCAGCAATATATAAAACTTTAAATAGTTTAGACTAAGTGGTATATGATATTTACTGATCAAAAATGAGTACTGTACATCATATCAGTTCAAAACCCCCAAAATTTTTTGACTTACCTTCACTAAATTATAATTTTTACAAAAACTGCACCCTTTCAAAAGATAAAATAAATTGCAAATATTTCACCACTAAAGTTGTCATTTTGTATCAAGTTTCCAAGGAGACAAAGACTGATATACAAGTTTAAAAGCTAGCAGAAGTTTGGCTTCTCTAAATCAAAGTTTGCTGTATCCCCCTTGTTTCTCAAGAAATGCGAAGGGTGTAAAAAAGCTTCTGCTTCATAGTCAGTGACAGCATATTGTATTTAAACTTAATATTTTCTGAATCTTGAAGAAATTCCCTGTTCAAAAATACATAATGTTACATGGTTTAGGCTAACCTCTAGCAGATAATGACTGATCATATTTTAGGTACTGAATTTAACTACCAAAATTTGGTACCGGTCGGTACCGGTCAAAAAAAAGGTCATGTGCCTCAGAAAATTGCAAATTGTAGAAAACCTAGGCTCTTAGGTAAGTTTGAGTGATGTACCTTGAAAGCTTATGTCCTTAGCATCATCTTGCGACTATTTCTAAAAAAATTGGTAGAAAATAAAATCTGTAGTGATCTTTGAGGTGGGGGTGCTACTTTAATTTCGAAGACAACTCAGCACCAATTGGGGGGTTAATTTGCATAAAATTTGCATATTCAAAAAAATGTTGTTGTTTTTTTTCTTTTTGAAATCCTCAAGAAATGTAGATTTCAACGATATATAACACTTAATGTAGAAGTAAACAGATGAGTAATGATTTACAAACAAACTTTGGTATTTTATGATGATCAATTATGATTGATTATGACAAATTATGACAGTTTTTCGCTCTGCCACCTTACGGACATTTTCGCTATTCACGCGGGAGCAAAAGAGCTAAACGCCAAAATTTTTTCTGCAAAAATATTTCGATTTCAATAAGCCGCTCCTAAACATTTCTCCAAAATGTTCTTTTCGCAAGAAAAATCTGCATTGGTTGTCTATCCACTTGTGTGGCTCGCCAACACTTGAAAAAACTTCCATATATCTAATTTAAAATAACAGGGATGGCCAAACTTGCTTTACAAAAGAGCCCAAAACAATAGAAGCCATCATTGAAAGGGCCGCTACACAGTTCTTAGTTTGAATTGAGGCATTTTCTTTTCAAATAGGATGCGATGACCTTTTTTTGAAGATTTTAAGCTATTGCAAGCTTTTGATTTGTATACAGCTATTGCAAAATTTTAAGCTCTGGCTCTTGGCCAACTCTTGAATGGCCAATGCGGCCCTCCGGCTAAAAAGTTTGCCAACCCCTGGACATAAAAATTATTTATGAGAGACACCATTTTCATGTTCCTATATTTTTTGAAAAAAATCTTCCCATGTGTTTATGCCACTACTAAATGGACTAGCTCAGTTGCCGATAAGTTTGCAGTAAAAACAAAATGCTTTATCGGAATCTTGAGAACACACCAGCCATGACCGAACAACGGTCTCTCAGTTACAGATAACACGTTTGTAATGTGTTGATGAAAATCGTCTTTTTGACGAATTGTAGGAAAACTTTGTTGCAAGTTAAAAAGGTTCTCTTTTGACGATGTCAATTCGTAGTGTATTTGATACAATGCCGGGCCAGTTTATTCGGTTCACAGAGGAGAGGATCATACAATAAATGCGGAAATGATGGTGATGAATCAATGGCATTTTCTGGGTTTGTAGCACCAGCAGACCTGGACTGTTGATTTTGCTCTACTGATTCAGACAAGGTGTTTTTTGATTGTGAAGCGGACTCTGCTGCACACATTACATTCGCATAATCGTTATTAGGATCCGATAATTGTCAATCAAGAGCGTTTAACTCTAGAACCACAACGACGATAAATTATCTCCCGCCCATGCGGGTAGTCACGAGGTTTCTACCCAATTGAACGTAGGCCCGCTCTCCATGCATCAATAGCTGTGGTGCTTTGTCTGACTTCATGACGGGCGAGTGTACGCTCGCGCCCTCTCCTTGGAATTTTCCACCATGGGAAAAAATTCGTGATTTCGGGAAAAAAATCACCCTACTTGATGGTACTTGTGAGACTTTACCCAGGTGATATTCTGCCTATATTGTAGTGACCTTATTATTTTGTGAAATCTTGCGTGTCTTTTCCATTTCGGGTATATAGTTATAATAACTATAATAATAATAACGGCATACCCACGCAAGAAGCTCAGTGATAATGAACTGATAGACGAAACAGACATAGCATAAAATACATCAATAACAGTATTAAATTAGAGCACATAGTAACTTTATTAGTGTTCAACCCACAGAACAAGAGCTACATTTTTAGTGCAGTATTTGTAACAAATCTTAATTGAAAGAAAGTATTTTTTGATTTTCCAAAAAGAAATTCTCCTGAGGTTTGTGTTCGTGTGACAAAAAAGTAGCGTTGGGATTCCCGCTGTGCTGTCGACAGCAAAATATTCACTTCCATAAAAAATTATGATACTGAATAGGAAAACCTACCAAAAAAATGCAGAGCAACTATTTTCTGTTTTGTTTGGTATGTTTGTTTCGTGCTCCAACTTTGTTACTTTCCTCCATTGCGCTTTTCTCAATTCTTATCATGAAGCTTGGTATCCTTTCTTTCCAGGTTTGGTATTCATTTTGTAATTCTGAGTTCACATGTTGTGATGCTCTGGTTTTCATATGTTTTCCCATTGTTTAAAAGAGCATGGTTGTGGAAGTTAGTTTTGGGGTTGTGTGAGCGATACCAATGTTAAACTATACATATAGTTGAAACCTGACACCTTATTTTTTCCTGTAGGGCAATTTATTTAGGCAAATGCAAAGATATTAGACGTCATGTTTTCATTAAAAAGTGGATACATTTTGTTTGAAATTTCATAAAGAAACTGTGAGCACGATACTTAAATTTGCACGTTGGCAAAACTGATGACGTTTTGAAGAAAAATTGGGTTTAATTTTGAAGTATGGCATACAAAATCTCCAGGTATTCCGAAGAATATTGGTCCCTCGCTAAATAGTCAAAACTTGAAGGAAACACTGCTTGACGTTCTGTGGTTTATGCAATGTTGCAATCATTTAGTATTTTAAGAAACACAGCATAAATTTATTTGGGATTTTTGTTTTTGTAGTAAGGCCTTCATTTCCATGCTTATTCTCAATCATAAGCGACTAGGTCTATATGCAAGTCTACTGACAAATAGTACAAGCCCGATAATAAAAAAAATTCTTGTTTCAGGAGCCAAAAACTTGTACATTATTGCTGTGAAAGGCATCAGAGGTCGTTTAAATCGATTACCGGCAGCTGGTGTTGGTGATATTGTATTAGCAACAGTTAAAAAAGGAAAACCAGAGTTGAGAAAAAAAGGTATGTCAGCTAATAAATTTTAAATTGAATTCAGTATGAAGAGTTTGATGTAATAACATTGGCAGGCTAATGGGTAGGGTTACATAAAGTAGAATAATTGCTTATTCTAGAATAGTAATTTTGAATCCTATACTAGAATAAAATATAATGCAAATATCGTATTTATGAATTTCACTAAAACGAACCACTGAAAATGCAAACACGACACACAAACAATAACACAGTGCAAATGTAAAGTACAATAAAAATTTTACTTGAAGTTAGATAGGATTTAGTTTTAGATTTCAGATTTGTATGCAACTAACCGGTTTTGTCTGTACTATGTGTCTGCATTAAGATTCATGACTACTTATTTTCGACTCCTATTACCCGATTGAAAATGCCAATCTGGATTTGAATTCAAGGAGATTCGAATCTCAAGGATTCGAAATTTTAAAATATGCATCCGTACTGATGGAGTCATGCGCCTCCGATTTCTTTGAGCCAATTAAGATTATAAACTATTTTCAAGTGAAGTGGCAACAAAATGGCGATCCCAAAAATAAGGTTTTGAACAAAATATCGCTTTCTGAAACAGGTCATCTACCAAAATGAGGGACAAAGTTTTTGTCCATGCAAACCCGTCAAATCAAAGGTGAATTTCCCTTTGAGTTGTATGGAACGCTGGATTGCTGTGCGCGCATGAATTGTGTGTATCTATTATTGTAAACAGAGTTATCAGATACAGTTTAAGCAATGTACACTGAAATTACTTAATAATACAGTTCCGTACTACGTGGGGTCATTTTTCGCACTTTACTTTGGATAGCATCGTTCAGTCCAGTGCTGAAAACTGGCCTGGTTGGACTACAACTGTATGAAACTTTGTTATTTACAATTTACTTTTTTTATCAAACTTAATATTTAGATGCCGGTATTGTGCTGCAATGTGCTATTTCAGTTTAATAAATGGCTGTGTTGTGTGTAGCTATTCGGCACTGTTGTATCAATAGTTTTCATCGACCTGTTGCATACAGCATATCAATGGTGTAGCGACAATTGCTGCCCATATCGGAACAAAAGAAACGGAGATCGAAACTCTATGAAAGCACTATTGCTATTTATCTGGAAGGGCGTCCAGAATTTTAAGTGCTTTGCTGCCCCAGTAGAAAGTCTGGGTCAAAAGTGAGTGATTAGTGACAGCCACACTTCACTAGCCTGTTTGAGTCTGTGGACGTAAGCTTTGACTTATTGCGTTATTCATTTACATTCGCTGTAACTTGTTATGTGTGGCTAATCAAGAGAAGGCTTGCTGAAAGCTTGCATAAATTCGCATAAATTTGCTTTAGTGGTAGTGCATATGTTAGAAATTGCACTGTTCCGGCATTTTAGTAATTTAGGAGCAATTGTGGACACGAGTTTTGTAAAATTTGGCATGCCTTGCTAAGTTTTTCTTAAATCGGGAAGTAATTGGAATTCGACAAGTACATTTTGTGCATTGACTATACTTTTGTGTGCTTTTAGTCCATCCTGCTGTCGTAATACGACAGTCCAAAGCATATCGACGTAAGCACGGAACATTCGTATACTTCGAAGATAATGCAGGCGTAATAGTAAATCAGAAAGGAGAAATGAAAGGTATGGTAGTACAATTTATAGTTCTACAATATACTTTATAAAGTTTGTCAACCATGCAAGTTATATGTCTTGTAACATCAATATCCAATGTAAATAGTATCGTATTTTCCTGAATTCAGGTCAGGTGCGAATGTGTGGCTGTTTTATTAATTCATGTATTGCCTATTTTTGGGCAATACATTTGATGCCGATATGTTTTAATGCTTTACGGAACCTTCTTGTCCGTGCATATAGACGACTTCCACTTAGCCGCGACTGAAGCAACCTGCATTGAATTCGCGTTATGGACCTGTTTTCAGCATGAAAGTCATGCCTAAAAGCATTTGGGTTTCAAGTAACGTCAACGAAGCTCCGGTTCAAAATGTACACAAAAATCGCTGACTATAGGTAGTTTAGTAAAGAGTTCGAAACAGATTTTAATGTACGTGCAGTGCTTTATCTGGTGGAAATGTGAAGCTGCTTACCCAGCATTTGGTAAATGGATTTGTTTTGGTGGCGGAGCTACCACTGTATTTATGACGCTATCGAAATGGCTGCCACGTTCCCGTCCAATGGGTTTTCCAAGGATGACAGAACTTATCGTTATTTTCGTTCCAGGCTCAGCCATCACCGGTCCTGTTGCGAAAGAATGCGCGGATTGTTGGCCAAGAATTGCTTCTAATGCTAGTTCGATTGCCTGATGCGAAATAAACTAAAACGCCCAAAACTCGTGTTTTTTTCTTAGTAAACTGCCGAAGCGTGCTTGAATAGTTTACAGCAGAAGTGTGCAACCTGTGGCCCATGACGTGAAATTTTGTGGCCCATGGAAAGATTTTGTGGCGCGAAATGGATGGCACACTATCAGTTTGATTTTAGAAAAACCGATTGTCAAAAAAAAGTTCTTTCCATGTTTAATTTGGCGTAAAAGCTCGCTATAAAAGTATTGATCTCCAAAAAAAGTCTTCAGTATTGCATTGGGAGAAAAATGCTACCAGATTGGATTACAAACTCTTGACTGGTCAGCAGAATTTGCAGCTACTTTGGAATTGGCCCGCATGCAAAAATGGCTGCACATCCCTGTTTTGCGGAATCGCATCTTCGCGTATTGATATCGCGCGGTATTTCGAAGCCGGTCTAAATACAGGCTGCATTCTGTTAAGCACAGGCTGTTGACTTTCCGAAGGTTAAAATAGAGCCCTGGAAAAAACCAAAATTTTTAAGCACAGCATAATAAGTCGGCTACTACTTAGAACGTTCGCTGTTTTCATGGTAAGCTGAAGTTCAACTGCCGGTCGGGTCATAATAAGGTTTTGAAAATAGTAGTTTTCCTACTAAGCGTTTACTATCCCTAGAGATGGTGCGGAAGAATAAATGGTGTCTTGTTTTAATCCAGTAGTAAATCATGTAAAGCCAAAAGTGGACTGCACAATGCGGAAACTAAGCTATGCCGCCGCCTGAAGTATTTACTGCACTAATAATAAAATCAACAACATGAACAAGTCATAGGGCAATAGTATACACGAATAAAACAAAAAATGCATCGAAGCTTGTTTTATTTGTTTTTCATGTAATGACCTGGTAAAAAATCAGGGCTGTTATAAATTTGTTACTTAGCCATAATCGCAGTTTCGTGGCAAACAATCTTGCCTCAGGAAATGCTCTTCCTCTCTGCAGTGATGACGGTGGAATGCTCAACAAATCAATGAAAAGCTGCTCCAGTTTGCTTGGTTTTTGTTTAGTAGCTCCTGGTAATCTCGTCTTTCGCTTTATCATGGTTGGAAATTGGCTTTTACCATTAAACAATGTGACAAATAGAATGTATGCGTAATGTGTGCCTGAAGTTTTTCAAAAAGACTCTTGTTGTTGTTGTTGATTACCCGATCCCTTCCGAGGGATGGGAGCATGGCGGAAGACCATGCAGCCCCAGAAGCCGGGTAACTCCTCAGAGCCTGGACCAGAGATTGTAGAGAGACAGAGAGTCGCCAAAGAGTGAGCCGCGCAAAGAGTCCGTAGCTGGACAGTGCAGAATGAGATGAGAGGTGTCCTGGGACGAGTGTCCGCAGGCGCTGCAGGAAGAATTCTCGATTCTGCCAATCCTAGAGAGATAAGAATTTAACAGAAGGCTGTGTCCGTTGCAGCGTAGAGAGAGAGAACACAGCGAGCATAACGAGGGAGCATTTCCTTGGTGGCAATTGAGGGAACCTACGTGTCCAAGAATTTAGATGAGACAGTACGCCTCCAGTCCGAGATAAGACAAGAATAGATACGAGAGATAGGAGGAGAGAGACCACAAAGGATTGCAAAGGGCGCAAGTAGCGCTCCCCGTCTTTTCAGCTCATCAGCCGCGTCGTTCCCCGGGAGAAACGAGTGTCTGGGGACCCATTATAGCCTGATAGAACAAAAAGAGAGAGAAGACAGTTCCTGCCAGATCTGCCAGAGAGTTTGAGGTAAGAGGAAAGATGGAGGAGAGGACAGAGCGAGAGTCAGATAGGAGGAGAAGAGAAATGGCAGACTTGTTGGTGTTGCCGAGACCAGCAAAGAGCGTGCAGAATGGCGCAGGCTTCAGCGGAAAAACTTGAACATACTGGACCTGATGAAAAGGAAAAAGTGGCCTGAGTGCCACAGAGAGAGAGAGCAGTTGGAAAGTACGCCGGAGCCGTCCTTGCCAAAAGAAAAAGGAACAGAGCCGTCTGTCCAGAGTACCACATCATGAGGGGGAGAGAGTCAAGGTGGGCGAGAGCCACACCTTGGCGAGAAAAAGAGGGATCAGAGCGGGAGCATGAATAGGAATGAGTGGACTCCACAGTGAAAGAAGGCAGATTCTAACGACGAGAGGGAGGGAAAGCAAGAAGAGCCTTCCTAGGAGAAGTGCAAGAAAGCATGAGCGAGTGGGTGGACGCAAATCTCTCCAGGAGGATTTGCAGAATCTTGGTTTCACTCCAAGTCTGGCCGAACCTGAAATGGTAAAGGAGGTTGGAAGACGAAGAGCCCGCTCATAAAATGAAAGAGTGAAATGAGTTAGGGTGACTCGTAGGGGAGGTGGAGAAGCCTCGGAGAGAAGAAGTGGGATAGGGGAGGATGAGAGGCAGCCCGTGATGGCGCGACGAGCTGCTCAGTGGAGGCGTTCCAATTTGGTGATATTGGTAACACTTGAGAAAGGAAATCATCCGGATGAAGCATAAGCGAGGGGCCAAAGAAAAGATTTATACCCAACAGAGAGGGACTCCTTAAAGGGGCCCCATGAGGAAGCAAAAATACAGCGTAAGGCCTTGAGACGTGGGAAGAATTTGGCTTTCAACGAAGATAAATGTTTGGAAAAGAAAAGAGTGCCGTAGAAGGTGGCCCCAAGAAAGGTTGGAGTTGGATTGAAACGAAGTCGGGAGCCGAGTAGGAGGAGGTTAAGCTGGAAGTTAGCTTGGTGGGGATCCACTGAGAAGAAGATGGCCTCACATTTGTTCGAATTGAGAGGAAAACACCAGTACTCAGACCAACGCTCCAATTAAAACAGAGCTCCTTGTGTGGCCTCTACCGCAGTGGGGACCGAGGGGGAGGAGGACCAAATGGCCAGATTGTCAGCGTATAGAGAGCAGCTGACAGAAGAAGGAAGAGAAGCCGGAAGATTATTAATGAAGAGAGAAAAAATTACAGGGCCAAGAACGGATCCTTGCGGAACACCTCGACGGTCTCGAAAGGTGCGGCTTTTGTGATTTTGAAAAACCACGCAGGCGCTCCTATCAGAAAGGAAAGATTGAGTCCAACAAGCAAAGCAAGGAGGGAGGACAGACAAAATGAGTTTGTGGAAAAGAGCGGGATGCCAGACAGAGTCAAGAACTTTAGAGAAATCAATAGTAGAGAGGACTGTCCGAGAGCTCGGCCTGGGTTTGTTAAACCCATCCGAGATGGGCTGAGAAATGAACAGAATTTGATCTAGTGTAGACCGTCCAGAGCGGAAACCGGCTTGGTGGGGAGAGAGTATGGAATTGGACTCTAAAAAAAGAGTAGACGGGATAGAATGATGCGTTCAAACAGCTTTGATACGCAGGAGGTGAAAGTGATAGGCCGGAAGGAAGCAGGGGAGTCGAGAGACTTTCCCATCTTGTGGATGGGAATAACAGAAGATGTCTTCCAGATGGAAGGAAAGGAATGCGAAAACTAGGAAAGATTGAAGATGTGAAGAAGAAAATCCATACCAGAACGAGGAAGGTGCTTTAGAATAGGATAAGCAACTTTGTCTGGGCCAGTGGCGGTGAAGGAGGAAAGGTTAGAGATAGCCGCAAGAAATTTATCGGGGGAGAAAGGAGAGCAGAAGAACGACTGGCACTCCTCAGGGCTCGTGGCTCGACGGAGCTCAAAGAGGTAGCCTCTGGCTCTGCTACGCAGGGCCTTTGGCTGAGAAAAGGAAAAGTGGGATCTCAGGTATGCGGCACAGACCAAAGCCGATTTCCTGGGAGAGGAACAGTTAGGGAAGTTAGGAGAGGAAGACTCATCGTTTTGATTGTTGTTAGCCAACGGGATTTGATTATTCTTATCTTGCCATTTTGCTTCGTCACTGTCATCTTGCCAAAACAAATAGTTGATCAAAGTGGTAGCGGTTTTCAGAAAGCCTTCTTTTGTAATACTATTTAACAAACCGTCATTAATATCATCAGCAAGATATTCATCATGATCTGTCAATAAATTTGAATTTTGAACATATCGCATCAAGTCAACCAGATCTTGTTGTTGTTGTACCTAACCCCTTACGAGGGATGGAGGCATGGCGTAAGACTGTGGAGCCCCAGAAGCCGGGCAACTCCCCACAATCTAGACCAGAGATCCTAGAGATACAACGAGTCACCATTGAGCGAGCGGCGCAAGGAGTCCGTAAGTGGACAGTGCAAAATGAGATAAGAGATGCCTTGGTCGAATGATGACAGACGCTTCATGAGGAATTCTTAATTCTGCCAATTTTAGAGAGGTAAAGAGCTTAACAGAAGACTGTGTCCGTTCCAGTGAAGACACGAAAGGACCACAGCGAGCGTGACGAGGAAGCACAAGCTCTTCAGCGGACACGGAGAAGACCTGTTTGTCGAAGAATTTAGACGAGACAGTGTGCCTCCAGACTGATAAAAGAGAAGAGTGGACACCAGAGGAAAGAGGAGAGATACCACAAGGGACTGCAGAGGGCAGGAGTAGAGCACCCCGCCTGGCCAACTCATCGGCAACCTCGTTCTTCGGATGAAATGTGTGACCGGAGACTCATTGTAGCGTGATAATAAAGGAGGAGAGAGAACAATTCCTGCCAGGGAGTTTGATGTAAAAGAAAAGATGGGTAAGAGGACAGTGTGTTAAGGACAGAGCGTGAATCTGAGAGAAGAGACGAGAAGTGGCAGACGAAAGATTTTAAGAAGATAATTCATTAGAGGACTGTGTCATGGGATGCTTCAAAAGTTTTACCACCGTCGATTCAACAAAACGTGTATCTTAATTCGATGGAGTTTTGGGCATTGAATTTTCATTATAATATCCTCCTCCTTTGAAACTTACATCGAAGAAGGCAGAATACGCAATTGTGTATATGCATCTTAGAGGCATTCAAGTCGTATCCGCTGCCGAAGTGGTTATTCAACAAAACTCTTTTTGAAGACTTTTACTCTTTTAAAGACTGATTTAACATGTATTTGGTTCAAATCAAAGACAATCTCTTTGGTGATGTCATCTTACAAATACCTAATACTTTCTATTTTTGTGATATACTTTTATCAGTTACATTCTTGTACTGATGAATAACTCAAATGCATTTGAGGAAATAATGTTTTTTCAAATTTGTAGGCCAACATGGACCATAACAATTGGGCTTAATGTTCAATTTTCATGAAAGTGATTTATAAATATCTTAGCAAACGACTTATTAAAATTTATTCTGTGCTAACAAGAAATGCTTGGTTACAATTATCAGTCAATTGTTAAGTTCCGATGGGACGCATATGAGTTTATTTTTCAAAAGCCTTTCATCTTCCAGTGCTTCTACTAATATCAATTTTGATGCGTCTCCAAAAGGTTGCCGGAACATAGAGCAGTTGATACATACTACTACGAGTGGTCAATAAGATTCTGGGAGTAGTGGTACAGGTCCTTTAAAAAGCTTCGAGCATTTACAGAATCTGGAAACGACTCTGTTTTGACTCTCGCTTTTAGGTATGAAGCTGCGTCGGCACCAACCAAATAACATTTGCGAGAGCAGTAACAAAAATTTGGTATAAACGGGGGTATCGCCCCTAATCCGATTATCTACTTTAAACAAGGACCGGTTTCACTCACAAAGTCTATCTGCTCGTTCCAATAAGTGTAGGGGTACAAAGTGAAAGTTGAGGGTGGACGCCATAATGATTTTTGTTTGAATGTTGCTCGAAAAAACTATTTGTTGGTAGGTTTATTTCATGACTTGGAGCAAGCCCCCTCCTAACGGTACTTAAGACATCAAATTCGTTGGCTACACCTCTGTGCCTTAGTCTCGGAGTAGGTCAAAAGGGGCTAAACCTCCCACCAAACGTGTTGCATGTAGATCAAAAAGGGCTAAACTTTCCCCCAAATGCATGATATTAGTACAATATTACGATTGCGTATGTGTGTTGCCGCCGAATCGTAACCGTGACTGTTTCGGGCTTCGGAAAGAAAGATGTCGCATTCGAATTTTTATAAAAGCGCCATAGGTAATGGTCAGGAAAGATTTTCGGAAATTAAAGAACTTAGATGTAATTTTATGACCTTAACTGGTACTTATGGGTTATCTGTCACCACTTTTTTTTTAATTTAATAAACCTAACCTAACCTAATAAACCTAAAGTAAACAAGGTCTCTACTGTACACTCCCTTCCAGTGTACACTGCCCCGTACATTTACATACCTGGCCTGCCCCTTCAGTGTACACTGCCTTTCTTTTAAATTAAGTTAAATAATAGTAATTTAATACCTGGTGAAAAAAAGTGGTGACAGATAACCCACAAGTACCCCTTAACTATTTTTTAAACAATTGTTTGAGAGGTATTGTCAAGGCTGCTGAGACAAGTAATTGGTAATTAAGAAACTTACATACCGTACCGGTAGTAATTACCCGATAATGGCTGATTTTGCTGATGTACCTACGGGTATCTGAATGGTATGAAGTTAATTTGAAAAAAGAATGAACGATATTTAGATGATATCAGTCTTAAGACAACTTTTTTTGGCAAAGTGGCACGCGTTACTAAGCTTGGACTCGCCAATTGGAAGGTCTTATCTCAATCAAATTACTTTTGATTAAATTTATTTGTTTACGAGTAACAAATTAACATTAATTCACTCCAATGTTTAATTAATTTCACATTAGTTATCGAAACAGCCCCTAAAGTCGATGTTCGTCCAATACCTTTCCAGCGTAAATAATAGCTTTTGGTCATCGACTTTTTTTCGCGCCAAGTGTGTGACGTCATATGCAAGTGCAGCCTTTCTATGATTGCGCATCACGACGCTTTAAAACGAAGGTTGACAACAATATATTTTGGAGTGATAGGCATTATTATTCACTGATATTTCATAAAGGCATGACTTCATAACAATAATAACGTCGTTTTGCCTTCACCTTCTCTATCTTGGTTTTGACGGCTCCAATGTCGACACATAAACTGATGTTACAACTATTTTTGAACAAATAAATCTTTATTTCCATCTAGAATGATACAAACCGTAAGGGATATAAAAATGGATATACGCTCGTACGCTGATGTCACAAAAATATAAGCTAAGAGGTAAAACGATATGAGATCACCCAAATAAAGATAAAACCGACGGAAGAACAGAAGTTGCCGTTTTTATGATAGTTCCTGAGTGCTTGCTCCACCATCCAGCGACATTGTCATCTCTCAAAGCAAGTGCGAATTTGTCAGAATCCATTTCAGCAAGATCACTGATAGCATTTGTGATGTCGTCCAAGTCATCCAGCACCCTCGCAGTATCGTCCGATATCTCATTTCGCTCAAGATTTTCTGAAAACATTAAAATTTTTTCCAATGTTGCTGGCTGCTATTACTGACGTTATGGCGACCTTACAAGACCTTACAAACTTTGCATCAGCAGTGTTTTGCTGAAATCAAACATTAACGGTGACTCATAAACATTCTCGCTCTGTTCGCGCGCTCGTTATTGTATATCATTCATTGACTTCAATACCAAAATCATTCATTGACCTAAACTTGAATCATTCGTTGGCCAAGAAGCTGGTCGTAAAAGAATATACATAACTACATATCCTGAATAATGTCCGCTCTTGTTATAATTTAATAATACTGGGTGACTAAGACGAATGGCCGGGTGTAGTTCCGTCTGACGCATGGCAGAGTGACCAAGTAAACAAGCATACAAAAATGAGGCAATGAAAGCATTAAGAGGGGAGGTATTCATGAGACTTAAAAAACCATTTATGAAGCATTCGAAATGCATTAACGTTAAAGGGCATTCAATTTAATTGAATTCAATTCGATTCGATTCGATTAAAAAGATTTATCGCAAGTCAGCATCCATGCATTCGACGTTGTATTTGTGATTGAAATATATTCGTTCTTGGAGTCAGACGTGCTGTGGAAAACACAACAACAACTCATCACTCAAATCCTCTACAATTTGGTGACTGGACGATTCATTACCCCATAACGTTATGAGCAGTTGCCATAAACTTTAAACCTTACTTCAATGATAACCAAGTTGGCAAAAAGAATCATGTTAGGAGGAGTAAAGTTGCAACATGTATTTGTGTCCATATTGCTCAACAATATTGGGTTGCTGCTCATGAAGTCCTTTTATATTTGTAATATTGGCTCTGATTTTGTTACAAAGGTTTAAGTTTTTACCAATAAGCACCATGTACATAAAAGTTCAAAATCAAGAGGTTATGAGTTCCATGCTTCTGCATTTCTGGATAGTAGTGCTCTTCGAAAGGACGTTTCGAGGTGCATTGCTTTTGCTTTAATCGATTGCCGAGTACGCGGTAGAAATGCATTACACCTGCAATATTACTGGCTACACGGATGAAGTGGACACGACAGCATGTCGTTTCTTATGCTGCGCGCAAGGGGGCTGCAAGCCAGATACTCAAAAGGAAAGGTAAAATGTTTTTATGCAAAGTTGTTTTGGTGATAACGTGTTCTAATTGGTTTTAGACGTTCCCCAGAATTTTAATAAGAATTAGGAGTACAAACATCTGGTGAGATGAAGTACATGTGATGAGTGATGACCTTTTTAAAGCGCAATTGAAAATTTTGTCGAAAAACAGGGTTGGGATAAATCTTTCTGGAGGGAATCATCGGACGACGGCGTAGTGATTAGAGCAATCGCTTCGCACTCGGTAGACCTAGGGTTCATTTTCCTAGTCGAGTCATACCAAAAGGCTTTAAAAAATGTTATTCACAGGTTTCCTGCTTGGCGCTTAGCACAAAGAGGATAGTGTGAAGGACAAGCCGACACGCTCGCCTGTTGTGTCCATGAGCAAGACACTAAATGGGATGCCTCCATTTTTATGTGGCAGACAAATGGCCAGGCCAAGCAGTCTACCCGTGGTGGTGGCACAGTCTAACTGAAGACTAGCAAAATGGGCCAATGAGAAACTCATAATCTGAGAAGTTTCTCCAAAATTGAAAGATCTTGCCCAAACTAAGAAGAAAAACCACCTTTGCTCTCTGGCTACACCCTTATTTGTACTTTGAACCGTACAAGTTTTCCTGAGACTAGAAGATAAAAGCTGTTTAACACACTACTGTACGGTCACTAGTTATAATGAAGGGGATTAATCATCACTATCATCACGAGTATTATAACCTATGCGGTTTTAGGTAAACTTGATGCTGCTTCGTAAGTTTCGCTGGCGATTTTGCGCAGAATCACACAGTGTTCTCGGTTTATTAGCTTTTATGTCTTGAAAATTCTCAACACATGTTTTTCGTTGCTTGCCTCGGAAGCGCTTTCCAGGGAAGCGACCGTTCAAGCGCAGCTTCTTTTATCTTCTCTTTTCTAATGAAAACCAGCAGCAAGAAAAAAGGAGAGCAATAAGGCAGAATAACTGTTGACTGATTAAGTAACAATCAGTACAATCAAATTGCACAGCAGTCCGGCCTAACCAAATGAACTTGAATCAGTACGGCATCTTATTATTTCGGAATAAGCTCTATGAGAGAGATGAGTGGTGAAAGCTGGCGAACAAGGCTATAAGCGATAAAGTTAGTGTAGTAAAGGATTTAAAATCATCATCGATACGTACCGTAATCGCTAGAGGCAAATGCTGCTGCCACCAAGAAAAGCGCAAATAAAAATATCTTCATCTTAATTCCAACACTTGCAAGTTTATTCGTAGTAATGTGGTCTGTTGTTTAAATTCAGAAAATATATACACTTTGAGAGGAAATCATCATTTTTAATCAAAATTATGCCACTTTGTAAAAACTGATAAACAAACTCGCCTGACAGCAAATGAATGGACTCATTTATTGACAATTAATCTCACTAATTTGTAGATATAATCATTGCCGTAACAAAAAAATTATTACAAGGCATTTAGGTTTATTTTCCCGTTGATTTTGCCAATTTTTTATGATAATAATTAAAAAAGGAAACATTACAGCAAAGTTGTAATTGCTTCCTCAGACTAATTTAAAACATCTCTATAGTTGACAATTCATTATGTTGATTTTCAATGTATACTGACGAAAATATGCTATTGCAAACAAAAACAACACTTCAAAGTGCATTTAAGTTCATAACAATTAATTGTTTGTGAAAATTAAGAAAAGATTTGACATATTTATTGGTATTCGGCTCTGCCAGTGTCGCCCACGGGGCTCCACCAGTGATGTCGAGGTTAAGAATAGCCGGCCGAGTCTCCTTCAACCAATGGATAGTGAAACAGTAATAAAAAAGATAATGCTTCTGACATGACCAATTTTCGTTGGGAAACATTACCACCAACTTTTCAAAGGAAATCGAGTGAAAAAAACATCACGATAAATTACGCACAGCACCACCTGTCTTCCGAGTTTCTCGAGTCTCTGGCAACAAACTAGGGAAAAGGATGTTAACCGAAGTGAAGCACTTCCCGTTACGTCGTTACAATATTCGCAGGAGCCCCATTAGTAATACAGAGATTAAGAATACCGGTTCAGACGGTTGCTCCGGTATCACCCATTGAACAGTTGTGAGAATAGTAACGAGAAGTTAATGTGTTTTTGACATAGCTGGTTCTCGTTCCAAGATCAAATCGATTGAAGAGATATTACAGGGGGTTGCGCATAGCCGCTATTCTTCTCCGTACGTTTCTGGAATCGTTGGCTACGTCTTGCTTGTCCAGTTTGTAGCATAGGCGTACTTAGGAATTGCACTTGCTAACAATTAAAACAGCCACATTACTGTGGATGCATCAATCAAACACTTTGTTGTCCATTCACAGCTTTCAATTTATGCTCCCTAGCACTTGACGACACGAATGGGAAAAGTTGGTGAAACTTCTGGTAGTTTGTGAAAAAGCGCAATCTTAATTTAGTATCAGCGAGGTCGGTATTAGAGGCATAGTATATGAAATCCAAAATTAAAGGGAAAATCAATAGAAAAAAATCACGATGGTAGAGTTTCGGGTCTATAGCAAGGCGTGAAATCGCATGTTTGGAGCAAAATTTTTGGTTCAAGTTGAGGTATTAGACAAAGTATTCTGCTGGTCTAAATTGCGTATAAAGTACTTTTTTTTAGCTTTCCTGCAATCTTGTTTATCAATTCGTTCTGAATATCTTTGTTTAAATAGTGTTGCCTAGATTTGTGCCGAATTAATCTGTCTTGTAGTTCATTCAAGACTGGATCTCTTTTCGCTAGTAGTTGAAATAATCCCAAATAATTGCCTTTGCGCGTTGAATCAAAAGTTTCTTTCGACCTTCTAAAAGTCAAATTTCTTTCTACAAAAATATTACGATTTCAATAAGCCGCTCCTAAACATTTCTCCAAAATGTTCTGTCCACAAGAAAAGTGTGTATTGGTTGTCTATCCACAAATAGAGGGCGATGACCTTTTTTTACAAGATTTTAAGCCGTTGCAAGCTTTTGCATTGTATACAGCTATTGCAAAATTTTAAGCTCTGGCTCTTGGCCAACTTTTGAATGGCCAATGCGGCCCTACGGCTGAAAAGCTCGCCCATTCCTGGACCAAAACACTGTTTATGAGAGACACCACTTTCATGTTCCTATATTTTTTGAAAAAAATCTTCCCATGTGTTTATGCCACAACTAAATGGACTAGCTCAGTTGCCGATAAGTTTGCAGCAAAAGCAAAATGCTTTATCGGAATCTTGAGAACACACCAGCCGTGATCGAGCAACCGCTTCTCAGATACAGAAAACACGTTTGTAATGTGTAGAAAAAAAAGTCATCTTTTTGCTGAGTTGTAGGGAAACTTCGTTACAACTTGAAAAGGTTCTCTTTTGACGATGTCAATTCGTAGCGTGCTAGATACAATGTCGGGCCAGTTCTCCTGGTCACTAGGGAGAGGATCATACAATAAATGCGGAAATGATGGTGATGAATCAATGGCATTTTCTGGGTTTGTAGCACCAGTAGACCTGGACTGTTGATTTTGCTCTACTAATTTAGACAAGGTGTTTTTTGATTGTGAAGCGGACTCTGCTGCACACATTACATTCGCATAATCGTTATTAGGACCCGATAATGGTTGTATAACTTCATCTTAACTGCAGCAACGGAAAAAGTCGTGTTAGTTTGGTTAGTTTTTTGCTGCTTCCTGAGCAGCTGCCGCTTGTTTTTACTTCCACACACCACTTTTGTAGCGTTTCATTATACAGTACTTTCTGCTTATCTGAAAGTCACCTACTGTAGCAACTAACTTTTACAAACTATACACATTTTAGTGATAGTAACGTTTCAGTGTAGTGAAAAGGAAAATCAGATAATAGCCTAGCAAACGACACAGCCAACCCACTCCTGCAACATGTTGCCTAGATTACCCTATATACCGGTACATTTTATTTGCACTTTTCTAGGCTATCTGCTTATTTTTCTCAACTGTTATGTTTTTGAACTTAACTTAATTTCTTTTCTGGTTGATTTCATGCCGCCTGCTTTCACACAACCGAAATAAACTTTCACATCTGTTTTAAGTGAAAATCGTACCGAATCCAATTTTATTGCGGAGCGCTAATGTGAACACTGCTACTTCCATTGCTTATACTCTTCATCGACTTCAGTTTTTTGACTTCGGTTGAATCCGCTTCTAATGTTGGTCTCAGTAACTGCTATTGCAGCTGTTGTTGCCTTACTCCAGAAATGACTCACTTATAACGAAACAAAGCGTATTAATTAAATAAGTTAAAACAAGGCGAAAAATTGTCGCATTCACGTTTCAACGCTTTGTTTGTGTGCCAAAGATGGTTGCTTAGATCACGATCGGATCAATTATCATTTTGACGGCACCATCTCCCTTTTATGAAAACTGTTTAAGTTAGTGGTCGACCTATAGTGTTGGCGATTTAAGTCGGGCAGTGTAGGCCTATCGGTGTTTCTTAAAAAATTATCGTTTTGACGCTCAGAGCGGGCTCGCCCCCGACCGGTTGGCATGGGTGGCTGTTCCGCCGGCCCTGCCAAAGTGCATAGGTACATCCAAAAAACTTGATTTCACAAATATTGTTACGAGAGAGGTTGCACCAAGGCGTAAAATAAGACTACTACTAAAGAACTTATTTATGTAACCCGCTTTGTTGTTTTGTTTCTCGGTTATAAGACGCTCTCTATCAATCGTAACCACTTGGAGCTAGCAATATAATAACGACCACCATTACTGTGCCCTCTCCCAACTATTAATATTATTTTGCAGGCTTCCCCTACCCTCATCGTAAGAAAGAAACACAGAATTTGTGAAACGATGCGGAGTTTTTGACTAAGATTGATCTTAACATAAGAGTACGATGATTGGTTAGGCCCTCTAAAAGTCTAAAACAACTAAAGATTTCACTTTCGTGCTTCCTGCCTTTGAATGAAATTTATTCTTATATAATCGTTGACAATTTCCAGTCAATCGTTTTAAAGGGTCCGAAACTACCAATTTGTCAAAGTGATTCTATAAATGAAACTTTTCAAACTAAAATGTAAAATAGTTTCTTAATATTTAATGACAAATTAATGAAAAATTCATTCTTTTTGCTGTGAAAGTAGAAAACAGAAAGTAAGGGTAACTTGTAAATTTTCCAATGTCTAACTGATAACTAGTTAGAGCTTTTGTTTCTTCTCTGCGAAAAAATAACGAAGTTACAGATACTAAGAAAGTAGCAAATTGCAATGATAACTGGTTACTGCCAACCACTGCCTCCTAACAAGTATCGAGTAGTTTAACCGCGTTGAAAGGGGTTGTTTTTTGATAAAAAAGTGCAAAAAATACAACAAAAAGGGGGTAATGTGGTAGCGTTGCAAGCAATTATTTTTGCCGTTACCGACTATTACATCCTGTAGGCCGAGTGCTTTTTTCAGTAGGGCTTCAGTACAGAACTTGATTAGTAACAGTTGTCATTATTTAGTTGCCACAGCAAACCTTGAAGTGAAAACTGCCAGCCAACTGGGGTCTCATCTCACGACGCCGTCAAGCCCATATTAGTGATTTACAGCCTGTACCCGTGCTTAAAATGTACTTTGGAATGAAAGTAATTAGTTGTTTCCTGCCTCTTCAGACTACACCAGACTTACCAAGATGTTGTCGGCGTTGCTATGCGGAATGAACTCACTACCTTTGCTGATTTCGCTTCTTTTTCATGTGCCTTCATGGAATGTCAACAGCAGTGACATAGTTCATCTTTTCTGTACGGTTTTGTAGAACTACTTCTTTTTAAAAGTTTTTGCGTAAAGTTGTCAACATTATGTTTTTCTGCTGCTACAACGTGAACACATTTACCGTAATTGATGGCGATTTTATGAAAGAAATCACTTTTACATTTTATCAAACTGATGACTGATTTTACTTTGTTGATTTTTAATGTTTGTTAAAGATTTTTCAATTTTATTGTTGTTTGCAACTGCTCTATACCCGTATTGCACTCTTACTTATTGGCATCAATAACAACTGATGTAGTAACAAATAGAATACTAAGTTATAACTGGTGACACAACAACTGTTGAACAAATCAACTTTAATTATACAGCTGCACAGATAACAACGGATATAAAAGTAAAGGCATAAGCTAGTTTCACAACAATTAAAGCAAGGTGAAATGAAATCAAATGATGAATTCACTCAACAAGACGCGGAAGAGCAGTAGCTGCCGCTTTTAGAATAACTGATCCGAAATCTTTGATTTTATTCCAAGCTTTTCCCCACCATCCAGCGACATTGTCATCTCTCAAAGCAAGTGCGAATTTGTCGGAATCTATATCAGCAAGATCATCGATAGCGTTTGTGATGTCGTTCAGATTATCCAGCACCCTTGCGATGTCATCCGACACTTCATCCTGTTCATAGTTTTCTAAAAGCACCATTTTGATATTACAAAGTTACTAAATGCTATCAAAGACGTCGTAAACGAATTTTCATAAGCTTTGATTTTGTCAGTGGGCTGATTATCTTGATGTAGACCTTTATATTTCAGTTTAGAGATCCCCCAAAATTTTGGTGAGAACTTGCAGTATTGAGCAAGATCTAAAGATATTTGCCGAGATTCAGTTTACGTGTTAACGCTTTTTCAAAACGCACTTAAAAATCTTATGTTCAAAACAGAGATTTGATAATTCTTTCGTGAGACTATAGTTTCCCCCAGTGTCTGCCTGTGATTGTACAATGTACATTCAATTGCAGTTTTTGTTACTGTGTCGTGAAACATAAATATCAATTTTCACACTAGTTACTACAGTACTTTCAACCAAGGGCTAAACAAAAATCTACTCATTTGATACCAATAAGCTTAAAAAATACGCGATAGAATCCAGTCAAACCAACTAAATCAAAACTGTTACTCGAACACTTTAATATATAATGAAAGAGATTAGCCATCCCTGCTGGCAAACAAAAAGCCAATATCTTTGACCGAATAAAGCAATGGTTTCCATCTTAAGTCTTAAAAACCCCTTGTAGATTGTTGATACAATATGTCTGAAACCATTAAAGTGAAAAAAAACGTAAAAAATCCAGCTCCGCGTTAAGTTTTTATTTCCTGTTATTTTGAAACCAAACAACTGATACGTTGTCAGTGAGAGCAGAATGATGCCTTATGGTATTAACATAGCGGTTGGTCAAAACCTGTTTTCAGTAATGCAGTGGCAAGTTGCAATACTTTTCTACAGTCGTGCCGCAAGCCTGAGTGATCTTAACCTTTAAGGTATATTAATGAAATGTAGCCGAGTTGAACAAATTAACAAAGTTTTATGTTGAATCTTGTAGGAATCGCATCAACTATCTGCGTTTATATCACAACAACCTGGTCAATGGACTGCACTCTTAAATTATAACCTAACCTGTTGTAATATGCTTAACTGCTAGTGTTCACTTTGGATTAGTTTGAACTTCCACTAATTGCGATAATGCCAGGACCTAGCAATATACGCGTAGCCAAGCATGTTAGGTCGTAGCCTACAAATAGACGCGCAATTACTAAAAGTTATTAGTAATACGCTTTAACAACTAAATAGCTTACTTCTGAAGTTACACATCAATAACTGGTGCCCTTTTCCCCCACAACTTTAAATTTATGCTTTCATGCACGTGGTGAAATAAATTGATAAAAGTTTGTAAAATTATTGCCTGTTGCAATTGTGAGCAGGTCGAGTTTCTGAGCACATGCTGCAAACAGGGTGAATAAGACGTTTCTAGGGACTCAAAAACCTTGGGTAAAAATAACGGCTATGTACAACCCTTACAATGTTTTTTACTTGATACCTTTAAAAAGCCGATAGTTTTGTTTGGGAACGACAATTGGCTACGCTAGAAAACATTAATATTTTATTAATCTTCTCACACATTATCTGTTGGGTGAAGCAGGCGCAGCCGGCTAAACCAATATTTTTAACATACAGATGGATGGACTGCGGGCATACAGATTGGGGGGAATTTTTAACATACAGATAGGGGACCTACCTAAACATAAAGATGAGCGGCCTGGGGGCTACACCGGCAGAGCTGGTTAGTCTATACTATAATGGAGAAGGCCTATATCATGCCAAACTTTATTCCTATTTGCACACGCTTAAATACTCACCAAAGGAATAAACTGCTCCCATGAAAAGAAGACCGATTACTGGGACCAACAATTTCATCTTGTCTTAAACAACTGTAAGATGATTAAATAAATTGCCACACTAAAAGAAAAAAACTTATACGTCAAAAAGAAACATGTCATTGCTGATAGAAAAATGCTACGTAAAATCGATAATCTAATACAGAAATCTATCGTATATAAACTTGCCGTTGACCACCGTCTCCGGGTGTTTTCGACTTGATTGGCTTTTCTTTCATTGTTTTGATAAAGCCTAACAGCCAGACATTAATCTAATATATAAAGCGTAATTCTGTATGTCTATGTGTCTGTATCTATCTCTGTGTGTCTGTCTTTGCTCCACCGAAACTACTAAGCGTACTAATACCAAACCTGGCACGAAAAACTACCTACTATTGGAGGTGCCATTAAAGGGTTGGAGATGTCAGGATGACGTCATAATCGGGAAAACTTTTTCAAAGTCTTCTTTTTTTAACATTTTAAAATGTAGCCGCCCGCTCCAAACAAACAAACTGGTGATATCTCTACGAAAACATGGAAGTAACGATGGTCCTGTTTTATCTTTCGCAACAAAATATTAGTATCGAGCTACACATCATTTAAATGTTGAGGCCATTTCCTTTGCGATTGGGTGAAACGGACGCAGCCGTCTGATTTGATATTCTTAACCTCATCATTGCTAATGGCTACTATTGTAATAACTTAACGAGATTTGGCTATATGAAAAACACAAACTTTATATTACTGTTTTCACAGCCATGCATTGGGTGAAGCCGGCTTGCCGACTGAACTAATACTGTTAACCTCGACATTACGGATGTAAGCTCCGTCGGGCGACGTCGACAAAGGCGACTACCACCTGATATAGAAAGGGCAATTTTGTCTATTTGTGTGTCTGTGTATCAGTCTAAACTCCTCCGAAACTACTAGGGGTACCAACATCAAACTTGGTACGATTGATCACCTACCGATGGGGAGTGCCATAAGGAAG
Source organism: Trididemnum clinides (assembly GCA_963675345.1). Taxonomy (NCBI): domain Eukaryota; kingdom Metazoa; phylum Chordata; class Ascidiacea; order Aplousobranchia; family Didemnidae; genus Trididemnum; species Trididemnum clinides. Next base: position 27,387,171 of record OY776293.1, read on the forward strand.
ATTGTGACGTCACGATGACGTCATAATTAAAGACAATTTTTATAAAAATCTCTCCTTGAACCGAGGAACGCGGTTTTCGGCTCAAACGAAAGCCAGTACCCGATTTGGTGCCTGCACTTCACAAAATTGCAATTTCTGGATATAGCTAGTTATTTGATACATTTTCATTGTTTTTTCTCAAAATCGTGCTATTTTGGCATTGGCTATCTATATTTTCGAAACGATTTATTTGAAAATGATAATAATCTATAAACATTTTAAAATGTAGCCGCCCACTCCAAACAAACAAGCTGGTGATATCGCTACGAAAACATGGAAGTAACGATGGTCCTGTTTTATCTTTCGCAACAAAATATTAGTATCGAGCTACACATCATTTAAATGTTGAGGCCATTTCCTTTGCGATTGGGTGAAACGGACGCAGCCGTCTGATTTGATATTCTTAACCTCATCATTACTAATGGCTACTATTGTAATAACTTAACTGTAGATGCATTGCTTCGGGTTACTTTGTTCTTTGCAGCTGCGTATATGCCGAGACTAAACAACACGCGCGCAGCCAGGGGCTTTAGATCGCAGAAATAAGCATTCAGCTACGAATAAGTCGTTAAAACCGGTCCTAATATTGAATAGGGTATTCCTGATAATACTTTGGTCAAATTACCGTCTCTGCTATCCATAACTTTGAAATTTGGCTTCGATGCGCTTCATAAAATTAAACAAATATAACTTTTTGGAATCGCTGGCTGTACCAATTGCGAGCAAGTTCAGTTCCTACATAGAACACAAGCCAAGTAAGATGTAGTCACGAACTCCAGAAGCGTTTGGAAAACAATGGCGGCTATTCGCAACCCCGTAATGGTTTTTTAAGGCTTAATCGATTTGTTTTAAAAAAACAGTACTTATGATTTTGGAACGACAGTTGGCTGCGTCCACAGCACATTAACATTTTGTTGCTGTTCTCACAGATATCAATTTGGTGAAGCCAAGTGAACCGATATTCTTATATACGACAATGCTGATGAGGGAGTTGCTATTTTCACAACTTAACCGCGAGCGTTTGATTTCGGGTTAGTTTGCTTGTTGCCTGGTTGCGTTTATGCCAGGACCACGCAACATGCGCTCAACCAGAGGCATTAGCTCATACAAATACCAAAACAGCTATGATAAAGTTGAAAGTAGTGGGCTTGCTATTTAATTGCTTAATCCCGAAAATACATATCAACTACTTTAGTGCCCTTGCACAATTTTGATATACTGTACTTTCAATCAAAGCACTAGCTCAATTTAACAAATAAAAGTTTGTTAGATTTAAGAGCGGTTGTGGTGAAAAGAGTGGAAATGAGACGTTGCCATGGGCTTCAGAAACTTGGAGACATGTAGTGGCTATTTACAATTCCACGCAAATGTATTTTTATCAATTACGTTTCAAAAACGATGGTTATATTTCGGAACGGGATTTGGCTATATGGAAAACACAAACTTTATATTACTGTTTTCACAGCTATCCATTGAGTGAAGCCGGCTTGCCGACTGAACTAATACTGTTAACCTCGACATTACGGATGTAAGCTCCGTCGGGCGACGTCGGCAAAAGCGGCTAGCATTTAATATATAAAGCGTAATTCTGTCTATTTGTGTGTGTGTGTTTCTGTCTAAACTCCTCCGAAACTACTAGGGGTACTACCATCAAACTTGGTACGATTGATCACCTACTGGTGGAGAATGCCATAAAGAGGATTGGTGACGTCACGATGACGTCATAATTAAAGACAATTTTTATAAAAATCTCTCTTTGGACCAAGAAACGCGGTTTTCGGCTCAAAAAAGTCAGTACCCGACTTAACAGTTTCAACAAATTTTTCTTCTTTACAATGTCACATGACGTCATAATTGAGAATTAATTGTAAACTTTGGTTTTTTACTTACTCACAAAGTACTGGTTGTAGAAACGTGATCAAAAGCTTTATTGGGAGATCTTAGAAACGTGTCTTCGATAAAAGACATCCCACAACAATTAATGATGACTTGGCAATGTAACAATAGATTCTTTGTTTAAGCATTTTAAGCTTTCCAAATATGCTTTTCTTGCATTTTTCTGAACGCTTCAAGTTTCTACTCGCTCGAAGATGTTATAATGCTGCCTGGCACGATTAACACAGTCGTTTGCTACCAGAGATCATGATTTCATGATTTTTTCTAAAATTCCAACACTTTTACAAAATCAGTTTAGTTAAAAACTGATTTGTGGCCATATTTCTCAACCGATTTTCAAACTTTTAAATAAGCGATTTGGATAATACATGACATGTACATTTACTATCAGTTTTATACTAAATAACTTGAACTTTAAGACCTGTAGTGTAACTTTTTATTTTGTCAAATAATGTGGCATGCTGATTAAAAAGAGTTTAATCTGGTGCATAACCGTTACGATAGGTACTAACATTCAGTGACGTTTGAAAGCTGAAACAATTTGCTTTCCAGTATCATATTGTTCTAATTAGTTGAGGATAAGGGTTGGTTCATAATGGCCGATCGAAACTGGTTGCCTTACGTAATGTTTCATTGTCAGTTGAACAATTTTCCTACTAGACCTAAAAACTTGCAATTTTTAGAAAAAGTTAATTCCTTGGTACATTTTTTACCGAGCAAGCATGGTTTTTTGTCATTATCGATTTGATTTTTCAAAAAGATTTATCAAAAAATGAAGATTTTAAACGTTTACTGGTGTGACCTATCGGTTAAAAGCACTCGCAATTTTGGTGCCTGCACTTCACAAAATTGCAATTTCTGGATATAGCTAGTTATTTGGTACATTTTCATTGTTTTTTCTCAAAATCGTGCTATTTTGGCATTGGCTATCTATATTTTCGAAACGATTTATTTGAAAATGATAATAGTCTATAAACATTTTAAAATGTAGCCGCCCACTCCAAACAAACAAACTGGTGATATCTCTACAATAGCATGGAAGTAAGACGGTCCTGTTTTATCTTTCGCAACAAAATATTAGTATCGAGCTACACATCATCTAAGTGTTGAGGCCATTTCCTTTGCGATTGGGTGAAACGGACGCAGCCGTCTGATTTGATATTCTTAACCTCATCATTACTAATGGCTACTATTGTAATAACTTAACTGTAGATGCATCGCTTCGGGTTACTTTGTTCTTTGCAGCTGCGTATATGCCGAGACTAAACAACGCGCGCGCAGCCAGGGGCTTTAGATCGCAGAAATAAGCATTCAGCTACGAATAAGTCGTTAAAACTGGTCCTAATATTTGATAGGGCATTCCTGATAATATTTTGGTCTCTCCGGAATTCAGGTGTTCTGTTCGGAGATAATATGGCTGTCCGAAAATTTGCTCAAATGTAGGTGATGATCCTTATTTTTTTGAAGAACACTTTTATTTGGGTTAACACATCCCTAGTTTAAACCGCGGCCAGCGGAATAAATTTTCAGTTTCTGATTGCCCGCTATAAAATTAAGTTGGACCACAGTGGTCTAAATTGATGATTGAACTAAGAAGCAGTGTGATTGATGGAACGTTTGTTGATTTGAATATTTGGCAATCATTGCAACAGGAAGATGTTTGGGAATGGGTAAGACAATGAAACAAAAACAGAAAGTTTCGAGGTCGTTCTGTTTTTACCAGATGTTTGAGTGGGGTTATTTTTCCGTAATTTTTGGAGGCTCGTGGAGTGCACGGTCCACTCGCACCGTATAAAGACCACCACTGTTAGCTGCATACTCTGTTACTGTAATAGCATGAAAGTATCTTCTTGCAGTAGGGCAAGGCCGGGCGCAAACTCAAATGAACTCAGCAACTTTGCCGAACTCGAATTTGAACTAGAAAAACCTAGGCACTTGAATTTAACAGAAAAAATTAATTGGTTCAATTAAGTGATTACGAAATTACATAAAAATTTTGGAATTTTATGCAGTATATATGCTAAAGACAAGAATCAAGGGAAACAAATAGGACGGAAATTCAATTTTTAGGAGCTGTTTGTGGTTTTTCGCGTCTGATTAGGCCTATTCGCGCGGGCATTATTGTCCTACGACTGCAGCAAATAACAATTAGTAATTTTGGCCGAACTCGTACTTGAATTTGATAACTCAAAATGCAGAACACGAACTAGCAAATCCTTGTAAACTCGAATAGAAAGCAATCGAGTTCGCAGCCCAGTTGAAAGCAAGCTCGATCATAAAGCAGCGGCTCTAAAATGGGGTAGGTGTCCTATTATAGATTGTCTATTAGCAGAGGTAGGTAGCCACTACAAAAGAAGTAATGGAGCTCCCGCTCCTTTAAACACAGCTCGCTTTTTACCAGCACCAACGAATAATTAATTAAGTTCGTGTTTGTTGTAGAAAGTTTACACTTTCCTGTTGTAATTAAGAGCAGAATTTGCCAATGACCTTTCTTCTTGGGGATTGCAAAAAATTGACGTTATAGACCTATTGTCGTAAACAACTCTAAACCTCTCTTTTGATTCAACAAAGAGACGAATCATCCAATCAGGTTTACCAGTGTAATGGAAACCACCAAATTGCGAAACACACCCACAAAATACAATATCGCGCACGAAAAAGTTTTTATACATTAATCAGTAGTAAAAAGTAATTTGAGCATTACACAAAATAGGCTACAAAACTATATCATTTGTTAGCGAAATGTCATTGATTTTCAGCGTTTATTTGATTTTCTTATTCTTTCACAAGTTTTGATACGTTCGTAACCTTCTCACCATTGAATAGGCAAATAAATTTACTATTTTTCAAAAAAAGGAAATGTTTTTGTTTGTTTTGCATTTTAATTCAGAAATCTTTTTGAACCACTGTACGCACTACGTCACTACTGAAGCTTTTAGTCGATACTTGTTGTAAATTTTTGTTTTGATTTGTTTTTAGGTCAATTGCAGATTGCTTTGAATCCTAATGCAAAACACGCACACTGCAGTTGCAAAGTAAACTAAATACTACTCGCAAACACGAGTCTCAACTGGATTAAACGATGGTTGTGAAAGATTAAGTCTTTAAGATATAATTAGTTATCGAGCTAACAAAGATGCAAGGGTCAAGGATGTCTCCCAGCCTTATCTAAAAAAGCAAGTCTTGGTAGGCTCTTTCTGAAAATATCCTCAAAGCTCCTTTCTGTTCTGAGAGCACAAAAAATGGAGCCTTTGCAGTTGATACTTACAAGCCATTAGTTGAAACAACGATAATACCACCAAGGGATGGAAATGAGCGCGGCTCTCCTACTTTGCGATCTTTTAAAGAGCCCGAAACAGTAAACCGTGATGGTTGCGATTTCAAAACACCAATTTGCTGGCAGGCAGAAATCATTTTTTTGAACCAGTTTTGAAGCAGTAATGTCTATCGTTCAACTGGACCCATTGAAAGTTGCTTCTCTGGAGCTTCTGCCATATTCACTACGATGCAAAGTTATAAGAGCCACAAATCGGTTCCCAACGTAGCGAAATCTATCTGTGTTTGGGGACAGAAAGATGATTTATTCCGAACACAGATGTATAATTGCGAAATACATGTAATGCCTTTTTGAAGGCAAAGAAAGTGTTTAAAAGTATTCCGAGTTTAACCTATAACTAAATTAGTCCAAGCCTAAAATAGTAACTATGTTTTCGCCTGAATTGTTGTTTCAGTGTTTGAAAAAGAGAGATGTGAAAGCTGTGTGTACTTCTTTTAACTCTAGCCTTTGACCTTCTTACCTATTTTGAGCGTGAGTTCAAATATTGCAATATAACCTACTAATTTTTTGTGGTCAGTATTGTTCTATTCGTTTTGAACTTCATATTTTGGTTATCAAACTGTATTTTAAATTACACTTAAACCTTGCTTTTCCTGACCTGGTTAATCCGGATTTCGGTTTTTCCGGACAGTAAGTCCGTACGGCCGATAAATGAATTTAAACAAGGCGTGTCTCGCATACTGCCAGAAACGCAAGATAGGTGGCTACCGACGCGCGTAAACATCGTGTTTTGTCGGGTATCAGTGAACAATTCTACCGTTCCGTACAAAAATACAACGTGAGTGAATAAAAAATAATATACTTTTATGTGGTAACAGTAAAAGCATATACCAAAATTTAATCTATTATGCCACATTACTGAAACATATTGTTTAGAACGGTTATTTGATTTTATTTGCATTACATAGATACATTTGTGTTGTGCAGATTTTTTATTATCCGGACAGGTTCCTGCACCATCTAGTCCGGAAAAACGAGGGTCGAGTGTGATTGGTTTTAAACTTTCATCATCAGACATGTTTTATGTATAGAAATATAAGCGTTACCGCCCCAATTGTAGTGTATTACTTGAAGAGTTTAGAGTAAGCGAGATCTATTTAAAACCCTTACCTCTATGAATATAGCACGTGATCACCATAACCGTATCATACATCGATTTATTGAGTTATAAAGGTAGTCTACGCGCTTTATTTGCATGTTCACACAAATGACGTGGTTATTTCACAAAGTAATAGCATTGCAAATAATAAAAGCCCCCTTCCATAATTTGACGAGACCATCCCTGGACGCGTTTCATTCTTCTGGACTCATCAGCAGGGCCTGTCCCGTTATTTCCAAAAACCAAAACCCCATATTTACAATGATATAAAATGATGATGTGCGAAGGAATTTGTAATAGAAAGGTACTACATTTTTCATATTATTGTAAATATGGGGTTTTGGTTTTTGGAAATAACGGGACAGGCCCTGCTGATGAGTCCAGAAGAATGAAACGCATCCAGGGATGGTCTCGTCAAATTATGGAAGGGGGCTTTTATTATTTGCAATGCTGTTACTTTGTGAAATAACCACGTCATTTGTGTGAACATGCAAATAAAGCGCGTAGACTACCTTTATAACTCAATAAATTGCCCCAATTGTGTGATTTTAATTTCTCGTTCTTTGATTCAAAATATTTTTCAATATTAGTAACAGGTTTGAATTATCCATGTCCAAATACAGCAGGTTATAAATAAAACGATCTTTTGTCGACAAATGAAATGGCATACCACAGTAGTAGTACAGGTTTTACGAAATGTTTAAAAGATGAATTACAGCAAAGTTTTAATACTGGCAGTTACACGCTCAGGTACAGCTGTGAAACCCGAGTCTTCCTGAGTGGGTGCAACTGGCATCCTCCACTCATTATAACATAATGGAGCTCTTCAGTAATACTTGTTTGCAGATGCGAAATCAAATGCGGCCCTGAATTTGGGGGTGTCTTGTAGATAGTGCAGGGGCTGCCTCGACGGATCAGAAAAATGTGAGGGTGCAATCTCATCCCCGTCAAATGATTAAGCATAAAATTTTGAATAACGTTACACATTTTCTTTAATGACACCCAAAAGCGGGTGAAAGACTTTCTATTGTTAAAAAAAAACATACTCATTATGGGGTTATACATCGTTTTTGGTGCACCTAGAAAGTAATCGAAATCAACACCTCATTGTTTATTCATTCAGTTTTTGATATTGTACAGCACATAAAAATTACAACTGAAAGTAATAAATGCAAATTTCGATAAGAACTTATCCAGTGCAAGGCTGTGAAGAATTATTGACAAACTTAAGCTTGGAAGGCCGTGTCACGTTGTCGAGTCTGCGGCCTCCCATTTGAATATACGGTACAGACTTTTGCAAAACAATGTGCTGCACACTACAGCCTGTATACAGCAGCAGTGGACTAATGCTGTTCGGTAACCAAACGTGGGTTGATAATATTTCATAAATTAATGGTACAGATATTGCTATGATATTGGAATGTTTTAAGCAGGTTGGTAACTAATTTAGTAAAAAATTTGAAGCTTAAAGTGGACGTGTAATGAAGAGTTCCACATTTTCCTGTGAAGATCACTCACCCAATTATAAAATTTCTGGTACCGGTAGCGGGGAGAAGGTTATGGTCCAACACCATTGAATTTATTCTTGTATTTTTAGAAATAGTTTGTATTCTATTTTTTTGTAGGTAAGCCAGCAGTTTTTGCGAGTGAAGAGCCGATCACAAAAAGTACTTAAGTCACAGATGTCAATTTTAGTTATCAGCGTTTGAAGTTTTTTTGACGTTTTGTAAGATCAGCATGATAAACAATTTTTGTTTTTTTACGATAGGTTTTTGTATGTTGTCTGAAAACGACTGTGTCTACCTAATATCACTCTCTGGCTCACTGCCTTTTTACGAATATTTAACAAAACATGGTCCGCCAAAAGTAATTAGATATTTTCTTTTGCTTGTAAATTTATTCATACCTATTCAATTTTTTTATTTCTTTTAAAATTTAAAGCTGAAATCTTTTATTTTATTTCATATTTCAGATCTGCTGATATATCTTATATTTTTATTTCATAATTAAGGTATACTGATTAACCCTTATTTCTACCCGATAAACTAAAAAGCAAAAGATCAAGGTTTTGAAGTGGTTCTCGTTTCAAAAAGAGCAAAAGATTGAGCGGCCATCTCGTTTGCCAGATTTAATCCCGCCTAACTTTTTTCTGTGGGGCTTTCTCAAAGAGAAAGTGTACTCATCAAAGCCCCGCAACATTGCTGAACTTAAGGAACAAATTCGAGCTGCCATTGCTCAACTGCCGTTAGAGCTGTGCGTTGAAGTAAGCTGCTCAGTCCCTGAAAGATTAGCAAAGTGCATTGAGCTTCACAGAGCTTCAACAAATATCATGCTTTTTGTTACAACAAATTTTAGTGTAGCTTTTGTTACTTTCTGTTTTGTACTACCTTATTTCTTCTATGTTTCATTTATCATGTTGAAATAAGAATATAAAGTTACTTATGGCGGACCCTGTACATATTTGGACTTCCAATAAGTACTTTTTTCAGAAAAACCGACTGCCAACCATTCCACTTGGGTACTTTGAATAAAAATTACTGCTATGTTTCCGTCATTTGCAATGGAAATGTCTGTATTTTTGTTAAAAATCCTTTTTTCATGTAGATTATCCGAGATTTTTTAAGTTTCTTCTTTTCGTCTCATCAAGTAAGACAAATTGAGTCCTATATTTCTTCGCATTTGCAGGCTGAGACTTGCTGATTCAGTGAATATCTATTACGGTATTTGGACGCTTTTCTCGGACATTTTCTCTTTTTCGGACATTACCCACCCCTGAGACATTTTCCCAATTCTTTCTCTTTGGACACTTCTCCCTCAAGGCATTTCCTCCCAGAAACTTTCCCTTTGTTAGGATTAGAATAATAGATAGATTTGTGGTTAGAGTTAGGGTATAAGTTAGGGCTAGAAAAAGAATTAGTCCGCAAAATTTTTACATTTTGGTAGTATTCTTCATTTTATTTCCTAGCTTTATTGATTATTGTTATGTTGCTGCAATTTGATATGTGGGCTTTTTTTTGTGAGAATTGTCTGGGAATAATGTTCAAGATCCATCCACAACAAATTTGCTTTCGAACTAAGGTTTTTCTGGAGAAACGCACAACTGGATATCACGGATGCCATTGCTGATGATTACCAATGTGGCTTTGTGGAGTTCAAAGCACCAGATTTTTTATTTTCAAGTTCGGAAAGATCCCTATTGCGTTGCTTTGATTCAATTCGGGTACGCTACAACGTTGCTTTGCTGCAGCTCCACCCCCCAATGTAAGTTTATGAACTTCTTTGTTTGAAGCGTTATTATCGTTATTTCGCAATAAATACCACTGAATTAATCTAAATTTAGTCTGTATATTTATCAGCTAAAATTATGTTGATTATTCTCGTAAGTTATGCTGTCTTATATTATTACCCGACTTTTATATTGAACTAGCCCTAAACTAACCCCACCAGAACGTTTTTCTGCCAACAAGTAAACCTAGTCTATTTCTGTCAGCTAAATTAATGAAATATCAGTAGTGCAAAGCAGCCTACCAGCAACACCCCTTGACGTGTAATCTGGTTGGAATAAAAACACACAGCTGTATTCGAAGGTAGGCGAAGTTAACCGGGCTGTTTGATTTCTTTTTAGAAGTTAATGGTTCTTGCATTAGCACTTTTTAGAGGATTTGAACCAATAATCTCCAATCTTTGAGAACAGTCCTTTTGTGAAAAAGAAACTTTGGCACAGCTTTCAGTTTAGAACTTTTTGTAGGGGACTTAGGACTGTCAAGAAAGTGCAAAACAAGCAAAACTCCGTTGTGCCCAAACTGTGACTTAGGTACTTTTTGTAATCAGCTCTTCAAGTGGAAATTTTTGCGTTTGAGTTAAACTAATAAAATGACATTGACTTCAACTTCAATTGTTTTATATATCCCTAGATTGAGGTCAAGTTAATGATGACAAAACTTAGAGAAAAATTCCAAGAAAAATATATCCCCTTTTGTGGTCTTTGCTATTTGATTATATCGTCATGGATTTTGGCTTCGTGAGATATTTGACCTTTTCTAATTATTTCAAGCAAATTTAATAATTAGAAAAATGTCAAACATCTGACGAAGCCAAAATCCGTAAAGCCTTGATAAAAAGAGGTAACTCTATGATGAACAAACAACTGTATGAAAATGGAGCGTCATTTCTACTTAACGTATTTTAATTATAGATATCTATTAAATCATTTAACTAAACAATTTACCACTGAACTTTGCTGCAATTTCTTGGTTCGTTTTATACGATTATTTACATCATTTCAAATCCGAGTTACTCCTAACAAGCAATCGTTTCTTTTATCAAATTCTTTGTTAGCTAAGTTGCTATTATTGCTACTAGCAATACACCGTTGAACATAATATTACAATATATTAAAGCAAATTCAAACGTTTTCGGCGCTACATATCGCCCTCATCAGGATCTATACACAAATATTTACAGCATTAAAACTTTCGTTGAACGAAAACACGAAAAACACAAAATAACTTGAAAATAGTTCTGATAAAAAACAGTAAAGCTTCATTTTGCGGCCTCCGTAATTGTCTGGTTACAGCTAACAAAGGATTTGATAATAGAAACAACTGCCTGCTAGGAGTTGATTAGATGTAAAGTTTTGTAAATAATTGTTTCAAATGAATCAAAATTACAGTAAAGTTCGGTGCAAATTTGTTTAGTTAAATGATTAAACAAATATGTTTAATTAAAACACGTTTAGTAAAAATGACGCTCCGTTTGCATACAGTTGTTTGTTTAGCACAGGGTTACTTCTTTTGATCACCAAGACTTCATGGATTTTAGCTTCGTAGGATGTTTGGTATTTTCTAATTATTTCAGTTTGCTTCATGTTATTCAGCTGAGTTTTGCATAAACTACATTTTCTTATAGGTTGTTTGATGGCTTTTTTACTTGACCTTGAAACATTTAAGTGCTCCCCTGTTCTTATACTCAAATGTCTTGCGGACGTACCGATGTACGTGACGTTCACATCACGTGAACAGGTAAACTTATAAACGACATTTGAATTTAAGATCAGAGGAGTAAAATAATTGAAATAGAATTAAAAAATAATTGAAATATTTAGAAAATAATTGAAATAATTAGAAAATACCAAACATCCTACGAAGCCAAAATCTATGAAGCCTTGGTGATCAAAAGAAGTAACCCTGTGCTAAACAAACAACTGTATGCAAATGGAGCGTCATTTTTACTAAACGTGTTTTAATTAAACATATTTGTTTAATCATTTAACCAAACAAATTTGCACCGAACTTTACTGTAATTTTGATTCATTTGAAACAATTATTTACAAAACTTTACATCTGATCAACTCCTAGCAGGCAGTTGTTTCTATTATCAAATCCTTTGTTAGCTGTAACCAGACAATTACGGAGGCCGCAAAATGAAGCTTTACTGTTTTTTATCAGAACTATTTTCAAGTTATTTTGTGTTTTTCGTGTTTTCGTTCAACGAAAGTTTTAATGCTGTAAATATTTGTGTATAGATCCTGATGAGGGCGATATGTAGCGCCGAAAACGTTTGAATTTGCTTTAATATATTGTAATATTATGTTCAACGGTGTATTGCTAGTAGCAATAATAGCAACTTGGATACTAAAAGTCATCTCTCTACCGAAATTGTATTATCTTTGTTAGGAGTAACTAGACAATTCCAGAGAATGCAAAATGAAGTTTTACTGTTGTTTATAATGATTGTTTTTAAGCTATTTTGTGTTTCCGTTCAACGAAAGTTTTAACACTGTAAATATTTGTATATAGATCCTGACGAGGGCAATTTGTAGCGCCGAAAACGTTTGAATTTGTTAAATATATTTTCATTACTATGTTCAACGGTGTATTGCTAGTAGCAATAACAACAACGTGCATTTAAAAAGTCATCTCTCTACCGAAATCATTTTTTTCTATTTATTGTAATTGACAATTGCCCATCGTCGTGATTAGATTCAAAAACTTTGGGGTATGAATCCAATGCCAGTCTTGCTACGCTTAGTTTCTCACCAACTACGTTTCTGACATATTTATAAATAAACCTGAATTATATCAATATTGTTTTTGGAAGTCCCCTTTATTCAGAGCCGGATTATGGCTTATTGATGAGCAGAGTGCATGGAAGGCCTATATTTCATTTCCGTTCACTATACCATCATTAAAATGAAATAACGCAAGCCACACATGGAAAATTTTTGCTAATTAATCACATTTAAACGACATGTTTTTAACTTTGAACAAAAGTTTTGTTCATGTTATTAACTTTGAACAAAAGCGTGGTTTGGTGTATCAAATTTTTTGCCGGGATTGCAATGCTGTGTATGTAGGTGAAACAGGACGTAGTGTTAGAACCAGAAAACGGGAAGATGCTGAAGCGGTCTAGACTTTTAACACTAAAAAGTCAGCGCTGAGTCAACATGTTATGGAATTCGATCATAGAATAGATTGGGATAATGTCAAAATTCTGAAGTCAGAATCACATGCATACAGACGTCGCGTTGCGGAAAGTTTTTTGATAAATCAAAAGGCTTGTTCATGTAATGTTATTAATCGCAATGATGGTGCAAATTTTCCGACTGTTTATAGTGTGTTTGTCTCCAATAAATAATGTCTTATGTTTTCTCACAACACTTTTTACTTGGCCACTCCTGTATCTGTGATGTAACAATGTTTTTGTTATTACGTGATTGCCTGCCCTGTTGATAAATAATTTTTAGTGTTTAGTAATACAGGTTGTCTTTATATTTTTATGTTGTACAGTTTGTATGTTACATTATTAATATCTACCGTGTTCTGAAGAAGCTCCCTGGTAACTAAGGGGAGCGAAACGTTAAATTTGAATAGAAAATTGTCGAAAGAACGAAGTGATCTGATTGAAATATCGTTACACTCGACATACGAGAAATGCCTGCTATATTTAACATAGTAGGTATATTTTTGTCTTGGAAGGATATGGAATCGCGCTCTGAGTGTTTGACCTCTCCCAACGTCGAAAGGAACCCCTGATGTATGAATCTATGCCAAGTGAGCCTACTGACCTATAATGGGCGAAGTGTTAGTTTCCGTGTTATAGTGACAAAGGAATGCAAAGCTGGAGCGACAGCTACAAAGCGTAAAGCTTAGGTAAGTACTGCTAATATGGAGACAAGCTGTTACCCATGCAATAGCCCCCTCTACAAGTCATTGAAATAGTCCATTTCAAAGGCAAGTGCTAATACAAATGGTTCAAGTGCCGCCGCAGAAGTTGCCAGAACATTGGTGAAAACAACCTTGGACTGTTTTTGGAGACTCCGACTTCAGATTTCCACAGAGTTTACCCCAGAACCATTATTGTAAATTGGTATAAACGGAAGGTAGCGTAGTTTGAATTCAGAGATTTCCTTCCATCATATAGGCTGCCATCTCGGATTGATGAGCTCATCTACCCAAAAGAGAAGTCTCAAGCGCCAGGTAACTCGTCTTCTCTCCTTCTTCTATTAGTATTAGCAGTCCCGCTAAGCTTTCATCTAATCAAGCCAAACGTGCAGTCGAGCAAAGCTATTAGGTATTTAGTTGTCAGAGCTCTTTGGAGACACATGAACTGAGAGTCATGTATTTGGTTGTCAGAGATCTTTGGAGACACATGAAATGGGAGTCATTTTGCAGACTATGAGCGCTTGCCCCACGATCTTTCCTCAACAATGATAACCTTTGGAACTAATAAATCGAGTATGAGTTACGAATTGTAATCGTAAACGGAGCATGGGATGGGATGGGATGGAATGGAAGATACATTTTGGTATGAAAGATGGAAGATGCCAAGGATGAAAAGAAACGGAAGATTTGAATAATGGAATGAAAGACGGTCTCTCATCATTCCTGTGATGACTTTTTACCACGGTATGCAACTTTTGCAAAACAAAAATGCATAAAAGTTTCCGAAAAATTTCTTTGCTTGAACCGAAACAATACATTTACTTTTGTTTTGAACCAGAGTAATTGTCGACTGTTGGCTGTTGCTATCAACAGCTTGTATTATTTTCGTACATTGGTAATTTCACTGTTGTTCAGTCATTTAATCTGCGCTGCATCTCTACTCGTGTTTCAGCCAGTGTGAGAACACTGAAGAATCTGAGAAACACCAAATGTTACATCTTCAAACAAAAACAAAAACTTTTGGATTTTGTGCTTTGTCTTTGGTAGACAGAGAAGTGAAAGACGCCTTTGGTAGACAAATTTTGCTAAGCAATTGAAAATTTTAAATTTGTTTTTTGGCAATTGGATATAATGGAATCGATTCATAAATTTAGTTAAATTCAAATTGATGACGTAGTGTAACGAGTTTGTTGGACGAAGACTCTTAGGTAGTCTCCGAACCCGAGACAGGTCACCGTGAAGCTGATCGACGAAGTGTGAAATCGTCAAAACGCCTGCGCTTGCTTCTCTTCGCACGGCTGTTACCTGACCTTTTTTGCACAAATTCTTCGTTACTAATTGTATTGGCGATACACAGCAACTGAGAGCGGAAATTATGAATGTCACAAACTGATACAGTAACCAAATGGAGTGACGCGGCGGCGGTTTCAAACTATTTTCCTCCCAAGTGCTTATTTTTCACGACGGCTTCCATGCGATGACGATCAACAAAAGAGAACAACCTATCCCACTTTGATCTACGTTGGTACCTACAAGCTTCTCCTTTAAGATAGTTTTTCGACTCAAACGTACAAGTTTACAAAAACTAAGCATACGATCATTCTTGTTTCGTGTCTACTTAAAAACAGTGCAAGTGCGTGATACTGAAGCAGTTGCTATTGCATCGCTTGAGGGCCAATCTTGCAAATGGTACGACTGATAACTGATAAGCAACGGTACGGCAAGTGCAGCGAACATAACAACACCACAACGCAGGTTCAACTCACGCACGGGCTGCTAGAGATGAACAAAGTAGAATTTTGAATCTTAGATTCGCATCTCTGAGATATTAGAATCTTCTGTATCTGTATCTGTATCTTTTTTATTCATGACCACCACCATTACACACGACACTGAACAACAATAATAATGAGAGAAATGGAGTCAAGAAAAGGAAGAAGCGACACAACGTCAGACGTTAAAACATGCAAATGAAAACAGTGGATCCATAAAACTAGAGCAATAGTTGCATGGCCGCTGAATCTTAATTGCGAATATTTATCGGGTGATTGGATTCGAAAATAATGTGATAGGTAAGTAGATAAACAGCACACTGAAATTAATTTTTACAGCAATCAAATTTCGTTTTGTGTTAGTGATGTACAAAAAGTAATCAAATCGTTCTTTGCGGTGACCACTCTGTAAATGGCGGCGAAACAACAGAAAAAAAGAAACAAGCTTTTCCTAAATCGCGATAATGAATAAATTACAACTATTTTGTTCGCGACTCTGTGAAATACAAAAATGAACAGCTATAAAAAACCGCAAAAAGAGAGCAACGTTTGTTAGTTTTGTGTGAGGGCGCTTGTGCGATCATGCAAATTGGAGAAATTGAAGAGAACGCCGAAAAATATACAGAGTAGACAGAAGAAAAAAAAGAAACATTAAATGACATATGAGAAAAAAGTTAGCTTTTTATTTGATCAAGGCCAGTGAAAATTCTTTTGCATTCTCTAATTGCTGATAGTGTTATATCGTAATCATAGTGATAATCCCAGCCACTTCCGCCTCTTCAGAACGCTCTTTTCCTCAACTGGCTTGACAGTTGGAAAACTTCAAGCAAGGCTAACTGGCGAGCGCGTGGAGGCTCTCAATCTACTGCACTGCAATCCTGCCGTTTTAAAGATGTAAAAAGTTTGTTCAATAAATCTTTCAAGCTAATGCATTGGTGTACTTTTTTATTTAGCTAACTTGAATTCTAGAATAGGATCGGAAATTCTATATTCGGATAACTAAAATAGAATGATTCTAGAATACTTCATTATTCTACACTGTTCATCTCTACGGGCTACGCAACAGACTATAAATTTCGAGCGCCAGATATTACCAATATTGTAACAATATTTCCACGTAGTTTAATTTAAAAACTTAAAATTCTTTATATAATATTAAAATTGGCCTTCGCATTCTACGAGACCAAATTATTCTCAAAATTTTCAGCCGGAGCTGAATTCTTTTTAGAGATGTTTTCTTTGCACTCGGTCACACGGTAAAACCATGGTGAATTTTGCTATAAACAAGACTGTCATTGAGAGTGCAGAGGGTTTAAGAAGTTGCGCAAATGTACAATCCGTAGAACATCTATGTATGTCTGGCAAAATGCAGAAACAAATAATTTATTTGCAACGTTCATCTGAGACTGTCATCAATAAATAGTGCAAACTATTAATAGTCATTAAAAAATCGTTCTGACACGTTTTGTGGGGCTGTTTATATCGAAGGCTATTGTCAGTTTATGAAAAACTTCGGAAAAATTTTTTTGACGAAGATATATCTGTTAAATTTTTTGCTTTCAATTAGAAATTTGTTTTGCAAGTTTTTATCAGCCATCATCAAGCGACAGTCATCTGCAAACAATGTGGTGTCTAAATCGGAGACCAACCGACAGCATTACTGTACACTAACATAAGTAGCAGCGTAAGCCGAGATCCTTGCGCACCCACTCACGTAACTTGTGATACTTTGCGTGTGAAGACATCGATTTACGGACATCAGTACAAAAATGTCGACTCATCAATTGACTAATGCCTACTACACCTGACTCGAAACCTGTATGTAAACGCAGCTTTAGTCACGTTTGAGCTACTGAGTCATTTCACGTTTTTATTTTTTAAAATTACTCTGGGCTACAAAAAAAATCAAAGCCAACACAAAGCAGTATAAATGATAATTATAATAGGAACTTATCGTTATTTTCTTTCGATTTCGATGGCGGCAAGACTCGTCTTGAAAAAGAAAAATATTCACATTTTAATTTTCGTAGAAATTAGGCTAGCGAGCATGAGCTACATATCCAGGTAAAAGTTGAAATTAGCTTTTGTAAACCAAACAGGTGAGTCGTAATCAGTGGTGAGGCCACAGCTGTGTGACATCAGCAATAAGATGCTGTAAGGGAGGCGGTGTAAAGCCACTTTGCCTACTTGGTTCTGCCTGTAACCCTAAAAACTTCACAGCAAATCTAAACACGTGATGCTTTTTGTCAAGGTTTTTAATTTAAGTATGTACTTATGGTCAGAGAATAGAGCACAATACAATTATAACTGCTTTATCATATAACGTGACAACATTTAAAAAAAATCCGAATAACTTTGATTTCATAGACGATCAACTTTCCATTGAAATATGAATTTTTCAAACATAACTGATCTACAGAATTTGACGTGAGTATGATTTTATGATCAAGTTATAAAAGGAGCAGCGTTCCAACCTCTCTCAAACGTGTAAACAAACTACCTTGCTCGTATAAACTATTTTGCCTTTTGGTCACCTGGGAACCAGTTTTATTAAAAATTCTTTTGTTGATTTGGAATCCTCTTCAAAGAAAATTCATAAAAATAGCTTTTGGTGGGTTTGGCTTATGAATTAGTAGTATTTTAGGGTATTGATTTTAACAGTTTTCTGATTCATCATGCGATAAAAAACACCAGCAACATTTGCTCTCTTTTCTGGAATAATAGCGGCTTGATCTGCTCAAACTATCATTTTTTCCTAAAGCCAATAATCTTATATCAAACTTTACAGTTTTTTTTCTTAGATTACTCGAGTTTCCTTTTACTCAATCAGAAATTGTGGTCTCCGCTGTTATTCTCATTACTTTTTTAGTAGTGGGGCTTGTGGGTAATGTTCTCACGATTGCCGTCATAACAAATTACACGAAACTGTAGTAAGTAAATTGTAGACTTTTTTTACCTTAATATACCGTTAACGTTCGATTGTAGATGTTCCACATTTGGCGTCACTTTCTGCAAAGGCAGTGCATAAAAGAGTCGGGGCGTTAATGCAATATGTACGGAACCACTGCGTCTCAAGCAGTGCCGGCCTAGCTGTTGAAGTGAAAAACGGGTGTGGGCGTTACGTTATTGCCTTCTTTCGAAATTCCTCAAAGCTTAACTAATTGTGCGGTAGAGATTGAACCCATACCGATACAACACCAAAACTGTTCGAGACGCAGTGCTCCTGCCATTTCTACCCACGGGCAAGCTATTACATTACTCCCACGGCATCCTGCTAATAAAATCAGAACTGATGAGCACTGCAGTTTCACTTATCGTTTCAATTTATTTGATTTGTCTCAATTCATGCTGTTTAAATACCAGACACCGCACGAAGCAACTGGACAAGACATTTTTTTGTGACTTAATTACTTGATTGGAAATGTAATACAGTGGTCACCGTTTAACAGAGCATCGGTTTATAGAGAAACCCGCTTTTTGGAGCAGTTTCAGATGACAAGAAATGGTTCCTATCTTTTCCGGTTATAAAATTCTCCGCTTAGTAGAGCAAGCCACCGCTTTTTAGAGCAGCTTTGTTGTGATGAACATGAGGCAGATGTAGGGTGTCAGGAAGAAAACGAGGAGGTGACCCCTCCATCTCGTCGTGATATGCTGCTTGCAATGCAAACTTTAAGGAAGGCACTGCTTTTTTGCAATGCTGATCAGTGGTCATTGTTGTGTAAGCTTGACGATGATGTAGAGCAAGCTACAAAACATGAAGTAAAACAATCAAAAATTGAGCGGTTCTTCTGTGCTGCTGAAGCTGAAGAGCAGCAATAGTAAACATGTTTAACATGTACTGTACTGTGAACTTTTTATGTTGCTTTACACACTGTGCAAGATCTTAAAATGCAATAAAATACAGTGCCCTGATATTGGCATGTGTGTTGGTGAACTCCCTAGTGTAAATGACACCCTATTTTCATGGCCAAAACGTTCTCCTCTGATTATAGAGCCACCGCTTTTTAGAGCAGGTTTTGCATTCCCAAGGGTGCTCCATTAAGCGGTGACCACTGTACCAATAAATAAATGTGTGCATGTATTCATGCACTTATCAGCATCAAAAAGTAATTAAAAAATCATGTAATTGCATTTCTATAAATGATAGCCATTAAAGACTACTGCTCTTAACTCATTGACAAGCTTTGACCAGCTAACGTGCTTATGTTCAGTTTGTTTCCGTTTCAGCCAGAACATCTTCCTCAACTTCATCCTTTCTCTCTGTGTGTCAGATCTCATATCGGCGCTGATCAGTTGGTTGTTCCTCTACCGAAGGACTTGGGGATTTAATGACTGGCGACTTCCGAGTTTTTTATGCACGGTCAGTAAAACACGAGAGGTGAAGAATATGATGTTTACTCACCTTATGCTTGACTTACTGTCCTCTCGGGCAAGCCTTAATCGTGGTCAGTTTCACAGTTTGAATTTAAGTAGTAGAGACTTACTGCCAGTCCTTGAAGCATGCAACCTTTGTTTTTCGATTATTTACCACTCCAACATTTTTCCTTCTTTTGGCAATATAGCTTGTATTCAACTGCTAATTAAGCATCTAGTAGAAGCATTTTTAATAATACCTTTTGGCTGCAATTCTTTTATGTATTTAGTTGTACTGGTCGCTTGATTTTCTCACTTCTTTTGTGACTGCTTGTCATATTTTTTCCTTTTCGTTACTCCGTTTAATATCCATCAGGAATCATCAGTTTTTCAAAAGAATTTCTTTACGAGCTGCAAGGGTAAGTTTGTAGTCTTGGCTTAATTACAGTAATTGAACAATGCTCAATAGCTTCCTTTGGTTGGTATGATCGCAGGTTTAACACTTCAACTTCGGTGTAGCATTTGTTGTTGTTGTGATTACTCCTCCTCTTTCTTGGGATGGAGGTACGACACAAACGACAATTTAGGTTCATGCCTTCAACCTAATTAAAAACAGGCTAGGGGAAAAATGGCAGCCCATTTCGAACCAGTCATGAATCATTGGTGGCCCCACCCCAACAAGGCGGACTGCCACTGGTGGGTACCCAAGAGTCGCCTTTTACAACATGCTGGGTTAGCAACTTCACAATTGTAACCCGGTGAAGTACGGGTAGGCCACCTGTCTGCCACATAAAGGTGAAGGCGTCCACATAAAAGTGCCTTGCCCAAGGACACATCAAGCAAGCTTCCCAGCTTGTTTTTCACACCATCCCTTTTTTATGCTGAGCACCAAGCAGAAAAGTTGTGAATACCACTTTTTAAAATTCTTTTGGTATAACTCGACTTAGGGAATGAATCCCAGATCTACCGACTACGAAGCGGACGCTCTAATCACTACGCCATCAGCACTTCGTTGTAACCAACTCAGCATGCGTTTCCTTTTCACGCAACGGAGAAATTAAGAGGAATGACGTGGCCATTGGCAAATTAGTCAATGAGTAGTCAACCATAACAGCAAGTAATCACAAGGATGTCACAATGTTTTACAAACTGAACTTGTCTCTGTTGACCCAATCTTTCTTCCTGCCTGAAGAAAAATGGGAAACGTTTAAGGTGACCCATCTTTTTGAGGCAGAATTTAAAAGATTTTGAATAACATTTTTAATCACTGCTTATTCGAACATCGAAGAATTCTTTCACCATGAGTTTTTAAACACATTTCCTTTTACCACCCCATAAAGATTGAAAAAGTATGCATACGAAAAAGGAGGAACGATTATTACGGCTTAGAAAAACGGTGGATTCAGGGCTCAAGTTGTGACAGACTGCGAACAGCACATATACCATATAGATCAAAAATATTCTAAAAACAACGACAATTTCGTTTTTTCGCAAAAAATATCATCATTCTGCATTTTTCTTAAACAAGTCGTTATTTATGTGCTATATAGTTTTTTTACGAAGCACCAAAATTTTAAGATGTTTGCAAAACTTCATCTCTAAACGCCCCCTAGTAAAATATGATGTCACTTGGTAACATCAAGTTTAGAGCTGCCCGGCTATAAAATTAAAATAAATGATCGCTGTGTTTTAGATTTGGATTGCGTTAATATGGTTCATTTGTCTCTGTTGCGGCATGATTCCTTCGCTTTTTATTTTTGGAGTAAGGCCACCCGACGAAATAACAGACGGAGAAAATTTAAGATGGCCTGCTTGTACTATTCTATCTGAACAGTGAGTAAATCTGTGAAAAGCTTTTTTGTCTTTTGTAAGAAGGGGCATTGTTATTTAACAATGGTGTCGGTGAGTAAATCATCAAGTGCAACAAGCCGGCACACTGTTCAAGCTTGAGATGGACCCACTATAACTTGGTTTGCATATTAAGTTAGAATAACAGAATAGCAAAAAATCTCGTCCGCAACCGTTGCTCTCGCTCGGTACAATAATTTACAGTTTCTCCGATATTCGATTTTGATAAAGGCACGCTAAGATATTTTTTCCACTTTACCGTATTGTCCTTGGTGACGCGGACGTTCTCAGAAACTTGTTTAGCCGGAGGAGTATAGAAATATAGGCTGCTCTAATTTGTTTTACATTTTTCAAGTTACTTCCCGTATAAGCGCGTTTAGGATGGGCTATTTCGATTTTTTAAATTTCAGTGGGCCTCCTTGCTCCCTGCCTACCCTTTTGTGTGATAGAGATAGGTTGTTTCGGTAGTCTTGTCAACTCTTGCCAATGCAGTCGCATGTGCTAGTGCTGAAAATACAATATTCGTTACTCGAAACTATCTCTAATTAGAAAACTGGCAAACGCACGTCATGTAAATAATGGCTCCATGATTTCATGGTTCCACGTGGACATCTCTGGATATGTTCAAACAAAGAATGGATCTACTTTGTAAACAAAACTGAAATGCATTGGACTGAACCGAAGAGAACTGAGCAAACTGTACCAACTGAACCGAAATCACACTAGCTATGCTATAGGTTTTTTGCACCACAAAATATTTAAGGAAAAAATAATCAATTATCAACTGCGAAATGCCAATTAAAAATCTGGAAAAATTGATTTTCGCAAACAAGTTAAAGTTGAACTGAAAAATGTTGAAATCAGAAGCTTGAAATGTGCACTAATTAACTGAACAGCGCAAACCAAGGAGATCAAGCGAGGTTGATTAGAAAGCGCAGTAACGCTAAGGTGATAAATGATAACTAACACCAAAAAACGTAACTAAAGAAGCGGGTTCAAAACCGTTACAACTCCGTCAAATGCTAACGTGCGTGTTGTTGCAAACGCATGCTATTGTATGTACCGCTAAGCCGGTAAGTGCCGCCGTTCAGAGGTAAATGTAAATTGATTAACCAACTAAAGAATTTATTTTGGTGAAAACCAGGAAAACTGATTATTAATCACGCAGCCTAACTATAAACTGTTCAATAAAACAGCTTAGCGTTATAAAAAGCTCCACAGGCTTTATCGAAAGTGTCACCAGGAGTAAATTTGAGGTCAAGTGTTTTTAAACGGTTTTTGGAAAAAAAATCCTACCAATTTTTAAGTTTCTCAATCTTTCATTATTCAAATTATTCAAAAACCTCTGAAACGTGACTCTTTTACTCCAGTTTAGCTATGATTATGGTCTTTATGATAAACTTCCTGTTAAATATTTATAAGAAGATGATTATTTTAGATCGAAAGGCAATTATCAAGCGGACAGAGCACGTAACGAGTAAACGCGGTTGTTTTGTTCTGCTTTCATTAAAATTCCCTGCCTGGTAGCTTGATCCCCTGATATCTGGAAGTAACCTAGCAGTGCCATGAGATTCGTGATCATATAGTATTTCTAAGCCGCTTACTGGCGTGTACTGGAATTGATTTTTGCTATTCTTTTTTAGAATATCATTTTACTCAAACTTTGCAATATATGGATTCACTTTTTTCCTTTATATACCCATGATTGGAGTATTGGTAACTTGCTTGATAATTATTCGTATTGTTTACTCTCGCTCCAAAAAGGCAATCCATTCGACTAAAAAAGCGGGAAAGAAAGAAAAGAAGGCAGCGCTTCAACTTCTACTCATAATTATTTCATTTTTTATTGGATACATTCCATTTACAGGTATTTTGTATTGCGTATTTAGCCTTCAGACTGACAGAAATGACTAACGGTTGTAATTACGGAAAATTGCTTAAAGTTTTCCATTTTTTAAACTTTCCTCTAGATCGCTTATCACTTCAGACATATTTACTTTATGCTACTGAAGAATCCCTAAAGTAGAGAAACAACTGTAAATAAATTGTCTTTCTCAAAAGCGGACCAACGTTGCCGAGCAAAAGCTTTAAATTTGATGAAATTATAAAACGATTTTTTAGGCAACAGCTGCCTTGGCTGAATAGCAAGCCAATGACCATTTTGACGGTATTTTGAGAGATGAAATGTATGGTGTGTAGGTGATATTTAAAACGTAGCTCACAATTCTACCCTTTCAAAATTACTCTAGAACGCCAGCTTCATGAAGATATTAAGACTTTGAAAGTTTTGCGTGTTTTGTCATTTTGCCTAAACTTTTACTCTCCTCTCCTCTTTGGCAAATAAACGTCATTGGTTGCCGGGATCCTTCTTACGTATTTAACTTGAAGCAGTATAAAGAGTGGCGTGGTGCTGCTTGTATGCATAGGGTCATATTAGATAATTGGCTTCGGTAATACAAAGAAATGGAGGAGGAAAAAGAAAGGATGGAAAAATGAGAGAAAGAATCGGGAGGGAGGGCAAATGATAAGGGAGGTGGAGGTTTAATCAAAGGTAACTAAAATTTTCTAAAAATCAATTAGGCGTCAAAATGATACATTAAAACGTAAATACGTAGCATTGGAAAGGGATTTATCTTTTTCTTATTTTTCACATAGATTTTTAATAACTCATAGCAAGGGGGCACAAAGTGCAGCCCGCGCAAAGAAAGTTTTTGCGGCTCGCGACTAGTCTCGTGACCATCGTCTGTAGCAAAATTTTCGTTTAGAATGCTGATTTTGCTTTTCTAGATATTGCAATCCTAATTTAGGCCAGCTGAACCCTAAAAATAGCCCTTTTGCGGCCCTGTCAAGACTTGAGTTTAGTGAAATGTGGTCTGAACCGTAAAAACTTTGGGCATCCCTGAGCTATAGCTTTCATATTTTTCAGTGTACGAATTTTGGTCTTTACAAGAATTGCCGTCTACTCTTTACCACCACAAAACGGAATCTTGGTTTGCAATGATTCAATATATTTTTCTCCGCTTTTCTGAATGCTTAAATCCATTTTTCTACAACTTCAGCTCCACAAATGTCCGTTCACATACCAAGAAATTTGTGTTGGAAAAAGTGCTTCAAAAAACAGAGAGTATTGAAATCTTCGAAAGCAGAACAAAGCCTGTGCCCATATCTGAATCGCCAAAAAAGATCGACATCTGACTACAGCACGACAGATAAATTATGAAAAAGCAGTATTTGAAGGATGGACGTTGTATCTGTACTTCCAAAATACACCTGCAATTTAGAATTAGCTAAATTTGTGAATTCAAATCATTTTAAAAAGACTCCTGATTCCATGTTTCTTGCTTAAATGAATTTATTCAAAGCAAACCAACTATCCTGGAAAGCAAGATAGCCAGTGGTAACTAATCGTCATTATTTTAGACAGCAAATAACAAAGTCTTAGAACAAAATTGATTTCTTTACAGACTGGGACATGGGGAAGAAAAGGGGTGCGAAAGGAGAGGTTTCTTTCAAAACTCTTCCTACAGATTTTTGATGAGAAAGTCCTTGCAATTGTAAGCATCAAATTTGGGCCACCTCTTACCCCTAAATTGAAGTTGTGGCTACCCTTCTTTTTAAAGGGAAATCAAGCTCTGAATGGGAACAAAGTGCTTGTAAAAAAAATTTACATTATTGCTCATGTTACTATTTATAGTCTTATACCATAGACAACCGCCACTTATTCACGAGTGATACGGCTTCGCAGAGTGCTGACAGAACTCCCACTGCTGCTGACAGTGCCTAGTTCAGGTCCTACAAGAGTGACGTTCTAAGCTACGGTTTATTTAAAGTCTCTAGCTATTAGTCGGTCACCATCCGCACTGAAGAGACTTGATAGGTCGAAACAGTGTCACTATCTGCAGTTTGCTCAACGTGGATCGCTGGTATCTTGTATTACTTTAAGTCATAAAATTTATTGAACAACCGGTGAATCTTCCTCCCAGCTAGAATGCTGAAACGGCTCACCCAAGCACTCCCGAAAGAGGTGACTCTTGGGCTCCCTCCAATGGATGTTCGCTTTGTGAGTCCGGCAATTCGCAAACTTTTCTAAATTGTAATATCGTGGTCTAATTGTCTAAACCAGTGATTTTCGAACTTTTTTTGTAATGGAATCTTTTTTACATTATGTAGAATACAATGGAACTCTTATTTACATTAATACTTATTGTAGCAAAGAAATGTTTTATTTGATAAAGTTAATGCGATGAAGACCTTTTTTCTTCGGAGATTAATCGCTTTGTTGCCCCGATGTAGACACGCGTGCACACTTTTGTTTTCGAACCAAGAAGAAGAATCTTTTTTTGAAGGTGAACGGACTTTCAACATGCGATCTTGGGATGTATTCACAAGATTGGCAGCTATGTTCTCAGTTCAGCAAAATAAAAGTTGCCTGAGTCTGGGTGTAAACTGACAGTAGTGGAAAATTCCTACGCTTTCGTTTCGATGTAGTCTTACGGAATCCCTAACTGGATCTTTTGTAAAAAACCCCTGCCAAAAAAATTATACATAAGAATCCACATTAGTACTAACCCTAATCCTTAATTATGTGGATTAGGGCTAGGGCTAGGGCTAGGGTTAGGGTTAGATTTAAAACGTGGCGAGGGGTATTTTTTCTCAAATCTCACACTTTTGCATTACTGGCGGGGACTTTCTGCAAAAGATCCCCTTAACCTTGCGTCACGGAACCTACTTTGAGAATCACTGATCTAAACCATTTTAATTTATTTGCGCTCGTTGTACGAAGTGTTGTATATCAATTTATTGCTTGCAAATCGTTTATCTCCACTTTTAGCGTAAACAAACGGGTAAAACGTTGACACGTCGCAATCGCGACCTGTGCTTTTTGGTTCGAGACTAGCACGAGAGAGCGTGTCATCTGTGCTCCACAAGGTTACGGTGATTTGACTTTAGTTTCAATCGCATTTCGTAGCTGATTTTGTGATTGCAAAAATAGGCAAAGCGTTTTTGTACTACAGCTGTTACTTAGCAAAAACGTACAGCGTTTATTTACAGCATGTCGGACAGTTGTTCTATTACTTGAATTTGACAAGTTACTGCGGGCCAGTACCAAGGTAGAGACGTTATAGGCCGCTAAGAGATCAGCAGATCATTATCGAATCTCGTACGACCTACGCCATCTTTACTTATGTGCTGATCTACAGTATGAAATTGGGTTCCTTCTTTGAATTTTTTCAGCATTTACCTACTTTGGCGCTCCCTAAGATTGCTAAAAGTTCCTTATATCTTGCGAAAACATGTTCAAAAGTTGAGATTGCTCTGTGTATTTACATGTATTTCTTTATTTATATTTTATTTTATTTTCCATATTTATCCTCCATTCACGAGAAAGCGAATTGGATTGCTATATTTTGGACGGGACGTCTGCATTCGCTTGGGAGTAGCCATTTTCGAGGTGTCTGGGCCACCTGCCTTCAAAATAAAGGTGGGGGCGCCCCGTTAAGTGCCTTGCCCAAGAACCGGTTTGTGTTCCACAACCTCCCCTAAATGCCGAGCGCCAAGCAGGTAAGCTGTGGATACCATTTTTTAAAGTCTTTTGATATGATTCGACAAGGAGATTGAACCCCAAGTCTACCGACTGCGAAGCGGACGCTCTAATCATTACGCCATCACGTTGGTGTAATTTCAGTTTTACGAAAACAAATTAAAGAGCAGAACGTTTGTCATCAAAGTTGAAAAGAATCAAACAGGAATCGAGGAGCACAAGCGCTTAGGAAGGCTCAAATATCTAAATCTGATGAACATAAACTTCTAAAATAAATTGACATGAACCATGCTGTTGATCAATTCGCTCGAGAAAAACGCAGAAAGCGTGTACTGTCGTAAGTCAGGGCATTTATTGAAGCTTAAAAACTAGAAATTTATGGCTATATTTATTAAAAGTTATCATGACAAATAAGATATCCAAATGTTTTGCTTCAGCATCGTAGAATTGCAATTATTTTTTCGTAGGCGAGTTGTTAAACCAGTTGAATATTTAATAGCCCGCATGATGACATTAAAAATGCCCAAAAACGGTGACTTAATAAAATGCAAATTGTATTGTTTACGTCGTCAATTGAATCAATCCGCATTTATTGTAAATCCAAACCGCTCACGTAAAAACTGCGCGTTTGACACAACCGACCTTTTTTTGTGCGCCATTTGCTTGAACTGTAGTGTGTGATGAACTTGAACTTGCGTACTTAGGTCAGGTAATGTTGACCAGTGGTTTCCGAGCAGGGCGGCCGATCACCCTAGAGCGGTGATTTTCAACGTGTGGGTCGCGTACCAAAGTTTGGTCCCATGAAAAGTTTTTGGGTCGCTTGATTGTGTGGGAAAGCATTAGTTTTTATTTATTTTTTATAATGTCTCACTGTTGCACTTAGATATAGCCGGGGGTAAAATGGTACCACAAATGACCATTGCAATATAAACATGTAAATAAAATATGAACTTCATAAATCATTTTTTATTTAACATTGCTTAGCTAGTGTGCTAGGGACATTTTCAAATGAAAATAGTGAACACATCTTGCGTTTTTGGCTTGAAATTGATTGTGCTATTAAAATTGAACATGGCGCTTTTTCTGTAGCATGTTGCCTGATTGTGCACTTTTAATGAAAAGGCGGAAAAATTTTCGGCGCCCGATTACATCTGTCCTAAATTTTCGAACCCCACCCTTTTAGTATGGGGTACGTAAATGCTACCACTTCCGTATTTCACCATATGTAGTCACATCAGATGTTGCTTAAATCAGATAGTAAAAAATAAACATTGTTTGACACTCAAAATCATTACAAGCCGGTCTGCTGTCACGCCGCGTTTCAAAGACCGCAGACTCCTGATACACCTTGTAATTGCTATAATCATTACTACATTGATTACAGTTTTAATGCTTTGTATTAACTGATTATGTAGTTTTAAGTTGATAAAAAGCATTGATGCAATAGTTGTGACTGCTGCTATCCCAATCACACGTTTAGGAGAAAA
This sequence comes from Trididemnum clinides, assembly GCA_963675345.1. Lineage (NCBI taxonomy): Eukaryota > Metazoa > Chordata > Ascidiacea > Aplousobranchia > Didemnidae > Trididemnum > Trididemnum clinides. Next base: position 27,415,707 of record OY776293.1, read on the forward strand.
GTCTTAGCGCCATCCTTGATGATGGAATCAAATTTAATTCAAACGCAAAAAAATCCGATTGATCACGTCAAATGTTGTCGACACTGCAACAGGTTTCTTAGAATAATGAAACAATTATAAGCAAATAGCCTAACCTCACTCTTAATTTAGATGCAAAATATAGTAGAGAACATAAAATGAATAAAGTGGAAAATAGCGATGGCATTAAGCTTTAACAATACGACCTTAAATTACAATAATTCTGCGAGAATTGCAGAGAAGGACTTTACTTTATAAACAGTTAGCTTATTGCTTTTTAACTGAGATTTGCCACAATAGATGTACGATATTATCACTGGTACTATCATTATAGTTCTGATTCATTCACAAATTAATTAACAAGAATTACCAGATAAAGTAACAATTAGCACTCGTCGTTGACCAGAAATTCGGTAGCCTATAATAAATATACTTATTGACTGTATGCGACTTCCCGAAACGATTCAAACTTTATAGCAGAGATTCACACCTTGACCATATTTTTGATTTCGAGAAAGACCTGAAATGACTGAGGTGCGGCAGTTTTATAGTGCTGCAAATCGAAGAGGTTTTCTCGCGAGCGGGTGGAAGCAGAACAATGAAAACTTCAAAAAATTGGTTATCCTTATTATTATTTCTTGGAATTGCTCACAGCACAAAGACACAAATTTTAAATTTAGGCCTACAGCAGCTATATATGGTTGATTTAGAAAGAGGCCTCGCAATTTTACTAGGGTGAGAATCAGTTTTAATTAAAATTTTCATGAGAAAGATTAAGTTTGTAACAATAGCAGATGGAGTAAAAAATTTAGCAGTTATATATAATTGTTTGTGTTAAATCGATATATAGGTTGTATTGATATATATATATAACATAATATGATATTGATTGATATATATAATACTTAGGTTGCAGTGAAACCATTTTGGGCAAATTAAGAAAGTAAAATTTTCTTAAAAATCTAAACCAACGCGGATTAAAACATGATTTCTTGGTTGAAATTTCAAAAATTTGACCTTTGCCAATTTTTTTCTGGCTACGTGCTCGCTGTTGCGTAATAATCATTGCATTGGTGGGACGTTGTAACTCCGAAGCATGTCTGAACACAACTCTATTCATAACCGCAGAAGTTTTTCTATGCCTGGAAGATAAAAATACTAATAATACTTTATAAAGTTTTTCCTTTCCTTTTTCTTATCATCTGAGAATGGAATTAAGGTTGCTAAATTTATCTGCATGAAATTAATCAAAATAAGCTAGTGCAACTTAAAATGCAAAATTTATGTAAAAAATCTAGAAAAGCGTGCATTAGAATATCATAATTTTTGTCATACTTTTCTTCAGCGCACATTAAACTTTCTAAAAAAAATTCCTCCACCAAATTTTGTTCGGCTTCAGCCGTGCTGTTGCGTAACAAATATAATTGCGTAAAGATAATATCGTGACTACTGTTGCAGCAAGTTTATTTATTTCGGTTTTGTCTAGTATCAAAGCAGAACCAAGTTCTTTATTGTGTTTCGTTTACCTTGTATGTCTTGACTGGCGCGCTTTCTTGTTTAAGCATGGAGCTTTTTAGTTTCCTTTTATTAGTCGTTTTTCAATTATTATCGCCCATTTTAGTTCTACATATGTTGCAGTTTGTACCTTTTTTATTTAATTTTTGGTTGAAGTTTGTTCTGCCTGCTTCTAAACAAGTACGTAAGTTTTTGGCGTTATTTTTTAACGTAGAAAAGCTTTGTGTGGATGTTTGGTTTCGGAAAACCGTTGTTGCTTCATTTTGCGAATTAGTTTTGCGGATTTGTATTACTGTTTTAACAATTGCATTACTTTCTGTCCGAGAATATCGACGCGTGTTTCTTAAAGAGGAAGTTCAAACTCGAGATTTTGCGCCGCAACGTTGAAAACTTTACATCCATTTTCATTTTTATATGAAAAGTTTTCACAACATGGCTTTTAGTACTTTAATCATTTTCTCGGGTTGCTAGACTTTTTTGAAAATTAAGTTTTAGAAAATTTGGTTCGCTTTGAAAAAAGGTTGGAAACCACTGCCCTAGAGGAGGTAAAATTACATTTTAGGAAAGGTGAAAAAAGGCTTATAGAAAAGGTTGAGCTTGGGCAAGGCCGGTTTTTTACTATGGTGGTTACTAACCGAAAGGGAAAACTAACCTTTTGTGGTATGATGTGTGATTCACATTGCTGAACATTGTATCAAATTTTTTCCTATTTTCAGGTAAATTGCCGGGCAGTGTTCCTAGTGACATCACACATAACATAATGCAATTTTTTTACTGTTAGTGTTTGCTGTGTCGCAATCACTGTGCATATAAAAGAGGCCACGAATAACTTCAAATTGGGCAGGGGAGGCGACATATTGAAAAGATAGGGAACTATTGATGTAGACTCAACATCGATCTGACCTATATTTGCAACATTTATGAAGATATCGCAGTGGTCGTATATTATTGTGCCCCGGTTTTAAAAACTTTTACATCCGCACATTCTCCCATCTCTAATGTTAACGAATGTGGTATAGAAGTCGTACACAAACAGTCAGTGAGAACATTTAATTAGGATCAATAAATGCTACGGACCCAGCGTTGACTAAATCCGGTCCTGCTTGTCGGTGCCGCACTAATGCGGCTCTCTGCAGTTTGCATTTATGACTGATTTGCAATGGATAGCCGCTTTACCATGGCGTAATTTCAACTAGATTTACAATACAAACCTGGAAAATCGTTTTCTACCGCGCTTCCATCCTGAAGCAGCGAATTGTGATCATAGTTGATTGACGGCTGTTAGTAAGGTGTGAGCTCAAGTTGAATAACCTCATTGACTAATCCGAAAAAATGCGATGCAGGGCTACAGCTTTTGATAAGTTATCGCTAGATTGTAATAACAATTACAGTTCAGTAACACTATCATTTTTTTCAGTGCTGTCAGACAATCAAAAGCACTCGTTTCTGCAGCCACTGGCACGTACAGCAGAGAATGAATTGTCACCACTCACAAGCCTTGTTAACTGCCCATTTCATATATTAGGACATTTCACAAAATTTGAATTCACGATGCGTAAATAAGGACTGTTCAGAATGAGAAAAAAATTGAATTAGGGTCATTTTGAAATATTATAGTGAATCAAAAACAGCCATTACTGTACAGGGCAAACAAAAAATATTAAAGTTTAGAAGGGATGTGGTTGAAACTTCACAAGCACATGGAGAAGAGGTATAAAAAGCAACAACTTTTCTTAACAACGCGTGTATTTTTTACCTTATTGTGTATGTGCTTTTGTTTTTGGTGGCTTACTCACTCTGTTACACTGTTTGTTGCTCGTGATTTTTACTCGTTCTCCTGCATTGTTGAATGTTGCATATTTTTCCAAACAGTCAGTTAGCATTTTGACAAAAAGTTATTTGGTAGTTGGTAGCTTCTAAATGTTTCTACTTACATTTTTTGTTTGCTTACCATGCAGTTTGTAAAGCTTTGTCATAAAGCCACTCAAAATAAACCTCTTTGTATTGCCGTAATTATCCGTGGACGCAGTAAATATTGCTGTTTGAGGGAGCTTCAGTGTGTTCAAAGCGTAACGTCTTATTTGTAGACCCCGACATTTTTGGATTAGCATCACAACAAGAATCAGAAAGAACTTTTTCAGAGATTATTTTTTTTGGTGAAAATTACTCCTCTATCGTATAGAACTAAGTTTTTGAGAAAGACTGAAGGAGTGGTCTGAGGAGTGATTAAACTATGTTAGCCTTCGATTTCTTTTTTAGAACAACCCCTCCCAGAAGACTAGATAACTAAAGGTGTAAAAAATGGTGCAACAACGCAAGACTGTATTTTGCTGCCGAGCCTGATGTTTTCTATTGATCTTCAATTTATTAATCTTCAAGAGCGTAAAAGTGATTATTTTACTAAAATTCAAGCTGTGCAGCGACCATCGGTAGCTCTAATTCCCTACGTCATAATTAATCTCAACAATTTGTTAGGCCTACTTATTTGAGTGAAGATATTTTTGAAGTAAAGCAAACGCTTTCATGACAATATTTACCAGCAACCAGTATTTTTTTTTTCAATAAATACGCTAGTGAATTTTGGTTGCTGTTACCGTTTCGGTCAAGTGTAGTGAAGCATGGTTTTTAACCAGTGGAATGGTGCCCGTGAGTGTGAATCTCAATCACCAAGCGTTTTGCAACAACATAAGCCCATCTACAACCTCCTCCAACTTCAAATTACGTACTGGTTGCATATATTCTTGCTTCTGTAATAAAGTTTTGGCCAAAGGCATTGTTAAACAACCTCTTTTGCTTTCATTAAAACGGTCGGTATATGTTTCGAACTTTCACTTTACATTTTCAGCTTGCTTTAGCAAGCCGCGTCACCTGTAGCGCACCACGGCAAATCGATTGAATGTTCTCCGGACAACCGCATCGTAAGCAATCAGCGTTTTTATGCTTTGTTAATGTTTACGGCACACTTAGCACTAGTTTCAAGGGTTGATGACAGGAAGTGCAACACATTCAGACAGTGCCGTGGCAAGGCACACGCAGTGTGTGCAGTTCGCCCACTGCTGCCTTTAAAAGGGCGCAACTATTTTTGACTAAAGAGATCGGCCAGTTTTGAAAAGTTTGTCTCAAAAAAAATCTTTTCTTCTTTTTGGACGGAAAATAGACATTTTCAAAGAGTTGTCTTAAAAAAAAAAGAACTAACTTTTGTCTTGAGATAAAAAATCGGTTGGTACCCCTGATACAAAACAAATTGTTACGCCTGTGAACACCAAAAGTCAATTTTACGCCTTTTTTCCCGTGATTCACAGCTCAGATGGGCAGATTCAGTGTATATCCACCACTACCCACTGGCTTTTGAACCAGACTTTTTGCTGAAGCAACGTAGCACTTTAAATTCCGGATGCACTTCTTGACGAATACCAATGGTATTTTAATAAAAATTGTCCTTCAGGCTTTTCGTTCCGAAGCTCGTAACAATACCACTACACCACAACTGCTATTTTCCTATGAACACCAAAACTTGTCAAAAATGGGCGGCAGTTTTTGCTCGTGTATGTGCCAGCCAAAATCCACGCTACGCCACTGCATTCTGATTATTTTCAAGCAGTGGTGAAAAACGTAAGATTTAAGTTATTAAGTTTTCGCTAGGCAGCAAATCTTTATTTCACTGTATTAGTTATTTTTTTCCGTCTTATATGTTAGTTTCAAGTGTCGCCGGCAAGACCCCGTCAGCGACGTCAGGGTTAAGAATGTCTGTGGAGTCAGATACGTCGGCTTTACTGAAGAAGCAGTTGTGAAAACAGCAATGACAGGTTGATAGTTTTTCTGCACAGCCAATTTTCTTTTTATAACCAAGTACATTTTAAAGTTGATCCAGGAAAAACATTACGGAGGGGACAAGAATAATCCTATTTCCATCGTTCCAATCTTTCTATACTTTTAAATAAATACTCCATGAAGGCACACACAGAGAGAGATGCAATTTATTTAATCCAGTTTTGTTTCCGTTTATGGAAATGGCCGGATTCACTTTATGTTACTCAACAATCTATAAACAGCATTTAGGTATTTTGTTCTCTCCATAGCTTTTTTTATTTATTCTATTCAATTTGTTCTTCTACTCGCCTTCTCCACGGTTTTCCACCCCCTTTTCTTTCATTCATTTCAAAATCAAATGTTCTTTTCAAAACATCAACTTTATTTCTCCTCAAAACATATCTACACCGTCCCACACCATTTCCTTAGGCCAGTTTGCCTCCAGTTTCTTTCACAACCCGAAAATGGGTAAGTTGCAGGCTACTCCTATTCTCAAGTAATTTAGCACCAAGTACAGCTCCTACCATTTCATTTTCATTTCTTCTCAACCCATTTATTACCTTTTTTGTGCAGCACTGAATTTTTCATCATCCTTGATCCTCATTTGACTTTTGAATCAACTTTTTTCGTGTATCTTCTTCTTCTTTCGGTATCATGGCTGTTCCAGCCCTTGATGCACTATGATGCTTTTCCAGTTTGTTCTGTTTCGAGCAGCATCCCATAATTGCCCAGGATTTTGGTACAAATGTTTAAAGTTGTTAATAGATGTGAAACGCTGGGCACTCTTTGCACGCTTTCCATGGATTCTACCACTTAGAGCAAGATCTTTAAACTCTCCTTTGCGTATTGCATGGCCGAGAAATTTGAGCTGTTTCTGTTCGATACAACAAAGTAGTTTGCGCTCTCGTCCCATTTTCTGAAAGACTGTCTCATTGGTTTGGAGTGCTGCCCATGGAATACAAAGAATTCTGCGATAGAACCACATTTCTTCTGCTTCTATGTTTTTCCTAATCTTTGCTGTTAAGTGTGCAGATTTCACACATACATGAGAACCGAACACACGATACATTTCAAAAGTCTTGTTTTTAGATGCATGGAAAGCTTGCGATCTCTGAAAATGTTTTTCATGTTGTTGAACCTTGATTTCGCCAGATTTATGCGTCGTCTTATTTCTTTTTCACACCTGGCATCTGAAGTGAGCCAAGTCCCTTACTATAGTTGGCTGTTGTGCAGATCGATAGTTTATCTGGTCACTGCTTTGACATTACCATGACTTTTGTCTTGTTAATATTCAAGTTGAGACCAAACGTTTTACTTGATGATTGAGCAGCATCAAAATTACTTGCAAACCAGCCTCTAATTCAAAAGTACAGCGTCCGCATAACGGATGTTATTTATGTGTCTGCCATTTACCTGAATTCCGTCCTCAATCTCGTCCAGCTCCCTCAGGGTGAATTCGCTGTACAGGTTGAAAAGATCAGGACTCACGACACAGCCTTGACTTACACCTCGTTTGATATCAGTCCACATAGTGAGTCCTTCCGTGAGTTTGATGGCAGCGTTTTGCTCACAATATAGATTACGTATAATGCACAAGTCCTTGTCATCTATACCAACTTGCTTTAGTATTGTAAGTAGCTGGAAGTGGCACATTTTATCAAATGCCTTTTGGTAATCAATGAAGCACGGAAAAACATCTTGCTGGTGTTCAATTGATCGTTCACACAGCCTGAGTATCAGAAAAATTGCATTCATTGTGCCTCTGTCCGGCATGATATTGATATTGTCCGGAAACCATATTGATAAACTGGTATTTGAGGTAGAAGTTTTTTTCTTATGCATTAAAGTATAATTTTCAGTAAAAGTTTCAGAGTATGCGACACTCAACTGATGGCTCTGTGGTTTTCACATTCGAGAGTGTTAGGTTTTTTAGGGATGGCAATAAAAACAGACTTGAGCATTTCAGTGGGTATTTGACCAGTTTCATATATTTTGTTGAAAAGTTTCCACATCAGATCCACACCGTCCTCCTGTAAAGCAATTGGCATCTCAACGACCACCTTATCCAGACTCGCTTTCTCGGTTTTGGAATTTTTCAATGCCCATTGAACTTCTTCTTTTAGTATTGAAGGTCCAGATCCATGTAAGACTGCCTTAACATCATCATTTTCTTCTCTATCATCATGAAATAAAACAGCTATGTATTCCTCCCAACGTTTTCTTATGTCTTCAGTTTCGCACATGATGTGGTCGTTCAATGACCGAATGCTTCTGGATGTTGGTAAAGGTCCTTTTCTGGCTATTTCGCGATCTTTCCTAAACATTTCCTTGATGTTGGTTTCTTTGAATCTCTCAATATCCTGAGATTTTTCTTCTAACCACAGCTCCTTAGCGCATTTACATTGCCTCTGGATTTCCTTTTGTATCCTGCTGTATTTTTCTGGATCTGATGCAGACTCCCTTCTCTTGTGAAAGGATTTTTTAATTTTATTGTTACCCAATTGGTTTGAAAAATTTCATATAAATGTTGTTTTGTATGTATTGATTTCCACAAAAAAAGTTATTCTCCTTTTAAACTACTCACCACCACTTGGATCTTCCTATTCAGCCCCTTTCTCTTAAACGAGTCTTTCCATTTCAAAACTTTTTCTCAAATCCTCTATTCCAGCGCTTTTCCAACTTTTTTATGTTGTGGCACACTAATACATTCTGAATTTGACTGCGGCACACATACTTTATGAAATCGAAAACCTACTTTTCACAAACCTTGCAACGAGAGCTACTTATTCAAAACACTCTACAAGTTTACATATCAAATAACATCAACATTTAATGCATAACACCAGCAATATTTAATGAGAAGGGTGCGATTGCACACTTGCACAAATTGTTTTGATACGGGGTTGAATGTCTGACAATCAAACCCTTAATTCGTGCCCCACACTTTTTAGTCCAGATCTTTGTTTTTGATCGAAGTCAAAGAAGAAAAAGCCGATTCACAAAGGTACGTCGTGACGAACGGCCATAAGACGTGAATGACTTGTTGAAAAAGTTGTGGATACTCATGCCAAACGCTAATCCAGAAATTGCCTAGGTCTATTTCATTGTGATTTAGTTGTAAGGAGCAATCCATGCTTAATTTGAATAGTTGTTCTTGTGCTAACAAGTCAACAATGTTGGCAGCTTTCATCGCAGACTGATTAAACGGATTTCTCACCCAATCATAGTGAGAAACGTCGAGATCAGGAAAGTAATGAGAAAGCCTTTGTTGAAGAAATGCAGGTAATTGCAGATAGACTCTTTCAAAACAGGCAAATCATCAATTTCAGCAACTGCTGCTCCTGTGAGAGGAAACATTTCTAAAATCTCTTTCTCAGCTTTTTTACGCCAACGATTCAGCTTTAGCTGAAATGCACCAAGCTTGTCTGTTGCGGTCAACACAGATTCATTTTTACCCAGCTTCTTGGTATTAAGCATGTTGAAATGACCAAATAAATCTGCTAAATATTCTAGCTTGCTTCACCAGTGTTTGCTTACACGGTGGTGCTTGAAGTTATCCTTCTGATTAGCGAGAAAAAGCATATTTGCTCTTTGAGCTCGTAAATGGGTAGGAAAACTCTACCCGACTCAACCACCGCACTTCAGTATGTAGAAGCAAGTCCTTGTGGTCTGCTCCCCTCTCTTTGCATAGAATTTCAAACACTCGTGACTTTAAAGGGCTGGTTTTAATGAAGTTGACCAATTTTACTGCTATGTCAAGTACTTCTTTAAGCTCATCAGGCAAAGCCTTTGCCATCAGTGCTTCACGATGCAAAAAAGCAGCGAGTAATTTGAACATCAGGATTTGTCTGTTTAACTTTGGAAACAAATCCTTTGCTCTTTCCCATCATCGAAGCTGCACCATCGGTGCAGACGTTTACACAGTTCTTCCACTACAACATTTCTTCCAAAAATTTTGCTCTTGTATTATATATTTCAGCTCCAGTTGACGAACTGGAAGTTCTCGACAAAAAAAAAGACTTTCCTGTATGGAATTACTTCCAATAAATTTACGTTAGCTAGGAGTTGGCATTTTTCTTTTTTATCAGTCGACTCATTCAAATGAATAGAAAAAAACCTTACTTTCTAACAATTTATCTCGAAGCTGCTCCAATATGTCAGCCGCCATGTCGTTTATGCACCGGCTTACTGTGTTGTCAGAAAGTGGAATTTTTTGAATTTCTTTTGCAGCATTTTTGCCTAGCATACTCCGTGCTATTTCCCGACTACATGGGACAACCAAACTCTCCGCGATGGTAGGAGGTTGCTTGCATTGTGCAATTAGTTGAGAAACAAGGAAGCTAGCTTCCATGCCTTTATAAGAAATAGATGTGTAATCACTCAACTGTGTTTACTTTGCAGGTTGGTCCAGCAAACGCGAAAAAAACGACGTCAATTTTTCTTTTAGAGCAAAGTGCTGGCTGCCGAGATCCTTTTTCAGCTTGCTAGGTACCATCGCTTCGTTTGCTAACTTAGTGCCACTCACAAGTTATAGTGGTAGCGGAAGAGTAGCGTCTCCTGTCCAAGTGAAACCATGTTGTAAATAGCTATCATCGTATGGTCGACTGCTTGTTTCTTTTTAGATTTTTAGCTGGTACTCTCTCATCGCTTACGCTTGCATCCTTTCGTTTGCTTATGAAATGAATATATTTATCCATTGCGTTTTAAAAGCTCAATTTTAACTCGTTCGATATATTTTCAAAACAATGCAGTACTAACTACGGAGTACTGAGCTACAGTAGCTGCTTAGTAACTTAACGTAAATACTATTGTGATGTTGCGTACAAAAATTTTACAAAAATTATGCCCATTCATACAATTGTGAGGTCACTATAGCTGTTTTAGGATGTTAGGTTTTGTTGTTTCTGAAAAGTGCGTGAGCAATAGTGAAACAAATAGCTTAAGTTAAGAAGAAAAGTTAAAACCCAAAGCAATGCAACGCGGACCAAAAAGATTTACCCCATAAGGTTTTGTTAAAACATAAAACTTTCGCGGCACGCTTCAGCCTCTTTAGCGGCACACGGTTTGGGAAACACTGCTCCATTCTGTTCCTCATAAAAATTAATAAATCTAAAACAAGCTCAAGGTGGCGCTGTTAAGGCAAACTAGTATATTATTACATAAACGAGCACGAGTTTTCGCGGCTACAACTATCGCTTCGTCAGGTACTGTAACATAGCAACAATTAGAAGCACAAGCTAAAAAACTTACCAGAAAAAAAATACATCAGTGGATCTAGAAATTAAAAAAAAGGCTTCGAGGTCGAATCTAGAAAAATATAAGGCCTCGCAGTGAAACTGCCTCACGCTAAACGTGAGTAAAAGCTGAGCCTCTCCTCGTAGTGAGCTAAAAACCTGAGCAAAATGAAGTACTGACATCTTAAAAACAATCTGCGCCTATGTAGTTAATTCTGTTGCAAAAATGGCATATAAAACTGCAGGTCAAAGAAAACTGCATAAACGCCCTACCACATTAACAGTGAGCAAAGTGACGTAACAAAAAGAAAGGGAAAGGCAAACTTAAGATATGACGTGCATTATAAAAATAATAAAAGTAAAGAAGAGAGACAAAAAAGAGGCGAAACAGAACACAAGTACAAAGCATCAGTAATAATTAATGAGCCATAAAAGAACGATCTTCATTAAATTTCAACCGAATACTGTCAAATTTGGCAATATGCTGTTAATCTTTGATTTCTCGTTTTTGTCGGCAAAATGATCAAATTTTGCCAAAAATTGCAACTTTGACATTGTCAAGAAAATTATTCGTTTGATTGAAATGATTTGCTACAGGTTTATTGCAGTGAAGTGTAATGTCCGAACGGTGACTATTGATGCGTTTTCTTAGAGGTTGCCCTGTTTCCCCAGTATATAGTTTTTTGGAGCAATTTTGCGTCTAACGGCATAAACTAGAGGTGTGCAGCTTTTTTCGAAGGAGGGTCAATTTCTGACTTTTTGAATAATTAGCGGGCCGGTTAAAATTTATGTTCATTCCTAGTGGTGGAGAAAACTTTTTCTTGGAGACCAACATTTTCAAAGCGATATAACAATACTTTCAAATAGAACTCCATAACAAAGATGGTTTGAAAAATTTGATATAAATGTTGCTTTGTAAGTATTGATCTCCACAAAAAAGATTTCTACCATCACATTTGCAATCCTTGCCGCAAGCCACAAAAATTTAGGTTGCTGGCTACAGGTTACATAGCCCTGGGATAAACGTTAGTTGTTTCCTGACAAAATGCAAGACCTAACACCTCTGCACATATCTCAAAAGGTTCAGTTGCCTTTCCTTGTTTTATTGCTTTTATCATTTATGATTTTATCATTTCTTCCGGGATAACCTTTTCAGTAGGTCCGTCAACCGCATTAACTTCCTTCGTAAGATCCCAATCCTTGTTATTTATGATTTCCTCCAAGTGATTTTTCCCATAATCTTCTCCTGGTTTTGGCCTAAAACATAAATCTCAGTCTTTTCTTTCATGTATCTTTTTCGTTGAATATCTTTCCACCTTTTTTATGAACTTTACTGCTATAAAAATGCTATTGGATTTTTCACTCAATTTTATTAATTTTTTTCCAGCTTCTTTTTTATAGAATTAGCTATGACTTTCTTTGAATGACTTTTTCTAAAATGTAACAGAAAATACTTTGGTTTGATCAATCTCCAAAAAATAGGGTCGTCAGCTTTGTTTTAGGAGCAAACCGGGCAATTTAACCGCTTTAAATATTGTGCTCCACTCGCTGGTATAGTTCCTACGCTCGTTTAAACTCCGCTCCCTCCCCAAAAGAAATCACTTTTAAATTTGCTATAGATTTGAAAGTTATTAGGCGAAGAAATTGTATTAAGGAAATTGTAAACCTTGCAACTAATTGGCAAAGCAGCATACGGGCGTAAGGGGCATTAACAATTTATTAAAATGAATGCATTAACAATTCATTTTAATAAATTGTTAATGCCCCTTACGCCCGTATGCTGCTTTGCCAATTAGTTGCAAGGTTTACAATTTTCTAAATTTGCTACTAACACAACAATCTAAGTGTGCCACAGTTTCATTGCTTTGTTTTCTTAAGCCTGCAATGAAAAAATGTGTCGCCCAAGATTCTATTCAAAAGTTTGAGAAAGCAATTATAGGCGGAACACTTTGTATTTTATGAGGAGGAGGATGACTGAAGGAAGGCCTATATTTCCTTTTTTGTTTTGTATACCAACTGCTTGAAAGCAATTGTTTTGCACATTTTGAATAGAAAACTAAGTGAAAGACCTTTTTTACGATCAGCTTTTTTCATAGACATTGCTTTACTTTGGAAATAACATTTTGAAATTTGTTGGGGTATAGGGTGAAAGAAAGGGCTGACAATCTTTTGGGAAAGTTGAAAACAATCTGAGAGGCTGCAGCCCCCTAGACTTCCTTGCTTGACGCTTATGGAAGCAATAATGCTTTTTAGTTATTTTGAGTCTGTTTCATGTTAGCGACGCGTTGAAATTTTTATTGCTACGTAACTAAATAAGTTAAATATATCTATTTGTAGTTTAGCTCGAATGCATTTTACTATTGCCAGCCAATGTTACTAAATTTTCTGTGAATTTAGTGCACGTGCAACCAAATTTGTTGTTATTAGACAAAAAATTTTTGATCATTACACATTGAATTGTAATGATCAACTTGAGTCAAAACTCGTGAATTCTACCTCGTCAATCCTACACATTCTTTTAAATCCTACCTATTTATTTCTCGCCAGTTTGCAAAGTTTCGCTCCGCAAAACGCCCTATTTTGAACATCATGTCCTCCTTTAGTGAAAGAAATAGTATTCCAAAGACGCACAAAAATGCTCAAAGGATTCTCCTGTCACTATTGATCACACATTTCAATTCAAAAACCTACGGTGTAGTATTATTTTTGGCGTTAACTTGGGCTTCAGAGGGAAAAAGGCAGCTTACAATTCGGGCCCGGGATCATTGCAGGGGAATGGGAATTTGTTGACGTAAACCTCTTTAATGATAGAAAGCTTAAAAGCTTATTTTACATAGTTGATCTTCATAGAAAAAGAAAACGTTTAAGTAGAGAGCGAGCAAAACAACGATTTCATCAAGAAAAAACTCTGTAAGACCGAAGTGACCGACAGTTGCTATCAAAAGATGATCTCCGAAAAAAGGTCAAGTTGAGAAAGTTTTACCCCAGTGATTTTATACTTGGATGTTAAACATGTTTGCATCTCTGTGAATCGTTTTTAATTTTGACCCAGTAAGACAACAATTTTCAATCGGAGGAAAATTTTGCACTTTAAGTTTCACGAAAAGGCATTGACTGCAAGTTATAGATGAATTTAATGAAATCTAAAGTAAAAAAATTAATAAAATTTATAGTTCGAAGAAAAAATGCGATAAAACATATCTTGGTTCACTATCTTTGCTATTTTTGAAAATATATTAATGCGGTGAGAATTTTTTCGAGAAATTTTTGAGTAGCGTGGGTGCTGCGCCGTCCTGCTTCACCTACTTAACTTCCGAACTAGGTTATGCAACATATTTCTTTATAACTACATTCACTTTTGATCATTATTGTGTTTTTGAAAGCACTTTCCAATGATAAATTTTGATTTCCGGAAATCAAAATAGTAAAATCTTACGCCACGCTATTAGTTCACATCACGATTTTATTTTTTGCAGTTATTTTTGCTCCGACAGGAAAAATTAAATGCAACACAGGACAGCTTATATATAACAACCACAACAGGAACTTATTATTATTTTCGTTCGTCTCTACCACAGCAAGATTAGCGTTGATATAGAAAAAGATTCGCCACCCGATTTTTGTACAAAATAGTCTGAAGAGGCATAAGCTCTTAATAGTTCTGCGAGATAAGAAAATGGGTGGCAATCAGTGGTAACAAGATCATCGGTGCGTGTCAGCCGCAATAACCTGCTATGGAGGATTGCAGTTTAAGACCTTTTCCTCTGTTTGATTGCACTGTTGGTAGTAACTTGAAACTCCAAAACAGGTCTGAGCACAAAATATTCCGTGAAAAGCAAATCATTTGCACTGTTTTTCCGTGATAAGAGAATAGAATAAAAACACTATTAACAGCTTCGTTTATTTTTTTAAAGTGCTTTTAAAAGCTATTGAAATAATTCTGGTGACCTCGAAGAATTAAGTTCAATAGAAAGATTGAAAACATGAATTTTTCAAACACCACTGATCAATTGAACTCGACGTGAGTATGAATCCATGGGCAAGTTTTGTTGTGTTGCAGTTTATAGTATTTTGCCCGTGCTTTACCGCTTAGAATAGTAAAGCTGCTCATCCAGAATGTCGTAAGAGGCGACTTTTGGGTATCCACCAATGGCAGTCCGCCTTGTTGATTGGTGGAGATAGCAGTCAGAAATTTGCATTTACGACTGGCCGAAATGGGTTACCGCTTTCCCCCTAACCTTATCTAATTAGGCTTGCTGCATGAATCCGGAAAATCATTTTATGCTGTGATGCCTACATACTGAGGAAGAGGAGGGGTAACCGAAACAAAACGAGCAAGTTGTAATGGGAGTAGACCATATTTGAAAAAAGGACAAAGGAATACCAACCTCCACCAAAAATCTAAATATCCTGATGATGTTGACAATTTTGTGTTTCGTACATCTGTGAGCCTGGTTTACGTAAATGCTTTGCCGCTGATGCGAAATCCTTTTATAGGAAATTACTACCAACATCCCTTGGTAGGGTTTGTTCAAGCTGGAGAAAAATTGTTACTTTTTTCATAATTTGATTGGAATTTTTTTGATTGATTCTAAGAGAGAACAATCCACAACTTTTTTCTCCTTTTCAACACTAGCAGCCACGTGACTCATACAAATGTATCACTTTTTCTTCTTCCAAGATCAATAATTCCTTATACAACTGTACACTGTTGTTCTTAGGTCATTCGAGCTCCCGTTTACTCAATCAGGAATTGTGGTCTCTGCTGCTATTCTCATAACCTTTTTAGTAGTGGGGCTTGTTGGGAATGTTCTTACAATTGCAGTCATAACAAGCTACCCAAAACTACAGTAAGTAAATTGCAGATTTGATTCACGTCATATTGTTAACTTCGGAATGAAAATATTCCATAATTTGCTTTAGTTTCTACATAAAGAAAGTACATGGCACTTGTATTTCTGTCTAGGCCAGGGGTCACCAATACGGATCCCGATGACGTGGAAACAGTTTGCCCCCAAAGACCATATGATTCTCCAGCCGACGTGTTTTAAAAACAGCTCAGTGGTTCCCAAAGTGGGCAAAAATATAGACTTCAAAAAATCTTCGGTGTTAACTTGGCTTGAAAATGCGAAAATTCAGACTTCGCAATGAGTAGATCCCCAAATAAGAAAAAAAGTTTTTCGATTTGGATTAGAAATTAAAGAAGCGGGCCACGACCTTAATTACCTATCAAAAATGGGCCACACACATAAAAAGGTTGAAAGATGCCGTGTTAAATCATTTTTGGTATTTATTACGAGAAATCATTACCATGGTTAGTGTAGTGTATTCACATATCTAAATATTGTTAATTGTTGGTCATACCATAGAGCTAAAGATAAGTTGAGCATATCGACTGTTTCTAAAGTTTGTATCAAACTGGTAGCGATTTGCCTTATTCAATACTCAGGAAGCAGCTCGAGGTTTCAAAAAGCTTTACTGTTATTGAAAATGTACGGGGAAGAACACCTCACCGGGTGGTCTCTCGTTGACACCCCTAATTTTTTAAAGGTGTTCACTTTCATCCTAAAAGTAGTCATAGCATGAAAGCGGCTATCATCCACCTGCAGTATACCATCTCTCAAGATGGACATTAGTTAACTCAAAATGCGTAGAGCGTCACCCAATGTGATGGATTTAATCCGCTCAAAATTTGTAGATCACTACCCGCTAGGTCGGTCGTTTTTACCACCCCCTGATTGCAGGTGGTGTCAAGTGCCATCTTAAAAATACCAGGATTGTAAAGAAATTTTTTTATTGAATAAAGATGATGCACATAGAACACATCTACATGCAGCAAAAACCAAAAGGTTCAAAACAAAAACAGAAAATAGGTGTGATCGATTCGCTCTTAAAACTTACTCTTTGATACACTCAACGTGACGAGAAACGGGGCCATGACTCTTATGATTGCCATGACGTGTAGTGTTAATGTTTAGCTTAAACTATAACCAGTACCTGACTTAAACAAATTCAACAAATTTCATGTCCTTAGAATGTCACATGACGTTATAATCAACGATTAATTGTAAAATGTGTGCTTTATTTTCTCAAAAGCTACTGATCGTAGAAACGCCATCAAAAGCTTTTCTTGAGATATTGACAAAGTGATTTCGATAAATATCTCTACAACAATTAAAGCTGTATTGACGATGTAACAACAGATTTTTTGTGTAAGCATCATATGCCGTCAAAGCATGCCTCTTCCTTTTTCCTGTACGCTTCACACTCGCTCTATTATGTCACTTTAACACTGTTCGGTACAAATAGCACAGTATTTTGTTAACAGTGACTATCATGATTATTTTTTTCAAAAACTGCAAACTTTTTAAAAATCAGTTTACTTAAAAACTGATTTGTGACCGCATTTCTCAACCGATTTTTAAAATTACTTTAAGAAATCGAAGGTTATTTTAAGGCAATTCCGATAACATATGACATGTGTCTTTACTTTATGTTTTTGCACTAAAATAATTAAACATTAACACTTGTTGTGTAACTTTTAGCCATTTCCAAAAAGTGTTATGCTTAGTAAAAACAGGTAAGTTTAATTCACAAAGACTATAGCAAGATACTAAGTGTTACTACCATTTAAAAACAGAGAAAATTTTTTTCAGGAATATGCAACACTAAGTGGTTGGGGCTAAGGGTTAGTTTATAATAGCTGATTAAAAATTAATTGTCACATGTCATTTTCCATTTTTAGCTGAAAAATTTTCCTCCTACACTTAAGCATCTTGCAATTTTTAGAAAAAGCTATCGATTTGTTACATTTTGATCGTTTTTCCTCCCAAACTTGGTTGTTTGGCATCGTCTACTTAAATTTTCAAAAAACTTCAGCAAAAAATGAAGTCTTTACAATTCATGAAATTGTAGCCTACCGGTCAAAAACTCTCAAAATCTTGGTGCCTAGCCTTCACAAAATTGCAATTTTTACATAAACTAAGTGCTTTGATACATTTTGGACTTTTTTTTCGAAAAAATGATTCTTCGGCACTACTTATCAAAAATTTTAAAAAGATTTATCTAGAAATAAAGTTTCTAAACATTTTAAAATATAGCCTAGTGCATGTACAAATTGGTGATCCCCCCTACAAAAAGGGAGCTAAACATGGCTCTGTTTTATCTTTTGCAACAAAATATTATCGTCAAGCTGCATATCATCTAAGTACTTCATTTCGGGTTAGTTTGCTCTTTGCATGGCTGCGTTTATGCCACGACCGAGCAACATTCACACAGCCAAAGGGTTTAGGTCCTTAAAATAGGCATAGAATTAGGAAAGTGTCGTAAGTGGTAGAACTAATACTGTATTTGATTGGTTGTTCCTGAAAATACATATTAATCACTTTGGCGCCCCGCCCCCTACCTCTACAACGTTGAAATTATGCTTCCATGCACTTTGTAAAATCAACAAATAAACTTTTGATTTCGTTGGCTATTTCAGTTGTGAGCAAGTCCAGTTCCCAAGTACGCCTAGTTCCCAAGTAAGCAAGACGTAGCCAGGGACTCGAAAAACTTTGGGAAAAATATGGCGGCTACGCGCAACCTATTACAATGTATGTTTTGATTGATTAGATTTTGAAACAAAAACTGGGCATGTCAAAAAACGTAAACCTTATTACAATCATCAAAAATATCAATTGAGTGAAGGCGGCTGAACCGATATTCTCAATCTCGACATTGGTGATGAGGAGCCCTGCTGGCGACACCGGCAGAGCTGGCTATTGTTTGTCGTTAGAACGCGTGCACATGCGGTAAAAACTGAAACGCTCATGACAAAAATAGAAAATATGTGCGATTGATTCAACGGAAACCAGACGTGAGGCCACTTCAATGATCACTTATAATTGCCATGACATGTAATATTAAGGTTTATAAGGCATCAAGAAATATTATCTGTGATTAGAATACATGCACATGCAGTAAAAACTAAAACGCTCAAAACAAAAAGAAAAAATACGTGCGATCGATTTACACTTAATACTTCCTCATTAATACACTCAACGGTGACCAGACATGGGGCCATTTCAGTAAACGTTTATGATTGCCATGACGTGTAATATTAAGGTTTGTGAGGTACTAAGAAATATTGTTCATAATTATGTTCAAGAGCCGATGAATAACAGTCGAAATTAAAAACTTTGTGTACACGCTACATAGACCATTAGCTGCTACTAAACACAAAATCATTTTAATACGGTCTGATTAAAGATCTTGCCCATATGAAGAAGATTTAAATACGTTGATTAGATGCTCTTGCAAGTATCAATCAGCCAAACATCACTGATGCAATCAAATATCGATTACCCAACGTCTGATCGTGGTTATTTGCGGGTGGCTGCAAAAAGGCATAGTAGGGATAATACAAGTGTAGTAGGCTTAGTATTGGCATGGTAGGCATTAAGAGGGGTTGTGATTTATATATGACACCTGTCACGGAGGGATGTCACAAACGAGAGGAGCACAGAGGTAGGGTGTCACATACATTAGGAGTCAAAGACATTGAATCGAGCAATGGGCATACAGGGTAATGGACACATGGGAAAATGGGCATTTGGAGCAAATATATATTCTCGGCTTTGACCAGAATTTTTTCGAGTTTATCAATGCTTGTGAGCAAACTCCCTAAAAACTGCTGAATATAGTGTACCTGACAGACACTGGATGTGCTTTAGATAGAGAATTTTTTAACTGGGGAGCGTGAAAGTTTGGCAGAGGGAGATGCGAGGCATGAAATATATGGCAATGATTAAAAAAATAAATCATATACTTAAAAAACAAATGTTTGTCCCAAATTAATGGGGATGCGTCTCAAAATGTTGAACAACCCCTTTTCTAGGGCATGTGGTCTCAGCTATTTGCTCTCGTTACCCCTTGCCACTTTTTAAACATTTACCTCTTTCTTTTTTTACGGAATACTCTTCCATCAGCAGCAGCTAGCAGTAAGTGCTGTGTCCTGTATCAAGCATTTCTCATGGTATTCCAAATTTCACTAATATGAAATCTTGTCGAGCGACCCTTTATTTGTGATCACCTTTTTAAAAGCAATTGGTTTTAGAATATTCATTTCACTGATTTGATGAATCATTCAATTTATTCCTAATTGGAAATCTCTGGCCTACAGAAACCATTGTGTTTTTAAGGAACGGTTTTTATAAATCAGGAAAACTGTCATTGTAAATGAAATTGGGAGAGAAGGCGGGAAACAAAGAACCAGCTAATAAGACAGGGAGAAATAGAAGAAGATCTCACTTTTATTGGAGTTGCTTTTTTTGCTCCATTGCGGTTTCTACTAAAGACAAACACTTATCTTAAACTGTCTGTTGTGTTTTGTCTTCCCTTTTCTGCCCAGGCAGGCATGCCTTCACTGTGGGCTGAAACTCAGCTGATCCAATTACTCTCAGAGTTGCTTATCTTTTCCTCACTCTATTTTGTTGACCTCTTATATCGTCTTCTGTCTATATCATCCTGTGATTCTCCTGAATGTTCCCCTTCTCCCGCTCTGTACGGGTTCCTGCGAAGATTCTTTTAGGAGCCCACATTCGACTGGATCTCTGATCGAATTGCTGATTTCTTCCCGTTGAAGCTTTAAATTTCTGATGTTATTTATGTCTGTAGTATGCCTACTATGCCTGTACTATACCTTCCTCTTTTTCGTTTGGGGAAGGTGTTTAGAGGGCAGTCAACTAGATGGCAAAACATGTATCTGTCAGCCAAAGCACCAAGGTCTTGTCAATAGCTGAAATAGCACGAGCTCCATTTGGTGGTAGTAGATGGACAGGATGTTATCACGTGCTCAGCTGTTTGCTACTTTGTGCCATGCTCATAAGTCGCAATAGGAGCCATAACCCATTTGTGCATTGTTGAGTAGAATAGCCCAACGCCAGCTTAAAAGCGATTAGGCCTGACTCATACAGGTCTAGGAAAGAACATTCCCGATGGTGCTGTACCAACGTCGGCAATGAATCCCGTGTTCGATTTGTAATTCGCCCATTGTGCTACACTGGTGCCTGACTGAGCGATATCGTTCAGCAGTTCCAGTGCTGAAGGCACAAATGGGTGCCTTGATTTGAGTTGCCGCAGACGCCCAAAAAATGGGGACACAAGCCTTTCGAGGAGCAGATGTTCTTTCTTCTGGATGCGGCGAGCTAGAGATAGTATGGCCTTTTGGCGGTGCAGCTCAGTTGGTTGGACCTCCTCTAGAACAAAGAGGTTGTCCGATGAGTGGGACGCAGGCATCTGGTCACTATGCACAAGGCGTCAATAATCGGCTTGCTGATGAGGCGAGTGTGAGAACGACCGCACCAAATGGGTGCGCTGTACTCAGCAGTTGGGTGGACTAGAAGCAAGGGTGGCTGTGCACAATATTGTGGCACGCGCACCCCAACTTGATCCCACTAGTTGCTTCAAAATCCCAAAACGAATTGTGAACTTCTTGCACAGTGACTCCAGATGTCGACGAAATGTGAGTTTCCTATCCAGCTTTGTGCCAAGGTAGGTTGGTTCGGCATAAAAAGATAGGGTCTGCCATTCGACAAGAATTTTAATTTCAGACCGTGCCTCCTTGTTGTAAACGTGGAAGGCTGTCGACATTGTTTTGGTAGAACTGAGCTTGAACTTCCATTTCTGGAGATATGAAGATAGGGTTACTTTTGCCTGAGTAAGAGTTCCCTCCAACCCCTGCCAGTTGCTTGCAGAGTGTGAAGTCGCCAAATCGTCAGCATATGCGAACTTTTTGGCGGTTGCTGCTAGCAGTTCGTGTGTGTAGATATTATTCTAGAGAGGAACCAGAACTGATTCCTGTCGGACGCCATTTTTAAGGCGTGGCATTCTGCTTAGCTTTCCATAACCGGTGGTAAGGGTAAAACTGCGGTTGCGGAAAAGCTCCATGACCATTGCGAGCATGTGGCTGTCCGGAAGAAGACCTAGAAGCTTGCAGGTGAGGCCACGATGAGATACAGTATCGTAGGCTGCTGTGAAATTGACTAACACAGCACCGGCCTTCTTTTTATCCGGAAAGCTATTTCTAATTTCTTGAGTTAGTAGGGTGACTTGGTCAACGGTCGACTTTCTGCGTCGAAACCCAGCTTGCTCTCGGGGTAGCAACGGATCTATAATTGGTTCGACGTGGGCATAGATAAGTCTCTCCAAGATCTTTTTCGGATACACAACAAAGAAATTGGTCAATAGCTTTTTGCATGCGCTGTTTAGTTGTTTGACTTTGGGATAGCAACAACTAATGCTCTTCTCCAGATTTTGGGAAGCTTGAGTTGGCGAATGCAGAAAGACAAAAACTTGCTTGACTAGGGCTTCAGGGCAGCATCAGCATGGAGTATCAGCTCTGAGTAGATAGAATCAGAACCTGGAGCTTTTCCAGATTTTAACAACTGAAGGGCACGGGAAAATTCTTCTGGAGAAAAATCTCCAGAGATACATTTGTCAGAAGGTGTTGGGATCTTCCAGAGTTGGGACACTTCTTGCTTCACGAGTCTGGCTGGATGATGATTCTTCATCTTACATATCCCATTCTTCACCCACTGCGAAGCAATCCAATTGGTAGAAATAAGTCAAAAACGATGTTAGTGTCTTGTCCTGCCAATCAAGTTGCTAATTTTATCCCATGCCAGCCGACTGCAGTGCGTGAAGTCAAAGGAGTTGACAGCTTCAGACTAGCGATCTTTTCGTTTTTCGTCAAATCTAGAAAGCAAGCTGGATGTAGTTATGATAGTTGCCTCATCCTGTCCTGCCAAAAGAAAAGTCTGGCACAAGTGCTCGCACTCCTCATCTCTCCACAGTTTGTACTTATTCCTACGACTGCGTGGTATTGACATTTTTGCTGCTGCAAAGATGATACTGCTGAAGTCCTGGTGAGCCCAATCGACCCAGCTGGAGTCAAGAGGTGGTGATTCCTGAGAAAACTTGTTTGTGATAAGGCTGTATAGTTCCCAGTTGGACTTACGGAAGTTCCAACGCTTATATAGGTCACTTGTACTATGGCTACTACGCCAGTACTATGCCTATTATGCCTATACTATGTCTATACTATTCTTACTATGCCTGTACTATACCTATATTATGTCTGTCCTATGCCTACAATATCAGTCCTATGCCTACTATACCTCTACTATGCCTGTTTGGTACTACTGACTTTATAACACATATCACAACAATGTTACATTTCAAGGCAAAAATAATGTGGTGATTCATTATATTTTTTACTTTTTTCAGTGGAAATTTAAAAAAAGTGGACAAGTTGTAAAGTTACCACCAGTAAAACTTTCATGATTTTCTACTCTTCAGTTTCCACATTTTCATACAATCCAGGTTGTAAACAACCACCTATTTGGTTGGATTGGTGCACATTTCCAAATGAAAAAGTTGGAAATTTTCATAGCAAGAATTTCCACCCTTAAGTTTTCACCTTTTTCTCAAAAATGTTTGTGACCCCTGATTTAGGCTATATTTGCGTGCAGCGTAACTACTCGTAATCGTAAAGTTTTGATTTCACTTTCCAATTTGTTTCTTATCAACATTGCTAAATGTACTGTAATAAACTAAGCTTGTTACGCCATTGGTTAAGTTAAATAGTTTTTGAAGTAGTTAAATAAATTAATACTTTGTCGGATAAGCCCAAATTTTTAATGGAAAGTAGAGATAGGCTCGTGGGCAATAGCCCCAGACATTCATTACCTGTCAACATGTTCTCCTACATCTCCTAACTCAACGTAAATAAGTTGCATATATTCACTTTATTCCGTTTCAGCCACAACATCTTCCTCAACTTCATCCTTTCTCTGTGTGTGTCAGATCTCATATCGGCGCTGATCAGTTGGTTGTTCCTCTACCGGAGGACTTGGGGATTCAATGACTGGCGACTTCCAAGTTTTTTGTGCACGGTCAGTAAAATGGCAATTTTGATCTTAGAAATTGATTTCGATTTTCAGTTCTGGCAAAAATCAATATTAAAACTTTGCAAATTTTATGCTTTGCCAACTGTTCTTACAGGCGAATCTTAATTGTGGCCTGTTTCTCATCCCGGATTTAAGCAAAATTAGCTGGGGGCAATCATCATTTCTCGAGACATCCATCATCTACTTTTAAGTTTTTTTCCACTATAATGTATATTCAATTTTATTTGTGTAGCTGTATTGGTCGGTTGATTTCCTCACTTCTTTTGTGACTGCTTGTCACATTCTCTCCTTTTCGTTGCTCCGTTTAATATCCATCCGGAAACATCAGTTCTTCAAAAGAATCTCATTACGAGCTGTAAGGGTAAGTTGTTAGATTATTAAGCTTGGTTGATTTACTAGTTATAAGATGGTCGTTGGCTTCTATCGGTCAGGTTGGACCGTGGGATTTAGCACCTCAACAACTGATACCCAACTGAAGTTGCTACAATAGTAGATTAGTCAGTGACAACAATATTTAACCGTGAGGCAATCACAGTATTTCACCGATTGATCTCTTCCCTCTCCCTTGACCCACTCGACCCCCTTTCTCAAGAAAAATGTGAAATTTAAACGAGTAAGTAACCTATTGAAGCACCATTACAAAAGCTTTTAAAAATATTTTGGATGACTCATCGCTCAAACAATTGAGAATAGTTTTATAATTAGTTTTCAAACACATGTTTTTTTATCACGCCCGGAAGATTGAGAATGCATTCAGACAAAAAAAGGAAGAACAGTTGCTACAGTCTGAGAAACACTGGCTCACATTTTAATAAGTTGCCCTGTCGTATAGTTTCGAATGACGCATATATCATACTGCAAAAATAAAAAAATGAAAGCAACCATGTTTAAGTTTCGGTGCGATAGGATGGCGGCTCTCCGTTTTCCAATCAAGTAAGTTGAAAATGTTATTTTTGCGCTAGTTTTTTACAAAACACCACATTTTAAGGCATTTAGGAAACTGTCTTTTTCCCGTCCCCAGTAAAATGAGCTATTGCTTATAACCGCCAAGTTGTACTCTTGGCAGCAAAATCAAAATGAATGGCTGTCTCTATTTTAGGTGTGGATCGCCTTGATTTGGTTCATTTGTTTCTGCTGTGGCTTGATTCCTTCACTTTTTATTTTTGGACCAAGAATGCCCGACAGATCATCAGCGGGACAAAACTCGCGATGGCCTGCTTGCACTATCCTGTCTGAACAGTAAGTACATTAGTGAATCAATCGCTTGTGTTTTGCAAGTTGCAATATCGAAATGAAAAAGCTTTTGCAACGATTGCTCTGTGTAATAAAATGTGAGTTTTGCGTTGCTGTGCTCCTGAGAAAGGTGATTTAAGGCATTTTTCCGGTTTGGATGCAGTCTCTGTGACAAACATGGGTTGTTCCGGCAATCTTGTTAGGTCTGAAGCCTGTCTGGCCAAACACATATCATCCTATACTACACTGCTTAAACGGAAATTTCTGGTGAGCAAGGGCAACATGTAAATCAATTAACCAAATTAAAAGTTAGTGAGATTTTGGCGCGCGCAAAACAAATGAAGATCATTAACTACGCAGCCGGTAAAAACAGTCCGGCATTATAAAATGACGCATTAACTTTATCTGCAGCATCATCAGTGATAAGATTTGGTGGCTGAGTTGTTTTTGATATTTTTTTCGCATCAAGAAAAACTTCCGCAGTTGTTGATCTACTGACACTACCAGTATTCGAAATTTTTAAAAATTTTTGGAGGTTACAACTCTTTCGTCCTTTTGAGCAACTCATCAGGACTTTGAGATAAATTTCTGTTTAGTGTTTTGTGAGAAGATGATTGCTTTAAATCATTAGCAATTATTTAAATGGACAGAGTACGGCGGAAACGTAACTGTTTTATTGGTTTTGTTAAAAATTGTGCTCCGGGATGCTTAATCCCCTTACATGTACTGTAAATATGGAAGTAATCTAGCATTACCGTTTCATACAAAGAGGATAGAATTGGTATACCGATTAACGAGATTGTATTGTAACTCATTAATCAATTCTATTCTAGAATTTCATTTTACTCAACTTTTGCAATATATGGATTTACCATCTTCCTTTACATCCCCATGATTGGAGTGCTGATAACTTGCTTGATGATTGTGGGAACCGTTTATTCTCGCTCCAAAATGGTAATTAATTCAAATGGAAGAGCAAGAAAGAACGAAAAGAGAGCAGTTCTTCAACTTCTACTTATAATTGTCTCATTTTTCATTGGATACATTCCATTTACAGGTATTTTGTGTAGACTGACAGGACATCGATAGTGACTCTAAAGATGGGAGAATTATATGGAAAGACTCAAAGTTTTAACTTTTCAACCGCTGGCTTGATCGCTGAGTATTACTTTCTACACAGATTAACTGTTTGTTAGAATCCGTAGAGTAAATCATTGTAAACAAATTGCGTCACTCAAAAGAACAGCAACTAACAACGCGACCGAGAGGGTTGAGTCTAATCGGTTTGAATGACGCTATGAAACCGTATTTGTCAATAAAGCGGAGCTGAGCAGATGCTCCGAGTTCTTAAATAATTTTCGTAAAATGTCTAATTGACAAAGGCGTCGGCTTTGAAATCTTGGTGCTTTTTGCAATTTCACTTTGCGTTTCACTCCAAACCATCCCGGCGAATAAACGTCATTGGTTGTACCAATCCCTCAAACGTTTCATAAATTGACTTAGGGATTGGGAACTGCGTTTAATTACTCCAAATGAGGTAAAATTCAAAAAGCTGTGGGTAAAAGGCACAGGGCACAAAATCCCATTTTACAAAATTGATATCGAAGAGTAGCAGGTAGAAAAAGTACATTTCACAAAATTACCTAAAACTATCGATTCAAAGTTGTTGATTTCAGAAAGATAAAAGAAAAGGATTTCATTGTGCATACAGATCCTAGATGCTGGTTAAATAGAACCATTGATACTTGAACACATGCGCGTTGATTAGATTATTCTGAAAATAATTTTTGGTATCATCCAAGAAATGTTTCCCAACCCCTGGTTTTAATTTTTTTGAGAAAATTGCTCCCAAATTTTAAAGACTTAAAGATTGTCTATCAACCTTTTCAAAGCGAACCAAACTGTTTGACAAAATTACTTTTTTGTAAAATATCGTTATCGAAGCATTTTCTGAACCACTTGACAACGGATAACGTATATATACGCAAAAACCATGCTTTAAGGCATACCACACAAAATCCTCTTACTAACTGTTTTTGAAAATGAAATGATCTATTTTTATCATTATAATGTATAGTTTTATTCATATTTTTTAATCGTTCTTTTTATAAGAATTTACAATTTTATTTAATTAATTTTCAATTTTTCTTAAAAAAATACCCGCTAGCGGGACATGGAAATGCTTTTAAAAATCCGCTGTCAAAGGGTTAAAAGGGAAGCAGTCTAGTATCTAAGTCGTGATATTTTTCACCATGATACTTCTTTCAAAGCTTTCTCAATATGCAAATTGAATAATAAAAAAGCAACACCCGAAAAACTTTATTCTTTTCTTTGAAAAACAATTAGACTGTAATTCAAATCACTTTTCAGAAGACCCAACTTTGGGTCGCAACCCACACGTTGTGATGCAAAGGCTTAAACAAATGCAATGAGCGGCGAGATGCTGTTTGCTGAATTAATTATAGGCTAGGCAGCTTCAAAATAAACCGAAGTTTATTGGTGAATGGGAAAATTTCTAATCCTCCAAACTTTAAGCCTAAGCTCAAAATAAACATCTAAGCAGGCTTTTCAATCTGTACAATATTTTATTCCAGAGACCTACCTTTGTTGAACTATCTTTTGAAAACTAAAATTATCACTGTCAGATTGGACCAGGGGTTCTCAACCTTTTTTATTGCATGTACCCTTTCAACCGTTATTAGCAGATAAATTCCACTCTTGGAAAGTTTAGT
This sequence comes from Trididemnum clinides, assembly GCA_963675345.1. Classification (NCBI taxonomy): domain Eukaryota; kingdom Metazoa; phylum Chordata; class Ascidiacea; order Aplousobranchia; family Didemnidae; genus Trididemnum; species Trididemnum clinides. Next base: position 27,443,199 of record OY776293.1, read on the forward strand.
TTGTAAAGAACACTTTTAGGTCGGTGTACCAAAAAAAGAAACTATACTCTTTACAATTCTTTAGCTATAATAAATAACTCTTTAGCTATGATATTGATTAATATCAAATTGTTAGTAATTTACTTTCTGAATGATATTTTAAAACGAAAAAAATAAGTCAAAGCACAAAAGAAATCTATTGTACTTATGATTCGAATTCAACAGTCAGTGAGATACTTGTGATTGTTTTTTCTTTGGCAACTCATGAACGCGTGGAAAAGTATTGGAAAGTGCACAACGCACATCATTTTCCACATCCAATCTATTTCTTTGTTTTTTTGATTTGCAAGAGAGTTAAGAACCGAGATTCACAAAAATAGGTGGAGACAAACGGAAGGATATCTTCAATAACTTTTTTTGCCTCTTTAGGATAGGAATCGCACATCAATGGCCGAAATCCAGCGATTGATTTTTTATTGAATAAATCTCTTGCTCAAGAATCAGCTTTGAATTCTAAAAATTCATCCTGCAAACTATCGGGAACTTTTTAACTGGCAATATAAAGGGATTTCGTATTAAACCAAGCTCATCGTCATTAATGTCAGGAAAATATTTAATGATTTCTAATTCTTATGCTTCCTAATGTTGCAAAATCAACTCTTTTTCCAAATCCGGAAGCACGTGTTCTTCGTCATCACTTTCAGAATTGATGATAATTCTTCAAACATTGCTCGTTCTTGCTTTTCTTTTCCAATTGTCAAGCTTGCTCATGAAAACTTTTAAAGTATCTTTAAAATTGCATTATATTGGTGTTTTTCTCTTGCATCTTCAGGTTTAGTTTATTCAGTCGGTCAAAAATATAAACCATATAAGCAAGGTATCTTATTCATCTATCATTTTTTTGCAATGGAATAAATTCTGTTTTCTTTTCAAGCTCAAAAAATAATTTGAGTTTTTCATCTCTCAGCTCAAACACTCACTTGGCTACATTTCCTCTTGAAAGCTACCGAGTATTGGTATAAAAAAAAGATGCATGTGATGGTCTGCATTCATGTCAATGCAAAGTTGCTTGAACAATCGGGAGTTAAGAGTCCCTCCTTTGACAAAACTTACCATTCGAATTGTTTGATCAAGAACTTCACGATATGGAGGAAGAAGCGTTTTGGAGGCCAGCACATGACGATGAATCATACAATGAACGCCTTTCGTGTTTGGATTTTGCGTTTTATCATACGCTTGAAATCCAGATTTGATTTCTAATCTAGCTGGAGCTCCGTCTGTGCAGCACCCACATAGGTTTTCCCACAAAAAATTTTCTAATTCGAAGAAAAAAGAAACTTTTTTAAAGATGTTGACGGCTTCCGTAGTTTTTTAGAAACGGAAACAAAAAAAGAGTTCGTCTTTAAAACCATTTAAATGGACATACTTTACAAAAACCATTAACTGGGAATATGATGCTGCATCAGCAGATTGGTCTAGCTGAATTAAAAATAAGCCAAACGCAGCAGACTTGATCTCTTGCACAACTTGATCCACAATGTCTGCAGCTATATCTTCGATCCATCTCTAAATCGATCAACTAGATAACGAGACAGCAGCAATATTTTTCTTCGCTTTATTTCCAAGCGTATGTTCAGTTATTTTCAAAGAGCAAGGTTTTATCAAATTTTCACCGATTTTTTGCGGTTTTTTCTGCCTCCCTATTTTCAGAGCAACATAGTAAGAAGCTTCAATTGCATTTTTGGTTGTTTCATGATATGTTCCATTTGCATCCAGTCTCATCTTTTTTAAAGGACTAGCGTGACGTTCAAAAAAGCTTCTGCTTCCATCCTTGTGTTGTTGGTGAACATTGTGCAAATGTTGTTTTGACTTTGTTGGTTTCAAAGAATCATTTGACAGAACTGGCTTCAAAGAATCATATTGCATATCACGCACTGAGGTCTTTCCTTTCCACTATTAATGATGCTTATGAATCCATATTCAATGTATGAATCATTCTATCTTCTTTTTTTGAAACTCATGTTGTGTAAAATTCCAATGATTAAAATTATTCAAACTGTAAATACCAAACGCCCTGAAACAAACAAACAAAAAGCTTGTAATAAGGATAAATTCAAAGAAAGTTTAGTGTTTTGCTTTAGCGATGGCGGCGAAATATCGATGACACTTTTTTTACGAACAGGCACTGATGTAGCAATGGTGAGGCAAGGCAGCCAACGACGTTATCCCGCGTCATGTCAAACACTTCTCATAGCGTCCAACGGGACAAAATCTGACTCTAACCAACTGGCTTGAAACTCTACTGCTGACGCTAAACTAGACTGCAGTCATAACTTCAGCAGCAAATCAGGCACACGGTTTTTTCATTTTGTTGGACAACAAAATTCGTCACAAACCATTTCTCATTAAAGATCCGCCGTTTTTCATCAAGTTTTCGTTTTTTAACCAACGTAAAATTGTCCTAAACTGAGACTAAATTTAGTTTATATAGCTTTTAACTTTCTGCAAAAAACTTGATACAGGAAGGATTTGCAACTTACAATTAAAATAAGTGTGAAGAAGCCAACAAAAACTGATATAGCACTAACAATTCTCAATCGCTATCTGCACATCAAGCAATTTCACATTGCCGCTGCTAACCTTCTATAAAAGTATAAAAACGATTTCGAGCTTGACCGCATTGTTTTACAGAAAGCGCGAAAATTCATATTAACTTTGGTGTGACCACATAAAAGACTGTATTACTGTTTCAACTTTTACAAAATACTTCGCCAGCCGCGGGTTGCACATATCTGCTGTAGCGGAATGCGGAAACGCTACATTGCCACTTGACAAAAAACAATTAGTAAACTTACAGGACTGGACGCAACTATATTACATCTTAAACAAAATCCTAAATCCCCCCCTGGTGGGGAATCCCCCAGATTGAGAACCTCGTGTTAGACCTATACTAAACCGTGATTTGCTATTCAGTTAATGCAGTTATAGACGTAACCCATAATAATAAAAATCTTAATTTCACTACTATCAACAGTTGCCGAGATTTCCATAATCAGCAGCTGTTGATGGTAATTAATTAACTCAGGTTGCTTTACTTGTGCTTTCAGTCGCTGTGGCTCAGCTGCAATGGTGTTGAACTTTATCAGCAGTACCATATAATTGTCTGTGAAGCTTTTCGCGATCAGTACTGAGTCCAGCTGCAAATAATTTTCAGTAGCTTAAATAGTCACCTTATATTTGCTTTACTAATGTTTACAAAAGCCTACAAGTCAACCAAACCTACTTAAAATAAAATTTGTTTACATGACGTAGAATTCTAACTTAGAACTTTTTAAGTCCAAAAATAATTATTCAGAGAGCGATTTATCGCATTTACCTTCTGCAGGGTACCGTGTTGAATAGCACTACGCGCTGACAAATGTTCGGCTGCGCATAGCATTAAGAACTAGCCGGTAGGTGCGCTGAAAAACGGCTCATATTAATTCGCTCAGTTTCTCGGACAGTTTTAGGTAGCGTATAGCCCTTATATCCTTCCTGTTATTACATATTAAATTTTCCACATCAACATTTTGTAATATTTGTTACTTGTCCAATATAACATAGAAGTTGTAAGCGTGAGAAGAAGATGGAACTTACTATTTAGAATGGAAACAAAACATTCTACTTTATTTTTCAAAATTTGTTACAACAACATCAAGGGGCATAATTGAATTTGTAGTCCCCCGGGATTTACGCTCCAACTATTTGGTAAAGTTTAATCTTTGTTTTTTCTTCCACACATGTTCTAAACTTTTAACATTTTTTCAGCTTACGAGTTTTGGTCCTTACAAAATCTTCCGCCTACTCCTTACTATCACAAAGCGGATTATTGGTTTGGAATGATTGAGTATATTTTTCTCCGCTTTTCCGAATGTTTAAATCCGCTTTTCTACAACTTTGGCTCCACAAAAGTCCGTTCGCATACCAAGAAATTTGTGATGGAAAAAATACTTCGAAAACCTGAGAGCAGTGACGTTAACGGAATCAAAACAAAGCCAACGTTCAGCACTGCAGGGCTAGGAAAGAGTCACTTCAGTACAAATGACAACTTCTAAAAATGCATTATTCAAAAAATGAAAGGAGGATATGTAGTTTCTGGATTATGTGTAAATCTTCACTACATCTGCAAGTTCTAATTATTGTTGCTGCCAAATTGATACACTTACATTATTTCAACATTAGAAATCAACGCCATCTGAAAAGCCTGATGTACTTGGTTATCTATCTTTGGTAAAAAATCGCTATTACAAAATTAACTCATTTACAGATAGGCTTGTGGCGTAAGGATAAATAAGGGCCAGGAACAATAGGTTCTTCCACAGTTGTTCTTGAAGATTTTTTTTATGGACATCTTGCCAATGTTGACACCAATCTTTGAATCCCTTCTTTTTCGAATCAGTGTCCTGGCTACGCCCGTGTTCAAGAAACATCGAGTTTTGGGCAGAAACAGACAACTCATTAAATAATTTACAGTCTTATTCATTTAAAATGGTATACAAACTACCCTTATTAAACAACGACTAAATGTTTTTTTATCTACGTCTCTATTATTTGCTATTCTACTTCGACATGATTTGTTGTTAGTAACCTACTTGTGCTATTACACTTGTGAATGTTTGTTGTTTTTAATTTTTGATACGTTTTAACGTAATTGAGTGCTGGATGTTGTACGAAGTCAGGGAGCATCTTGACTAGTACTTGGTTGTACCATGCTTCCTAGATATTTCAACTTATCTTTTGATTATGTATTGCTTGTTTTAAAACGTTTTGTCATTAAGCAGCTCGAAATAAACATGTGTTTTTTCTAAAATTGTTAAAGGACGTAGGAAATATTTTAGCTTGAAACAGTTTTCAATGTGCCAGTAGAATAGGATCTTGTTTGAAGCCTCCTCACATTCTAGGGATATTACAACAAGACAAGCAAATGACGATATTTTTTAAAACATTCAAACTTTCGAATAAAAAGTTACCTCGACTACATAAAACCAATTTTTTGCGACGGCTAAAACGAGCTTAGAGAGAACTTGGGCACGGTCATTCTTTTTGTTTCCTTTAGAATTGTTCGAATTATTGTAAAATCGCCCTTCTAAAGGTTAAAAGCCACAGATCTGGTATAACCCACCATTCAGTTTTGGTCTATTTACTCAGTAGGTACTAAATACTATTTCCGATGTAAAAATTTTTCAACTGTTAATATTTGAGCCGTATACTGACGTCACAAAAAACGATTGCTTTTTCATTGATTTCAAGTAGGCTAATAGTTTTCAGAATCGCTTCTTCGAACCATTTTGTTTCTGCCGCAATTTAAATGTAGCTGCTTCATCATAATCCGTAGTCAAGTGTTTGGTCATAATGTTATCTGGTTGATGATTAGTCTGGTATAGTTAGTTATGATACTGTCTGGCAGTGGTGGGCATTTTTTCGGTGCCGGTGGTATAGTTTATAAACTTTTCGTCACTATTTTGCTTTTTTGCTGATACCGATATTTCTAAGCGAAAATCTTTTCCATGCAAAAATTTTAAGTGAAAAATTTCAAATCATATAAGCAATTTTATTAAAGGAGGAACTTAAACAATTATTTGCTGTATTTTGCATAAATGTCATTCCATTACACTATTGCGAAGCTAATCTGATGTTTTCGGTTTTCTTCAGCGCTGTTTTTAATATCCTTACTACATGACATAAAATTAGTCGAAGAAATAGATGTCTCAAAATAATTTATTGATTTTCCCTCCCCTTATGTGGCTGCTTTCTTACGCTTTGGTCCAACTTTTCCCTCAGGGCATTTTATTGTGCTTTAGAAATTCCCTTATTTACTTAAAAAGACACATTGCTGTAGTTTTTTTAGAGGGGATGTCTTAGTGGTCGGCTCCAACCAATCCAACGTACTTTTACTATAAGATCCAATAGATTTTGTTTTAAGAGTGGTGCAGGTAACAAATTTTAAAACAGCTGTAAAAATTTCCTTTAAAATTTCTTCGCATTGAGCAATCTTTGAGAAGATTTCAAAGCCTAATCATTTTTGGCAAAATGTCAACACCTTCCTCTATAACGATGCTCCAGTGATGTTTTTTGTAGATTCCGTCTTTCAAGCCTCTGGCTGCGCTTAATTAACTTGCTCCCGGCATAAACACAGCCAGAGGAAGGCGAACTGACCCGGAGCCCCGAGTCAAGCATGAGCACTCGAGTTATTACGATAAATTATGTTATTGCTTAAATGGCTAACCCATCAGCCAGCTTTTGAAGCAAACGAAGAGAACAAGCTTTTCTAAATTCTGAAAGATCTTACATTGAAACTCGGCATTTTGTCTCTCCTTGTTAGGCTACACGAGAAAATAATGTCTTAGGGGTTAAGTACGTAGTACTCAGACATGCGACATGATAAACTAGAAAAGTATTTTAAGATGGGCTCCACCAACAATTAAGTTATGCAAGTTTTTCTACATGTTAATGACGAGTAACAGGTAACATGTTAATGACGAGCTGTACCATTTACGTTTGCTTTCAAAATTAGAGCGGATAATAAGTACTGCTGCTTTAGTTTTTGCCGAAGTGGTACCAGACAGCGTTGTGAAAAATCAAAGTTTTCGGAAGCGTGTACCAGTAACAAATTTTTACTCAGCGTGGGCCAAATGCTGAATCCGTCACGCGCCCGGTCGAAGCTTTCAGCCAACGGGTCTCAAGTTCGCCTGCTCTCTTTTATCGCTGTTCTGTCAGTTGTACGCCTCTACGCAATTCCTTTATTGCCCAACAAACGAGACAGCCACACTGGCGACACATTCGTAAAAGTTTTCCAACTACAGTACTTAAGCTTCAAAGGAACTAGACCAAAGCAGTAGAGACGATGCAAATTCCTCTAGATTCTGTCAAGGGCAAAGAGCAAATCTTCTAATAACCAAAGGGTGAAAACTGCCGTCCGCTCACTGGCATCTCAAAGCAACAACCAACACAAAGTTAAACAACAAGTAATAATTGCAGCGGTTGGGAAGCAACCTGAAACTTAAGCAGGCTGGATAAATGCCAAAATAAATCAATTCACTTGCCGTCAATTACACTAGTCAACAAAAAAGTTTCAGCACTGAATGTGAGATCGATTTTAGGATATATCGAGGTCGCTAAACCCAAATATGCGCTTAGTTTTTGGAATTGGCTCCAGTTTTTGAGATATGGAGCGTCGAAAATTTTTATGAACAATTTTTGCCCACAGAAAACAAACAGCAGTACGAATATAATTCGCAGTATGATGAAACAATTTCGGCATTGTTTCGTTGAAATGTCTGTATTGTTGTAAAACAATAAAGTTACTATAGCTGTTTTTATTTAGTCAATAGCCTACTGTATTGTACTACTGTACATTGCAAGGTTAACTATGTTGCGCGAAGGTCGGTTCATACGGATACAGGTTTAATTTATAGCCCACTTGTATGAACATAGTTTAATACGTCAGTGTTGAAAAAATTGTCAAACTAATGTTTTGTAAGACTTTTGTTTTAGCAGTTTGCTGATGTTAACTACTTTTTTCTTAGGAATTGTATTTAAGATCAAATTTAAAATAGAGCTATGACTTCAAAGCGTAGGAGTTGTGTCAATGATCCAGATATATTCTGCTACATTTGTGGAGAGTATATGAAAAAAGAGCATCGTTTCAATGTGCGAGCTTTTACGAAAAGAGCGTATGAAGCATACTTTGGCATGAAGCTGGGGGATCAAGACAAGCAATGGGCTCCTCACAAAGTTTGTAAAAATTGCACTGATACTCTTCGCCTTTGGACTCAAGGTAAAGTAAAAGCAATGCGATTCGGAGTGCCTATGGTTTGGAGAAGTCCCAAGAACGACCATGACAATTGCCATTTTTGCATGGTGAACATGTCACGATGGAACCGCCACAAAAAGAATTTGTGATATTATCCTGACCTAGAGTCTGCAAGGCGGCCGTTGCCGCATTGCGAGGAAGTACCCATTCCAGTTTTTTCTTCTTTGCAAAAGCTTGTTTCGAATGATGACTTGTTTGCAGAAACAGAAGAGGTAAACAGCGATGACAGTAATTACAGCGACAGTATGTCTAATACAACTGCAGAATGGCAAAGTAAGGTAAAGCCTTTTAGCCAGAGCCAGCTCAATGACCTACTCAGAGACTTAGCTTTATCAAAAGAGGCTTCTGAGGTTTTGGCTTCTCGTCTCTGTGAACATGGCATTCTTGATTCCAAGACCAAAATAACGTTCTACCATCGCAGGGATGAAGCGCTTAGTGATTATTTTACTAAAGAAGATAACTTTGTGTTTTGCAAAAACGTCAAAGACCTTCTTACAGCAATGGGTGTTCCCCAATACAAACCGGGTGAGTGGCGTCTGTTTATAGACAACTCTAAACAAAGCTTAAAGTGTGTTCTGCTACACAATGCAAGTGCCTATGCTGGTGTCCCTATTGGTCATTCGGTAACTTTGAAAGAAAGCTACTCGACTGTACAGATGGTCTTGCAGAAGCTGTGCTACAACGAGCATAAGTGGGCAATATGTGTGGATTTAAAAATGGTCAACATTTTATTGGGACAGCAAGCCGGCTATGTAAAGTACCTGTGCTTTCTTTGTCTCTGGGACAGTAGAGCTGATGATCAAGACTGGCAGAGAAAGGATTGGCCCGTACGTGAAGAGCTCGTGGTGGAGGAGAACAACGTGATAAACGAGCCATTGGTGAACCGTGATAGCATCCTTCTTCCACCCTTGCATATTAAGTGGGGCTTAATGAAACAATGGCGACAAGAATGCCGATTGCTTCAGGTACATCCGCAGCAGATTTCCTGGTACGAGTTATGAGAAAGTTAGGGCTGGAATCTTTGACGGACCACAAATCCGAACACTAATAAGAGATCCAGCCTTTGTTTTGCACATGACAGTAGTTAAATCTGCAGCCTGGTGCTCATATGTTTCCGTGGTAAAAGAGTTCTTGGGAAAAACGAAGGCAGACTGTTACCAGGACATAGTGAAACAGATGCTGACAAACTTTCAAGCTGTTGGGGCCAGAATGAGCATAAAAATTCATTACTTATTCAGCCACCTTGGCCGATTCCCAGAAAACCTTGGTGAAGTAAGCGAAGAACAGGGTGAAAGGTTTCATCAGGCCATTAAGAATATGGAAATGAGGTACCAAGGTCGATGAGACTCTCGTATGATGTCAAACTATTGCTGGAGCCTTATGCGGGTTAGTACCCAGCAAAATCACAAGCGGAAATCATATAAACGTGCCTTTCAACAAATGGATTAACCTCACATGGACTGTTGAGGGTAAACCGTGTTTTGTTTACGCTGACATAAAATTTTAGTGCCGTTAGTTATTGAATTTTAATAGACTGTCTCTTCTGTTACAGTTAACAGGCATCTACTGTGTGTACACATTTCATGAGCGTTACCTTGAACAGTTAGAGTGCCGTTCATATCTAATGCATGGCTTGTTTGGAATGTAACTTTAAAGTAACACCAACTTTATTGTTTATTCTGTCAACAATATCTACTTAAGTAGCCTATGTGCGCTCAAAATTACGATCGGCTATATCTAATGCAATCTACAGTAATGTGTAATGCAATACGCAGTTTATTAGTAAGCGCTAATGCGAAAAAATAATTTTGCTACATCTTAAAAACTAGAGCCTAGTCGAAAAAACTAAGAGCAGATTTGGACTCAGCGACCTTGATATATCCTAAAATCATTTTCACATTCAGTGACTTTTGAAAAAAAAATTTTGTGTGTTGACCAGTGTTATAGAGCAAGGCAAGAGGCTTAGATTTCAAAACTCAAAAAAGCCATCAATTATAGAGCAAAGCAAGAGGCTTAGACTTTACAACAATAAAACGCGTGAGCGATATTTAACAAGGCGTTTGAAAAAAAGGTAAAAGTATGCTTAAAAAACGCTTACATGCGAAACCACGTTTTGCGTCGTCGATTAAGTTTGAATTGTTGAGAATTTATTTTTATCGGAAGAATCCCGTTAATATCTCCCGAAAAAGTTTTCAACGCGTTTTCTACGGTTAGTATTTTTGAGAAAATATAGAAACAAAATTTTACAATTAGTCATTTATTATGACGTTATCTTACTTCCTAAAAAAAATAAAATTTCTAAAAGTTGGAAAGTCGGGTGATAGCTTTCGTTTAAGGGAAAAACCGCTTTCCTCTGTCAAAAAGTACCAATTTCTAACGAACAGTTTTAATTGTGACATCATCAACGACGTCCGAAATCTCATTTTGACTCCCACCCTGGGATGGTGATCAAATGAATAAAAATATTTAACTCAGTTCTCAAAACATTTGTTTGCATTTAAATAGAAAACATTAAATCAAAAACTGCATTTTTAAGTATTTTGACTTAGTACTTAACAACAGCAGTAAATACATTTTATGACTTGAAAATTACACGTAAGCCTTGAAAAGGTTACTTACTAATGAAGCATACCAAAATCAAGAATTTTTAGCAACTCCATAAATAAACCTCCCCCTAAAATGGGGCTCTCATGCGAGGTATTTGTGAGATTTTTGTATGGTATTCGCACACCTAACTGAACATTCCGTGAAATTTTGCTTGTTACACATGATATTTGGTTCAATCCTTCTAAATGTAGATCAGTTCTGTTGCTATTTCTAAGAACTAAGTAAAACTAGATCATTGCTTTCCAATATTTTAAGCTCGTTACCAGAGCTCGTCAAAGTAGTTTAAAACTCTGCTTGAGTAGAATTAGCTTATTGTCGCTCACTCAAAAATACTCAAACAAAAGTACAAATTAATATTACCTACCAAGTTAAAGGCTCATGTGCAAGACGGGGAAGAGGGACAGGCGGGGCACTTCCTTTCCCCAGCTTGCACAGATTTTGAAATACACTCCACGTTTTGGGCAAGGAAGTAGAGTACTTTACATCTACCAGTATACAGCTTGCAGTGAAGATGAGTACTTTTAGGCCAGTAATCGTTTCTTTAACTTTTTGGGGCAAATGTAAGCAGTTGTGAAAGCTGATTATTTTTTTAATATATAAAAATGAGATCCAAAATCGGTTTTCTAGACACTCTCCTGCACAATGTTACTAGATGTACTATTTCTCCTCCGAATTCGGCCGTGTCGTGATTTTTTGGAGGAAAAAAATTGTTTTGGCAGACAGCGAAGTTTTTTGAGCAAAGCTTTGAAAAAACTTAAGGCAGACAGTTTAGCAATCTATTAGTCTGAGTCTTAGGGAACATTTGGTTTCAAACAGCTTAAAATCATGCAATTATTCAACAACATATTGATTATATCACATGATGATAAGAATCGTTTATTGCTGTACCTAACAGCACGTTTATGCCAGTACCAACCATGTTGGTATTAATGAATGAATTGATACGTCTGCGAGACGATTTGGAAATAGTGAATATTTTTTTAAGTATTCCTGTCAATAGCATCTTTTCTGAAACAAATATATTTTCTTTGCTGTTAGTGTGGACAAAATTACTTTCTTTTGTCCTGAACTTCTCTCGTGCCGCTTTACAAAACCTACCAAAACACAAAATTTAGCATGGTACCGATATTGTTGAAAACAACAAACAGGAAGTTGAGGTGGAAGTTTGTGAACGAAATGAAGCCTTGCCTTCATAAAGCATTATGACTGCCTAATGGTTTGGTGTTTTCATGTTTTTGATATTGTCTTTTGAATGTAGTTCCTTTTGGTTCTTGTTTTTTATAGTTAGCCCCAAAACACTCGCATTTGCTGGTGATAGCAATTTAATATGTTTACGGTGCAGTACTGTAACTTCGGCATTATCTTCTTGCGGCTGTAAAAAAGGTATTGCTTCTTTGTTATTCACTTTTCAAAATCATGATACATGTGACATTCAGGTAAGCTACACCGATAAACGTCACTAGACTGCCATATATCATCCAGTATGCTAACCAAAACTGGATGTACTAACAAAATTTTTGGAGTCTGTGATATAGGGCACATTCTTGTTGTAATATTTTTGTGTCATGAAAGAAACTCAAGTCACGAACTCACGGTTTATTTGCTTCCGTTTTTGCTTTAGGTTGTTGCTTGAATGTGTGTAACGAAGTGGTGGAAAAGTTCGAAAGATGTAGCACTGTTTGTATGATGTCATTTATAGAAAACAGTTTGTAGTCACTTTGATAGAACAATATTTTATTCATTATGGATAGGATTTAAATAATTTCAAACTATAAGCAAATTTAGGTGTCAATACCAATATTTGACCAAGAGCAACTTTGCCTCCCTCCAAATTGTTTGGGATCTGTACAGTGATCCTCATGTGTATGGTGAAAACTATGGCGTTTCTGTTAAAAAGGGCCAGATCCAAAAAATGCATTAGAGTCATTACACGACAAATCAACTAAAAAAAATTTTAACCACTACATCTCTGATTTTAATGAAATTTGGTGTAGGGGTTATCTCATTGCCAAAACTCACTGGTGAAAATTTAGATTTTTACAACTTATAATTTTTGAGTTAAAAGGGGGTGAAGTTTGGGGGAAAACTAAAACCCCCTTTCAAAAAATGCATTTATTTTCCTCATAATATGTTTAAAATATAACATGTTATGTATGGTCGAAATAAAAAAAAAAACAAGTAATTCAAATATAATATCAAAAATTTTGTAAATAGTAATGCAAAAAGTTATTAACTTTTAAAAAATATTTTTTTCTCCCACACCACTTAAGGATTTGGAAAGTCCCCAAAAATTTTTTTCAAAAGAAATTTTGATCCATAAGCCCAAAAAATGTGCAATAAAACAATGGCTATAAACCATTTATTATGCTTAATACACAATAGAAATGATCCGCTATACAATTTTTAGAAAAGATTTTACCAAATTTAATCTAAATATAATGGATTGTTTTGAATGAAGCTTTGAAAAAAGCTGTTACAGTAGACGCCGCTTAGTATGACCACCTTGGGACCAGACCATTTTGGTCATAATGTCCGAATGGTTATAGAAACCGAAGCCGCCATAACAGCTCCTGAATCGACGCCTTAAGCCACAAGAAGTCCAAATACCGTCAAATTCATCGTTTACCCAAAGTAACAGTGTGACGTTGGCAGTAAAACAAAGTACAGCACTGTAACACTAAAAGTGACGGTAAAATTTAGTACAGTGTGTAACAATATGTTGAAAAGGCGAAGTTATAAGTGCGTGGCGGGAAAAAATACTGTACTGTAACAAGAAAGATGGAGAAAATGTTGGTCACATTATCCGAAATTTGGTCATATTAAACGGAGAATTTTAAAAGGAGAAATTCTGGACCGTACCAATTGGTCATAATAAGCGGCTGGTCATATTATCCGTGGTCATAATAAGCGGCGCCTACTGTATTACCATAAGCTTTTCGTGACGCTATCATTAGTGGCTAACGTGTCAAAGGGAAGGGTATATAGTGAAAACGTAATGATATTTTAATATTTCGGACGTCAGCTGACAACACCAGCCACTAAGAACAAACTATTGAAATGTAATTATGTTTTCACTTTAGGTCTTTCCTTTTGGATATAAAAGAAGTCAAATATAAACAGTGGGTGCCAGTGGACAAATGCACTTTGTTAAAAAAACTAAAAAATTCGATGATTTTTGTACTTCACTGAGTGAAAAAATATATAAATTAACAAGGGACTGAAACTTTATAGAATAAAGTTGTAACTGGAATCAGTCAATATTAGATCTCACACTTTATTAACAAATCGATTTCGCTACAATAACATCTTCAGTGTTCTGGAAAACAACCGCAACGATGAATAATAATATATACTTACGTCAAGTTGAAACGGACAGGCTCACAAAACTAACTCTATAATTAACACGAACTGACTACAATAAGAAAACACTGCACACTTTAAGCTGATAGAACGATATAACGTTTTCCTAACCGGAGCTGCTAAGTAACTGGAAAATTTAACAGGTTGCCAGAGTAATACATATGATAACGATTGTGACAAGGCATTACTAATAATCAAATTACCTAAAAAATGTAATAATGAAATATTGCAGGCGCAACAAACAGTTTATATAGATGAAGAAACTATTACAATAAATTTATAATTCAAAATGAAAAAGTAATAACTAAACAGTGGCATTAAAAAAAGCGTCAAAAAATTTTTGGCAATAAAATTCTATTTATATTTATCGTAGCTTTTAATTTTTTGATCCATTTGCTTTCGCTAATATCAAGGTTATGGTAATATCTAGGTTCTTGTAAAAATATGACGTGGTAGCATTCAGAAATGTCTGGGTGAGAACTAATGAAGTTTTTGTGATGATTATGGAAATGAACTAGAAGAGCAGCTTTATCAGTATGATTTTGTGTGTTATTATTTTTCCAAAACGTATGGTGATTAGTCCATCTAATTGAAAATTTGTTTTTAGTTTGTCCAACGTAAACTTGATGACATAATTTGCATTGCGCTGCGTATTTTCCGTAGTTGTCACAAGTAAGGCGTTGTGTGAGAAATAATTTTTTGTTGTGTTCGGTAGTAATGAAACTTGTAGATATTACCATATTAGAGCTATTACCGTGTTTGCCGCATAAGGAGCATTTATTGCATGGTCGGGAAATGCCATTATGATCATCGTCTTTGGTGGTGTTGTGTGCAATATGTTGACAATTAGTTAGTATTTCGCGGAAAGTGGGAGGGTTTTTATAAATTAGTAAAGCAGAGGGAATAAGTTTTTTTTTCTGTTTTGTCAAAAGAAATGAATTTTGTGAAAGGGGCAGCTCAAACAAGTTTTTTAGGTTCAACTTGTTGACTTCTAGTAGTACTGTCAGGACCAAAACGATTTTGCCAAGTAGTAGCTATTTTTAAGATCTTATTAACCAATGCCAAGTTAAAATTTGACTTAAGGCATTTGATTTTGAGTTGGTATAAACTGTGAAGGTATTCGTCGGTAGATTCATTTAATCGTCTCATTCTAATTGCTTCCGAATAAACAATTGATTTAAACACATGAGGAGGATGGCATGATTGACCATTTAAAAATAAACGATTAGTCGCCGAGGGCTTTGCGAAATTTTTTGTAAAAAAGCCACAACTATAAGAGCTGTCAATTTTATGTTCTACGTCGAGAAATTCTAAAGTGGAACCAGAATCCGCGGTGTTGATCATACGGAAAGTCAGATCCAACTTGTTGTTCTGAAAGGTTTTAAGGAGACAGTTCTTGATTTCGAGGGTAGTTTCCACACCGTACGACAACCATATTATATCGTCAATAAAACGTTTAAATAAAATAGATTTGTTGAGAATGTCAGATATGAGTAGAATGACGTAATATTGATAAGTGATACTGAATGATTGTCTCCAGTAATTATACCAGTTTTTTGAGTGTAAAAGTTTTGTTTATGTTGTATATTGACATTGTGGAGACAAAACATAGCTAGATTAACAAAAATATCGATAACAGTCTGAGTAAAAAGCGAATGCTAAGTAAGAGCAAATGTTAAAGCTTTTTCTACCAAAGACCTAGGAATGCTAGGGAAAGAGATTTAACATCTCCTGCTACTATGTACAAGTTGTTTTCATTGAGATCTGATTCCGCATTATTTTTCCAATTAACTAAGTTTAGGAGATAATGCTTGCTGTCTCTTCAGTATTCATCAAGCTTGCTGGAGCGAAACTTAACACTGATAGGTTGAAAAATGTATTCAAGGAAAGCCTAATTTTAGAAGAAGTGGTAATATTGCTGCAGATTGGAGAAGACTGTATGAATATCAAAAATAGAAATATCCCGCAATCTATCAGCGTCAAGTTTGTGTGTTTTAAAAAGTGGGGAAGCACAACCTGCTTATCACATATAAAATATTGGCTAAATACCTGGAATTTTTTTATATTTAGTGTGATCATAGAGTTTTTATCCAAAAGTGTGTTTAAGCAAATCGTCACTAATTGGCCCCATGTTGGAGCAACTCAATAATTTTATCTACAGCAATTTTTCTTATTTTGTTGATGATAACTTTTGATGTTGTTTTTGACTTTGATGTAGTTAACTTTGATAACTTTGATGTAGTTAAAGTATTTAGATGAGAAAACTTACTCAATTCTTTTTCAATAATGACATTATAATCATGATAATTAACTAAGACAATCTTACCGTCCTTGTCGGATTTGCAAATAACAATTTGTTTGTTCTTATTGCTATTCTGAGTTATTCGACCGCTTTTCCCTTCTGATTTTTTCAGATTATTTTGCTGTCTATGTTTTGTTTTCATTGAGATCTAATTCCGCATTATTTTTTTGACAATCATAAAGCGATACTTAAATATGAACTTAACTTTGCACCTACTCCCAACTGGAGTAAGAAAACTGAAGACAATGAGTATCTTAATTTTCTCGCACATATTAGACGTGTAGAATGGGACAACGTATTACCAGATAATATCAATTTCCATGATTCCGCTGACAAGCTACCAGAAAAACTAAAGATTCCAAAATTCAACCGACCTGATAAAAATCTCTTGCACAAAAAGATCGTAAATTATACAGAAAGAATTGCAGCTAAATTGCGTTCAACTGAAAAACTTGTGAAAGCAGATTATAGAAAGCAAAATAATCTGAAAAAATCAGAAGGAAAAGCGGTCGAATAACTCAGAATAGCAATAAAGAACAAACAAATTGTTATTTGCAAATCCGACAAGGACGGTAAGATTGTCTTAGTTAATTATCATGATTATAATGTCATTATTGAAAAAGAATTGAGTAAGTTTTCTCATCTAAATACTTTAACTACATCAAAGTTATCAAAGTTAACTACATCAAAGTCAAAAACAACATCAAAAGTTATCTCAACAAAATAAGAAAAATTGCTGTAGATAAAATTATTGAGTTGCTCCAACATGGGGCAATTAGTGACGATTTGCTTAAACACACTTTTGGAATAAAACTCTATGATCACACTAAATATAAAAAAATTCCAGGTACTTTAGCCAAATATTTTATATGTGATAAGCCAGGTTGTGCTTCCCCACTTTTTAAAACACACAAACTTGACGCTGATAGATTGCGGGATATTTCTATTTTTGATATTCTTACACGTCTTCTCCAATCTGCAGGCAATATTACCACTTCTAAAATTAGGCTTTCCTTGAATACATTTTTCAACCTATCAGTGTTAAGTTTCGCTCCAGCAAGCTTGATGAATACTGAAGAGACAGCAAGCATTATCTCCTAAACTTAGTTAATTGGAAAAATAATGCGGAATCAGATCTCAATGAAAACAACTTGTACATAGTAGCAGGAGATGTTAAATCTCTTTCCCTAGCATTCCTAGGTCTTTGGTAGAAAAAGCTTTAACATTTGCTCTTACTTAGCATTCGCTTTTTACTCAGACTGTTATCGATATTTTTGTTAATCTAGCTATGTTTTGTCTCCACAATGTCAATATACAACATAAACAAAACTTTTACACTCAAAAAACTGGTATAATTACTGGAGACAATCATTCAGTATCACTTATCAATATTACGTCATTCTACTCATATCTGACATTCTCAACAAATCTATTTTATTTAAACGTTTTATTGACGATATAATATGGTTGTCGTACGGTGTGGAAACTACCCTCGAAATCAAGAACTGTCTCCTTAAAACCTTTCAGAACAACAAGTTGGATCTGACTTTCCGTATGATCAACACCGCGGATTCTGGTTCCACTTTAGAATTTCTCGACGTAGAACATAAAATTGACAGCTCTTATAGTTGTGGCTTTATTTTCGTAGCAAGTTTTGCTTGAAATCGCAAAATGTACACAATGTTTTTCACGGCTGAAACCCTTCTACCAAATTTAAGTGTGAAATAGCTACCATTGCATCTGTTTGTTAATGCGGTTGAATTTTGAAGCAAAGTCTTTGTCACCGCAATACTTGAATTCTTTTTTCTATAACAACTCAACTACTTCATAACCTGGACAAAATTAGTAATTTAGTGATAATATTAATTCTTTATTTTTGCTGATATCGAGAAAGCGACTCTTCTAATGACATTAAATATGATCACCAATATTATACGACACCACACAGCAGTCCATTACATCGTGTCAACAACCCGCGACCGGTTTTGATCTTATTGGGTCTCATCAGGCGAGTACAAAAAACATCCAATAATAAAAATATCGAAAAAATCAAATCTGTTATAGGTTGCAAAAAAAGATGCTATACAAAACAATATGATACAGCAATACCTATATCATGAGTGCCTCATTTAAGGACACACACAAACACAGACACGACATGGACAACAAGTCACATCGGCAAGCCCTAATAGGGGTGTAGGATCATTGTTAAGACTTTATCATTTTACAAACTTTAGAGGTTGCTAGTTGCTAGGTAGCAATTTTCGGCATTTTTGTTATTGAGTGTTTTTTGCGCTCGCATGATGAGACCCAATAAGGTCAAAATCGGTCGTGGGTTGTTGACACGATGTAATGGACTGCTGTGAGATGCCGTATGATGTTGGTGATCATTTTTAGCTAAGCTTTCTATTTTACCTTATTGTGATGCTGGAGGCAGATCCCTCTTAATAGGAGATCGCCATAAAAACTGCTACCTAGCAATTTCTAAAATTTGCAAAATGATAATCTTAACAATGATCTTACACCCTAAATACGGCTTACCGATCTTGCTGTCCATGTCATGTGTTTGTGAGTGTGTGTCCTTAAATGAGACCCTCATGATGCAGGCATTGCTGCATCATACTGTTTTGTATTGCATCTTTTTTTTTGCACCCAATGGCAGATTTGTTCTTTTTTCGGCGATTTTGTTATTGAGTGTTTTTTGCACTCGCCTGATGAGACCCAATAAGGTCAAAAACGGCCGTGGGTTGACACGAAGTAATGGACTGCTGTCTGGTGTTGTATGATGTTGAAGATCATTTTTGAGCAAAGTTTTCTATTTTACTTTGCTGGATTAATTAACTCGATTTCCTGCTGAGATAACATGAATGCATGGTGGTGTCATAATATAGCAAATGACTTCTTAAGTCAATCGAGGATTTGTAAAGAAATACTAATATATGAACCAATGAAGGAAAAAATATTATATATATAAAAGGATAGATGCTAAAAACCGCAAAACAGCAAATGCCAGACAAACTGATATATTGATTAATTAGCTAGTGAAAAACGGTAACAGTCTTGTTTATTAGGTCTTGTATTGCTAAGTTTTTGTTTTAGATCTTGTTGATTTGCAATGATAAAAATGAAACTATCATTACCATTAAATACAAAAAATACTTGGATTTTCTCATAGTCTACACTAATCATCAAAATCAAAAACAAGATGAGCTTATTGTGATCTATTCTGCTAATTTTGTAAAAAAAAAAAGCGCATTTTTTATTTTTTGCCAGGTCTTAAAACTTGGTCCATAGAGGTAACACCAAATCAAAGGCGGTGGTGGGGTGTTTGGCACTGGTAACATACAGTGAGTAGGCAATCTTGTGAGGCAGTAGGATTTGCCAACAAAATGCCTGATTTGTTTTCTACAAAGCGGTGCTCAACGTCATAGATTAGTTTAAACACTTTATCGGTTATGCATTGACCTAGCCTAAAGCCAACTTTCGGGGTCAAAAACATGTTCTTGACGTCGTACGAGTAACCGCTCAAAAAGCTTGTAAGAAACGCTCAGCAGCGATTTGGGCTGGAAGCTCTTTCAGTCATCAGCTGCATTGCCAGGTTATAGTACTGAGATAACTGTGGCCAGTTGCTATATTGTGGGACTGCTTGGGGGGCCACGCAGGCTGTAGAATTTTTGAAGCTATGTAACACATTTGGGACCGCAGTGTTTCAGAATATATGTTGCAGAATATTGTCTGAGTTTTGAGCTTTATCACACTTGATCAGTTTAATTGCAGAGGCAAATTTGGTGGACGAGAGACGCATAAATAACTGATCTTCAGCTCTGGAAAATAGGTTTTCTCCTGCTTTTTTTATGCTAATCATGTGGTTTATTAATCCTTTTGAAGGTGGCGTTAGTGAACGCTAAGAATGTGCAGTTGCGTCGAAGACTTTAAATTTTTTAATATTTTGTTTGAAAATAACTTAGTATTGAGAATATGTCCACAAAGTTTCAAAATAAAGGCATGGGCTTTTTCGCAATCCGTGGATCCTCTTACTGTTACTCATCCTAAAGCTTGAGGTCCAGTTTTAGCGCTTGAATGGCCCGGATTCGGACCGCGGTTCGCCAGTTGAGTAGCCCTGTTCTAGAATACCGCCGGTTTAACTACAGATTTGTACAGCTTTCTTTCAGTTTTGTTCCTATTTTCTTGTCGCAAATTACACCAGTCAATTTTCTCCAATTTGACAAACCAATTTGTATTTTTCTATTAATTTCCGCAACAGCGTATCCATCATCTTGAACCACTGAGCTTAGTATTTGAAAGCTATCACCTTTTTAATCTCCACTCCTGCCAGTTCTACTCTATCGCCCTGTGCTCTTATGCTTATGTACTCCGTTTTGGTTCTGTTAATCTTCATTCTATAGTCTTCCATTGATCTTCTGCAATTTTTTAGATGAACTTCTCCATCCTTCACATTTTCAGCACATAGCACTAAATCATCAGCAAACATCATGTTCCATGGAGTACTTGTTCGAACGTTATCGGTCAGATAATAATTCACCAACAGATCAAATAGCGTAGTGGATAGGCAACTTAGTAGTGCGCTTTGTGATAAAAGCATGAAAATTTGCATGTATATTCCACTTAGACCAAAGTTTAGTTTTAGACGTGGAGGCATTGAAGTTTTAGACCTGGGAAGACTTTGGGGCCCTTATTATGGTCCTCCTTAAGATTGGGCGTGATCGCCAGACCCTCGAACTTTGAGAATCCATAACTCCACTTCCAGCAGTCCGATTTTCATAAATTTGATATCAAATTGTTCGGAAAAAAGAGATTTTTCAAACAAAAAGAAACAAAGGATCATTGAGACAAAATACAGTGGTATAACATTTGACCGTGCACCCCCAAAATTAGCAAATTCAATTTGGCTATTTTTTTGTATGACTAAATCTCATTTATAACCCAAAGTCGATATATAAACCAAAAAACGAGAGTGGGATTTTTACAAGAACAGAATGCAGAGCCATCTATACATAAGAGCAGAAGGTGGGGGTGCAGTCGCATCCTCAAAGAGAAAATTTTGTTGGTTTTTTGAAGAAAAGAGCAATAAATTAGGGCAAAAGTTGAAGAATTATAAACCTTTTCAACAACTGAATGAGGCAGACAAGACTTTTTAAATTAGCCTGAACTAATTTAGAACATCAAAATGAAAATGATTCTGGCAACACAGGCATCACATTTGCATTAAATTAATGGTTGAAATATTAGGGAAAGTTGGGGCACAATGGAACATAAAGTGCATTTTTTCTCTACATTGCAAATACAGCTAGCCTAATATCTGTTTACTGGTAAAACGCCCTAACGTAAAATTGCTTTATCTATGTCCCACTGTGCCAATATTTCCCTACAAATGTCGTAAGTATAGCCATCGATTTACTGACGTCAAAATAGTCGCGTACATGACAATATTCCAACTTTAAACCTTCTAATTGCAACAGTCTCCTAAGCAGAAATATAATGCTGTGCACTTCAATCCGGCTTTTACACATTTGTAACGGCGAGCGCAGCCTCGTTTGCACTTGCAGCAAATAAGTTCATGGTATAATTTAGCAGCCTCAGCTAGTGTTGTCCAGATGGGGTGCCATTCTCCTTCCTTCCTGATCCATCCCCAGTTGTTTGGCATGCCATATATAGTCTCATGGAAAGGTCACGATCCTTCTTAAGTGCTGCGAGCTGTAACTTTTCCTTTGAAGGAGATTTCATAGTAGGGCGACTGAACAGAGGTAAGTTGTTTTTAGACAGAGTTTCTGTTATTAGCTTTGGTGACTGCTGCAATCTCTCTTCCATAAATTTCTTGTATTGCTCCAGTCCAAGACTCTTAATCTTCCTGACAGTTTCTACCACAGATGCATCCATGATATTTTTCATGTCAAGAATTGGGAGATCATGGCTTTCTTCAAGAAAGGGATTCCCCATATCATCAATTACTGTTACCAGGGAGGTGATATCTTTCAAGAAACTTTGTTGAACTCTTGGCTGCTGATCATGGTGCTATTGGTTGGCTCTGACAGAACGTCCTTTGTCACATTCAAAATCTTTATTGATTAGAACAATTTCAAGTCCTGCCACAGTCCATCTTTTTAGTGCCCCAGGGTTTCCGGTTAGGCCAATTGCTCCCCTAGATCCTTTAACGAGAGCATTATTTTGTTCGTGGCACTGGTCTATTGCCATCACAGAAAACTTGTTGCTAGTTTTGCAAATGAAAAATTTTCCTGTTTTGAATTCTGCCAGAACATTCGGTTGTTTCTCTGACAACATCATCATGTCGCGGATGTGTACGGACAGCCAACATGAGTAATGTGTATGGTCCAGTGCAAAGAACCAGGTAACAATCTCTGCCAATGATTCCACATACATTTCAAAATTGCCCTCAGATTAATTGACGGATGGCTGCTGGTGTGTCACGAATAAGCAAATTTTCGTTGTAGGAATAGTTTTTACACAGCATATGTATAGTTTTTGTAATCTGTTGCTTTTGTTTTGCCATGATTATTTTATTCGTAAATCTGATTTGTCTTGAGTCAAAATTTGACTTTATATCTCGGCTGTTTTCGAAAAAGACA
The DNA here is from genome assembly GCA_963675345.1 of Trididemnum clinides. Lineage (NCBI taxonomy): Eukaryota > Metazoa > Chordata > Ascidiacea > Aplousobranchia > Didemnidae > Trididemnum > Trididemnum clinides. The sequence goes on from OY776293.1 coordinate 27,465,904, forward strand.
TTTTTTCCTTCACATTAAGATTTGTAAAGCACACGCCTATTTTTACGTCACAATGGTTGATTACGTGTTAAGTTCCAGAGTAATTGATTGAATCTTGTTTCTTCCCGAAGATTTTTCATTGCCGATTACGTAATTTATTAGCGGTGTTTTTCTGTGTCACGTGATGTTGTTCTAGCCTTTTCTGGATTATTTTCCATTCATATACGTATAAGGTGAGGAGATTTTTACGCATTCAGAGAAAGAGAGAGTGGCAGAGTGGTAGAGTAGAAAAATGGCGTGTTGTTCTGCGATGATTTGTTGTGGATTATTAGTGTGACAAGAATGAAGCAGCTAATTGGTGGATTTAGTCTTGGTTGGTTTCTAATTGCTATTATTAAAGTGTATTAGTTTTTGGGATCGACGAGCAAAGGAATTTAAAGTTTGAAAGTGTTTTAAGAATATATTTGTTCTGTTCTTGATCGAGAAGTGCGTGGTTCAAAGTATCTTAGTAGAAGCCAATCTTCACCTAGCTCTTAAGTTGTAGCCAAACTTAATTATTCGAGCGATACTATAAGTCGCCTTAATTTTAAGAATAAAATTAAAGCTGAGATAGAACCAAAATTCTATTGCACGCGACCTGGTGAATACTAGTACAGTATAGGCTGATGGCAAAAAACTGACTGATCGCGTAGATAATCTTGATGAGCTCATAATTTCCCAACCACGATCATAGCTACTGAATGACTGTGATTTATGTCGCATGAGATATATATCACTTCCACGAAAAGAATCCTTTGCTGTTGCAGAGCTTGGGTTGTGGTCAATGTTGTCCACTGCCGCAATGGTAAATAGACTGCGACGCATATTTGGTGGAAACACAACCTTTTCCATGTCATAGCGTTGGCAGATACCATTGGCAATATCTGAGTAAATTTGGAGGACACGATCATATGATATGCACAATCCAAGATCAAACAAAGTGTCCACCAGGGTTTTACTGCGCGTTACTGCATAGACTTTCAGTCCCAGCTAAAGAGGTAGTGGAGTTTCATGGTCACGGTCATGTCGGACACTTACTGATGGTTTGGAATTACGAGATTGTTTCACACTATTGACCACCAACACTTGTGACACCGACAGAGCAGCAGTTGTGAAGGCATTGCTGGCGAGCTGCGTCTAGTGTTTAATGTTGGGTCCATCTTGTATCATATTTACTAGTACCAACAGTGATAATGGCACAGAGTCACGTTGACATTCACGTGAGAAGAAGTCATCAAATTGCTTTTTTTTATATTAAACAGCTCTTTGCGAATCACCTGTGCTGCCCGCTTTAAATGAGTAGCATCACTGTCACCGTCTTAATTAGAGCCCGCTCAATATCTTCTTTACAAGCGAGAAGAATTTCTCTTCTTTGAGCATGAGCTGTGAGATCAGGGAGAGCAGAAAGTAATCTAATCTTCAGACGTGTGCTGTGAATTCTATTGTCCCCTGTGACATCTTGCTGTTGCAGTCTATTCTTGTACAAGAAGACCATGTCTGTCAGCTTGAACACAGAAACACGCTCCTCATCTCGCATGACCTCCATGTATGCCACAAGCTCAGTAAAAGCAGTGCAATGCAAATGGCTATAGTTTTCTTCTTCTTGTTTTTCAGTGGTTTGTCTTGCTTTGTTGTACAATGCGGTGAGACAGTTCCGATGATACTTGGCCTAAAGGGCAATCATATCACCTGCAGAAAACTTTGCTAGTAATTCTCTGTCTTCCGTCGGCAAAGCACATCTTCGCATCTTTATGATTAACTGATAAGTAGTTAAAGCTTTATGCAGGCTTGTAGTACCAGCTGGTTCATTTCAAAAAAAAGCAAAGAGCTAATGCTGTTGTACGGCTGAAAGCTGAACGTGTTTGTACACCAGAAGTGCCAGCATTTTGGCTCCTCTGCTTGGTTTGTTTTGTTGATACTCGACGAAGAGCTTATTTATTGAATTTAAGGCCGCAGGTCTTGTGCCGCTTGGCACTGTGAATCATCAATGTTTCCTGAATACCAATTCCTTCATCCAGTTTTTCTACATCAAGATCCATTGGTACAATGCCGAGGTCTTTAAACTGATTGAGATTTTCCGCTACCGACATGTAACCACTGCCAATAGGAAGCTTCGAAGATCTAGCAGGGAACTGCAATGTTTCATCAGTTTCTGTTCGACAAAGAACACATAGTTCCCAATTTATCGCAGATGATGGCTTGAGCTGCTTGGGAGTAGAAGAGAGAGCTAAGTTAACCAAAGCATGCCGCTTCATCGTAATAGACATCAACAGAAACACCACCATGTACTATAATATTTACTATAAAAACACACACTTTCCACTAGTAGGCTAGACAGCAACTTGAAACGACAAGAGACAATCGGCTACCGCAGAGACAAACAGCAGAGTTACCCGGTGAATACGAAATATGCGCATAGGCACACCGTCCGCTATGATGATGTGCCGATACACTAATGTGCTAATGCACCCTGCAAGGTGTTCAAGCTAAGGCATATGGTTTCTTCCAAATGTTTTTCAGCCTTTCTAAATTTAGAACAACCTTGATCTATTAGCAAGACGCAGCTTCCACAGTTGGAGGGTGAAACAAATTTGCTAATTTTAAGAATGCAAGAACAAGGTTGAACGTTGTACCATCATATTTTGTCTCAATGATAAAGTCCTTTCTTTTGTTTAAAAGGCCTCTCTTTTCTGAACAATTTGATACCAAATTTATGAAAATCGAAGCCCTGGAAGTGGAGATATAGTTTCTCAAAGTTTGATGATCTGGCGATTACGCCCAATCTTAGGTGGAACCATAAAAAAGGCCGCAGAAGCCCCCCAGGTCTGAAAATTCGATGCCTCCACATCTGAAAATAAATTTCATACAATATGCTAACACTCCTGAAAGTTTGGTGTTTTATCAAAAATTGCACGATTTCGTATTTTTTTTTGAGCTTAACCACTGCACTAAAACAGGCAGTGGCTTAGTGCGGAGCCTTGATGAACTCTCATTTCAACTGGGAAAGACTCAGTTTTCCCCTTGTTACATATCACTGATGTTTTGCTTCGTAAGTACATATCCTGAACTACATGCACATATTTTTCCGGCGCTTCTTTTTCTCGTAGCAGTTTCATAGTTCCTTCCTAGGTGCTCGATCGTATGCCTTTTCCAAATCGATAAACACGCAATGTATATTTCTCTGTACTTTTCAATCAGTTGATGTAGAGTAAAGACGGCGTCTTTAGTGCTCCTATCAGGCATAAATTCAAATTGCTAATGACTGTATGCCACTTCTTCACTTATCCGTCTTTCTATAGTTTTATATTGTGTGGCTGTCGCCGAATACGGATAAGTCACCCGCCCTGTACCTTAGTGACCGGTAGATGACGATTCTGCGACTAGAAAATTTGCTCGGTAGAGTTCAACGACTACCTTCTATGCTCTATCTTTCGGCCTAAAGACTTGCGCTTGAGAAGCTAGGTTGCCAGCCAACTCTTTAACAACACAACTCTATTAATACATAAGCTGTCGCACGCCGACAGTCACTGACACCACTCTTGTAGCAACCGATAATCCCCCTCCGTTATAGTAGTGCTTGGTCCTTGCCTTCTAATTCGTCACACTTCTAGCTTGTCTCTTCACCTTCCTTCTCTGTTTCGTCTCTGTTCTTGACGTCTCTCTGTTTTCAAAATGACTCATCCGTATATATGCTTTTCATTCGTACGTAATCAAAAAAGTTCCCAAATAAATTAGCAAATCAAAATTACTAGAAACTAAAAATTAACATCAAAAGGTTTGAAAACGGGGGAATACAGGAAACTGCTACCAAAAAAACAACCAATAAAAACGCTTAGAAAATAAATCAGAATAGGTCTGTCTACGAGGGGAGTACAGGAAATAACTACCAATAAAATCGCTTTGAGAATCAAATAAACAAGCAACGGTTTGTATGTGGGGGAATACCGGAAATAATGATCAAAACAAAAAACTACGTCGACACGCGATAATGACATGACTATTCCGAAGATTATATTATTGTTACAGTGACACTAATTTGCCTTCTCTGTAGTTGCCAGACTCTTGTATACCACTTTTATTTTTGAAGATGGGGATCAATGTACTTAATCTCCATTCTTCTGGAATTGTTTCAGTCTCAAAATGGAATTTAGTAATTCCACTAAAACGTTTATTTCTTTCGAACCAAAAGCTTTCCATGCTTCAACAGGTATGTCATCTGTGCCAACTGCCTTATTGCTTTTCATTTTCTTTAGTGCCTCCATAATTTCCTATTTAGTAATTCTTTCTACTTCCTTTCTGTTTGCTTTAGTCATCTTTCGATCTTTCCTTTTAATATTCTCATTCATCAGTTTTTCAAAATAAGTTTTCCATTTTTGCTTTATGTCATTCTCTTCAGACAAAGGTCTTCCCATCTCATCCTTCATGCACTTTTCTAGGTACAAATCCTGATTTTCTTCGCACTTTTGTTTTGCAATGCGCAAGAACATTTTTTGTCGCTTTTGACTTAGTAGTTTCTCATTTAGGCTTTTGAAAGCCTAATCCCTTGCTATTTTCTTCGATTTCATGTATCCATCCTTTCTTGCAATCGATTGTGGATCGGAATCCAACTCTTTCTTGACTTCTTTCTTCTCTTTCACTGCGTTCTATACTTCCAGGTTCCACCACCAAGGTTCTTTCTTCTTTGTTTTTGCTACAACTTCTTTAGCAACCAACCGAATTTCTCCGCTACTACTTTCCATTTTGTTGTGTTCAATCCTTGCAGAACTTTCTTTTTAAATTCTTCTTTCATTTCTCCCTTATCCAATTTCCACCAATTGATCTTCATCTTCCCATTGTTTTGCATTTCACTTCTTCCCACCATCCACATGTCCGCCCAAACTAGTTGATGTCGTGGTTACTGTTTCTTCAGGTTGTACTTTACAATCTTTTGCATATTTTTTTTATCTCTTCTTCGACATAGTATAAAGTCAAAATTGGACAATCTCCTTCCACTTTTGTATGTGACGTTCCTTTTTTCTCCTTTTCAAAATGTGGCATCCAATGCTACCATCTCTGTACTCATGAAAAATCCACGATCCGCAGTTCATTTTGTTTCTTGTTCCCATTCCAACTCTTCCGATTCCTGCCATTTCCATCGTGTTTTCTACTGTTCCAATGTGTCCATTTATATCTCCACCAATCCAAATGGTTTTTTCGTTGTATTGAGATCATGGTTTCATCCAGTGCCTTCCAGAACTCATCGTTCTCTTCTGTATCGCATCCGGTTTGCGGTGCATATATGCTGATGATATTCACTGTTTGTCCCATCATGATGGTCCTCACATGAATGACTCTGTCTGATTTACTCCGTACCTCCAATAATTTTGATTTAATTTCTTCGTTCAGGATGATTCCCACACCTTTTCTCATCATTGCCTCCTTTCTAGTACTGGTTGTATCCATTTCCTAATTCTTTTGTCTTTCCACCTCTCCACTTAGTTTCTTGAATGCAGAGCATTGCTATCTTTCTTCTTTCTATCCTGTCGATTATTTCTCTTCCTCTACCGACTATTGTACCCACATTCAATCCACCAATTCTGATTTTGACCTAGTTTTTGTATCCACATTCAATGCACCGATCCTGATTTTGATCTTCTTTAGTTGTTCAACTTTGCTTCCTCTTTTTCGTCTCTGATCTATCATCCTTAGCCTTATTCGCTCTTGAAAAGATAATTGTAATTCATTTCTCACAGCATCAGAGTAATTACCCTGCGCGTCGCTTGCAGAGAACGCCCTAGCCATATTTTCTCTCTTTGAATTTTGTACTCTAACAGTTTAGTTTGGCTAAGTGTTTTACTCCCGGATACCGTTCCTGCCGGAAACCCTTCTCCTTTCTCAACTGGGCTTGGAACCGGTTATGGCGGAGTTAAGCCAAGCTAATCAAACCAGTAAATAACCCAAAAGAATTTTCGGCTTTTTTTACCCACTTCGATTATAATTCCAAATGGGATTTGGTAAGTCAAACAATTAAAATGTGTATTGTCTATGCGTATTATTGGAAGAATTTTTACTGTGTGTTATTTTTCTAGACGTAAATTAAATGCCTGATGATTGATAATACATGAAATCTAAGGATGCACATTAAGTCTCCTTATTGATATAATACTAAGCTCTGTCGTATCCATGACAATGAGCACGGTCTTGGCAGAAGTTTAAAGCATTCTAAAATTTTACTTACACGCCTACATACAGAATTGTGCTTTTTATTAGATTTGACATCATTAACACTCCCTTGTGACAGTCACCCCGGGGTGGTGATTAATCATGCCCACTTTAACATTTGTACGTTCAGTAGTTTTAGAGGAGTAAACACAAACAGAAAAAAATCTTTGCTTTATAGTATAGGTTTTCCTGTCATTTTAACTTGGGTTGAGCATATGTAAATGTGATGAACAAACTTGAAATCTACTAAGATGAAGACACTGTAAGTGGGCTTATCATATAAGTATATTTTGCATAATAATGAATTTTTACTCAACTTTATGCAATACCTGTGCCCTCCAAACTTCTAATGTAAAGGGATTTAAATATGAAGACTTGAGGCCCAAAATTTCTTGAATTCTCGTTTTTATTACGTTTGCAGAATTATTTTTTGGGAGCAATCTTCTTCGTTCACCTAACACAGTCAAGAACTCACTAACGTGACCGATGATACAAAGAACGGGCTTCAACATCTAATATATTTTTTTCAGAGAAGATGCTATTGACAGGAATACTTAAAAAAATATTCACTATTTCCAAATCGTCTCCCATTTATTTATATCGACATGGTTGGTACTGGCATAAACGTGTTATTGGTGACTGCAATAAACGTGTTATTAGGTACAGCAATAAACAATTTTCATCATCATGTGGTATAATCAATATGTTGTTGAATAATTGCATGATTTTAAGCTGTTTGAAACCAAATGTTCCCTAAGACTCAGACTAATAGATTGCTAAACTGTCTGCCTTAAGTTTTTTCAAGCTTTGCTCAAAAAACTTCGCTGTTTGCCAAAACAATTTTTTTCCTCCAAAAAATCACGACACGGCCGAATTCGGAGGAGAAATAGTACATCTAGTAACATTGTGCAGGAGAGTGTCTAGAAAACCGATTTTGGATCTCATTTTTATATATTAAAAAAAATAATCAGCTTTCGCAACTGCTTACATTTGCCCCAAAAAGTTAAAGAAACGATTACTGGCCTAAAAGTACTCATCTTCACTGCAAGCTGTATACTGGTAGATGTAAAGTACTCTACTTCCTTGCCCAAAACGTGGAGTGTATTTCAAAATCTGTGCAAGCTGGGGAAAGGAAGTGCCCCGCCTGTCCCTCTTCCCCGTCTTGCACGGATATGCACATGAGCTTTTTACTTGTTCTTGGTAATATTAATTACGCTATGATAGGCACAGAAGTTTGCACCTTTAAATGTTCGTTCGCGCATGTTATGTGGTACAAGCACCCCCAACTGAGAACCGCTGGTTCAGAAAGGCACGGAACAGAGTTGCTCGAAAAGAAGAAACTAATTTTACTACTTAAATAGTAAAAATCGCAATTACTTTGTACGTTTATTCCAGTAAAAATACCTATGATTACTTTCTACTTTCACTTGAGCCTTTTTGGGTAAGCAAAAATACTTTTATTCGAGCAGAGTTTTAAGCTACTTTAACCAGCTCTGGTAACGAGCTTAAAATATTGGAAAGCAATGATCTAGTTTTGCTTAGTTCTTAGAAATAGCAACAGAACTGATCTACATTTAGAAGGATTGAACCAAATATAATGTGTAACAAGCAAAATTTCACGAAATGTTCAGTTAGGTGTGCGAATACCATACAAAAATCTCACAAATACCTCGCATGAGAGCCCCATTTTAGGGGGAGGTTTATTTATGGAGTTGCTAAAAATTCTTGATTTTGGTATGCTTCATTAGTAAGTAACCTTTTCAAGGCTTACGTGTAATTTTCAAGTCATAAGATGAATTTATTGCTGTTGTTATGTACTAAGTCAAAATACTTAAAAATGCAGTTTTTGATTTAATGTTTTCTATTTAAATGCAAACAAATGTTTTGAGAACTGAATTAAATATTTTTATTTACTTCATCATCACCCCAGATGGGAGTCAAAATGAGATCACGGACGTCATTAATGATGTCACAATTAAAACTGTTCGTTTGAAATCGGTATTTTTTAACTGTGGAAAGCGATTTTTCGCTTAAACGAAAGCTATCACCCGACTTTCCAACTTTTAGAAATTTCATTTTTTTAGGAAGTAAGATAACGTCATAATAAATGACTAATTGTAAAATTTTGTTTCTATATTTTCTCAAAAATACTGACCGTAGAATATGCATTGAAAACTTTTTCGGGAGATATTAACAAGATGCTTCAGATGAAACCAATTCTCAACAATTCAAACTTAATCGACGACGCAAAACGTGGTTTTGCATGTAAGCGTTTTTTAAGCATACTTTTACCTTTTTTTCAAACGCCTTGTTAAATATCGCTCACGCGTTTTATTGTGCTGCTACGTGTGAGTTTTGAAGTCTAAGCCTCTTGCCTTGCTCTATAATTGAGGGCAAGTGAATTGATTTATTTTGGCATTTATCCAGCCTGCTTGAGGTTTGGGTTGCCTCCCAACTGCTGCGATTATACTTGTTGTTTGGCTTTATGTTAATTGTTGCTTTGAGATGCCAGTGAGCGGACGGCAGTTTTCACCCTTTGGTTATTAGAAGATTTGCTCCTTGCCCTTGACAGAATCTAGAGGAATTTGCGTCGTTTACTGCTTGGGTCTAGTTCCTTTGAAGCTTGAGTAGTTCGAAAACGTTTTCGAGTACGCTCTGTGTCGCCAGTGTAGCTGTCGCGTTTGTTGGGCAATGAAGGAATTGCATATACTCGTACAACTGACAGAACAGCGATAAGAGAGAGAGCTGGCAAACTTGAGACCCGTTGGCTGAAAGCTTGAACTGAGCGTGTGACAAATTAAGCGCTTAGCCCGCGATGAGTTAAAAATTGTTACTGGTACACGCTTCCGAAAACTTTGATTTTTCACAACGCTGTCTGGTACCACTTCGGTAAAAACTGAAGCAGCAGTACTTATTATCCGCTCTAATTTTGAAAGCAAACGTAAATGGTACAACTTGTCATTAACATGTTACCTGTTAAAGTAAAATGATGTACAGTATTACAGCACTAACAAACCGGTTTATATCTGGATTTTTAATAACAAAATGGAAATTAGAAAAAATTGCATAACTTAATTGTTGGTGGAGCCCATCTTAAAATACTTTTGCAGCGTATCATGTCGCATGTCTGAGTACTACGTACTTAACCCCTAAGACATTATTTTCTCGTGTAGCCTAACAAGGAGGAACAAAATGCCGAGTTTCAATGTAAGATCTTTCAGAATTTAGAAAAGCTTGTTCTCTTCGTTTGCTTCAAAAGCTGGCTGGTGGGTTAGCCATTTAAGCAATAACATAATCTATCGTAATAACTCGAGTGCTCATGCTTGATTCGGGGCTCCGGGTCAGTTCGCCTTCCTCTGGCTGTGTTTATGCCGGGAGCAAGTTAATTAAGCGCAGCCAGAGGCTTGAAAGACGGGATCTACGAAAAGCATCACTGGAGCATCGTTATAGAGGAAGGTGTTGACATTTTGCCAAAAATGATTAGGCTTTGAAATCTTCTCAAAGATTGCTCAATGCGAAGAAATTTTAAAGGAAATTTTTACAGCTGTTTTAAAATTTGTTACCTGCACCACTCTTAAAACAAAATCTATTGGATCTTATAGTAAAAGTACGTTGGATTGGTTGGAGCCGACCACTAAGACATCCCCTCTAAAAAAACTACAGCAATGTGTCTTTTTAAGTAAATAAGGGAATTTCTAAAGCACAATAAAATGCCCTGAGGGAAAAGTTGGACCAAAGCGTAAGAAAGCAGCCACATAAGGGGAGGGAAAATCAATAAATTATTTTGAGACATCTATTTCTTCGACTAATTTTATGTCATGTAGTAAGGGTATTAAAAATAGCGCTGAAGAAGGCCAAAACTATAAGATTGGCGGGACAAAAGTGTAAAGGAATGACATTTTTGTAAAATACAGCAAATAATTGTTTAAGTTCCTCCTTTAATAAAATCGCTTAAATGATTTGAAATTTTTCACTTGAAATAGTTTTATAAAAAATTTAAAAAAATAAGTAATTTCAGTAAAGGAAAAACTTACTGAAATTACTTATTATTTGAAATTTTCCACGAATTGATTTTAAGTGGAAATCAACAAAAGAAAATACCGTGGCAATGCCCACCACTGCCAGACAGTATCATGACTAACTACGCAGTAGTTAGACACAATGCTGTAGTTTTTTTAAAGAGGACGTCTTAATGACTAACTGCACCAGACTAATCACCAACCAGATAATATCATGACCAGACACTTGACTACGCATTATGATGAAACAGCTACATTTGAAGCGGGGCAGAAACAAAGTGGTTTGAAGAAGCGATTCTGAAAACTATTAGCCTACTTGAAATTAATAAAAAACAACCGTTTTTTGTGATGTCAGTATACAGCTCAAATACTGATAGTTAAAAATTTTTTTGATCGTAAACAGTATTTAGTGTTTACTGGGTTAATAGACAAAAAGTAAATGGTGCATTACACGAGATCTGTGACTTTTAACCTTTAAAAAGGCGATTTCGTGATGATTCTACTCCATCGTTTCATGTTGGAGCATTTCTGAGAGAAACAAAAAGACTGACCGTGTCCAAAGTCCCTTCAAACTTGTTATAGCCGTCGCAAAATTAGTTTTATGCAATCGAGGTTTACTTTTTATCCGAAAATTTGAATGATCTAAAAATATCGTAATTTGCTCGTTGCGTGGTAATATCCCCAGAATGTGTGAAGCCTTCAAACAAGATCTTATTTTAATGACATATTGAAAACCCTTTCAAGCTGAAATATTTCCTGCATCCTTCAACAATTTTCGAAAAACACAGTTCAGTTCAGTTCAGTTTATTATTTGATTCGTCTGTAAAGACTCACATGCAGTACAATATTACAATGAAATTTGAAGATAACCATACAAAAAAAGTATTTACAGACCAGGAGATACCGATAAAACCGCCAGGTTGTCAAGTCAGGTATCCCTGAGAATATCTTACATAAGCAGACATGTGCAATTTCCAGAGGTAATAAAAGATTGAAAAGGAGAAAAAAGGAAAAAAGTACAAAAACAAACAAAGGAAGTATTTATTGGATGGAACCAAATTTCTTTTCGAGCATATAAAAAGACAGCCTCATTAACAACAAACAATGATTCAAAGACACAACATAACAATATAGATCTGGCAATAAAAGGTACGATCCGAATCAGAAGACTTAATGTAAAATAAAGAGCAAGGTCTAATTATCATATTTTTCCAAAATTTTCTTTTTAAATGTTTTTTAAAGGAGAGCCAGACAAGACTTTTAAATCAAGATCTAGTTTAGACTAAAGCTTAACTCCAGCAAATGACAGCATTTTGTAACCGTAGCAAGTGTTTACTCGAGGTAAGTGGAATTTATTGGAAGTATGTCTAGTACTAACGTTTATGTACAGAAGTGAGTTTTATAAAGTCCTTATCAATTTTTTGTGGATTGTTACCATTAAATGCCTTGTACATGAACTTTCCTAATTCCAATTGATAAATATCATCAATTTTCAAAATATTAAGTGCTTTGAATATAGGTGATACGTGACAGAATTTTTTGCGAAAGTAATAATTTTGATCATTTTATTAAGGCGAGTAGACAAAGCTCCTAGCTCATTTTTTTTAGCTGAACCCCAAGTTAAAACACCATATCGTAATTTAGAGTAAATAAAGAAATAAAAAAGAGTAATCATTGCATCAACTTTGAGGTAACTTCTTCTTCTGTAAGATATTCTAGTATATTTTGCCAAATTTGTTTCCAAGCGCTGAATATGAGTATGGAATTTTAAATCATCATCAAGCTACAAACCGAGATACTTTACGTATTTACTGCGACTAATTTTTATATTATTTATAGGTATTTCGAGATCAATATCGATGGAATGCTGTGAAAATCTGTTTATTACCAAGTAAGAAGATTTTTTGTAGTATAGGGACAGTTTATTGGATCGAAGCCATTTGTCTACTTTATTTATTTCGTTATTGACTTCAGTTTTAAGGCGAATCAACGAACTGCTACTTAATGATAGATATATGTCATCTGCAAAAAGAGTGGTATTAAAGCAAATAGATTTTGGTAAGTCATTTATATACATCAAGAACAATAACGGGCCTAGGTTCGATTCTTGAGAAACCCTATAATTAATTTTTGCCTTTTTTGACCAAGAGTTGTTTATATGCACGTACTGAAAGCGGTTTGACAGATAACTTTCAAAAAATTTATTTGCTAGTCCCCTGATTCCAAACTGGTCAGACATTTCTCGTAGTAAAATATTATGGTCCACAGTGTCAAACGCTTTTGATAAGTCCAAAAATATGCAGCAGCTATAATACTTTTTATCGGCATTGTTAACTACGATATCATATACGGCACTTATTGCGTGGGAAGTTGAGACACCGCATTGAAGGCCAAATTGGTTGGGTGAAAGTGGTTTAAATTTTAAAAGGTAACTGTAAACACGTTTGTAAACAATTTTTTCAAAGATTTTAGTGAATGAGGAAAGTAGTGAGATTGGTCTGTAGTTAGAACAATTCATTTTACTGTCCAGTTTAAAGATTGGAATTACTTCAGCTACTTTCATATCGTCGGGAAATACCCGTGTTTTAACACATAAATTAAATAGATCACTAATAATTGGATAGATGATAGGACAAGCCAGTTTAATAAATTTAATGTCAATGTCCCCTGATAAAGTTGCTTTTTTAATTTCAAGCGTTTTTATTATTGCTTCCACTTCTTCTGCATTGGTCGGAGAGAGAAAAAATGAGTGAGAGCAGTAATCTTGACTATTATGCGAGTGATTAATATTGGGCACGGTAATTTTTTTTTGCAAGATTTTTCCCGATATTTACGAAGTAATTATTGAAAAGCTCGGCTGATTGCGTTTCAGAGTTAGAATTTTCTATCAATGTTGGTGCGCTTTGTTTAGGTTTGCGAGATTGAATTAGTGTTCTAATTATTTTCCAAAGTTCACTCGCATTTCCTCTCATGTTATTAATTGCAAGATGATAATAACGTATTTTTGCTTGCTAAATTACACGATTTAAAAAATTTCGGTATCGCTTATATTTATGGTAACTTTCAGATGTTTGCAATTTGACAAAAAGCTTCAATAAACGAACCTTCGTTTTGACAGATGTTAAAAATCCATTAGTGATCCAGGGTTTACGTTTCGAGAATTGCTCTCGTCTCGTAATAGGTCTCCGAGTGGCATGCCTATCAACTGTCTGCGAGAATAGATCATGAAAATCAGAGAAATAAGCGCTCGGGTCATTATCGTCTGGGGTTAAATTTTCATTAAACTGTCGCCATAAATCATTCAAAAAGTGATCTTGGTTGAAGTTTCTCATGTCACAAATGATACGCTTGTTCGGTTTATTACACTTGTAAGATGCAGGTATTACTGCAAATACAGCAAAGTGATCGGAGATGTCACACACACTAATCCCACTAATCGTTTCACTAGATACATTATTACTTATAATATGATCTATAAGGGTTGCTGATGAAGAGGTTATTCGAGTTGGTTTATCAATTAACAATTTACAAGAATTGCTCAATAGCATGTGGGTGTATGCTTTGATTTTGGAGTCTATCAAATATTTTAAGAGGTTAATGTTGAAGTCGCCTCCTATAAAATACGGTAAGGCACTCGAGTCAAAGTGTTCAATGACGTCATTAAAGGAATTTTCAAATTTTTGAAAATTTTTAGAAGAATAGGTAGGATGACGGTACACTACACCAAAAACATAATCTGATGTTTCCAATCGTAATTTTATAAATATATTTGGCTTAATCGTAATAATCGTAATTTTATAAATTCACCACCATGAATTTGGCTGACATCATCGTAAATACAAGGATTAAATTTATACTTAATATAAATACCTATTCCCACAACGTTGGTTGTTCTATTGGCATGAAAAAATGCACCCTTTAATTTCTATGTTTATTAATAGTGAATCCCGCTTGACCTTAGTTTCGCTGACCATTATTATGTCAGGTTTATAAGCGAGATTATCGAGGTACAATCGCAATCAATCTACATTTTTTTGAAGGCTGAGGCAGTTGAAATGAATAAGAAAAATTTTTGTTTTTTTATCGAAAGGTTGAAGAAGCCAATTTATTGACTGGGGAGTATGATAACTCACGTTTGCTACATAATTTATAGAACGCTTAATGTAATTTTTATCATGAATTGCAACGTTATTTATTAGATCATTTAGGAAAATAAAATTAGAGGAATTTTCTTGATTAGAACTACCAAGATCCAGGTGCTGTTGCGTAAACCTGCCGGTTAATTGATCAGAAGGCACTTGCATGTTTACAGAAGGTATGCCATGATCAGAGTCGTACTTTTTGCGTAAATCAACTGGAATCGAGCAAGGCTTATTATTAGAACAACGTTTGCAGCAGAGGTTATTAGTTAGGCCGAGGTTATTCAACGCATCACAGCAAGACAAATGCACGTGTTCACAACAAACATTACAGATTACACACGTGTTACTGATAAAGGAATTGTAACAAACTGTGCATTGATTGTGAGAAGCCATTTTTCACAGATAAGAATGACAAGGCAAGAACTAAATACTAGGGTTTCTAGGTTTCAGAACTAATGCAACAAAAAATTTTCGTTGATCTGACAAAGGGGCATTAATCAAGTTTTTTGAAATTAATGTCAATATCATACCTGTACAGATCATCTGGTGAATCTACTTTAATCCATTTGCCTTTTTTTTCATTTGGTTGTGATTCATCTGTTTCTGCAGATGCCTTCATTAAGATTGAACCATTTTTTGTATGAATTTGTTCAAATTGGTTGTTGCATTAGTCTTTAACATGTCTCAGCAATTGGCTCGCAGCGAGGTCAAATCTTCTGCTACAAATACGTTTGAGAATCTCACGCTATCCTTAGATTGATCTTTGAATTGATCTTTGAAGACGCCAATCTTTGCATTGGCGTCAACAACGGCAAGATGCCCTTTAAAAAATCTTCAAGAACAACTGTGGAGAGACCTATTGCTCCTGGCCCTTGTTCATTCTTACGCCACAGGCCGATCTCTAAATGAGTTAATTTTGTAATAGCAATTTTTTCTTTAATAAAGATAAATAACCGAGGCCATTAGGCTATTCAGATGGCTTTAATGTCTATTGATGGATTTGATCAGTTAACTTTGTGTGAAAGAGAATTCGAGTCAGCGTTCTTCTTGGAATAATGCAAATGCATCAATTTAGCGGCAACAGTAATCACAACTTGCAGATGTAGTGGAAATTTATACTTTATCCAAAAACTACATATCCTCCTTTCATTGTTTGAATAACACATTTTTATAAGTTGTCAATTGTAGTGCAGTGACACTTTTCTGGTCCTGTAGTGCTAAAACATGGCTTTGTTTTGGTTTCGTTAACGTCACTGCTTTCAGGTTTTCGAAGTATTTTTTCCATCACAAATTTCTTGCTATGCGAACGGACTTTTGTGGAGCCAAAGTTGTAGAAAAGCGGATTTAAACATTCGGAAAAGCGGAGAAAAATATATTTGATTATTCCAAACCAATAATCCGCTCTGTGGTAATAAGGAGTATTTGGAAGTTAACAAACGCAATCATCCTCCCTGATGATGTTGTGAAAAATTTTGAAAAATAGAGTAAAATGTTTTGTTTTCATTTTAGATAGTAGACCCTGTCTTCTTTTCACGCTCACAACTTCTGTGTTATATTGGACAAGCAACAATTATTACAAAGTGTTGATGCGGAAAATTTAATGTGTAATAACCGAACCGAAACAAGGGCTATACGCTATACAAAGTTGGCCGGGAAACTGAGCAAACTAGTATTGACCAACCGCTTGCGCCAGTAAATAAGTGCTTGTTGAAAAACGATGTGTAAAATTAAGCCCAGTCCAAGCCTAAATATTCGACCCAGAACAAGTATCTCGATGTTTCCACAACTTCCGGACTCAACAAACCAGCAAGTGATAGTCATACGAGTACAAGTCCAAATCGCACTTTACCAGTGTACTTTTTCTGAAAATCAAGGCGTTCAGCTTCAATATAAGTTCCATAGACGTAGCTGCCGGGAGGGGGAGGAGCAAAAAGAGGCAATGATGCTTTCTCCCATTCAATAAATTTTGTTTTGATCCTATTTTCTTAGGCTATCTTGTAAAACTGAGCAATTTTTTAAGACGATTTTCTGGTGAAGCAGGAAAAAATTTGGCGCCTACGGCGCGATTTTACAGAGAAATCATTTTCTGTCGTTGTCCCATTAAACTTGGGCTTTCATGCATTAGCTGTTTCCTAAGTTGTTATGATCAAAGAACGGATTAATTCACCATATTTATATAAAATAAACGGTTAAGTAACAGTCAAATTCATTTTATACAATTTAGAATCGAAAATTCACCTGAAAAACTAAAAACGTAAATCAAAATTTAATAAACTTGGTTTCCACTTTTTCTTTCAAAACATCAAGAATTTCCCAAAAAGTGTTGGCAACATTAAACTGCTCAAAAAGCAAAGATGAAATATTTTCTTCAAACGTTTACCAATATGTGCACAGACTTTAAAATCAGTTGTTGTAAGTATATCTACAATGACGCCACAGGGATTCAGATTTGATTTTTATTTTTTGGTCATCCCCGTCTCTCCAACACGGATTTACGCTGCAATGCAAAGGCCATATATTTACTTTTAAATATATCACTGCACGGCCCATCATCTTTTGGAAAATCTACCGACAGTTAACGCAATTTCCCTTCTCCTGCTCTTTCACCTGCCCCGAAACCAATATTTAAATGCGATTCTAGTTAAATATAATGACAGCATCTCGCCGCTCATTGCATTTGTTTAAATCTTTGCTTCACAACGTTTGGGTTGCAACCCAAAGCTGGGGCTTCTGAAAAGTCTTTTGATTTGCTTGTTTTTGTAAGAAAAGAATTAAGCTATTGTTTTTTCTGTTTAATGCTTTTCTGTTATTTATTTTGTATATTAAGAAACGTTTGAAAGAAGTATCATGGTGAGAAGTATCACGATTTAAATACTAGACTGCTTCCGTTTCAAGAAAAAATGCTTCGATAACGATGTTTTACAAAAAAGTAATTTTGTCAAAAAGTTTGGTTCGCTTTGAAAAGGTTAATAAGCCACCTTAAAACCATTAAACTTGGAAGCAATTTTGTCAAAAAGGTTTGAACCAGTGGTCGTGAAACTTTTTTTGTATGATACCAAAAATTATTTCCAGAACATTCTAATCAACACGCATGTGTTCGAGCATTAATGATTATACCCAAATCAGGGTCTAGTTTCTGGATGCACAATGAAACCTTTTCTTTTTATCATTCTGAGTTCAACATTTATAAATCGATAGTTTTGCGTAATTTTGTGACACAGCCATTTTGTCAGTATATCTATGTATTAGTACAACTGTAGCTTTTATCGGAGATCAGTATTTTGATAGCGATTGCTTTCTACATTTATGAGACGTAGCTAATTTGATTAGTAAAATTTTGTGAAATGTACTTTTTCTATGGGATTTTGTGCTCTGTGCCTTTTACCCACAGTTGGAGTAATTAAACGCAGCCCCGATCCCTTAGTCAAATTGTGAATCGTTTGAGGGATCGGAACAACCAATGACGTTTTTTCGCCAGGTTGGCTTGATGTGAAACGCAAAGTGAAATTGCTACAAAATACCGAGATTTCAAAGCCGTGACAGCTTTGTCTATCAGACATTTTACGGAAGTTATATGAGAACCCGAAGCATCTGCTCTGCTCCGCTTTATTGACAAAAACCGTTTCATGATGTCATTTAAACCGACCAGAATCAACCCTCTCGGTCGCGTTGTCTATTGTTGTTCTTTTGAGAAAAACAGGTAATCTGTGTAGAAAGTAATACTCAGAGATCACACGTACTGTTGAAAAGTCAAAAATTTAAGTCTTTCTATATAATTCTTTCATGTTTAAAGTCACTAGCGATGTCCTGTCAGTCTGAACGCTTGACATGCTTTATGAAATATCTGTATAAGAAATGTATTCAATGAAAAATGAGACAATTATCACTAGAAGTTGAAGAACTGCTCTCTTTTTGTTCTTTCTTGCTCTCCCATTTGAATTAATTACCATTTTGGAGCAAGAATAAACGATTCCGACAATCATCAAGCAAGTTATCAGCACTCCAATCATGGGAATGCAAAGGAAGATAGTGACTCCATATATTGCAAAAGTTGAAAAAAATGGTATTCTAGAATAGAATAGCTAAATCAGTTACAATAAAATCCCGATAATCGGCGTGATAATGTTATCCTATTTCGTATGAAATGGCAATGCTGGAATGCTGGAAGCTGGAAGACCTAATTGAACCCAGTAATTCTCCATAGAGGGCGCAAGTTGCGGTTGTAAAAAATGAACAAGGCTGAAAACGTCGAATATTGATAGACTACAGCAGAACTATTAACCGCTACACATCACTTAATGCTTATCCCCTTCCTCAAATAGAAAACATTGTTTCAGAACTTTCCAAATACAAGGTGTTTACCACCATAGATTTGAAATCTGCTCACCATCAAATTGAATTAAATCCATGAGACCGAGAATTTACTGCTTTTCAAGCAGGTCGAGAATTGTTTTAGTGGCGCAGACTTCCATTCGGACTGGCAAATGCCGTACCCGAGTTTAAAAGAGTGATCAATGCTTTTGTGACTGAGAATAACTTATGTGGTTGCTTTCCTTACTTGGCCGATATCACTATTGCTGGCAATGATCAGGGAGAGTATGACACCAACTTAAGGCATTTAATGATGCGGCAGCAGCATGGAACTTTACTATCAATGACAAGAAGACTCAGTTTTCTCAGAAAGAAATTTTGATTTTTGGATACGAGGTGGCACATCAATCAATAAAGCCAGACCCTGAAAAAGTGCGGTCACTGCTGGAAATACGTGCTCCAACAACAAACAAAGACCTACAACGCCTGATTGGACTGTTTACGTATTACGCCAGATGGATACAGTCTTACTCTGACAAAAACCGACCACTAATAAAATCGACTTCACCATTGTCAAGTGATGCCCTGTTCTCATTTAATGTTCTGAAACAAGCTTTGGCATCGGCTGCTTTATATCCTATTGGCAATACTTTGCCGTTGACAGTCGAAACCGATGCTTCCGTTTTCGCTATTGCAGGCACCTTAAATCAAGAAGGCCGTCCAATAGCATTCTACTCAAGAACTTAAAGATTAAAAGATGTCTCCTGCGGCATAACGGTACTCCTCAGTAGAAAAAGAAGCGTACGCTGTTGTGGGGGTGCTAAGAAAATTGAGACATCTTTTAACTGGACGTCACTTTACACTCGTAACTGATCAAAAGAGTATTTCCTTTATGTTTGGTCGTCGTCACGCAAGCAAAATTAAAAACGAAAAAATCATGAGATGGAAAATGAATTTACCTTCATTTCATTTTACAATGCTTCATCAGCCTGGAAGGAAAATGGTTGAGCCAGGCACCCTTTCCCGTACATTTTGTGGAGCTATTGGCACTTCACATTTGAAAGAGCTGCATGTTTCTCTTTGTCATCCCGGAGTTACAAGAATGGCGCGTTTTGTGCGAAACAAGAACCTTTCTTATTCACTATCAGAGATTCGACAAATGACATTTGAATGCAGAGAATGTCAAGAAATAAAACATCAGTTTGTGCAATCACAAGTAAACTGCTTGATCAAATCAACTCAGCCTTTTGAAAGACTTAATCTAGACTTTAAGGACCCGCTGCCTAGCACGATAAAAAACCGTTATTTTCTAGCTATTATCGACGAGTACACACTGTTTGCATTTGCATTTCCATGTTCTGACATGACACCCTTTACAGTAATTAATTGCTTAACTCAATTGCTATCTATTTTTGGTACGTGTGCGTTTATTCACTCGGATTGTTGGACGTCTTTTCAAATCTTACGAACTTAAATCATGGTTATTGTCGCACGGCGTGGCTACCAAACAAACTACTTGTTATAATCCAAGGAGTAATGGCCAATGCGAAAAGTATAATGACATAATTTTGAAAGCTATTCTTGGGGCATTAAAATCTCGCAGGTTCTTGTAAGGCACAGGGAGCAGGTTATGACTGATGCCTTGCATGGTATTCGACCATTGCTTTGTTCATCTATTGATTGCCCACCTCATGAGCGTATGTTTTGTCACACTCGCCGTGCTGTAAGTGATATGTCGCTGCCAAGTTGATTGAAACCTGGCCCCATTTATGTTAAACAATGTGCTCGTAATAAAGGGGATTCCCTTGTTGACAAATTTCAACTTTTGGAGCTTAATCTTACTTACGCTCGTGTCCATTTTAACAATGGTCGGGAAACTTCTGTTTCTATAAGAGCTTTGGATCTGTGTTGTGGGGAACAAAATGTAGGAACTGATGTTCCCGACTCAGAGGCAAGTGTTGAAAACGAGCCTATGTACATATTGAAAATGACCCCGAGGTAAATGATAACTCTTTTGATGAAAAGCCAGCAAATGAATCATGTGAAAGCACTAGTGAAACCATTGACAAAAACAATGTAATATTGCCGCGCCGTTCAACACGTCCACGGAAACCAGTAGACAGATATGGTGCCGTGCCTTATATGTAAGCAATTTATTTGACTAGTTCAATTTGGTGTCATTAAGTTTATGTAAATTTGTTGCTATTGTTTGGTGCCGTGCTGTTTTTTTTGCTTGTGGGAGAGAATGATGTGCTATCGCGTTGAAGCGCGCAGTTCTGCCTCTACAGCAATCACCTTTTGCTCGTTGCAATGATTGCATTGCAATCGTTGTTTTAGGAATTGCAACAATTGCATTGCTTTATTCAGTAGAGATTTGTTACCAAGTGTCACTATTAAGTTAAGTAGCTTTATTTAGCTCATTGCTTTCTTATGTAGAGGTTTGTTATTTAGTGTTAATATGATGGTTATGTTTTTGCAGACATACTGTATGTCTTATGGTAAGTATTTTAAAAACTTTAGCGCAGGGCCTTAAGTAAGACCTTTTTTTATTCTAGATCGACTTTTTTGAAGTCTGAATTTTTGCACTTACAAGCCAAATTAACACTGAAGACTTTTTTGAAGTCTATGTTTTTGCACACTTTAGCAACCTCTAAACTACGTTTAGAACAGGCCGGCTGGAGAATCATACGGTCTTTAGGGGCTACCTGCCCCTCTCACCATTGGGATCCCTGTTGGTTAGATAGAAACTTGGTCTTGGCCTAGATAGAAACACAACTACTATGTACTTTCTATGTGCAGAAAGTGAGGCCAAATATGGAATATTTTCATTTCAAAGTTAACAATATGACGTGAATCGAATCTGGAATTTACTTACTAAAGTTTTGGGTAGCTTGTTATGACTGCAATTGTAAGAACATTCCCAACAAGCCCCACTACTAAAAAGGTAATAAGAATAACAACAGAGACCACAATTTCTGACTAAGTAAACGGGAGCGTGAATGACCTAAGAACAACAGTGTACAGTTGTATTAGGAATTATTGATCTTGGAAAGAAAAAAAAGTGATACATTCGTGTGAGTCACGTGGCTGCTACTGTTGAAAAGAAGAAAAAGTTATGAATTGTTCTCTCTTGGAATCAATTATAAAAAAAGTAACAATTTTTCTCCAGCTTGAACAAACCCTATCCAGAGCTGTTTGTAATAATTTCCAATAAAAAGCATTTCGCATCAGCAGCAAAGCATTCACGTAAAACAGGCTCACAGATGTGCAAAACACAAAATTGTCGACATCATCCTGATATTTACACTCTTGGAAGAGATTGGTACTCCCTTATCCTTGTTTTAAATATGGTCTACTCCCACTACAATTTGCTCACGGATTCATACTCACGTTCAGTTGATCAGTGGTGTTCAAAAAATTCATATTTTACAATCATTTTATTAAACATATTTTTTTGATGTTATCAGAAATATTACAACAGTTTTTGATGCCACTTTAAAAAAATGAATAAAGCTGTAAATCGTATTTTTATTCTATTCTCTTATCACGGAAAAACAGTGAAATTGATTTGCCTTTACACTGAATATTTTTTGCCCAGACCTGTTTCGGAGTTTCAAGTTACTACCAGCAGTGCAATCAAACAGAGGAAAAGGCCTTAAACTGCAATCCTCCACAGCAGGTTATTGCAGCTGACATGCACCGATGATCTTGTTACCACTGATTGGCACCCATTGTCTTGTCTTGCAGAACTATTAAGAACCTATTCCTCTTTATAGACTATTTTTCACAAAAATCGAGTGGCGAGTCTTTTTCTACATCAACACTAATCTTGCTGTCGTAGAAAAGAACAAAAATAATAATAAGTGTTTGTTGTTGTTATTGTTGTTGTTATAAATAAGCTGTTTTGTATTGCGTTTAATTTTTTCTGTCGGAGCAAAAATACTTTCAAAAAATAAAATCGTGATGTGAACCAATAGTGTGGCGTAAGATTTTACTATTATGATTTCCGGAAAGTTTACTCTTTGTGTTGAGTCGAAATTTATCAATGAAAAGCGCTTTTAAAAACACAATAACGATCAAAAGCAAATGTAGTTATAAAGAAATATGTTTGGAAGTTAAATAGGTGCAGCAGGAGGGCACAGGACCTACGTCACTCCTCATAAATTTCTCTGACACATTTTTGCCACATTAATACATTTCAAGAAAAATAGCAAAGATAGCGAACGAGAATACGTTTTTCTCGCATTTTTTCTTCAAACTAAACATTTTATCAATTTTTGTTTACTTTGGGTTTCAGTAAATTCACTTGCAAGTTGTGGTCAATGCCTTTTCATGAAACTTAGAATGCAAAATTTTCCTCCAATTAAAAATTGTTGTCTTACTGTGTCAAAATTAAAAACGATCCACAAAGTACAAAGATATACGACATACAGCTATAAGATATCTGTGGTCAGATCATCTTTAGAAGATCGTCTTTAGAAAGCAATAGTCGGCCACTTCGGTCTCGCAGAGTTTTTTTCCCGATGATATTACTGCTTTGCTTGTTCTTTACTTAAACGTTTCTTTTTCTTTGCAAATCAACTTTGTAAAATCGAATTTTGAGCTCTTTATCAAAAGAGGTGTACATCAACAAATCCCCATTCTCCTGCAATAATCCCGGCTCAAATTGTAGATTGCCTTTTCTCCTGAAGCCCCTGTTGACATGACTAATTAATACTACTTTGCAGGTTTTTAAATAAACCCCATCTCCTGCAATAATTTAGGTTCCGAATTGTAGGCTCGGAGCTTAGAGTCCCTGTTGACATTCTGGAGCCCCTTCTGACACCACCAATTAATACTACTTCGTAGGTTTTTGAATTACAATATGTGAGCAATAGTGACAAGGGAATCCTTTGAGCATTTTTGTGTGTTTTTTGGAGACAATTATATCTTTTGCTAAAGGAAAACATGATTTTCAAAATAGGACGTATGGTAGTCTTACTATTTTGAGTGTACCTAAAAACTAAAATAATCTTTACTCCTTATATTTAGGGTGTCAATCAAAAAAGTTTGTGGTTTTTTTAAAAACTTTTTACCTAAATATCATGCGGTAAGTACGGTTGCACCCTCCCACTTCCCCCGAATCCGCTAATCAATGCCCCTAGATTATCTTCAGAGCGCCCTAAAACTTAGGGTTGCATTGCGGCAGCAAATACATCCCCAGGTAATACTAAAAAGCCTATCAAGTTTTGTTTCAGTGAGAGGAGAGCGCCATTACATCCCTCAGGAGCATTTAAGCTCTATTGCTATGCCACAACATATGACTTCCATCTTTATAGCTTTGCCCTAATTCATTGCTTGCTAACATTTCTTAAAAGCTGCAAACCGTTTAACATTTAGAAATTGATTTATGATGCAAGGCAAAACATTCTGTACATAACAGAGTAGTGATTTAGGAGTAACAACAGAGGGGTTTGCCTAATGGAAATAAGCGAACATATGTTGTACAGCATCACAGGTTTCGTAGAATTGTGATGCATTCTCCGAAAAAAAGACCCTTTCAGAGCGGAGCAACTATTGTACAGATTTCTTAGGTCTCAGCCATAGATTTGAGATCTCAAAAGCAATTGCGAAAAGTCGTGAGTAGACCTACTACTTATTAGCTTATTTCTGTATACGTATCAATCACTTTTGCGCCTATACCAATTTTGGATTTGTGTTCTTCCTCCTTGGGCTACATGATGCATGGAAAAAAATATAATTCGTAAAAGGTTACTTTTTTATAATTACGACCACTTTTGATTTAGGAGTTGGGAGGGAGAGATTAGAGGCACTTTGGCCCACACCCAGTTTTAAATTATTATCCCCAATAACGAAATAAATAACGAAATAAACTAATATTTGCAAAAAATTAGCTATTTGTAAAAAGACCAGATTTAATTTTTGGGAGTAGGAATTATACAGTAGGTAGGTAGGAATTATATAGGGGCGTTATTTGCCTTATATCTAATGAAACTGTAAGCGTAATAAAAATCAAAGTAAAACAATGAACCAGCCAATGAGTAAGATTGCACCTTGAGAGAAGAGTTTTTGCTGGAAAATAACTTAAAAGCGTCGTGATATCGGATGCAAGACATTTGGGAGAGGGCATACCTCTTTTTTGTCGCCATGGCGCGATCAGGGAAAATAGACACAGCCAAGAAACCTGATGTCACTAATTGAATTACAAAACGGGATGCATCAAGTCCTATCACAGTACCACTAAATATTTGTAGTTGTTTCTGCAATTATCAAAACGACCATCATGCAGTATGGCGCTCACCTCTAATTTTGACTTGGAAATAACAAATAAAATTTGTGAAAGATTAAATTTTTTGAGGGTTTATCCAGTTTTGATTTAAAAAGAGGATAACTGTCATTGGGAGTACCGGAACTATGGCCCCGATTTACAACAACTGTGGTTACTGCTCTCATAAATGTTATTGCTGTGAAACCGGCAGAACCCAAAATTTTTCACACTGCCTGAAGGATGCAAGCTGCGGCGTAAAAGTATAAAAAAATATAGTTATAGATGTAATACTACATGTTTTTTACTTGCAAGTAGGCCGAGAAGAGATTCCAGTAATAGATTTAAGAAAAGGTATGAGAAAGAAATGTATTTAAAGAAGATTGAAAACCATTGTTATGTGCAATGATACAAGCCTAGAGCAATAAGTCCACAAGTTTCGATGATGATTATGATGCTTGGCTTTCGTTGATCAAGATGGCCGTATCCTCTAAATTTTAGCTTTCGGATCTTCGTACGATCCTTCTTCTTCGTATGAGCAAGATTTTTCATTTTTGGTAAAGCTTCTCAGATTGTGAGCTTCTCACTAGCCCGTTATGCTAGTCTTCAGTTAGACTAGGCCACCACGACGGGTAGACTGCTTGGTCCCGCCACCTATCTGCCACACAAAAATAAAGGCATTCCGTTTAGTGTTTTGGGTAGTATAAGATGATCCATTTGGCGACGTCTTAGGCGGAGCAATGACGTCATAAGTTGGTAGGGGGTTTTTGGTTAGGTATTGGGATTGCGAAGAGTAAGTTTAAGGGGTTTATTATATGAAGTATACGATGGCTCATTGGTAATGATGAGGGAGGAATTGCTGGGGTGGGTACTACAGATCGGTAAAGAGTTAAGTGTTTTGTAAGTGTCAACTGGAGGTCGGTAAGGAGTCAATTGTCTAGAGCTGTCGAAAGTTTTAGGATGTGGGTTATATATTAATATATAAAGATTACGTATTTTTTTATTTAGCTGTTTGTTGGGATATGATGCGATCTTTGTCTCCGTCTTGTCCAGACTTGCCCAAGCTTGAATCCTTTTCTCCGTACTGTGCTTCTGTAATATCTACATTTTATTGTATGAAAGTCACCTGCCCATCCTTGTCGCTTCTTACCGCTCCGTTGCGCAATCAATCTTGCTATATAAATCAGCTCCTCTGAGAATTATATTCATTCCAAAAAAGTGGGGTTAGTGAGAAGATATTAAATGGAAGATTATATCCATGCAACACTTGCTCTAACACGTTCGCTACCAGACAAGTTGTACTGAATTCCTGGTGGTACCAGACTTCAATTTCATATCGTATGAGTTTTTTTTCCCTAATATGATGGTATATGTTTTTTTGAGTCCACAAAACACTTTTTTATGTTTGTTTTTCAAACTCTAAAAATGAGCGACACGGTACACAACGGTAAAATTTTTACGTGTAAGCCCATGTCACTCATATGTGAGCGACATCGTAAATGAGCAAGTTTGTGTGAAACATGTTAGTTATTTAAATTTTCTGCGTAATTATTCTTATACCAGTCAGTACTCAACTACTGTAAAAGAATATTTACTTCAAAAAAGTTATTTATTTACGTATCATTCTTGTTTATTTATACCATGCATCACTCAAAAATTCCCACGACAATAAGTTAGGATCACTCAAACATGAACAAATTACAAGCATGCTAGCGTTAGGCAATCTGTAACTGTAATCGCACTGGTTTGAGATTAGCGGCTAGGTTGTACTCTAACTTTGATTGCATTCGTGCGCTTATTCCAAGCCAAATGCATAGACAGTCGGTTAGCCCTTGAGATTGCTAATCGAGAGGTCACTGGTTCATTCCTCACCCTAGTTGAGTCGTTGTGTTTTCGCAGAAATTCAAGAAAGCTTATCGGTACTTCACAAGGGGTATCCTACTTTGAAGTGGTAGACATATGTAAGTACCGTACCTGTTCAAGACAATGTTGACTTAAAAACTGTATGGTCATTTTCCCGTGTATAAGCAATCAAACTAAAACAAAGCTAAACTTCTTTGCTTTCAGGAAAAATATTTTTAACATAATTCTGATACTGCAAATGGCTAGAAAGAAGTATTTGAGTAAAATTACTGAAATGCTGCCAGAAGAAGATAATTCTGAAGCTAATGATGATGAGATTGATCTTGATGATTCTGTACAAAATCCAAGCTATAGCCCCAATGAAGACAGTGACGACGATGATATGCTTGACATAGAATCTGATCTTGAAAAAATGGGCTAGAAGAAGAGGAAATAGGGTAGCATTAGACGATGAAGAAAATGATGAGCCAAGTCAAGCACAGTGGTCAGACTACAATAACAGAACACAATCATTTCCCTATATTGGGCAAGGAGGGCTAAACGTTTACCTTACCAAATGATATTAATCCTCAGCAAATTTATGAATGCCTAGTTGACCAGGATGTGATTTCACTCATTGTTCGAGAAACTAACCTTTATGCGCAGCAATGCATATCATCGCGTACCACACGTTCTTCATCTCAAACTGTGTGGAAACCAACAAACGATGAGGAAATAAAAAAGTTTTTAGGACTAATTATCTAGATGGGTCTCGTGAAGAAGGGGAAGATTGTCAAATATTGGTCAACCAATCCTTTGTTCAAGAACGAAATTGCACCCAATATTATGTCTAGCAATCGCTTTCAAGAGTTGCTGAGATATATCCACTTTGCTGATAACGTAACCATAGATTCAACAGATCGAAGGGCAAAAATTCGAGCTTTGTTGATTTATTGCAATCAAAGTTTCAAGAACTTTACACTCCTAAAGAGATCATAGTGATTGATGAAAGTCTAATTCCTTGGAGACGACACCTGATCTTCCGCCAATATATACCATCTAAGGCACAAAAATATGGAATTAAGTTATTTAAACTTTGTGCAGGACAGGTTTGCTGTTGGTCACTGCAGATGTATGCTGGGAAAACTGGAACAGGAGGAAGAGAAGTTGGACAAACTCAAAGAATTTGTGAAGAGTTGACCAGAGGATTGAGAAGTGAAGGAAGAACATTGTACATTGATAATTTTTATACAAGCTATCCACTGGCACGATTCATGTTAGCTGAGAAAACACATGTTGAAGGAACAGTACGCCCATCTAGAGCGAAATTACCTAAGGAAGTTTTGAAGTACAAACTACAACGTGGGGAAATATTGCACTAGAAGAGAGCTATGGCATTCTAGTACTGAAGTGACGAGACACCAGAGAGGTGCTTGTATTGTCTACCAAACACGGTCCAAATATGGAAGAGGCTTATGCATCTAGAAGAAAACCTCTTCTTGCTACCAATGCTCCCTCAACTTCCAATACAACTCCATCCACCAGATCTAAGTTAAAGTCAAAGGCAGTTATTGAATACAACAAAGGCAAGGCAGGTATCGATTTGTCTGATCAAATGGGTGCTTATGCCTCAGTTTTACGTAAAAGTATCAAATGGTATCGTAAAGTACGTAAAAGCATCAAATAGTATCAAACTGGCTTTTGAGCTGTTGCTGGGAGTAGCTGTTGTAAATGCTTATTTCATTTTTTCAAAACACACACAGCTACAAAAATTGGCATTAGGGATTTCAAAGAAAAACTGGCTTTTACCCTGCTGGAAGTGAAACATGCTGAAAGACTACCTCTCCAACCTGTACGAGGACAACATCACATGGCAGAACCAGAAAACAAATCTTTCAAGATCAGACAAAGATGCAAGCTCTGCTATCAATCAATCAATCAATCAATCAATCAATCAATTTTATTTTATTTTTGTCCAAATCAGCATACATAGAAATAAATTACACAGCAGTGGACAAAAAAAGGAGACGATGGCAAAACGATATACGTTAATACATGCACATGAATAGAATTTAGATTAAATGTGAAGATAATGGCATGGCCATCGCACCTGTAAGATACAAGCGTTTAGCTGAAACCCATGGCATAGAAATAGCCTCAAAAAAGGTTAAACTTGTGAATACCTTTTGCCAAACATGCGCTAAAAAGTCATTCTTTTACTTACCTTGCTTTCAAGACCTTCATAAAGGCCAATGCCCTCATTGCTGTTGAGGTGAGAAACCCGTTGAGACTGTTAAGACTAGCAAGATGACTGTTTACTTGATTTTGTGCAGAATCCATTAGCTGCACGCGGTTTTCAATACCGCTACTGCAAATATTTCGTTTGTGTTTATGAATTTTATTTTCATGAAACAATCATATGATAACAAATTTTGATTCTGTTTCAACTAATTCAGTCTAAAAGTTATGACTGTTATGTACTAACTACAAACCTTCTTCATAATAATGGTACATGTGATGGATTTGATATTTTCCCAATTTTAACAGATTACATTACTTGAGGTTTCATCGTTCTATAAGCAACAATGTTTTGTGATTCTTCACTTATTCGATAGTTGTCTGATACTTTGAATCACCCTGTGTGAGCTTGTTATTCAGTCCAACAATAATATTCCTATCGCGCGTACATCGAAAACCTGCTTAGCTTTGGTCAAGATGCAAAATCGTCACAGCTTTCCTCTATCCTGTGGCCTCGAAGCACCGTAGGTCACTTTGATTTCAGGGCCACTACCAACTCAGGATATACTGAACGTAAAGCCCTGGCTGGTCAAAGCAGGAAATTGATATGATGGGCAGATTACACTTGGATCTTTCGTTTCAAAATCGTTATTTGGTGAATGGTGTCAAAGTTCGTTTGTGATTGATTCGTTCAAAAGACAATTTTTGCTTGCACGGCAACGTAACGCTAGCCGACTGTAAAGTATCCTTAAAAGAGGTGACGTTGTTTGTGCGCAAGATGAAGCCCAATCCGTCCATACAGCTCGCTCATGCAAAAGCTTTGCAACAAGCTTCAGCAAAATACCCCCAAATACGTGTTGAAATATAAAGCTTTACGATACCAACAGGAAACCGAAGTGTCACAAAAGAAAATCTGTTTTGGGGTCAACTACCAACACAAATTGTGGTTGGACTAGTGGACAACGACGCATATAACCGTATGATTTAAAAATCACCCTTCAATTTTAAAAATAACAACGTCAGCTTTATCACACTTTATCGTGATTGTGTTCAGATTCCTTCAACCTCTTCAACCAAATTTTGCAAACAATCACTTCGTTCGCAGCTACATGCGATTGTTTGCGCAAACTAGACAATATTGTCGCGACACTGGTAGTGATATTTTGCGAGAAGAGTTCAAGAACGGTTGTGCCTTGTTTGTTTTTAACCTGACACCGCAACTGAATTCAGCAGAAGCCAGTTTCGAATTAATAAAACACGATAACATACGAATTGAAATTCATTTGCAAACGATGTAGCACAGACTCTGACTGTTATTGTGTTTGGTGAAAACGATAATTTCCTCGAAGTGGAACAAAATAGAAATGTTGGGTTTGACTACGAAGCATGAACAGCTTGGAAATTGAGCGTTTGTTAAAGAGCGATTCTCAAAGCAAGAAGATATTCAAAAAAGTCTCTGCCTTAGACAAGTCAGAGCCGCCGTCTTTTTTTCCTTCCGCTTACGACGTGAACTCTGATCCTAAAACTCAAAAAGGAGAACACTGGGTTGCTGTATACTTTGACAAGAACAGAAAAGGAGAATACTTTGATAGCTATGGACTGCCTCTTGCCATCCTTGATCTAGAAGCTTACATGGATCGCTTTTCGCTGGACTGGATTTTTAACCGCAAAACTATACAAAGCCTATTTTCGACTGTTTGTGGTCATTATTGTGTGTATTTTATTTTATTTCGACGTCGTGCTATTCCTTTGCATGCTGTTGTATCAGTTTTTATCTCGAATTTATGAAAAGGATCGCCGTGTGTCTGAGTTTATTTGCAATTTATCACAACGTTTATTGTACATATTGGTTTTATTATTCAATAAACACGATCAACACATAGCTAGCGTAATACAAGTCTGCAAAGTCTAGAAAGTCTTATTTTTTCGCGATGCACAGGTTTCAAGCACCATTCGATTCGCAGAGCAGTGATACGGATTCGTTTTTTGAAACGGCGACGGTTCAGAGCTTCAAATATCCAGGTGCTTCTTCGCGCTTCACGGAAGCTTGGGCCTATCAGTCATGATATGTACAGTTGTTTTCTAGTAAATCATACCCTTTTCATAATTCGACAAAATCAATTTTTACGTTTTTTCGCTGTCTCTGGTTCGTTCAAGAGCTTACGAAAACTGACCAGCTGCTCGTGATTGTACGAAGGCAGATGACAAATATCGTCGTTTTGAGCTTTCAGACATTGATAGTTGTTGGCGAGATACAGCACTTGACGTGGCGACGCCGATAAGTTTTCCACGTTAAAACGCAGCTAAAAACCATCCGACAATATTTCTTGCTTTACGATCTCAACGTTTTTTTTTGAACCTCGCATGCAGAATCGTCTTGATTTGTGGCCCAGAATAAGAGCAGTACGTAGTCTTTTGTTTCGGCTTTAGGTCGAAATAAGATATAGGATAGATTTCCCATCAGCAAAGCAACAACTTTTGTGAGCTATTAAGGGGAAAACATTGCTCTGTCTCTTTTAACACTGACCACTGCTTTTTTTATTAAAATCATGGTTGGTTTTATTGTTGCTGATACAGCAATATCCTGGAGTTGTTTTGTGGAATCCATTTCTTTAGCTTTTCACCTGCGTAAGTCATGTAGATTTTCTTTTGACAACCCCTTATATACCCCCAAAAAAGAGGAAAGAAGATTATGTAATTCGTTGCCACGATGTCCTAGTGTTGCTCAATCCTAGAATGTGACATTGCGGATGTTGCAATCCTGTGGTGTGTTGTGAAATGAAGAGGGTGAGTCATCTTTCGTTAGAGGATGTCATAATTTGTGGTTATTTTGCGAAACTCAGGGGATGAGTCATTGATCGATAGAGGGTGTAAACATTAATGCTGTTTACAGTCGTAGCAAGTTTGGTTGAAATAGCTTAAAAGAGAAATGTTATAGGCAGCAAAGTCAAAATTTGTTAAATAAGTCCCACATCTCTCCTATCCTAAAACCTTTCGACAGCTTTGACAATTGACTTTTTACCGACCTCTAGTGACACTTACAAAACACTTGGCTCTTTACCGATCTGTAGTACCCACCCCAGCAATTCCTCCTCCACCATTGCGAATGAACAATCGTATACTTCATTTAATAAACCCCTTCAACTCACCCTTCGAAATTCCAATACCTAACCAAAAACCCCCTACCAACTCATGACGTCATTGCTCCGCCTAAAATATAGCCAAATGGATCATCTGATACTACTGTCGTGCCCAAGGACACAACAAGCGAACTTGCCGGCTTGTTTTTTACACTATCTCTTTTGCGTTGAACGCCAAGCAGAGAAGCTGTGAATACCATTTTTTAAGTCTTTTGATATGATTCGACTTGGGAAATGACCCCCAGGTCTACCGACTGCGAAGCGAACGCTCTAACCATTACGCCATCGCGCTGGTTTCACACGGTTGAAAAGTCTGGATTGAAAATTTGACTAGAATGGAGCGACTGCATTGTGTCTTGGCGGGACAAAATCTTGCAAACTGGCGAGCAATAGATTGGTAAGATTCACGAGAATGGGTCAAGTTAAGTTTTGCCTCAAGTATATCATCACAAGTGAATTTGATATAATCAAAATTTCTTTTAGCATACAGGTGTTTTAGATTATCAGAAAATTTAATGACATTAGTTCACAAAAATGAAATAAATTCGCGTTGATAAAAATTTCATCATGTCACTAACATTAAACACGACTCAAAATAACTAAAAGGCATTATTGCTTCCATAAGCGTTAAACAAGGGCGTCTAGGAGGCTGCAGTCCCTCAGATTGTTTTCACTTCCGTTCCTCACCCTGATGAGTTTCAAAAAATGTTATTTCCAAAGCAAAGCAATGTCTTACCAAATCTGATCGTCAAAAAATGTTTTTCATTTGGTTTTCTCTTCAAAACGTGCAAAACAACTGCTTTAACTAGTTGGTATACAAAATAGAAAAAACAAAATAGACTTTCCTTCCATCCTCCTGCACCTCCTCATAAATACAGAGTGTTCCGCCTATAATTGCTTCCTCGAACTTTTGAATAAAGTCTTGGGCGACACATTTTTTCAATGCTAACATTTAGATTGTTGTTTTAGTAGCAAATTTAGAAATGCTGTCTTTTGGGGCGGGGGGTGGAGGTAAAACTAACGTGGAAACTATAACATCATGTGGTGTACAGTCAGAAATTCAAAGCGATTATAGTGCCCGGTTTGCTCCGAAAACAAAGTTAACGACAGTGTTTTTCGGATATTGATCACACCAAATTATTTTCTGTCACATTTTAGGAAAAGTAATCAAAGAAAGTTATAGCTAATTCTATGAGAAAAGAAGCTGAAAAAGAATTCATAAAATTGAGCGAAAAATCCAATAGCATTTTTAAACAAAGCAAAGTCTATAAAAAGAGTGGAAAGATTTTTAACGAAAAAGACAGATGAAAGAAAAATCTAGAGTTAGGTTTTAGGGAAAAGCCAGGAAAAAATTATGGAAAAAAGTCACGAGGAGGAGATTATAAATAAAGAAAAGGATTGGGATATCATGAAAGAAGCTAATGCGGTTGATGAATTTATTGAAAAGGTTACCCCGGAAAAGATTTTGTGGTTTTTTCAATTGAATACGAATATGGATAAGCAGATGGAATATGAACAAGCAGATGGATTGGGGTTTCTATATTCCTTGCTTGCTAATGTTTATTTGATTGAGATTTGTATAAATGCTGATACACACTCGGGTGTGGCTATTCGCTAAGCTTGCTGTCGTAAAGCACTTCGAGAGCTCTTTACGCTATCTAAAACTGAATAAGAATATTAATTTAGCAGCAACAATAATCACAATTTGCAGATGTAGTGAAGATTTATACTTTATCCAAAAACTACATTTTCTCGTTTATTATTTGAATAACGCATTTTTAGAAGTTGTTGTGGTTTTTTTCTGGTCCTATAGTGCTGAACGTTGGCTTTGTTTTGCTTTCGTTAACGTCACTGCTTTCAATTTATCGAAGTATTTTTTCCATGACAAATTTCTTGGTATGCAAACGGACTTTTGGAGAGCCAAAGTTGTAGAAAAGCGGATTTAAACATTCGGAAAAGCGGAGAAAAATATACCCGATCATTCCAAACCAATAATCCGCTCTGTAGTAGTAAGAAGTAGACGAAAATTCTTGCAACAACCACAATTCGTAAACTGAAAAATGTTAAAAATTTTGAACATCTATGTGAAAAAAATAAGAGATTAAACTTTACTCAATAGCTGTGGCGTAAATCCCAGAAGACTACAAACGCAATCATTCCCCCTGATGATGTTGTGAAAAATTTTGAAAAATAGAGTAAAATATTTTTTTCCATACTAAATAGTAGACTCGGTCTTCTCTTAACGCTCACAACTTTTATGACATCCTGGACAAGTAACGATTATTATAAGGTATTGACGTGTAAAATTTAATATGTACCGGTAATAACAGTAAGGAAACAAGGGCTATACGATTTATACAGTTGGCCGCAAAAATGAGCAAACTATTATTGACCAACCGCTGGCGCCAGTAAATTAGTAATCGTTGATGAACGACGTGCAAAATTAAGCCCAGTCCAAGCCTAAATATTCGACCCAGAACAAGTATCTCGATGTTTCCATAACTTCCGGACACAACAAACCAGCAAGTAATACTCAAACAAGTACTAGTCCAAATCGCACTCTACCAGTATACTCTTTCTGAAAATCAAGGGGTTTAGCTTCAATATAAGTTCCATAGACGTAGCTGCTAGGAGGGGGAGGAGCAAAAAGAGGCAATGATGCTTTCTCCCATTCAAGAAATTTTGTTTTGATCCTATTTTCTTAGGCTATCTTGTAAAACTGAACAATTTTTTAAGACGATTTCCTGGTAAAGCAGGAAAAAATTTGGCGCCTACGGCGCGATTTTACAGAGAAATCATTTTCTGTCGTTGTCCCATTAAACTTGCGCTTTCATGCATTAGCTGTTTCCTAAGTTGTTATGATCAAAGAACGAATTAATTCACCATATTTATATAAAATAAACGGTTAAGTAACAGTCAAATTCATTTTATACAATTTAGAATCGAAAATTCACCTGAAAAACTAAAAACGTAAATCAAAATTTAATAAACTTGGTTTCCACTTTTTCTTTCAAAACATCAAGAATTTCCCAAAAAGTGTTGGCAACATTAAACTGCTCAAAAAGCAAAGATGAAATATTTTCTTCAAAAGTTTACCAATATGTGCACAGACTTTAAAATCAGTTGTCGTAAGTATATCTACAATGACGCCACAGGGATTCAGATTTGAACTTTATTCATATTATCGTGGATTTAAACTTTTTATGAATTTACGCTGCAATGCAAAGGCCATGTATTTACTTTTAAATATATCACTGTGCGGTCTATCATCGTTTGGAAAATCTACCGACAGTTAACGCAATTTCCCTTCTCCTGCTCTTTCACCTGTCCCGAAACCAATATTTAAATGCGATTCTAGTTAAATATAATGACAGCATCTCGCCGCTCATTGCATTTGTTTAAATCTTTGCTTCACAACGTTTGGGTTGCAACCCAAAGTTGGGTCTTCTGAAAAGTCTTTTAATTAGCTTGTTTTTGTAAGAAAAGAATTAAGTTATTGTTTTTTCTGGTATTGCTTTTCTGTTATTCTTTTGTATGTCAAAGAAATGTTTCTTAATATCAACAGCTTGCAGGTGAGAAATATCGGGGTGAGAAGTATCACGACTTAAATACCACACTGTTTCCATTTTAAGAAAAAGCTTCGATAACGATATTTTACAAAAAAGTAATTTTGTCAAAAAGTTTGGTTCGCTTTGAAAAGGTTGGAAAACAACCTATAAACCATTTAGAGTCGGTGAGCAATTTTGTCAAAAAGGTTTAAAGCAGGGGTCCGAAAACATTTTTTTATGATACCAAAAATGATTCTTAAAATTATTTAATCACCACGGATGTGTTCCAGAATCAATGGTTATACCCAAATTAGGATCTAGATTCTGGATGCACAATGAAAACCTCTTCTATTTTCATTCTGAGTTCAACATTTTACATCGATAGTTTTGTGTAATTTTGTGATACAGCCATTTTGTTAGTATATCTAGGTATTAGTACAACTGTACCTTTTTATTGTAGATCAATATTTTGATAGCGATTGCTTTGCACATTTATGAGACGTAGCTAATTTGATTAGTAAAATTTTGCAAAGTGTACTTTTTCTACGTTCTAGACTTGTATATTACTTTGCAAAACGGGACTTTGTTCCCTGTGCCTTTTACCCATCTCTTTTTGAATTTAACCTCATTTGGAGTAATTAACCGCAGTCCCGATCCCTTAGTCAAATTGCAAAACGTTTGAGGAATCGGCGCAACCAACGACGTTTATTCGCCAGGATGATTTGGAGTGAAACGCAAAGTAAAAATGCAACAAAATACCAAAATTTCCACCTTTATCAAGCAGACATTTTACGGAAGTTATATGACAACTCGAACCATCTGCTCAGCTCCGCTTTATTGACAAATACTGTTTCATGACGTCATTAAAAACGACTAGACTCATCCCTCTCGGCCGTGTTGTCCGTTGTTTGTTCTTTTGAGAAAAACAATTTGTTTACAATGATTTACTCTACTTAACCGATTCTAGCAAACAGTTAATCTGTATAGAAAGTAATACTCAGAGATCAAGCGTACTGTTGATAAGTCACAACTTTGAATCTTTCTATATAATTCTCCCATGTTTAAAGTCACTAGCGATGTCCTGCCAGTCTGAACGCTTGTCATACTATACAAAATACCTGTAAATGGAATGTATCCGATGAAAAATGAGACAATTATTAGTAGAAGTTGAAGAACTGCTCTCTTTTCTTTTTTTGCTGCTTTCCCATTTGAATTAATTGCCATTTTGGAGCGAGAATAAACGATTCCGACAATCATCAAGCAAGTTATCAGCACTCCAATCATGGGGATGCAAACAAAGATAGTGATTCCACATATTGCAAAGGTTGAAAAAAATGGTATTCTAGAACAGAATAGCTAAATTAGTTGCAATACAAGCCCGATAATCGGCATAGAAGTGCTGGATTACTTCCATATTTACAGTACATGTAAGGGGATTGAGCTGCCAGGCACACAATATTTAATAAAGAACAGTTACGTTTACTTAAGCCGTAGTCTGACCATTTAAATAATTGCTCATTATTTAAAACAATCTCTTCTCGTAAAACACTAAACGGGATTTTATCTCGAAGAACTGAAGAGTTGCTAAAACGGGGGCGAAGAAGCAATAGCCTCCAAAAACGTTTGGAAATCTCGAATACTGGTAGTGTCAGCAGATCAAAAACTGTGAAAATTTTGTTGAGGCAAAAAAAATATCAAACACCACTCAGCTACCAAATCTTATCACTGATGATGTAGCAGATAAAGATCAATCGTAATTTGATAATGCTGGACTATTTTTCTTACGATTTCATGACCCGAATGCGAAGTTAACGCTCAACAAAATCTCACTAATTTTTTATATGGTTAATTGATTCACACAGTGCCCATGCTTGCCAAAAATTTCGAGGGACCTTGGCAACGTTCCGTTACATATATAGTCCCGAACATTGGTAATCTTATGTTGTATATAAGGTCCCGACCATTGATAAACTCATGTTGCATATAAGTTCCCGACTGTTGGTAACCTCATGTTACATATAGGGTCCC
Source organism: Trididemnum clinides (assembly GCA_963675345.1). NCBI lineage: Eukaryota > Metazoa > Chordata > Ascidiacea > Aplousobranchia > Didemnidae > Trididemnum > Trididemnum clinides. The sequence continues at coordinate 27,503,656 of OY776293.1, forward strand.
GACCATTGGTAACCTCATGTTGTATAGAGGGTCCAAATGTTGGTAACCTAATGTGACATATAAGGTCCGACGGTTGGTCACTTCATGTTGCATATAGGGTTCCGACCATTGGTAACCTCACGCTACATATAGGGTCGGACTGTTGGTAACCTCATGTTACATGTAGGGTGCGACTGTTGGTAATCTCATGCTGCATATGGAGTCCGACTGTTGCTAATCTCAGGTTACATATAGGTCCGACTGTTGGTCACCTCACGTTGCATATAGGGTCCCGACCAATGGTAATCTTATGTTGCTCATTGGGTCCGACTGTTGGTAATCTCATATTATAAACAGAATCCCGGCTGTTGGTAATCTCATGTTGCACATATTGTACCGACCACTGGCAGCCTCATGTTACACATAGGGTTCGACTGTTGATAACCTCATGTTGCATATAGGGCTCGACCATTGGCAAACTGATGATACATACAGGGTCCGACTGTTGGTAAATTCATGTTACATTTAGGGTCCGACTGCTGGTAACGTCATGTTGCATATAGAGCCCCGACCATTGGTAATCTCATGTTATAGTCCGTGGGCTAACTAGGCCCACCGTGCAACCCCCCCCCCACCAATAAACGAAACTGTGTTTTTCTGGTAGGTTTTTATGTGCTTTTTGATATTAGATATGTTAACATTGAATAAACTCTTATGCACTACCGGTTTTGAGCTACTTTATTTGTTGTACCAACAAAAATTTTTCCGATTTTGGGGGGTTAATAAAAACATCAATGACAATATTTTTGCATTGAAATATCACAACTACACAAGTGACCACTCAAAATGTTAATACTGCGAAGCTCTACAATGTAAGTTTTGATTTATTTAAGGAAATATTTAAATTATGCAACTGGAATATATCAACTAAGCGCTAATTAATCAATAACAGGTCCTTTTTTTATGTAAATTTTTTGTGTGCTTTGATGTTATTTTTAGTCACTATCATTGTCTGTTTTAGATTCAGGTTCTTCATCACTTTCATCGTCAGTGGATATTTTGTCTATGCTCCCATCAACTAGTCTGTATTCATTCTTATTCCTCGGTGCTTTGCCCGAAATGTCAGCGAGATGAGTTGGGAATATATCCTCATCAGACTATTTTGGCGCAATGACTTTGCTTACTGAAATCTTTCCATTATTCTCAGTTGGTAATGGAATAACTGGTTTGGAAATACGGAATCGTTTCTAAATTGCCTCTAGGTAGTTCACTCTTTTTAGGTGCTCTCTTAAGCAGGTTCCAGGGGTGGAAGGGATGACCATTCGGTGCTCTTCTTTAGATTCTGTTGATTTTCTTTGCCACAGCATTTCTTTAAAACCGTTTCATAGCAAAGATCATCAACAGTTAAATGGCTACCTCTGGGTTTTTGCATGGAACACGTGAATTCTTCCAGTTCAATAAAAAGATCTTCCGACACATGCCATGACTTTTTAGGGCTCTTGAAATCAGCCTGATAACGTGGCTTATTTTGAAGGAGTTTTATCGGCTTTACTTTTCCAAATGTCTTTAAAAGCGCTGGCCGTGTCACACCTTAAAAAAACATATAGACTCAGCAGAGTATTTTAGTAAAGAGGCGTGAAGTCATGTGTCAGTTGAGAGATATTTAACAATCTTCTCTTGCACGTGGAGCCTGTGTCAAACAGGAGAGTGATGTTTATTTTCGATGCATAATACAGGAGAATGAAGAAAATATCACTATCGGAGCTTCTTACTCGAACATATTTATATTTTTCATCTACTACATAGGAGCAATATAGAACAACCCTTGTGTCTATTTCCTCTTGATCAGACTCCAACTTGGGAATCTCTGTCATTATCACTGATTCTCCTTGTCTTTAAGTAGGTTGGCCGTCTCTTTACAGATAAATATAACCTATTTGTTTTGAAGCTTCCTCCCAAAATCATCACTTCTTTACACCTTTAGAAGCAATCTCACAAGCTGCTCTTTGTTGGAGTCATTGCTAAGAAATGACTTCCAGTTTTCAGGTCGTTTTGTACTTTCGCCTTTAATTATGCGTTTTTGACCACTACCGCGGCTTGTCCTTTCCAAGCTCTAGATAGAATTTTTCTTGTAGCCAACATGTCAGTGCTAAATAGGAGATCAGACTTTCCCATGAAACTGACATCGTATATTTTTTGGCATATCTGTTTAAATGTTGCTGGCACTTCTTTCATGCAGTAGAAAATTGCATTTCTGTTTTTAACATTCAACGTTTGGGCATTTGACAGCATGGTAAATTCATCTAATTCGTTTGTGAGATAAGTTAATCCTTTGCTCTTATCTGTATTCAAAAGGTAGCAGTCGGGCATTGGCATGAGTGAATATTTCATCAGTTCTCTCATTTCAATCTTTTCTGATTGTTTTTGTGAAAGCACTAAAAATTGAAATGCAACATTTGCTTGCTGTTTGTACTGAGCTTCACGATTGCTTAATGTCTTTATAACTGATGACTTCCCCATAACCGGTAATGTTTTTTAGTTCAAGTTTTTCATTGGCTCAAAGAACTGCTCTTTCTTTCGCAACCGATTATATATGAAAGCTTCCTTTGCTGCAGTGCCAAACAATTCAGCATTCGTTATACTGTATCTGATTCTATGTAAATGGTACTGCAGCAGCAGATGAAATGAGGTAAAGTTTATCATCCATCTCTACTCCGCATGGATCCATAAAATTCTGAATTGCTTTCACTGTCCTACCAAATGTTCCTTTTTCACTTTTCTTTTACTTGCGATGGCCGAGTATCACGGTGTTTTCTGCCACTACCATCATTGGATATATTTGCCATCTGGAGCATTACTTCAACATATCTCGATCTTTCGTGGGCTCTACGTGCCCAACGACGATAAGCTTCATAGTTAATCAGGAAACCTCAATTGTCGGCACCCCGCTGGCCTGAGCCAGCTAGAGATTTGGCAGGTTGCATAAATGTTTCTTAAATGGTTATATCTACTGTACACCGGTTCGCTGATATGAATGGCCTTGCCACACTAAATGAATCTAATTTTAGTAACGCCGGGTGAGTTTTCACAATGTTGACCAAGAACAACGAGAAGTAGCAGAGATATCTGGCACAATTTTGACCATCAAAGCTAAAAAATAGATTCTCTATCTTACTCAAACAAGCACCACGTAAATAGTAATCATTGATTTTCACAGCATACAGCAAGGAAAGGGCCAACAAAACATGATTCATGTACGCCAGCCTAAATTGGGCAGTTTTACCCTGGCTTCCGCCACGGACGTGTTGCCTGAACGAAGAATATTCTTCAAGAAAATTAGCAAGTGCTTCGTTTTGCATTGCAGCATGCAAGTTTTCTGAAGTTCTGTCATCATTAATATGATTAATATGATCGATTGCTTGTAGCAGATCACTTGTTAAACCTTTTTAACATCTAGTTTCCAAATATCTGTCAAGAAGCAGTCTTTCCAGGCTTTACCCATGACTTTGTGATTATTTATTGCACGACTGTAGTATTTGCCAGATAACACACCATTGATGAAACCAACAGATATAACCCCAGCTTCCAACAGCACATCAGCTAATCCGGACTCATTCATCTTTTTACCAATCATTTTTAGGTATGCACAAATCAAATGAAAGGATTCTATCATTACAATGTGTTCATCATAGAAGGCTGGACTCTCCCAAATAATAGGGTAAGCCTTCATGCACAAGCCTAAGCCACATGTTGTGACAGCGTATTTTTGACCGACCTCCCGCGATGCATTTTAAATACTCTAAGGCAGGGGTGTCAAACTCGTGGTCTTCTTGGGGCCACAATGCATGTTGGCAATCGTGTCAAGGGCGGCATGATGTTTTTCAATTTGGAGATCACCATTTCTCCGGGCAACGGTTTCTATAATATATCCCGTACCGAGGTCGATCTCAAAAAAAGGTCATTACCTCTCCAGTATCTCCACGCCATCGCCCTAATTCAGGCTTCGTTAATCAAAAATTGAGTTCTGTGGCACGAAGTGAAATTCATTAAGAATTTTAGAATCGTCTCGCGGGCCGCATTGAAAGGCTCGATGGCCGCGATTTTGACACCCCTGCTCTAAGGCACTCTTGCACAGTGGAGCTGTCTGTTGTAAGGTGATCAATTATTGGGTGATAATCTATTGTGGTAAGGCGCTTTAGAACTTGACCAGTTTCAGATATGAAGCCCGCCCACCCAGGTTTATGCTGAGATACAGTGCTGCTATCAAACGCCAGATACACCACAGGAAATACTTCAACATCAATTTTGACAGAGCATTTCATATTCTACCAATGTTTGGTAAGAAATCGTCAGTTTTGAGTTATCCCTCTTATTCATATAGCATGGAGGTAGGGTATCATTTGCCAAGAATTTCAGAGAGCGTGTCGTGTCCTTGGCAGAGATAGCAGGCTTTCGCCAGGTTATCTGTCATGTTCTCATCAGCAGCAGGATCAGAGGGAATATTTCGTAACAATATTCAGTGGAAGGTGTGAATCGAATCTGCTCCAGAAATGTCATTAACAAGTTGATCAAAATTATCAAAGTCGCTGCGAAATTATAATAGGTGATGAGGATTTCGTATTATTTGGGGTGTTAGTATGATATGGGCCTCTTCAAGAGCCTCTGCAAGTGCGGTTTCAAGTTCTGATAAAAAAGAGCAGCTCTCTGAATGACCCAGTTTGTTCATTAACATGCTCAGTTTGACACTCCGGGAAAGGTGGCCTAATGTCATGCAAAGCAGAATGAGTTTCGGTAGTGACCACTGGCATTTAGTTGCTGCCCAAGACAGGTCCTGACCAATGGATGAAACGAGAAGCTCTATTTTTTCTGATTCTGATCTCTTAGCTTTCTCATTAATGAGAATGGGCGAAAAGAGTTGCAAATCGTTTGGGTGAGGGTTTTCAGTGGTTAGGCTTGAAAAGGTAAACTTTTGTTCAAAAACTAAACTCATAAAATTCTTTTTATGCTTCAAATATGACTTAAGTAATTTGTTGTAAATGTTTAGGACGTTTAGAAGCCATAATTACGGTGTTGAATTGTCCTTGCGTTTTAATCTTGTTCACCTAGAAAAACTCAGTTAGTAGTCAAAAATCTAACAAAATCACTCGAAACGACTTTCAATCACTACAAACTTAACTGAACCTGTGACCTAGCAGTTTAGCAACCGTTTGCAATTACACTAGTCTTCTAAACACCATTTCGATTAACACGAGAAAAAGAAAAACAATATATTCAGTGGAAGTGTTGCCAAGCAAAAAGTAAAGAAACAAAAGTTAACAAGCTTGGTAAATTTCAACACAAAGCATTGCAATAAAGATTGCTTGAACGTAATCACACTCCATTGTATGTTAAACTGTCATAAACAGAAACCACGTACCAAACTTTCAAACGGTGGTTAAAACTGGTGATTACATAATGGCCCTTGTTGACATACTTTATATTGAATTTGCTACAATCAAAACTTACATTGTAGAGCTTCGCAGTATTAACATTTTGAGTGGTCACTTGTGTATTTGTGATATTTCAATGCAAAAATATTGTCATTGATGTTTTTATTAACCCCCCAAAATCGGAAAAATTTTTGTTGGTACAACAAATAAAGTAGCTCAAAACCGGTAGTGCGTAAACGCTTATTCAATGTTAACATATCTAATATCAAAAAGCACATAAAAACCTACCAGAAAAACACAGTTTCGTTTATTGGTGGGGGGGGGGGTTGCACGGTGGGCCTAGTTAGCCCACGGACTATTACTTATGTGGTGCGACTGTTGGTTACCTTAAATTAGATATAGGGTCCGACTGTTGGTGATCTCATGTTACATATAGGGTCCGGACCATTGGTAACCTCATGTTGCATATAGGGTCCCAGCCATTGGTAACTTCATCTTGCATATAAGGACCGACTGTTGGTAACCTCATGTTACGTTTACGGTCCCAACCACTAGTAATCTCATGTTACAAATAGGATCCCACTGTTGGTAACCTCATGCTACATATAGGGTTCCGACCATTGGCAACCTCATGTTAGATATAGGGGCCCGACCATTACTAGACTCATGTTACATAGAGGGTTTCGACCATTGATAACACCATTTTACATTTGGAATCCGACTGCTGGTAACCTCATGTTACATATAAAGTCCGACAATTGGGAGCTTTATGTTAAATATAGGGTCCAAACAATTGGTAATTTATGTTTCATTTGGGGTCTGACTGTTAGTAACTTCATGTTACGTATAGGGTCCAACCATTGGTAACCTGATGTTGTATATGGGGTCACGACATTATGCAGCCTCATGTTTCATATGGGGTCCCGACCGTTGGTAAACTAATGCTACATATAAGTTCCGACTATTGGTAGCCTCCTGATCCATATAAGGTCCCGGCCATTGGTCCCGACTATTGGTAACCTCATGTTACATATAGCGTCTCGCTGTTGGTAACCTCGTGTTGCATATAGAGTGCCGACCATTACTAATCTCATGTTAAAAATAGGGTCCTGATCATTGGTAACCTCATGTTACATCGAGGATCCTGGCCATTGGTAACATTGTGTTACTTATTGGGTCCCGAACATTGGTAATATGTCCACGTTGCATATACGGACCGAAAGTTGGTAGCCTCATATTGCATATACCAATGTTCGAGACCCTATATATAACATGAGAATTACCAGTGGTGGGGATTCTACATGTAACATGAGGTTACCAATGATCGGACTGTGTATGTTACATGAAGGCGTCAACAGTCGGACCCTATATGTAACATGAAAATACCACTGCTCGGAACTCTATATGAAACAAGAGGCGACCAATGGTTGGACCCTATATGTAACATGAGGTTGCCAATGGTCGGACCCTATGCATAACGTGAGTATCATAAAATGGCAAAACCAGGAAGTCCGGTCATTCACTTACGAGTAGCAGCGATAACAACAGCAGCGGCGTCCAGCTAGTTGGGCGAGTGTTACTCACCACAAATGGAGGTACTGAAGAGCCTCAATGATGGCGAAACCGGTCAGATGCTTCCTTATTGTTCGTGTTTGACTCTTTAATTAACATAACATGAAGTTACAAATGGTAAGAATATATATGAAACATAAAGTTACCACCAGTCGAACCCTATATTTAGCATGAGGTTACCAATGGTCGGGTACCTATGTGCAACATATGGTTACCGACATTCGGACCCCATATGCAACATGAGGTTATCAACAGTCGGGACCCTAGGTGCAACATGAGGTTACCAGCAGTCGGACCCTATATGCAACATGGGGTTAGCAATGGTCGGGACCCAATACGTAACACGAAGTTACCAACAGCTGGACTCTATATGTAACATGATGTTATCAATGATCGGGACCCTATATCACTTTCGCTCCCGCGCCGGTATGATTACCGGCAACGATCTTCATGTGCTCGCTCCCGCGACGGTACATATACCGCCAATAAAAGAAATGGCGGACATGCGCGCCATTGTTTGCGAACGTCTTGTTCAAGCAAAAACGCTTTATATATGAACCTTTCTAACATTCTGCTTGTGGTTTGTAATTGAATTTTTTTGTGTGCTTCGCTCTCGCGACGGTAAATATACCGGCAAAAACATTTTTGATGGAAACTCTTTTTATGTGCACGCCAATGTTACAAAATGGCGGAAGGGAGCAAAAGTGATATGTCAGGGGTGTCAAACTCGCGGCCAGCGGGCCGCATGCCGCCCTCGAGACTTATGCAATGCCGCCCGCGAGACCATTATAAAATTCCTAATGAATTTCGGCAGTATTGCTACGGATCATCGTCAAACAAACGTTTAAACCCCTCATCACAGGCTACACTTGAGAGGTACAGATTTTTTTTCATTCCAAGATAACTTTACTTGGTGCAACAACAAAACTTGACTCGTTGCTCTGATAAGGGCTGCTGATGACCTTTTTTTAGGAGGGATCGATCAATTGTTGCCCTAATAATGATATATTTTTTATTTTGGGATCGACCTTACTTCGGGATACTTTACAGAAATCGTTGCCCAGAAAGAAGGTGATCTCCAAATCGAAAACTTCATACGGCCTTTTGGCACGATTACTCATATGTGCAATGTTGCCTGCAGATGCCCACGAGTTTGACACCCTGCTATATGTAACATGAGATTATCAATGGTCGGACAATATATGCAACACAAGGTTGACAAGAGTTGGACCTTATATGATGAGGTTACCAATGGTCAGAATCTATATGAAGCATGAGGGTACCGATCGTCAAAACCTCATATGCAACATGAGGGTACCAGCAGTCGGACCCTATATGTAACATGAGGTTACCAATGGTCAAGATCTTATATGCAACATGAAGTTGGCAACAGTTGGACGCTATATATAACATGAGGTTACCAACGGTCGGACCCTATGTGCGACATGAGGTTACCAATGGTCGGGACCCTACATGAAACATGAGATTACCAGTGGTCGGAACCTTACATGTGACATGAGGTTACCAATGGTCGGACCCTAAATGTAAGATGAGGTTACTAATGGTCGGGACCTTATATTCAACATGAGGTTACCAACGTTCAGACCCTATATGCAACATGAGATTACCAAGAGTCGGGAACCTATATGTAACATCAGGTTACCAACAATCGGATTCTATTGATACCATGAGATTGCCAATGGTCGGGACCCTACATGCAACATGAGGTTACCAATGGTCGAGACCCTATATGAAACATGAGATTGCCAACAGTCGGACCCTATATGTAACCTGAGGTCACCAACGGTCGGATTCTATTGAATATATGCAACATGAGGTGACCAATGATCGGACCCTATATGCAATATGAGATCACCAATGGTCGGACTCTATATAAAACATGAGGTTACTATTAGTCGGACAGCATATGCAACATGAGGTTACCAGCGGTCGGATCCTATATGCCACACGAGGTTACCAATGGTCGGAACCCTATATGCAACATGAGGTTATCAACAGTTGAACCCTAAATGTCACATGAGGTTAACAACAATCGGACCCTATATGCAACATGAGGTTACCAATGGTCGGGACCTTATATGCGGTATGAGATTACCAATATTCGGGAACCTATCAGCAACATGAGGTTAGCAATGATCGGGACCCTATATACAACATGAAGTTATCAACAGTCGGATCCTATATGTAATATGAGATTACCAGCAGTCGGTCCGAACGCTATATGCAACATGAGGTTACCAACAGTCGCGCCTTATATGTAACATAAGGTTACAAATGGTCGTGACCTTATATGTAAAATGAGGTCACCAACAGCCGGACCCTGTGTGTAACATGAGCTTACCAACAGTCGGACCCTATATGCAACATGAGTTTACCAATGGTCGGACTCTATATCCAACTTGAGGTTTCCAATGGTCAACACCCTATATGTTGCACGGGACCCAATATGTAACGGAACGTTAGCAATCTATCTGGAAATTTTTGGTTAAGCAGTGTAGTGTAGGATGATATGTGTTTGGTTAGACAGGCTTCATACCTAACAAAACTTCCGGAACATCTTACGTTTGTGACAGACTCTGCATCCAAACTGGAGAAATACCTTAAATCACCTTTCCTAAAAGCACAGCAACGCAAAACTCACATTTTTTTTACACAGATCAATTATTGGAAAAAAATTTTTTCATTTAGATATTGCAACTTGCAAAACAAAAGCGATTGATTCACTAATTTACTTACTGTTCAGACGGGAAAGTGCAAGCAGACCATCGTGAGTTTTGTCCTGCTGATGATCTGTCGGGTGGCCTCAGTCCAAAAATAAAAAGTGAAGGAATCAAACCACAGCACAAACAAATAAACCAAATCAGGCCAATCCAAATCTAAATCAGAGACAAACATATATTTTAATTTTCTTGCCCAGCAGCCTTAATGTAGAACTTGGTGATTCTAAGCAGTAGCACATTTTACTGGGGAGGGGTCAAAAGATAAAGTTTCCTAAATGCCTTAGAATTTGATGTTTTGTAAAAAACTAGCACAAAAACAACATTGTCAACCTACTTGCCAGGGAAGCGGAGAACCGCCATTTTATCGCACCAAAAACCGAAACATAGCTGCTTTCATCTTTTTTATTTTTTGTAGTATAATTTATGCACCATTCGACATTATACAACAGTCGCATAATGTCGAATGGTTCATGTATTATTAAAATTTTAATATTTTAAATTTATTAAAATATATTATTAAAATTTTAATAATTTTAATTTATTAAAATTTGAGTCAGTGTTTCTCAAGCCGTAGCAACTGTTCCTTTCCTTGTTTTGTCTGAATGCGTTCTCAAGCATCTGAGCGTGGTAAAAGGCTATGTGCTCAAAAACCGATTATAAAAGTATTCTCAATTGTTTGAGCGATGAGTCAATCAGAATATTCTTTGAACCTTTTCAATGGTGCCTCTATAGGATAATTTCTTGTTTAAATTTCACATTTTTCTTGAGACAGGTGGACGAGTGTTTCAATGGGGTGGGGGAAGATCAACTTGTAAAATACTGTGAATATTGCTGTCACGGAATGATATGCTATTTTAATGACCTCACCGTTCCTCCTGACCTCTTCTGTTGCGCAAAGAGAAAAGGCAGATTGCATGGGTTGCGACTTACCTCCATATTATTTCATTGAGTATCAGTTTTTGAGATGTTAAAATCCACCGTCACTCTGACCGATGGAGGCCAACAATCATCATCTAACTAAATGAACCAAGCTTAATAACTCAACAACTTACCCTTACAGCTCGTAATGAGATTTTTTTGAAGAACTGATGTTTCCGGATGGATATCAAACGGAGAAACGAAAAGGAGAAAATGTGATAAGTAGTCACGCAAGTAGTGAGAATATCAACCGACCAATACAACTACACAAAAATAATTGAATGTACATTACTGCCAGGAGTGGAAACAAACTTAAAAAGCAAAACAAAGTAGTTGATGGGTGTCTCGAGCAATGATAATTGCCCCCAGCCAATGTTGCTTAAATGCGGAATGGGAAACTGCCACAATTAAGATTGGCCTGTAAGAACAGTTGGCAAAGCATAATATTTGTAAAGTTTCAGTGTTGTTTTTTGCCAGGACTGAAAATCGATCCCAATTTCTAAGATCAAACTGTCATTTTACTGACCGTGCACAAAAAGCTCGGAAGTCGCCAATCATTGAATCCCCAGGTCCTCCGGTACAGGAACAACCAACTGATCAGCGCCGATATGAGATCGGACACACAGAGAGAAAGGATGAAGTTGAGGAAGATGTTCTGGCTGAAACGGAAACAAAGTGAATATAAGGAACTTAGATTGGTAAAGGCTTTACGTTGAGTTAGGATATGCAACAAAAATTTTGATGGATAATGAATGTCTGAGGCTATTGCCCACGAGTCTTATCTCTACTTCTCCTTAAACATTCGGGCTTATCCGAAAACATTTTAATCAAATATTAGCCTAAAGATATTTAACTTAATAAAACAATCATAGTTCACTACAGTAGACCTAGCAATGTTACCAAGAAACAAATTGAAAAGAGAAATTAAAACTTCACAACTATAAGTGATTGCCCTGCATGCAAATATAGCCTAGATCAGTGGTCACCAATTTTTTGAAACCGCGAGCTGCTCCCTGAGTACTAAATAGGGCGAATTGCTACCAGTTTGATACACAACATAGAAACAGTCGATATGCTCAACTTATCTTTAACTATACGCTATTACTATTAATTTATTATATTTAGCTATGTGAATACACTAATCATGTTAATGATTCCTTGTGATAAATATCAAAAATGATTTAACACAGTGTTTTTCAACCATTTTATGTTGTGGCTCACTTTTGATATATAACTTGTGCTTGTTTAATTTCTAATCCAAATCAAAAGTGAAGAAGTTTTTTTCTTGCTTGGAGATCTACACATCGTTTAAAGATATTTTGAGCCTTAAATGAGATCCTTTTTATTCTAGATTGATTTTTACGAAGTCTAAATTTTCGCAGTTACAAGCCAAATTAACACTGAAGACTTTTTTGAAGTCTATGTTTTGCCTACTTTGGGAACCTCAAAACTACATTTAGAACAGGCCGTCGGGAAAATCATACGATCTTTAAGGGCGACCTATTCCTTTCACCATCGAGAACCGTCTTGGTGACCCTTGGTCGAGATAGAAACACATCTATCATGTACTTTCTATACGCAGAAAGTGAGGCCAAATATGGAATATTTTCATTCCGAAGTTAACAATATGACGTAAATCTGCAATTTACTTACTGAAGTTTTGGGTAGCTCGTAATGACTGCAATTGTAAGAACATTCCCAACAAGCCCCACTATTAGAAAGGTAATGAGAATAACAGCAGAGACCACAATTTCTGATTGAGTAAACGGAAGCTCGAATGACCTAAGAACAACAATGTACAGTTCTATAAGGGATTATTGATTTTGGCCAGAGGAGAAAGTGATACATTTGTGTGAGTCACGTGGCTGCTATTGTTAAAAAAGAGAAGAAAATTGTGAATTGTTCTCTCTTGGAATCAATTAAGAAAATTCTAATTAAATTATATAAAAAAGTAACAATTTTTGTCAAGCTTGAACAAACTCTATCCAAGGTTGTTTGTAGTAATTTCCAATAAAAAGCATTTTGCATCAGCAGCAAAGCATTCACTTAAAACAGGCTCACAGATGTACGAAACACAAAATTGTCAACATCATCCTGATATTTACACTCTTGGGAGAGGTTGAAACTCTTTTACACTTTTTTCAAATATGGTAAACCCCTATTACAACTTGCTCATGGATTCATACTCACGTCGAGTTCAATTGATCATTGGTGTTTGAAAAATTCATGTTTTTCAATCGTTTTATTAAACATAATTCTTCGATGTTATCAGAATTATTGCTACAGTTTTTGATGCCACTTTAAAAAAATGAATAAAGCTGTCAATCATATTTTTATTCTATTCTCCTATCACGGAAAAACAATGAAATTGATTTGCCTTTGCACTGAATATTTTTTGCCCAGACCTGTTTCGGAGTTTCAAGTTACTACCAGCAGTGCAATCAAACAGAGGAAAAGATCTTAAACTGCAATCCTCCACAGCAGGTTATTGCAGCTGACATGCACCGATGATCTTGTTACCACTGATTGGCACCCATCGTTTCATCTTGCAGAACTAGTTCTATTATGAGCTTATGCCTTCTTATAGACTATTTTGTACAAAAATCGAGTGGCGAGTCTTTTTCTACATCAACACTAATCTTGCTGTCGTAGAAACGAACGAAAATAATAATAATAGGCTTCTGTTGTTGTTGTTGTTGTTATATATAAGCTGTTCTGTGTTGCATTTTATTTTTCTGTCGGAGCAAAATTAACTGCAAAAAATAAAATCGTGATGTGAACCAATAGCGTGGCGTAAGATTTTACTATTATGATTTCCGGAAAGTTTACTCTTTGTGGTGAGTCGAAATTTATCAATGAAAAGCGCTTTTAAAAACACAATAACGATCAAAAGCGAATGTAGTTATAATAAAGTCTTTTGCATAACGTAGTTTGGAAGTTAAATAGGTGCAGCACGACGGCACAGGACTCACGTTACTCAAAAATTTCTCTAACACAGTCTCATCACATTTATATACCGGGTGTATCAGAAAAACTAAACCGCTTTTTGTTTAGGATTTTCTCGGCGGTAATAAATCCGAATTTATTAAAATGTTACACACAGCAACCTTAGGATATTATATTAACACTTTCACATAGTATCTAAAAGATCAGTTGCAAATTGTGTCAAGTATTGTCAAATTCAAAACAACGTCTCATAAATCCAATATCAAAGTAAAATTATGCGAGAAATCCTTGAATAAACGCTTTGTGACGTCATAATTGAAATAATTGCGTGTTTCAGCAAGATGGGGCTCCTTCCCACACAAATAGTGTCACCCAGGCTCATCAGGAGGCGGGTATACCAGAATTTATAACGAAGGATGAATGGCCTCCGAAAAGTCCTGACCGCAACCCGATGGATTATGCCACTCATTGAAAGAGAAATTTTACCGAGGAGTGCAAGACAAATTGACCGAGCATGCGTTAATGAACAGGATAATAATATCATGGGAGAAGATATTGATAGAACAAATACGCAACAGCATTTCTGTGTGGAAGAAACAGCTTCGTTTAGACGTGGAGAAGGATGTAGGTCACATTGAGCATAGACTAAAATAAATGATTTTTACTTTGATATTGCATTTTTTGAGACGTTGTTTTGAATTTGACAATACTCACATAATTTGCAATTTATCGTTTAGATAGTTTGTAAAAGTGTTGATAATATCCTAAGGTTACTGTGTGTAAAATTTTAATAAATTCGGTTGTATTATGGCCGAGAAAATCGTAAACAAAAAGCGGTTTAGTTTTTCTGGTACACCTGAAATTTTGAAGAAAAATAACAAAGATTGTGAACGGGAATACATTTTTTTCAAACAATAGATTTTATTGATTTTTTTTTTAAAGTTTTGATGAACTCATTTGTAAGTTCTAGACAATGGCTTTTCATGAAACTTAGAAAGCAAAATTGTCCTCTGATTAAAAATCGTTGGCTTACTGTGTCAAAATTACAAACGATCCACAAAGATGCAAACATACACGATATACAAGTATAAGATCACTGTGGTATACGTTTCTCAACTTGATCTTTTTTGGAGATTATATTTTGAAAGTAACTGTCAGCCACTTTGGTCTGGAAAATTTTTCTCGATGAAATTGTTGTTTTGCTTGTTTTTCACTTAAACGTTTTCTTTTTCTTTGAAAATCAACTTTGTAAAATCGAATTTTGAGCTCTTTATCAAAAGAGGTGTACATCAACAAATACTCATCCAACAATAATCTAGGTTCCGAATCGTAGGCTCGGGCCCGGGAGCTTAGAGCCCCTGTTGACACCCTGGAGCCCTTTCTGACACTGCTAATTAATACTACTGCGTAGGTTTTTGAATTACAATGAGTGAGAAATAGTTACAAGGGAATCCTTTGAGCATTTTCGTGTGCTTTCTCGAGACAAATATATTCTTTGCTAAAGGAGAGCATGATTTTCAAACTAGGACGTATGGTAGTCCTCTATTTGAAAAGTATCGGTACGAAATGTGTGTTGCCACCAATAGTGTGCGAATAAATTTGTCATGGGGGAGTTGGCTTTTCTCATTAAAAGTACCGAGCACATGAATATTTTAGGAAATCCGGGGGCATGCCCCTGGCAAAGTTTGAGAAATTTACACCAGAAAATAAGCTTTTCTTGCTTTCTAGAACAAGTTTTACGCAAACACTTGCGTTAATTTTTTGTTAATTTGAAAAATTGTTGTTATTCAGTAAAAATTGTACACCATCAAAATTCATGTGAGGAAAGCTGAACCCTAAATCCCGTGCCTACGCCACTGGTTATCGATTAATTTGCCTGATCGAGATGATATAGGACAGGGATCTATTCAAGAAAAATAATTTTTTGTGTTATCTTGACGAAGTTGAATTTACTACATGCCTTTTAAGCCACGCAAAATGCCTTGCATACTGAAGCTTATATATAAGGTTTTATAATACACTAATAACAAAAATTATTCAATGATATATATGATGATTATTAATAGTTTTTTGTGAGGCAAATTTTTGGTCCACTGACTCATAAGTCATGCAATTTCATAGAATTCAATAATCTCAAATTTCTTAATATAGTGATATCTCACCAGCATTCTCAACTCCCTCAATTAGATGGACTAGCCTGCAATATGTTAGTTCAGATTTGATTTTGTGTGATAGACCTGTGAATGGCTGGCATGTGATATGCTGGTGTAAATTGGGAAAAGTTGAGAATGCTGGTGAGGCATCGCCATATTAGGAAATTTGACTCAATAAATTTTATTGAAGACGTTGATCTCATTGTATTTTTTATGACGTATGCCCATTTGTTTAATGTTTAAAAAAACATTTCTATCAAGTTTCACTTCCTTGATTGATATTTGCAAAATCACAAAAAGATTCAAATGAAAAAAATGATGCAGTGATAGCACTACATTGTTTAACAGCCATGCATGCCATTGCTTAATGTGTAGGCTTTGTATGCGAATGGTCGCTCACAGCACTCTGTAAGGAGCACAACGCAAGTGTATCGTTTTTTTCTTTTTTATTGTGTATATTGATAATCGTGTTTAGCTTTTTTATTTACGCGCTGCCCACTGTTTTTCATACTCGCAAAGTGCATTATTTGCTAAACTGTTTCGACCAGTAGTAGCCTTGACTTTTTTCATGTGGTCAGCGGCATGTGGATAAGTAGTGTGATCTAGCAAATACCGTATTATATCTTATACTAGCCAGCTCCATGAAGCCTGGCCAGCAGAGCCCCCGTCAAAGACGTCTATGATGAGAATATTATTTTAGCCGGCTGTGCCGTCTTCACGCAAAGAGTTGTCATGATAGCAGTAGTGAAAAGTTGATGGTTTTTCGACATGGCGATTTTTCGTTTGAAAACCAAGTGCACTTCATACCGGGATTGAGTTAAAACATTTTAAGGCATAAACACAACTCCTACTGCCTTCATCCAGTTTTCTCTACTGTCTCTTTCAGTGAGCTCGAGAGCATAATTCAAATAAAAGTGTGAGGATGGGAGTGGGTGGTAAAATGATGGTCGTTTTCACCAACACAAGAATTAGCTATCAAGTGGTGGACCAGAGAAATAGTGCCATAGTATGTAGAACAATTATTGTATTATAGTTGATACGTAGGTGGAGTAGAGATTAGACCAGCTTCAACTGTGAGATCGCAGGCACGACCAATCTCAACCTCTCACTAGAAACATATTGATTATCTGTAAAAAATTGGAACAAAATGTACAGTTTTGATGTTAGGTGTTTTTTTTTTATTTTGTCCAACCCCTGTACGTAAAAGCAAGTTAACTGAGTTAAGATCTGCGTTTGCAAGTAAACAGCGGTTTATGAAAATATTTCAGCAACAAATCTGATGCAACGACTGAAGCTTTTTCTCTTATATCTTGGAACATTACTCGTTCTAAACACCCATACTCTGACTGTGAATTCGTGAAGAAAAACATAACTGATGTAGTCGCAGTGTTGGATTCCAACAACAAAAAGCTTCAACGCTTAATAGCGTAAATGCCATGTTTTGGCCGAACTACATGACGGCGCATTTCTCAGATAAAAGCAGATATTGCGTTTACAATGCAAAAAGACTTGAAAAGTTTCCTTGCATTTAGTACTGCTTTTGATGAATCAACATACATACAAGACAACCCGAAACTACCCATATTTGTTCGGTATGTTTCATCCGATCTTACTATCAAAGAAGAGTTGTTGCACTTGGTGGCAACAAGAGAAACAACTCGTGAAGTTGACATTAAAAATGCACTCGACGAAGCTTTAACAAGATTTCGTGTGCTTCTTGATAAACTCGTTAGCGGTGCGACTAATGGTAGACCAGCAATTGAGGATAAACGTGTCGGATTGATTGGACTTATAAAGCACGGTCCTAACTTTCCAGAGTTCCTTCCAATACATTGCATCATCCATCGTGAACATCTTGCAGCCAAACACTTTAGGTATGAAGATATTATAAAAACTGTCCTTAAATAGTAAATTGCATACGCATGAATGGGAAAAATCACAGGCAATTTTGTAACTTTGTAGAAGAGTTGGAGTTAGAAGATGCGCCAAGTGATGTCTCTTTATACTGCGTTGTAAGATGGCTGTCAACAAGTAATGTACTGAGCAGGTTTGTTGATTTGTTGAAGCCTATCAATCTTTTTCTTGAGGAAAAGAGAAAATGTTATCCTCAGCTAAAAAGTAATGCGTGGATACAGGACATGATGTTTCTCACTGATATAATGAAGCATCTACAAATTCTCAATTTAGCACTCCACGGTACTGAAAAGATTATATCAAACCTTGCTCAAACCGTTTTCAGTTTCCAGAACAAAATTAAAGTTTTTCAAAGAGACACAAAGTCAAAGACTGTTTGTCATTTTCCCAACCTCAAAATGACAGTAAATGTATTTACAGAAGTAAAAACAGACCACAAAGTGGAATAATATAAAGATAAATTGCAAGGACTGCTGGAAGAGTTTCAAGCGAGAATTGACAATTTGTAGAAGCATAAGCCATGCTTTCCGTTCCTTGCAACTCCATTCGACATTGATGTAATCAATCACGGCTATCTAGTTCGTCAACCTTTTGTCACAGACAAATCTGCAGCAGAAATGGAACTGACCGAGTTGCAAGAAGATCTGGCTCTAAAAAATTTTAATAAGTGCCACTCTACAGTGGAGTTCTGGCAACAGGTTAAAGAGCGTAAATATCCATAATTTGAAAAGACCAGTGCACGACTCCTTTCCGTTTTTTGCACAACGTATTGATGTGAATCTTTATTCTCTGTAATGAAATTTGCGAAATTAAAATATCGTGCAAGCCATACAAATGAACACTTGACCAAATTAATTCGCACCGCCTTGACATCATATCGCCCAGATTTTCAGAAGCTATCTAATGGAATGGAAAATCACAATTGATTTAATGCTGGTAAAATCTCGAAAAAACTGTAATATCGTGTATCGCTGTGTTTATTTCTATTGAATTGCTTTGAGTAAAGCTTGCTTTGTTTGTTGTATTTGTATTAACACTCCAAACCGAATTTATAGCTTTACATTTCCGCACGTAGCTTTTCTATAGATAACTTTGCCCACCTCTGTTATATGCAATGATATAGACCTAAAGGCAATGTCCATAAATTTTGATAGTGATTATGATGCTCGGCTTTCGATAACCAAAATGGCCGTATCTTCCGAATTTCCGCTTTCGCATATTCACACGATTAAAAAGTCTGGATTGATAATTTGGCTAGACCATATTGTGGCTTGGCGGGACAAAACTTTGCAACCTGGCGAGATATAGATAGGTAGAATTCACGAGAATGGGTCAAGTTATGTTTTGCATTAAGTATATCATTACAATTCAATTTGATGTGATCAAGAATTGTTTTTGCTTACATTTGTTTTAGATAATTAGAAAATTTGATAACATTAGTTTACAAAAATGAAATAAATTTGCGCTAAACTCCAAATAATCTCATTTAACTTATTTAGTGATGTACCAATAAAAAATTGATCGTGTCGCCAACATTAAGCACGAATCAAATGACTTAAAAGCATTATTGCTTCTATACGGGTTAAACAAGAGGTCTAAGAGGTTGCAACCCCTCAGATTGTTTTCAACTTTCACAAAAGATTATCAGCCTCCGTCCCTCGCTCATCCCATCCCGATGAATTTCAAAAATGTTATCTCCAAAACAAAGCAATACTTTTCGTAAAGCTGATCATTAAAAAAGGTTTTTCACTTGGTTTCCTGTTCAAAATGTGCAAAACAACTATTTTAACCAGTTGGTATTTATACTATAAAGCACAATTCTGTCTCTGTGTCTGTTTTAACTCCTCTGAAACTGCTAGAGATACAAGCATCAAACTTGGCACCATCGATCACCACTCCGTGTTGAGTGTGATAAGGGGAGGGGGTCGTAACGTCACGATGACGTCATATTCAAAAATATTTGTTTTGGAATTTTGCATTACTTGACAGAGGACAACTGCTTTTTGCTCAAACGAAAACCAGCTTCCGACTTACCACATTTCAAAAACTTTCATTTGTTTGAGGTCTAAAATGACGTCATAATCAACGATTCATTACATAATCTGTTTTTGTTCTTTCTCAAAAACTACTGATCGCACAAACGCGATTAAACGTTTTTTTAGGAGATATTAATAAGGTGCTTTCGCTGGAAACAACTTTACAACAATTAAAGCTTATTGGCTATACTACGAGCAATTCTTTATTTAAGCACTTTAAGCTCTCTAAGCATTTTTTCTTCTCTTTTTCCTTTGCACGCTTAAAACTGGCTCTATGATGTCATGAAATATCTCGTACGATTAACACCAATGTTTCGCTACCGCAGATCATAATATCAAGATGTTTTAAAAAATTGCAACTTTTTGCAAAATCAGTTTACTCAAAAACTAATTTGTGACTTCATTTCTCAAGTGATTTTCAAACTTTATTCGACAATTTAAAGGTTATTTCAAGGCGATTCCGATAGTGTACAACATATACGAATGATATTAGTTTTTATAATAAAAAATCTGAACTTTAAGACCTTCGGTGTTACTTTTTATTCCTTCCAGAAAGTGGCGAGCTCAGTAAAAACAGGTAACTTTAATACAAAAACGATATGATAAAGTACTAACAATTGCTGTCCTTTGAAAGCTTAGGAATTTTGCTTTCCAACAATACGTGATTTCAATTACTTAAGGCCAAGGATTAGTTTATAATTGCTGATAATCAATTGGTTGCCATACATCATGTTTCATTTTTAGTTGAATAATTATCCTGCTTGACCTAACAAACTTACAATTGTTAGACAAAGTTTGTTTAATCATGGAATACAATAATTGGTCCGAAGTTTGCAAAACCATTACAACTTTACGCAAGAGGCCAGCGAAGCACTTTCAACAAATTGCATTTGGCACAATTATAGATTAGTTTAATTTACGCACAAATGCAAAGTTGACAGTTTAACAAGTAATTACTGTCACTGACCCTGTATGAATAGCAACAATGTTAATTAGTGATTTTAAAAATCTACAAGAAAAATTTCATGTTTGTCTCTCGCAACACGATAGGTGGTTAACACAAGATTTGAAGATTGTATTTTTTTAGAGCTGTACAATACACAACAAACCTCCGCTAGGTGATACAGCATTGCACGTAACTAGGTAATGATGCAACTGGTCGAACCAACGAGCAGAGGTAGTCACTTTGTTTAATGGAAAAAAGAAAGCATGACAGTGATACATTCCAATGATACAGTAAGAAAAAATCTTTTGAGTGTATCTGTAAAAGTTCTCTGGCATTTTGATACATTAGTATAAGACAATCACAGCATTAAGCTCACTCTTATATAGACCTAAATCGTCATCAGAAATAAAAAGCTGTATCTAACATCAGAAGATTTTAGTAAGCAACAAACATAAAAAATCAAAGATTTTCAGAAATCAATTTTCTTTATCTTGTTTAGTAAAAAATTTGCTCTCTTAATATGATACAATTGTACTTTTATTTTAAGTAAAAAGAATTACCTACCACTTTTTGATTCATTGAGCTAGCGTGATCTTTCTAGACAAGCCGACATGATGAATTTCAATATGTTCAGCAGATATACATTATACAAAAAGTAGTTATGGCTAAAAAAGGGGGTGTTGAAATTAGAGATAAATCTAAACTAACATAAAATGTGATTTGAAACCACGCGATGCAAGCTGAGATAACAAACAATTAAAACAATTCCGAAATTACACTTGAACTTTTATGCTTTCTGAGCGTTAATTCTAGCCTAAGGCAGTGATGCGGCTTGCAAGACAACGAAATTACGCAGCTTAAAAACTAAGAACTATCGACAAATGACAGGTGAAATATCAGGTTAAAAACTAATTACCGGTACATGAAATTATAAACGGCTATGATTTGATTTTTCAGCCTGGTAAAGTATACCGATGTCACACTATGCTTGTTGTAGTATCCTACCTAATTATTAGATTACAAGTACAGGTACGTAAATCACACTTTTGTATGCAAAAGTAATTGGTAAATTGGATTGCAACATTGTCATTATCCAACAAAAATCTATTTGCAAGCACGTCACATAAAATGATAATTATGTGTTCCTGATTGAACATATGAGACATATTTAGCGATAATTTTGAGATCAAATCATTTCAACATAAATTATAATGATATGCTACAATCTGCTGCAAATTGTCATCACTGTGCACAATGATATTGATCAAAAAATAAATTTAATGAAACATGACACATTTCTCATCACTATGCACGTTAAAGTCACTATTTTTCAAGCAGTTACTACGTACGTGTAATCAGTGGGGACTTTCTCTTCAAGTCCACCCACAGAATCAAACTAGTATTATGTGAGTTTGTAAAACAATTTCGAGGAACTTGTTTCTTTGCAAACAAAAGACAAACGTATAGATAAAAATATTTGTGAAAAAAATTAAATTTATCACCTCAATCAGAAATTAGATGCCAAACTTCAATTTTGCGAGCTTGAGAAGCCACATCTGTAAAGACTCTTATTGACGCCTAATCTATATCTTTTTGTCTTTAAAAAACAATGCAAACATTGAAAAATGTTTCATCTAATCTCTTTCTATGCTAGACGTGTAAAGACCGCTAAACACGGCCTACATTTTTTCCGGATATGTACATTTTTTGTCCGGTTATGTACGTTTTTTGCTCTCAGGCATTTTTGCGCAAAAATTTTGATTTGCATAGATATCTGCATGATGTTTTGCAGTGTCTGTATTGATGCTTGAGTGTCAGATTTTGTTCGACAAGTATACGTGCCACACAGCGAATACTTTTTTACAAAACCGCTTGTTTACAAATAAAGTAGACTATATAAAACCGTGTAAATACTCAAACTCAAACAGATGGGAATTTCCGTACAAAAATCCTTGAGAGCGAAAATCGTGCAAAACCCAACAAAAGCTGCTTCAATGCAATTACTTTGTGCAACCACCTTAATATCATAACCTAAATTGTAATATTGCATAAAATGTTGTTTACCTTAATAACCAATTTATTAAATAGTACTAAAACGCAGAAAGCTTTCATGAAATTTGCGATTGAGATGTAGGCCCATCTAATTTTCAAAATATAAAACTGTAAATTTTGTTTTGCCAACACTATTCTGAATCTTTGCTCACTACCCTAATCCTAGCCAAACCATAATACCTAAAACCAATTGGCATAACCTTCAGCAGAGCGCAGAATTCTAAGTTTTATTTGATACCCCTACGTATCCGCTGCTAACGAGCGGATGAATTATACAAATTCTACCTCATTATTTAAACCAAACAATTTTTAAAGTTTCATAAATAAAGCTAACCCTAAATCATTTCTTTTTTTAAAAATAAACACACTTTTAAGCTTTATCAAATGCTATTCCAATTAACCAATCGAACAGGAACTATTTTTATTGGAGTCTAGTTTAGCAATCGCTGACGTAATACGACCTCTTAAAACAAACTTATAAAAGATTTATTCACATTTCTGCATCAACAAGCACCAATCAAGTTATTTCGTTCTACAGCAGTAATAACAAGGAAAATGAAAAACTGAAAGGTGCGTGGCGTAATGCCTATGTACACTGCAAACAAATAAAATACCTGTTGGCAAAATAGGAAACGCTGTTGGCCAAACTATTACAAAATTGTAGGATTCGATGACTTTATACAATGTACATTTTCAAAATTGCAGGATTCGATGACTTTGTTGTACATTTTTCGAAATCTGCACTTAATCTCACTACTGCACTCAATATGTTAAAAGCGGAAAATCAGACCCCAAGTTTTTGCAAACTCATCAATATTTGAATTTGTCTTTACAACTGGCCAGCGCAGACAGAGGATGCGAGGATGGTGCCATCATTTAATTTAGGTTATATCCGCTGAAAAGCTCTCTAACGCTACATAACGACTGCAGAAAGTTACTGACAATGAACTTCAGTAGCGATAAAAGTAGGGAGTTAGAGTTACTTCACCGGATTACAGTTGTGAAGTTGCCAACTCAGGATGTCGTAAAAGACGACTCTTGGGTACCCACCAGTAGCAGTCCGCCTTGTTGGTGGTGGAGCTACCGGTCACTCAAGACTGGCTCCGAATGGGCTGCCATCTTTCCCCTAGCCTAATTTCAATTAGGTTGACGGCATGAACCTGAGTTTTTGTTCATGTCGTACCTCCATCCGAAGGAATAGGAGGGGTAACCACAAACAAACAAACAAACATAAAAGTAGGGACAAAAAAAGTTCGTCTGGCAAATTCCTAAAAGACACCAAACACATTGTCAGTAATCAATCAGATTAGCTATTTGCAAGGTCATAGCTAGGAGAGGATCACTCTGGAAATTTCTTCGATTCAAAATATTATTTATTAAAAATTATCTACAAAGTTTTGAAAAAAGTCTTGGCTTATCATTTTCAATTTCAGATTTCTAAATGTTCTCCCGAGAAAATAAATCAGCATATGGGTTTACCCAGAATAAGTTATCTCCAACTTTGGTTATAATTGATGGTTCTTGCTAAAATCTAGTGTGCTCTCTAACATATTTAAATCTCGAATAGACAACATAGAAATATTTGTCTCTCTCGTTTCACAAAACTTGTAGCTGGTTACGTCCCTGGCTTCAAACCTTGTCCTGTGCTTTAAATCACTGAAAAAATATGGTAAGACGGGGCATTAGAGGTAAATGTTGCCGTTGGTTTGATGCCTACAGCGGCAACGTACTCGGGCCATTAAGAGGCGGGCCTACTGCATTTTACCCGAGGTTAAATAAATTCAATTTAATATTTCACCCTACGAGTCAGCTTATTATAATTATTGAGCGCTAAACATAAAAGCTCTTCTTCCTTCGGGCAAAATCTTTCGTTATTCGAGAAGTATCTCAGATCATAAGCTTTTCCCTAGTCCTTTTAATTAGTCTTCAGTTAGACTGGGCCACCACGACGGGTAGACTGCTTGGCCCTCTACCTGTCTGCCACATAAAGATAAAGGCATCTCATTAAGTGATTTGCCAAAAGACACAACAGTTTTTTGCAAGACATAACAAGCAAGTTTGCCGGGTTGCTATCCATACTATCTCTTTTGTGCTGAGCGCCAATTAGGAAAGCTGTGAAAAGCATTTTTAAAGTTTTTTGGCATGACTCGACTTAGGAAATAAATCCCAGGTCTACCGACTGCGAAGTGGACGCTCTAATAATTACACAAACGTAACACTTTTGTTTTGGTCTGTGCTTTTTATTCTTTACTCTAACACTTTCATCTTTTCAGGTGTGACTAGCTAAGAATAGAAGATTTGTTTGACACCAATATTTTAATATTTTGGCCAAGATGGTGTACACATATGAGCAAAGGACAAAAATTGTGGAGTGGTACATTGAAACCAAGTCCTATGTGAAGACTCAAAGACGGTTTGCAGCTCATTTTGAAACAAGAGCGAAACCAAGTCGTCGTATGATTCAATACCAAGTGGAAAAATTTAGAGAACATGGGACTGTACTCAATCTGAATAAAACAAGATCAGGCAGACAAAGAACTGGCAGGTCGGCAAGCAATGTCAACGCAGTCAGAAACTCTGTGGTTCAAAGTCCCAAAAAGTCAATTCGCAGACGTTCTCAGGAGCTTGCACTAACAAGAAACTCTATCCATAGAATCTTGAGAATGGATCTGAATCTGTATCCTTATCAGGTACAGATAACACACAAATTGACAGATTTTGACATGGAAAGAAGAATGGAAATGGGTGAATGGTTTAATGAGATGATGGAAGGAGATCAAGAATGGATAAAGGATGTGTGATTCAGTGACGAGGCCCATTTTCACCTTAATGGCATTGTCAGTAAGCACAACTATCGTTTCTGGGGAATAAAAATGCCTGCTGATTTCATTACCCAAAAACCTCTTCACAGTTCAAAGGTCACTGCATGGTGTGCTTTAAGCTACAGAGGAATTATTGGATCATTTTGGTTTGAAGATTAGGATGAGAATGCAATAACCATCAATCAAGAGAATTACAGAAGAGTTGTTGAGACGTTCTGCACCAACCTTTGTCGGAGAAGAAACACTACCTTCAGTACACAATGGTTTCAACAAGATGGGGCTACTCCACACACTGCCAAGGACACTCTTGAATTTCTTCGGCAAAAATTTGAAAACCATTGAATTTCATTCAATACGGAACACATTTGGGCTCCTCACTCATCTGATCTTAACCCTTTGGACTTTTTTTTGTGGGGCTATGCCAAAGAAAATGTTTACAAAAATATTCCCCAAACTGTTCAGGAACTAAAGGCTGAGATCACACAGTTCATCAGGAGAATCCCAAACGAGATGTGCCAACGGGTCGTTGAAAACTTTGCTGTCAGGCTAAATGCCTGCATGAATCGAAATGGAGGACACATCGAACATTTCATTCACTGCAGAGATCAGTGCTGAAGGCAAAAATAACTGAATTGGACTTCAAAGTAGGAATTATGACTTCATTTTTTCAGGAAAAAATTTCCCTAGTGTACTCTATCTATTGGCAAAAACACTATTAATTTCAATCTAAAATAAAAATTAATTGCGATGTAAAAGTGTTACATTTTTTTTGGGATGCCCTGTACCATCGCGCTGGTATATGCTAGCTATGAATACCAGTTTTATTTAAGTTCTATTTTATAACTCACAAAGTGATTGAATACTGTTTTACCGACTGCAAAGCAAAAATTCGAATCACTTCACAACAAGGCCGCCTAAGAAAGGTTATCACTCAGAGAAAGAGGAAACGTAAACGCAATGCAAATAAATCAATGCAATAAATAAAGTTGAAGATAAAAAGGAAGC
This sequence comes from Trididemnum clinides, assembly GCA_963675345.1. Classification (NCBI taxonomy): domain Eukaryota; kingdom Metazoa; phylum Chordata; class Ascidiacea; order Aplousobranchia; family Didemnidae; genus Trididemnum; species Trididemnum clinides. Next base: position 27,530,169 of record OY776293.1, read on the forward strand.
TTGGGAATAGGTCCACTACTCAACACAGATGCGTATTTCACCGGGAAAGAAGATAGAGGTAACGGCAATCTTACAAAATTTTAGGATTCGATGACTTTCTACACTTTTTTGCGATTTGGAAGGAGCAACAAATCTAACAGAAAATACTTTGGTGTGATTAATCTTCAAAAACAGGGTCGTCAGCTTTGTTTTGGGAGCAAACCGGGCAATATAACCTCTTTAAATTTCTGACTGTAGACAACACCTTGGTATAGTTTCCACGCTAGTTTTAACTCCATCCCGCAAAAGACAGCATTTCTAAATTTGCTACTAACACAACAATTTAAATGTCCCACAGTTTCATTGATTTGTTTTCTCAAGCCTGCAATGAAAAAATGAGTTGCCCAAAATTTTATTCAAAAGTTTGAGGAAGAAATCATTGGCGGAATCCTTTGTATTTTATGAGAAGGGGGAGGATAGCAAAAAGAGAGCCAATTTTCTTTTTATATTTTGCATACCAGCTGGTAAAAGCAGTTGTTTTGCACATTTTGAACAGGAAATCAAGTGAAAAACCTTTTTTGATAATCAGCTTTACGAAAAATATTGCTTTGTTTTTGTCACGAATAAGGAAATTTGCCTCGTAAGCGTAGTTTTCATATGTGTGTAAAGTGCCGTGTCATTTGTTCGCTCGGCTAATGATTGAAAAAAGGACCTTTTTTCCTCGCAAGTGGATTTGCTGTAGTACGTCTTTATTACGACATAATAAGATTCCAGATTGATCTAGTGATTCTAACTTCTTCGAAGAATTTCGATAACCGATTACGTAACTTACTGCTCTTTTTTCACGTGATTTCGTTCTAGCGTTTTCTGGATTGTTTTTTGGATTTATATATAAGGCGATGGGATTTTTGAGTAGTAGAGATTGTGGAAAAACGTTGTAGGGAGAGAGGGAGATTGATTGACAGAGTAAAGAAGGGATATCGTTTTTTTGTGATAATTTATTGTGGATTCGGTAGACGTGGCGAGTATTAAGCAGTTATTGGTGAAATTAATTTTGGCAGTTTTCTGATTGTGTAGTAAAGTGATTTGTTCTGAGATTGTTGAGCGAAGAAGCTTGAGTCGTGAAGGTTATTTCTGAGAATACATTATTCTGTTCTTAAAGTGGTTTAAGGTGTTTTTTTTTAGTGGAAGCCAGTCTTTTCCAAGTTTTATTAAATTGCATTCAGACCTAATTATCCGAGCGATTATCATACGTCGCTTCAATTTTAAAAGAAATTTAAGATTGAGATAGAATCAAAAGTTCTACATTATCATTAAAACCACAGTTTTGGAGGTAGCATTTTGGAATTCATCGGCATGGGATGAGGGAGGGACGGAGGCTGATAATCTTTGGGAAAAGTTGAAAACAATCTGAGCCTCTTAGACCCCTTGTTTACCGCTTATGGAAGCAATAATGCTTTTAAGTCATTTGATTCATGTTTAATGTTGGCGACACGATCGATTTTTAAGTTGAATGTGACTATTTGGAGTTCAGCGCCAATTTGTTTCATTTTGGTAAACTAAAGTTATTAATTTTTCTAATAATCTAAAACAAATGTAAGCAAAAACAAATTTTGACAATATTAAATTGAGTTGTAATGATATACTTGATGCAAAACTTAACTTAACCTATTCTCGTGAATTCTACCTGTCTATATCTCGCCAGTTTGCAAAATTTTGTCCTGACAAGAAACAATGCGGTCGCTCCGTTCTAGCCTAATTTTAAATACAGTACAAACTTTTAAATCATGTAAATACCCGAAAGCGGAAATTCGGAAGATTAGGCCGTCTTGGTCAACAAAAGCGGAGCATCATTAATCGTCATCGAAACCTTATTGTCTCCAGTCCAATATCATTGCATATAACAATGGTTTCCAATCTTCTATTAATACATTTCTCTCTTCGTTTTCTTAAATCTATTACAGGAATTCCTCCTAGCCTTCTGACAAGTAAAAAACATATAGTATTACTTTTATAACTAAATTTTTTTATATTTTTACTCGGCAGCTTGCATCCTTCAGGCAGGGTGAAAAATTTTGGGTTCTGCCGGTAGCACAGCAATAACATTTGTGAGAGCAGTAACCACAGTAGTTGTAAATCGGGTTCATAGTTTCTGTACTCGCGATGGTAATTATACTCTTCTTAAATCAAAACTGGTTTAACTCTCAAAAAATCTATTATTTCACAAATTTTATTTGTTATTTCCAAGTCAAAATTAGAGGTGGGCGCCAAACTGCATGATGGTTGTTTTGATAATTACAGAAATAACTACAAGTATTTAGTAGTACTGTCATAGGCTTTTGCCATAACTTGACGCATCCCGTTTTGTAATTCAGCTAGTGACATCAAGTTTTTTGGCTGCGCCCATTTTTCCTGGTTGCGCCATGGCGACAAAAAAGATTTGCCCTGTCCCAAATGCCTTGCATCCGATCTCAACACGCTTATTGATCTATTTTTAAGCACACACTTTTCCCTCTGAGAGCGATATTACTCATTGGCAAGTCCATTGTTTTACTTGGATATTCATCAAACTTAGAATTTCATTAGATGTAGGTCAAACTACGCCCCTATACAGTATAATTCCTAGCTCCCAGCTTTTAAATCAAATCTGGTCTTTTCACAAATAGCTAATTTTTTACAAATATTAGTTTATTCCGTCATTTAGGAACCAGGAAATAATGATTTAAAATTGGGTATGGGCCAAAGTGCCTTTAATCTTTTCCTCCCTATTCCTAAATCAAATGTAATAATATTGCACTGGTCTACCACTTGATAGCTAATTCTTGTGTTGGTGAAAACGACCATCATTTTACCACCCACTCCCATCCTCACACTTTTATTTGAATTATGCTCTCGAGCTCACTGAAAGAGACAGTAGAGAAAACTGGATGAAGGCAGTAGGAGTTGTGTTTATGCCTTAAAATGTTTTAACTCAATCCCGGTATGAAGTGCACTTGGTTTTCAAACGAAAAATCGCCATGTCGAAAAACCATCAACTTTTCACTACTGCTATCATGACAACTCTTTGCGTGAAGACGGCACAGCCGGCTAAAATAATATTCTCATCATAGACGTCTTTGACGGGGGCTCTGCTGGCCAGGCTTCATGGAGCTGGCTAGTATAAGATATAATACGGTATTTGCTAGATCACACTACTTATCCACATGCCGCTGACCACATGAAAAAAGTCAAGGCTACTACTGGTCGAAACAGTTTAGCAAATAATGCACTTTGCGAGTATGAAAAACAGTGGGCAGCGCGTAAATAAAAAAGCTAAACACGATTATCAATATACACAATAAAAAAGAAAAAAACGATACACTTGCGTTGTGCTCCTTACAGAGTGCTGTGAGCGACCATTCGCATACAAAGCCTACACATTAAGCAATGGCATGCATGGCTGTTAAACAATGTAGTGCTATCACTGCATCATTTTTTTCATTTGAATCTTTTTGTGATTTTGCAAATATCAATCAAGGAAGTGAAACTTGATAGAAATGTTTTTTTAAACATTAAACAAATGGGCATACGTCATAAAAAATACAATGAGATCAACGTCTTCAATAAAATTTATTGAGTCAAATTTCCTAATATGGCGATGCCTCACCAGCATTCTCAACTTTTCCCAATTTACACCAGCATATCACATGCCAGCCATTCACAGGTCTATCACACAAAATCAAATCTGAACTAACATATTGTAGGCTAGTCCATCCACAGTGTTTACCGCATAAAACCCAAATATGCCCTTTTATACCATGTTAGATCATGCCATCGATCTATTGCTGCGTCACTGCGTAGACCTCATATAAGAGCAACGATTTCAACCTATATCACATAGGCACTTCACATGTATCAATATCAATTTCAACCACCACCTCAAATCAATTTCATGTCAACTGCATGTCGATTTCAACCGCAACATGTGAAAAGCTAATGCGTTCAAAGATCGAAATTGTTGCCTTAAAATGAGGTCTATGTAGTGATGCAGTAATGGATCAATAACATGATCTAAAGTTGCCCAGAAAAGCATATTTGGATTTTATGCGGTAAACACTTTGGGTGGACTGGCCTACAATACGCTAGTGTAGATTTGATTTTGTGTGGTAGGCTTGTGAATGGCTGGCTTGTGAGATGCTGGTGTAAATTGAGGGAGTTGAGAATGCTGGTGAGGTATCACCATACTAAGAAATTTGAGATCATTGAATTCTATGAAATTACATGACCTATGGACCAAAAATTTGCCTCACAAAAAACTATTAATAATCATCGTATACTATATATCATTAAATAATTTTTGTTATTAGTATATTATTTCTATACTATAAAGCACAATTCTGTCTCTGTGTCTGTTTTAACTCCTCTGAAACTGCTAGAGATACAAGCATCAAACTTGGCACCATCGATCACCACTCCGTGTTGAGTGTGATAAGGGGAGGGGGGTCGTGACGTCACGATGACATCATATTCAAAAATATTTGTTTTGGAATTTTGCATTACTTGACAGAGGACAACTGCTTTTTGCTCAAACGAAAACCAGCTTCCGACTTACCACATTTCAAAAACTTTCATTTGTTTGAGGTCTAAAATGATGTCATAATCAACGATTCATTACATAATCTGTTTTTGTTCTTTCTCAAAAACTACTGATCGCACAAACGCGATTAAACGTTTTTTAGGAGATATTAATAAGGTGCTTTCGCTGGAAACAACTTTACAACAATCAAAGCTTATTGGCTATACTACGAGCAATTCTTTATTTAAGCACTTTAAGCTCTCTAAACATTTTTTCTTCTCTTTTTCCTTTGCACGCTTAAAACTGGCTCTATGATGTCATGAAATATCTCGTACGATTAACACCAATGTTTCGCTACCGCAGATCATAATATCAAGATGTTTTAAAAAATTGCAACTTTTTGCAAAATCAGTTTACTCAAAAACTAATTTGTGACTTCATTTCTCAAGTGATTTTCAAACTTTATTCGACAATTTAAAGGTTATTTCAAGGCGATTCCGATAGTGTACAACATATACAATTAATATTAGTTTTTATAATAAAAAATCTGAACTTTAACTCTATTAAGACCGGAGGGGATTGATTTGACCCACAGCAAATGAAAACTGCTGTAACTTAGCGACCGCTTGAGATAAATCTTTGAAATTTTTTGACTTTTCCTAAAATTTATCTGGCTTTTAGTTGGTCATAAACTGATGAAGACATTCATTGTAGTACTGAATTAAACATAGCAATTTCGAAATCTACTTGGGCAAATTTCTTCATCAATTGCTTTTATATAATAAAGAAAAAAAGGAGAAAGAGCGCGACGAGTTTCGTAAACCACAGAATTTTTTAAAGTGATGCAATGACTGTAAAGCTGTATGGTTTGTCAGAAGTCTTTCTTCTCAAAACCTTCTCGCTGTGAATAGCAACCAAATCAAAAACACCAAAGTGTTTTCAGATACACAGCTATTTTGTAAATTTTAGTCAAATAAAAAACACCTTCTTGACGCTAAGCCATTACCTACCAATAAAGTAAGGCAAGAAAATTGTTCGTAATTTTGATACTTGACAAATGCAACTAAGTAAAAAGAATTGTTTCCAAGTGCAAAGCCAGAAAACAAATGTGGCAGCGTGTTGATATAGTTTACGCTTTTCATATTGATTTATAATGCTGTTACCAATTAAAATTGGGGATTGGTAGGTGGGAGAGCAACGATCGCATTTGCAATTCTTATTGGATGGAAAATATGCAGCAGTGGCAGATTAATGGACGCAGACAAACAGCAAAGTTTAATTTAGGAGTTTTATATAACTTGATTTCCGTTGCTTTACGAGTAAGCTGTTAGTAATTGATTAAATACCGAATTTTATCAGCACATACAAATCCAGAACGCAAGAAGCCAATCGTAAATCACAAAATTTAATTTTTTTAAGGGGAAAGGGAGCTGTGGAGCATCTCCTAAGTTTTTGACCAACACCAAAATTTTTTCTGTTGACCACGTGACAAAAGCAATGTGTTTGTATTTTACACCTACACACATCCAAAAGCAAATGAAAATTTTTTCTTTCCGTGGTCTTTTATCCACTATTATGAAGACGCCTCTGGTAAAAGCATCACGTTGCTGCTGCATGGCCGAGCGGAACGGCATTTGCATTGAAGCTGACATTTCAAGTTCAAACTACAGCTTGCGTCAACTACCACAACATTATAAGGTTGAATGCTGACTCAAATATCGTCTTGTCATTTCCAATCTTTTAAACCAGAGGTGGGCAAACTTTTTGTCGGAGGGCCCCATCGACCATTCAAGAATTCGCCGAGGGCCAGCGCTTAAAATCTTGCAATAGCCATATGCATTGCAGGAGCTTGCAATATCTTAAAGTCTTTCCATAACTTCTTGTAAAGACGTATTGCAGGGCTTTGATAACAATGGGATCCAAAAACAAAGGTCACTACCCTTTATTTGGACGGAAAATGCGTCAATTCAAACTAAGAATTGTGTAGCGGCTCTTTTAATGATGGCTTCTATCGTTTTTGGCTTTTCAGAACGGCAAGTGCGGCCAACCCTATCCTATTAAATTAAATTTATGAAAGTTTCTATTAGTTTAAGGGGCCACACAAAATGCTCTGGCGGGCCGTAGTTTATCCACCCCTTTTCTAAACTACGTTCATCTTACGTTCGATAAGTTAAATTTTTAATTGATTTACTTCAATACAGGAATAGCTAAGAAGTTAAAAGCAGCATCGAATGTGATAAGCTGCGTAACTAAAAAACGAGCAGCGAGTTTTCATTACTTGAACAGCAAATACGCACTTTTAATAAACGAAAACTTTTAATTGACATCATGACTTTGGGAATGCAGCCACTACATTTTTGTTCTGTGTTTGAAATGTTCAAATTGCTCTTTTCCACTAAAATTTAAATACTCTGCCGGTGTATAAGATTACGATGATTTTATGATATCTAACGAATCTATACGTAATTTTCTTTTCTCAGACATATAAATGTCCCAAAAAAAAGTAGTAAAAAATAGCCCATGTCAATGTAAGACCTGAAGAAGTGTTAAGTAAAATTTTGAATGAAGCATCTGACGACATTGAAGACATAGCCTCTTTAGCTTCCTGGTGACTATAAAAATTGTAAGGACCGTATTAATATCCCATGACGCCCCCAGAGGGAAACAAAACTGCCGTATTGGTGTTATTATGGGAAGAGGGGATAAAAGATAGGCTACAAAGACATATCGTTATAGCACAAACTTGCCAGTAAAAAGAATTAAAGTTTACAGCCGTTTGATGTAACAAGTCTTTGTAGCAAATCCAAAACTTAGTTTGCTTGAGTACTTTTTTGAAATGACTCGTCACACACACACGCAGACTCGAACCACTAAATATGCGTAATTCTAGTTGACTACTTAGGTGAATTACAGCAAAAAGTTGCTAATTGTAATCTAATTTGAAAAACTAAGTCTCTAATTCTAATCTAATTAGAAAAATCCCTAAATCCAATTCTGATCTAATTTCGGAAAAGTTTCGAAGAGTCGGGTCTGAAAAATGAGAAGACCTTTTTTGTTAGGTATCAGAACCACCTTTGGAAGTATTGGCACTGATTGTAATGATTTAATCCTTCACATTTTAATCAAATTTTTGAAAATATTTGCTTTAAAAATTGCGTTACCGGATTATTTCTATTGAGTGTTAAGCATAATAAATAGTCTATAACCATTGTTTTATTGCATATTTTTTAGGTTTATGGACCAAAATTTCTTTTGAAAAAAATTTTTTGGGGGTTTCAAAATCTTTGAATGGTGTGGGGAAAAAATATTTTTTAAAAGTTAATACCTTTTTTCATTATTATTTATAAAATTTTTGATACTATAATGGAATTCCTTGTTTTTTTTTATTTCAACCATGCATAACGTGCTACATTTTAAACATATCATGAGGAAAATAAATGCATTTTTTGAAAGGGTTTTAGTTTTCCCCCAAAAGTCACCCCCTTACAACCCAAAAATTATGAGTCGTAGAAATCTAAAACTTTTACCAGTGGGTTTTGGAAATGAGATAACCCCATACACCAAATTTCATTAAAATTAGAGATGTGGTGGTTAAAAGCCTGTGGTGATTTGACATGGAATGACCCATTAGACGGTTATGCCATTCTAGAAGACTAATGAAAGAGGTTACCTTTATTAAAGTTGACAACTTTGGAATAGCTTAGTAAAGTTAGGTTGATTATTCTTGAGGTTATTCCTTTTTTTGTAGGTCTACGAAGTCTGCACAAAAAGTATCCGACCCTACATCCTCCCGCCAAAAATAATGCCACCCCAGCAAAGTGGTTTTGGTGGATTTTAACGTCACAATTACTGCACGGGCATAAAAAATTTCAAACCGATGTTTGGTGCCATACTCCATTTTTGAAGCGTTTAGCGCAGTCGCATAGTGCATAATCGTCGATTTTTTGCTCGCAAGCGTTTTGACAGAAAACATCGAACAAAGTTATTGTATAAAGTTCTGCCAAAAGGTAGGTAAAAATCAAGCTGAAACAATTGAAAAGATTCGGCAAGCTTTTGGAGATGAGATCTTAAGTCAAACTCAAATAAAGAAATGGTTTAATCGCTTCAAAAACGGTCGAATGTCAGTGGAGAGTGAGGCACGCTCTGGCATGCTATCCTCAAGTCAAAACGAGGAGGTAATTGAGAAGGTTCGCCAAATTGTGATGGAAGATCGCGGTCTAACACTCAGGAAAATTGTTGAAGAAGTGAAAATAAGCAGAGGATCAGTTTACTCCATTTTAACTGAAGATTTTGCGTCGCCTTCGTGATGCTGTGCGGAGAAAGCGGCCAGACATGTGAACAGGGAAGAACTGGAAGCTTCACCATGACAATGGTCCCGCTCATTACGCTCATGTAATCAAAGACTTTTGGCTAAAGACAATACGGCACTTGTGTGACAACCTCTTTACTTTCCTTATTTGGCAACATGTCACTTCTGACTATTCCCGAAGTTAAAAGCTACGCTAAAAGCAGCGCGATTTCAGTGACGTAAGGACATTGTGGAAAAAATGACGGCGGAGCGCAGAAGCATTCCAGACGAGGAGTTCAAAAGGTGCTTCCAAAAAGTGGCAGAGGCGATGGGAAAAGTGTGTGCACTTGCAAGAGGAGTATTTTGAAGAAGATGAAATAAAATTTGTGATATTCATTGTGTTGTGTGTTCTATGCCCAAAGGTCGAATACTTTTTGGACAGACTTCTTATTTGATCACGTATTTGATTATTGTCTTATGCATTTGATACAAAGTTTCTTAACAGATAAATGCCGTTTAAACGTGAGCGACTCGATGAAACTAATGTTTTTTTACTTCTAAACCAATGGTTCTCAAACTGTGCTACAAGCTCCACCCGTGGTGCGTCAGCTTACTACAGATGGTACGCAAGTAGTTTACGAGTCACGTGTAGAGTTTTGTGTCCAACAAATTTATATCGTCTCTTGTTGTAACTATTGTTGTTTCATGTCCACTTTTATTCTTGATTACAGAGCAAAAATCAGTTTACTTACCTTAATGCAATCCCTTTCTTTTTGAAAATTGTCTGGACGCTAATGCCAACTGTAAGTTCTAATATTAAGTTTTTAAGAAGTAATTGGGTTTTGACCAAATACGTATGGTGAAAATTTCCGATTATGCTTGACCAATCAGCTGTATACTTACAGCCCTTTAGCCATAATTGTAGAGCTATGCGCCCAACAACTCTCCCTAGAAATCCAAGTAAACTTTCTTTCTTATTACTTGATATTTTTTTATTAATATAGTTTATAGACAGCAGCTGATTAATTACCACATACCTTGAATACGCTAGAGATAGAGAGGCTTAAAGTAATTAGCAAATTTCGTCTTTTCTCTAGTAGGTTTACTTATTGAAACTCAAACCAATTTTGTTTTAGTTAAAACCCTCTCAAAAAATAGTTCTGCAAACGTGATAAAAACGAGAATTTAAGAAATTTTTTGCTTCAAGTCTTCATATTTAAATCTCTTTGCATTAGAAGTTTGGAGGGCACAGGTATTGCATAAAGTTGAGTAAAAATTCATTATTATGCAAAATATACTTGTATGACAAGCCCACTTATAGTGTCTTCATCTTAGTAAATCTAAGAGTATCGAATAAACAAGTTTATCGATCACATTTACATATGCTCAACCCAAGTTAAAATGACAGGAAAGCCTATACTATAAAGCAAGGATTTTTTTTCTGTTTGTGTTTACTTCTCGAAAACTACTAAACGTACAAACGTCAAAGTGGGCATGATTAATCACCACCCCGGGGTGACTGTCACAAGAGAGCTAGTGATCTCAAATCTAATAAAAAGCACAATTCTGTATGTAGGTGTGTAAGTAAAATTTAAGAATGCTTTAAACTTCTGCCAAGACCGTGCTCATTTTTATGGATACGACAGAGCTTAGTATTATATCAATACGGAGACTTAATCCTACATGGTGAAAATAGTAGCAGTTCTACCGGTACTCGCCTCTAAACTCTAACTGTAGCGGCGCTACCGTTGTCGCTACTTAAAAAGTAGCGCGCTACTGCCCATCTCTGGGTAACAGACAGCATTATGACAACATAGAGCGAGTTTGAAGCGTCCAGAAAAAAAAGGAAGAAGCATGCTTAGAAGATTTATAGCGCTTGAAAGAAGAATCTGTTCTTGCACAGTCAATTCAACTTTACTTGCTGCAGAGTATTTTTTATCGAAAGCACCTTGTTGATATCTCCAAAAAACGCTTTTTATCGCGTTCTGCGATCACTAGTTTTGGAGAAAATACAAAAAATCAATTGTGCAATCAAGCCTTAGCTGTAATGCCATTTTAGACCCCAAGGAGATGAAAGTTTTTTGCGAGTTGGCAATGTTGGGACTAGTTTTGTTTGTTCTCCTTAGTCAAGAAATGCAAATTTCAAAAATTATCTTTGATTATGACGTCTTATGACGTCACAAACCACATTAAGACACTCAGCCCGAGGAGGTGATGATTCGTGCGAAGTTTTATGTATGTAAGCCGAGTAGTTTCAGAGGGGTTGAAGCGCATGTAAGTACGTCCGTACTTACGCACGTATTATATCAATAGACTTAATGTGCATCCTTAGGTTTCATGTATTATCAATCATCAGGCATTTAATTCACGTCTAGAAAAATAACACACAGTAAAAAATCTTTCAAAAATACGCATAGACAATACGCATTCTAATTACAGTCATACCTCATTTTACGAACTCCCGCTTTACGAAACCTCGGAATTACGAAATAGATTTTTAGAAGTAACAGCTTCAACAAAGAACCAACAAATTTTGTAATTTATCAAACAACTGAAGTATTATATCAATTACAATCGTTGTGCAATATTTTCTGCGGTCTTATCTCACTGTCAGCAAGCTCTATCTGAAGAAAGTGTGGTTGGTTCTATTCAATCTTTTTGAATGTTAACAACAGAATACGTACGCAATTGAAAACAGAAACGCATTGACTTTGTCTTGAAACGTTCTGCAACGTTTTTGAGCGCAAATAGCAGCAACCCAAACCGTAGTGTAACGATTACAAACGATTTTATTGTAACTCGGCGCTTGAAAGGGATACTGCTCAGTGCTCATTGGCTAGCTCTGCAGTAAGTTCTTGCATTCCTTCCAAGACAGAAGCTCTTGTGCATATGTACAGTAGTTGTTAACTTATTTTTATTACTGGTTACTTTACCCTTCATCATGTCATTGAAAAGTGTTCGTTTTCATTCCTTTAGAATAAAAAAGTGTTCTTTTCATTCATTAAAAGCTTGGATTAAGTAATACATGCATTTATTGTTCCTTTTTTAAGTTTATAATGATTTTTTTTTCATAAGAACGTAACCCCAATTTATGCATTACTTTCTGTGCATAAAAAAACCTCAGTTTACGAACTCTCGTTTTACGAGCTACATTGAAGAACGAATTAGTTCGTAAAGGTGAGGTATGACTGTATTTGATTTACCATACCTCATTTGGAATTATAGTTGAAGTGGATAAAAAAGCCGAAAATTCTTTTTGGTTATTTACTGGATTAACAAATTTTAGAGTTTGCTACTTGCTAGGTAGCAATTTTCAAGGCGATCTCTTATTAACCCTTCGTGGACTCATGGGGTCCCTGAGGACCCCAGTAAGACTTTGGTATTATATATCTTTCTCTATTTACTGAGTAAAATGTCTATATTCGCTTAATATTATCATTAGAGGTTCATGAATATTCAGAAGTGTAAATAGCAAAGAATATTTTACTTTCAGCGAAATTGCAGCCAACAAATTTACCTCTGGGGTCCACAGAGACCCATCAGGCCTCCAAGTCCCTACTTCATTTCCGATCTGTTTTGGTGTAATTTTAAAAACTTTCTGTTTTCCAATGTTAGATTATTCTGCATAATCTACGTATTAAATATTCTTTCCCCAAAATTATTTCTGATGTAGTTTAGTATGGTTTTTTTTTGCATAAACTTGTGCAAATATGATGTATTTTTTTCAAATAAAGTCTTTTTTAATACTTTTCAATTCTTACCCACATATAATCAAAATATCTGCAATATATTCAAGAACAGTGTAAGGCTTCACCACAAAGGGTCTAAAGAATAAACATGCGAAGTTTGATAATTTTGAGTTCATATATTATTCATTTGTCTAACTGAAACGAACGGAGTCCGCTTGGACCCCATCGGTCTTCTTTGTGATTCTGAACACCCGTGTCACGAAGGGTTAAGAGGGATCTGCTTCCAGAATCACATTAACGTAAAATAGAAAACTTTCCTCAAAAATGATCACCCACATCATACGGCACCACACAGCACTCCATTACATCATGTCAACAACCCGCGACCGGTTTCAACCTTATTGGGTCTCATCGTGCGAGCGCAAAAAACAATAACAAAAAGTGCCCGAAAAAAACAAATCTGTCATTGAATGCTAAAAAAAAGATGCAATCGAAAACAGTATGATACAGCAATACCTATATCATGGGGGTCTCATTTAAGGACACACACACACACACACATGACATGGACAACAAGTCACATCGGCAAGCCCTAATAGGGATGTAGGATCATTGTTAAGATTTTATCATTTTACAAATTCTAGAAATTGCTGGTTGATAGGTAGCAATTTTCGGCATTTTTGTTATTGAGTGTTTTTTGCGCTCGCCTGATGAGACCCAGTAAGGTCAAAACCGGCCGTGGGTTGTTGACATGATATAATGGACCGCTGTCTGGTGCCGTATGATGTTGAAGACCATTTTTGAGCAAAGTTTTCTATTTTACTTTGCTGGATTAATTAGCTTGATTTCCAGCTGAGATAACATGAATGCATGGTGATGTCATAATATAGCAAATGACTTCTTAAGTCAATCGAGGACTTGTAAAGAAATACTAATATATGAACCAATCAAGGAAAAAATATTATATATATAAAAGGATAGATGCTAAAAACCGCAAAACAGCAAATGCCAGACAAACTGATATATTGATTAATTAGCTAGTGAAAAACGGTAACGGTCTTGTTTGTTAGGTCTTGTATTGCTAAGTTTTTGTTTTCTTCGATAGAAACAAAATTTTATAGATAGAAACAAACTTAGCAATATCAAGACTTAATTAACTAAACCGTTACCATTTTTCACTAGATAATTAATCAATTTATTAGTTTGTTTCACGTTTTCTGTTTTGCGGTTTTTAGCATCTATCCTTTGCCTTCATTGGTTCGTATATTTATATTTCTATACTCCGATTTACTTTAGATGTCGCTTGCTATGTTATGACGTCACAATGCATTCATGTTATCACAGCTGGAAACCGAGCTAATAAACCGAGTCTTCTATTTGCTTTCTCGTTTTCAACTGGGGTCGCAGCTGGTACAAATTTATTGTTTCCACTTAGTTCTATTCATTGCATCTTCTTTCACCACTCCAAGATCTCTCATATCTTCTATTGTCGCATCCTCCCACCGTTTGCTCGGTCTATCTCTTTTTCTCCTTCCTGCAACTATCTTTGTAACCTTGTTTGTGACATGATCTTTGCTCCTTCTTGGTATTGCCAGACCATCGCGACCGTACTTCCCTGTATTTCTTTGACAATTGCTCAACTCCAAAACACTTTAGGATTTCTTCATTCCAAATTTTGTTCTGTGTTGTCACACCTTTCATGAATTGCAACATTCTCATTTCCACTGCATTAATTTTTCCTTCTAATATTTATAGTTTCCATATTTTAGAATACCGCCGGTCTAACTACAGATTCGTACAGCTTTCTTTCAGTTTTGTTTCAATTTTCTTGTCGAAAATTACACCAATCAGTTTTCTCGAATTTCGCTAACCCATTTGTATTCGTCAGTTGATTTCCACAACAGCCTGTCCATCATCTTGAACAACTAAGGCTAGTATTTGAAAGTCTTCATCTTTTTAATCTCCACTCCTGGCAGTTCTGCTCTATCGTTCTGTGCTCTCACGCACTTGTACTCCGTTTTGGTTCTGCTAATCTTCATTCCAGAGTCTTCCATTGATCTTCTGCATTATTTTAGATAAACTTCTTCATCCTTCACATTTTTAGCACATAGCACTATATCATCCGCAAACATCATCTTCTATGGAGCACTTCTTCGAACGTTATCGGTCAGATAATTCACCAAGAGTGCAAACAGGCAGGAGCTCAGTTCTGAGCCTTAATGAACTCTCATTTCAACTGGGAAAGACTCAGTTTTCCCTTCATTACATATCACTGCTGTTTTGCTTCATAAGTACATATCCTGAACTACACGCACATATTTTTTCAGCACTTCTTTTTCTCGTAGGCAGTTTCATAGCTCCTGCCTTGGTGCTAGATCGTATGCTTTTCCAAATCGATAAACACGCAGTATATATTTTTCTGTCATTCTCTGTACTTTTTAATCAGTTGATGTAGAGCAAAGGCGGTGTCTGTAGTGCTTCTAACAGGCATAAATCCAAATTGCAAATAACTGTATGTCACTTCTTCTCTTATCCATCTTTCTATCACTCTTTTCCGTAGTTTCATATTGTGTGACATTAATTTACTTTCTCTGTCGTTGCTAGATTCTTGTATATCACCTTTATTCTTGAAGACTGGAATTAATGAACTTAATCTCCATTCTTCTGAAATTGTTTCAGTCTTAAAATGGAATTTAGTAATTCCACTAAAATATTTCTTTTGAACCAAAAGCTTTCCATGCTTTAACAGGTATTCTATGCCAACTACCTTATTGTTTTTCATTTTCTTTAGTGCCTCCATAATTTCCTATTTGGTAATTCTTTCCACTTCTTTTCTGTTTGCTTTAGTCATCTTTCGGTCTTTCTTTTATTATTATCATTCATCAGTTTCAAAATAAGTTTTCCATTTTTGCTTTATGTCATTCCCTTGATACAAAGGTCTTCCCATCTTATCCTTCATGCACTTTGCTAGGTACACATCCTGATTTTCTTTGTACTTTTGCTTTGCAATGCGCATGACCATTTTTTGTCGTTTTCGACTTTGTAGTTTCTCATATAGGCTTTTGAAAGCCCAATTCTTTGCTTTCTTCTTCGCTTTTGTATATTCATCCTTTCTTGCAATCGATTGTGGATCGGAATCCAACTCTTTCTTGACTTCTTTCTTCTCTTTTACTGCGTTCTGTACTTCCAGGTTCCACCACCAAGGTTCTTTCTTCTTTGTTTTTGCTACAACTTCTTTAGCAACCAACCGAATTTCTCCGCTACTACTTTCCATTTTGCCCTGTCCAATCCTTGCAGAACTTTCTTTTTAAATTATTTTTTTGTTTCTGCCTTATCCAATTTCCATCAATTAATCTTTATCTTCCCTTTGTTTTGCATTTCTCTTTTTCCTACCATCCACATGTCCGCCCGAACTGGTCGATGTCGTGGTTACTGTTTCTCAGGTAGTACTTTACAATCTTTTGCCCATTTTTTATTTTTACTTCGTCATAGTATAAAGTCTACCTGGGACAATCTCTCTCCACTTTTGTATGTGACTCTCCTTTTTGAAATGCGGCATCCAATATTACCATCTCTGTACTCAGGAAAAAATCCACGATCCGCTGTTCATTTTGTTTCTTGTTCCCGTTCCAAATCTTCCGATTCGTACCATTTCCATTTTGTTTTCTACTGTTCCAATGTGTTCATTTATATCTCCACCAATCCAAATGGTTTTTCTCGTTGTATTGAGATCATAGTTTCATCCAGCGCTTTCCAAAACTTATCCTCCTCTTCTGTATGGCATCCCGTTTGCGGTGCATATATGCTGATGATATTCACTGTTTGTTCCATCATGATGGTCCTCACATGAATAACTCTGTCTGATTTTCTCCGTACCTCCAATACTTTTGATTTAATTTCATCGTTCAGGATGATTCCCACACCTTTTCTCATCATTGCCTCCTTGGTAGTACAGTTTGTATCCATTTCCTAATTCTTTTGCCTTTCCACCTCTCCACTTGGTTTCTTGGATGCAGAGCATTGCTATCTTTCTTCTTTCCATCCTGTCGATTATTACCCACATTCAATCCACTAAATCTGATTGTGACCTATTTTTTGTACCCACATCCAATGCACTGATCCTGATTTTGATCTTCTTCGGTTGTTCAACTTTGTTTCCTCTTTTTCGTCTCTGATCTATCATCCTTAGCCTTATTCGTTTTTGATAAGATAATTGTAATTCATTTCTCACAGGGTCAGAGTAATCACCCTGCGCGTCACTTGCAGAGAACGCCCAGGCCATATTCTCTCTTTTTGAATTTTTCACTATAACAGTTTAGTTTGGCTAAGTGTTTCACTCCCGGATGCCGTTCCTGCCGGAAACCCTTCTCCTTTCTCAACTGGGCTTGGAACCGGTTATGGCGGAGTTAAGCTAAGCTAATCAAACCAGTAAATAACCCAAAAGAATTTTCGGCTTTTTTTACCCACTTTAATTTTATTCCAAATGGGATTTGGTTAATCAAATAATTAGGATATACAGTATATTGTCTATGCGTATTTATATAAGTGTTTTTACTGAGTGTTATTTTTCTAGACGTAAATTAAATGCCTGATGATTGATAATACATGAAATCTAAGGATGCACATTAAGTCTCCTTATTGATATAATACTAAGCTCTGTCGTATCCATAAAAATGAGCACGGTCTTGGCAGAAGTTTAAAGCATTCTTAAATTTTACTTACACACCTACATACAGAATTGTGCTTTTTATTAGATTTGAGATCACTAGCTCTCTTGTGACAGTCACCCCGGGGTGGTGATTAATCATGCCCACTTTGACGTTTGTACGTTCAGTAGTTTTCGAGAAGTAAACACAAACAGAAAAAAAATCCTTGCTTTATAACTTAGTATAGGCTTTCCTGTCATTTTAACTTGGGTTGAGCATATGTAAATGTGATCGATAAACTTGTTTATTCGATACTCTTAGATTTACTAAGATGAAGACACTATAAGTGGGCTTGTCATATAAGTATATTTTGCATAATAATGAATTTTTACTCAACTTTATGCAATACCTGTGCCCTCCAAACTTCTAATGCAAAGAGATTTAAATATGAAGACTTGAAGCAAAAAATTTCTTAAATTCTCGTTTTTATCACGTTTGCAGAACTATTTTTTGAGAGGGTTTTAACTAAAACAAAATTGGTTTGAGTTTCAATAAGTAAACCTACTAGAGAAAAGACGAAATTTGCTAATTACTTTAAGCCTCTCTATCTCTAGCGTATTCAAGGTATGTGGTAATTAATCAGCTGCTGTCTATAAACTATATTAATAAAAAAATATCAAGTAATAAGAAAGAAAGTTTACTTGTGACATGACTTTGAAAAGAACAAAACAGGAAACCATCATCTTTTTGATATCCACAACAGCATAATACCGAACTTACAGTACTGCACCGTAAACTTATTAAATTGCTATCACTACCATGAGTTCTCATGACTCATGACTCATGAGTCCTTCGACTCATCAATGAGTCCAAAAGGACGAAACGCGTCTAAGGATTATCTCGTCTAAAGTGGTTGAGTGGTATACTCATTATTGTTTCCTTGCATATTCATTTTAATAAATTGTTAATGCTGTCTTCGCTCGTTGCTGCTTTGCCAATTAGGAGCAAGGTTTACAATTTCCATCTTCGCCTATAATTTTCAAACCTATAGATTTTTTCCCTACTTGAAAAGAGTTGGCATGGATTTCTCCGTTTAACTGTAGGAGGCCCGGTTTACTGCGAAGTGAGATAGAGTGAAAATTCCTTGGCATAGATTTGATCGATAAGTCTATCAAAGGTCGCCCGGCTCCCACCTTGTGAATTGTCAACGCACTCGCCGCGAGTGTGATGGCATTGTATCGACAAGGCGCTAGGCTATATATATGCAGCGTTTAATCTGCTTTTTCAGATCAGTGTGTAAACTGATCTTCCAGTGGATATGCAGCCAAAACCAACCAGATTGTCAACCTTGCGCCCTGTTAAGCCACGCAGTACGTCGTCGGTTGAAGTCGCAGTGCTTCTGCGTGTGCATTGCTCGTTTTTTTAAGGAAAACGTTAATGAGTGGGTTACTTTTGCTTGTGATGGGACGGGCCCTGCTGATGAGTCCAAAAGGACGAAACCTGTCCAGGGATGGCCTCGTCTAAATTGGTTGAGTGGTGTACTCATTATTGTTTCCTTGCATATCCATTTTAATAAATTGTTAATGCTCTCTTTGGTCGTTGCTGCTTTGCCAATTAGGAGCAAGGTTTGCATTATAAACTAATCCTTAGCCTCAAGTAATTAAAGTCACAAATTGCTGGAAAGGAAATTTCCAAAGCTTTCGAAGAATAGTAATGGTTAGTACTTTATTGTAACGTTTTTGTATTAAAGTCACCTGTTTTCACTGAGCTCACCACTTTTGGGTGGGGTAAAAAGTTACATTACAGGTGTTGATTAATTTCCGCCTAGTCTCTCCTCAAAAAGCTTAGGCAAATCCTATCAACAAATGTAGAATCCTTGTCTCGTACTGATAGACTTCAACGGAGTTATACATTTCCAAAAACGTGAGAAATAAATTTAATGACGGAACATTGATAATTCGGTTTAATTCCACAAATTACAAAACGATTGATTGAATGATGAATTTGGGGTTTTGTGCTTTTCCTTATATGTCCTTAAACGTCTTTTAACGTCCTTTAACGTCCGTTTCTAAAAATAAAAAACCACAATCACTTAACTGCAAAACAATTACAAAAGACAACTGTCACGTACCAGAACTATTTTCCAGACAAGAATCGAACAAATTACCACTTGAATTTCTGAGTAAGACAACACTTTTCAATTGTATACACTTATCTCAATTACTTATCAGTTGTCTTACTCTACAAAGACCAATATAAAGATTAATATGTTGACTAATTACTTATGTGACACAAAACTCAATAATAGCAATTTGATACTTAACTAAACAAACTCTAGCGCCGTTTTCTATTACTTCGCATGCAGGCGCGTTGCATTTGACTGAACAAAAAAGCGAGGATTTTACCGATACCATGCGTTGACTACTGCGTCAGAAAAATGAACCATTAGGCGTAACAAATTCCACAAACTCAACAGAAGGTTACAACAAAAATATTTAAGACACTCTCCCCAGAAAAAGCTTACTTAAATAGATTTTTACACACGCAAAAAAATGTTGTTGGTTTAACTTAACGCAATGCAATAATAACGTTCGTTATTGTAAATCATAACGGTGCATAAATCTAATGTTCAGGAATCAACTGTCCTTAAGTGCACAATGCTCTTCCGAGGGAACAAATAGGCACAGTTTACTGATGGGTCTTCTCACAGTAGTAGAACCACTTCGACACATCACTGTTCGAACATGTCCTTTCTTATCAGGAAAAGTATCAGTGACCACACCAATAGGCCAAACATTTCTAGTAGTAGATTCTTGAATCAACAAAACAACATCTCCTAGCTTCAAATTTCTTTTCTCTTTTAACCATTTTGTTCTGGGTACAATAGTTGAAAGATATTCTTTAATTCATCTCTGCCAAAATATATCAGCAGATCGTTTCATTTGTATTAATCGACTTCTACTGAAACTGCTTTCGTTAGTTGTTAAATTTGAAGTCATATTTGTAGACGGTTTTAACAGTAACAAATCATTTGGTGTCAAAGGCTTTTCGATGACTTCTTTGAACTTGACTGGTGTCAACGGTCTCGAGTTCAAAATTAGTTCGACTTCTACAAACAATGAAAGAAGGGTCTCATCAGTATAGGCTTGTTTTGGTGCCAGCGCGAGCAAAATGCTTTTCACTGAACGAATAAATCGCTCCCAACTTCCACCATGGTGATTGGCTTATGGTGGATTGAAATGCCATTGCACTTTGCTTTTCACGAGAGATTTGTCTATAACATTGCAGTTCCACAGCGCTAATTGCTTGTCAAGCGCTTTAGCGGCTGCCACAAAATTCGTACCATTATCTGAGTAGAGGTGGTCTACTTGACCCCTACGACTTCGAAATCGATCAAAAGCCATTAAAAATGAATCACCAGTCATGGCATGTAAGGCTTCAAGGTGCATCGATCTGGAAGACCAACACGTAAACAAGCAGCCATAACGTTTACCATAAGATCTACCGTGTTTGACCATAATAGGCCCAAAACAATCCACACCAGTGTGAGCAAACGGTTGCTGATGCACACTTGTACGACAGGTCGGCAAGTCCGCCATCATTTGCATTTCCGCAGTCGCTTTCATTCGACGACACACGAGGCATTCGTTTATAACTTTTCTTATCGAAGCACACGGTTTTTCAATCCAATAATGTTCTCTCAAACAAGTGAAAGTGTGATTCAGGCCACAATGACCAGATTTTACATGGCACTCAGTAATAATCAACTTTGTCAGGTGTGAATTTCCGGACAACAAAATAGGAAACTACTAGTCCAACCCGACTAAATCGTGATTTAAGCGGCCTTTAACTCGAATCAGTCCATTGATCAAGATAGGGGAATATCTACGAATGCTTTTAGGACAAACGTCGTCATTCAACTGCTTATTACAATCCATAGCGCGGTATAGTTTAGGATACATTCTACGTTGCTCATACCGTATCAGAAGTTTCTCAATTTTGTTGGCCTCGTTTACCGTAATGCGGTCCAAACTTGCATTGATTTCATTCGTACATTGTCGTACTTTTGCGAGCAAGAATTTCCCAAAACGCAGTAACCGCACAGTTGCAATCTTCAACTTGTGCAGTGATGAGTAGTGAGTGATTAATTTGTCAATCGGCAATGGCTCATCAGTTCCTGAAAAAACAACTGGTAATGCATTAATTGTTCTTACTTGATTTGATTTTAGTCTGCGTTGTACCATCTGGACTGACTCAGGAGCTTGGGGTTCATCTAAAGGTGATTGCTTCAAAAATTCTGGACCAGTTAACCACTTTGCACGCTGCACAAACGATTTAATTACCAAGCCTTTGCTTGTGTCATCAGCAGGATTCACGTTGGTTGGGACATATTTCCAATCCGCTTTTGACGTTGTTTCTTTGATTTCGGCTAATCTGTTAGCCATAAACACAGGAAATTTTTTCTTTGTGCTGTAAATGCTCAGTAACGTCGGTGTAGAGTCGGACCAAAAATATGATCGCGAAATGGTAGAGTCAAAATTTTTCGTAACAGTTCATCCAGTTTTACAGCAACCACTGCCGCCAGCATTTCAAGTTGTGGAACAGTTTTTTTTCTATGGGCAATGTATCCTTTCCCCATTAAAAAGGCGCAGGTTGCTTCTCCATGAAGATAAATCATTCGAATGTAGGAAACCGCACCATATGCCACATTTAACCCATCGGCAAAATGATGTAACTCGTATGATTTCACTCCTCTTCCTAAAGGATTTATACAACGCTTTACTGTAACTTTGTCCAGTTTAGAAAGCGACTGTATCCACATTTCCCACTTATTCTTCATCTCATTTAAAAACTTTTCGTCCCAATCCATTTCATTGACCTCTCTCAACCAAAGCCTTGGCTGAATCATCACTGGGGCAATAAAACCCAATGGATCGAAGATTGAATTCAAAATTGAAAGCATTCCTCTTTTAGTAAACGGCTTTTCTTTCACGGTTACTGATATTTTAAATGCATCATCTTCCACAAACCATTGTACGCCAAGAACGCAATGTTCTGTTTTGCAGGGTACTGTGTGATTTGAATTTTCATTTCGGTTTGTATCTACCTCATTCAGAATGTCTTCACAATTAGATGACCACTTGTGCAGATCAAAGCCAGCTCTGGATAACATCTCTTTGACTTCTTTCGCCAGTTGGATTCCATCTTTCACAGAATCTGTCGACATCAACATATCGTCAACATAAAAGTTACGCAACACTACGTTAACTGCTTCAGGCGAATATTCTTTTCCAAAGAGTTCAACTATATGCCTCAGAGCAAAGGCTGCTGTACTTGGCGACGAGGTCGCACCAAATAAATGCACTAACATGCGACAATCTATTGGCTCTTTTTTAAATCACCTTCAGGCCACCATAAAAATCTCAGTGCGTCCGTGTCTTGGGGATTAACCTTCACTTGATGAAACATTAATTTCACATCTGCAACAATACCAACTTTTCCTTGTCTGAATTGGGTCAAGGCGCTGACTAAAGACGGGTTAAGGTCTGGCCCATGCATGAGGAAGTTATTTAACGACTTTCCTTGGTATTCAGCCCCACAATCAAAGACTATCCTTAACTTTTCAGGCTTCTTCGGGTTTACAACAGGTTGATGAGGTAAATACCACTTAAACTTAGGATTTGATGATGATGGCCAGATTTTCTCAGCATACCCGTCTGAAAAATATGATTCCATTACTTCAACATATTTCTTATGAAGTTTCTCGTCCTTCGACAATCGACGTTTTAAACATGCCAGTCTATTTTCAACATACCTTCGATTATCAGGTAAGTCGGTTTCGCCATCTCGCCACAACAATGGAAGTTGAACATGTCCTTCAACTACTGTGACTTCTTTTTCATTTTAGCAAGAGAAATTCGGTCTTCTTGGGAGTTGTTAGTTTCAAGTCCACATTCTCGTGAATAAACGGCTGGATTCATCAAAGGAGGACCACTATTATGCTCCACCATTGACGCATGACAAGTCGAAAGTTCGTTGGTGAGTGGCTCGGTTATATCACGTAAAAGCGGGCCATACAACACCCATCCCAATGGCGTCTTCAGAGCATCTGGCGCATTTTCCGGTCCGGTCCGACAATCTAACGGAGTGAACGCTTGCTTGCTATCAATACCAATTAATAATTCTACCTTCTTGTTGACAACAATTGGAAAGTGTACATCCTGTAGATGGTCCCACTGCTTAAAATTTTCTTTTTGTGGCATTGCTTGAGCGTCCACTGGCAAGCGATCTACAGTCAACACACGCTCAAGACGAATTTCCATTTCTTCATTAAGACCTCCCACACAAAAGGAAATAATTTTACCACGAAATGCTTCAATTTCGTTTTTCTGTGACATTGTTTTAATTTGCAAAGATCGCACTTCGCCTTGCACTCCCAGACGCTTTGCTAGATCATTAGCACAGAAGGTTTGTTGTGAGCCGGAGTCTAACAACGCACAAGTAGTAAAAGACAATAACCCATCTCTTACTTTTACAGGCAAAATTGGGAGACACGGCAGAGAATTTTGTCGCCTGATCGGAAGTGATTTTTCAATCTTTGTTTGAGTGATGGCTGTTGCAACTGTCTGTGGAATGTTTTTGTGCAGAAGTGTATGATGCTTAGGATTGACGCATCCTTCAACTGAACACTCTTCACAGGATTTGCAATCTCCTGCTACATGACCTCTACGGAGACATTTGAAGCACAGGTTTTCCTTCTTTACAAATTCCAAACGTTTGTAATGCCTCATTTTCTTAAATTCTTGACATTCAGGTAACAGATGCATTCCTTTGCAAAGCTTACAATTTTTCTTATAGGGAGTTGATTCTGGAACGTGTTTACTCACTACATTTGAGCTTGTAACAGACTTGTACTTTTTAGCTTCCCAAGCAGCAGTTTCCGTCTTAACGGCAGACCAACGAGATTTTCCAAACACGGAATTGATCATTTCTGCTTCTCTACGCACAAATGAGACCATATCACGAAAAGTGACTTCTCTTTTAGTCTCCTGCTTCAAATCAAATGACCATTCTATCTACTTGTCCTGAAATTTTTCTGGGAATTTTTCCGTAATTCTTTGTAATGTACTAAGAGAATTCAAACTAGTAAAGCTTTCTATTCCTTCTAGTTGGACACAAGCTTTTTCCATAATGTTGGCTAATTTACGTAGCGATTCACCATCGTTTCTTTTAATTTTCGGACACTGTAACAGTTTTTCTTCACATCGGTTTGCTACCACTAGGGGTCGTCCGTAAAGATAGCTTTGTTGAATCCAAAGGTTGTTCCCACGTAATGATCTATCATTGAACGAACATCAGGGTGGCAAAACTGCAATAAATAAGTCAAACGTGCCTGATCAGACCCCACTTTACTGAATATATGTGTTCGAAAGCTAGAAACAAATGCTTGATAATGCAAAGAATCTCCATCAAAACTTTGTATTTCTGGGCGTGGAAATGGAAAATCCGATGTCGTTGGTCTTTCTCTTTCATATGTGAAACGCGGCTCCAATGGGACCGAGAAGTCCTGCCTAGGGCCAACTCTATTCGGTGGATGGAACTTTGCATCTTGAAAACGCCAGTCTCGTGGTCCTGGGTTCAATTCAGCCAAATAGCTTGGATAATACCTGTTTTTATTTACATCCACACGCTGTTCTTTTGTAAATTTCAAGCTTGCATACTTATTCACATCGCCTCCACCGATAAACGACAGATTACTTGACACAGCGCTGCTTCTTGTTGTAGAACTTGACGTAGAGGATCTTGACGAAGAAACCTCATCCCACGCTTTTGCTCTGGCTTCTGCAAGTACAATTTCTCGCTCCATATTCTTCATTGATAAATCATTTTTCAACTTAGCTGCCATTTCGTCAATTTCGTGTTCAGCTTCTTCTAATTGATGCTTCGTGGCTTCATCGACCTTCATTTGGGCCTCTCTTTTCTTTGCTCTTAATGCTCTTCGCGCAGCTCTCTCATCCCTTTGACGATCTTGCTCAAGCCTTTTAGAGATTTTTTCAACTTTCAAATTAATCAATTCCTTCTTCTTCGAACTTCTCCTTGAACTAGCAGCTGATGCTGGTACCGTTCCCTCTCCACCAAAGGCGTACATAACCGATTGTATCTTGGAACGAAATTAAATTCGCTAGTTCTGAAACTTTTTGTTGATTAATTTCCGTCTAGTCTCTCCTCAAAAAGCTTAGGCAAATCCTATCAACAAATGTAGAATCCTTGTCTCGTACTGATAGACTTCAACGGAGTTATACATTTCCAAAAACGTGAGAAATAAATTTAATGACGGAACATTGATAATTCGGTTTAATTCCACAAATTACAAAACGATTGATTGAATGATGAATTTGGGGTTTTGTGCTTTTCCTTATATGTCCTTAAACGTCTTTTAACGTCCTTTAACGTCCGTTTCTAAAAATAAAAAACCACAATCACTTAACTGCAAAACAATTACAAAAGACAACTGTCACGTACCAGAACTATTTTCCAGACAAGAATCGAACAAATTACCACTTGAATTTCTGAGTAAGACAACACTTTTCAATTGTATACACTTATCTCAATTACTTATCAGTTGTCTTACTCTACAAAGACCAATATAAAGATTAATATGTTGACTAATTACTTATGTGACACAAAACTCAATAATAGCAATTTGATACTTAACTAAACAAACTCTAGCGCCGTTTTCTATTACTTCGCATGCAGGCGCGTTGCATTTGACTGAACAAAAAAGCGAGGATTTTACCGATACTATGCGTTGACTACTGCGTCAGAAAAATGAACCATTAGGCGTAACAAATTCCACAAACTCAACAGATGGTTACAACAAAAATATTTAACAACAGGTCTTAAAGTTCAGTTTTTTTAGTATAAAAAGTAATATTAATTGTACAATGTACTACACACTATCAAAATTGCCTTGAAATAATCGTTAATTTTTGAATAAAGTTTGAAAATCGGTTGAGAAATGACGTCACAAATTAGTTTTTTAATAAACTGATTTTACAAAAAAGTTGCAATTTTTGAAAACACCTTTACATTATGATCTACGGTAGCGAAGATTTGTGTTAATCGTGCGAGATATATTATGACGTAATAAACCTAGTTTAAGCGTGCAAGCAAAATAGAAAAGAAAAAAACGCTTAGATGGCTTGAAGTGCTTAAATAGAGAAGTGCTCGTAGCATAATCAAATACGCATTAATAGTTGTAAAGTTGTTTTTATCAAAACCAGCTTATTGATATCTCCTAAAAGAACGTTTCATTGCGATTGTGCGATCAGTAGTTTTTGAGAATAAACAAAAACAGGTTGTTCAATGAATCGTTGATTGTGACGCCATTTTAAATCCCAAACAAATGAAAGTTTTTCAAATGTGTTAAGTCGGAAGCTGGTTTTCGTTGAGCAAAAAGCGGTTGTCCTCTGTCAAGTAATGCAAATTCTAAAGAAAATTATTTTTGGTTATGACGTCATGATGACGACACGAATACCCTTATGATACTCACCACAAGATGGTGATCAATCGTGCCAAGTTTGATGCTTGTACCTCTAGCAGTTTCAGAGGAGTTAAAACAGACAGACAGACACACAGACATACAGACACATAGACACACAGACGAACAGAATTGCGCTTTATGTATTACATATAGACTACTGCCAGAAATGGAAAAAGACTTAAAAACTAGATGATGGGTGTCTCGACGAATGATAATTGCTCCTACACACTGTTGGTTAAATCCGGAATGGAAAACTGCCACAATTAAGATTCGCCTGTAAGAACAGTTGGCAAAGCATAAAATTTGCAAAGTTTTAATGTTGATTTTTGCCAGGACTGATAATTGATCTCAATTTCTAAGATTAAAACTGTCATTTTATTGACCGTGCACAAAAAGCTCGGAAGTCGCCAATCATTGAATCCCCAGGTCCTCCGGTGCGGGAACAACCAACTGATCAGCGCTGATATGAGATCGGACACACAGAGAGAAAGGATGAAGGTGAGGAAGATGTTCTGGCTAAAACGGAAACATAGTGAATATATGCAACTTAGCTTGATGAAAAGTTTATGTTGAGTTAGCATATGCAACAAAAATTTTGACGGATAATGAATGTCTGAGGCTATTGCCCACGAATCTTATCTCTACTTTCCCTAAAAAATTCGGACTTATCCGAAAACATTTTAGTTAAATATTAGCCTAAAGATATTTAACTTGATGAAACAATCTTAGCTTATAACGATTTTCGCAATGCTGCTAAGAAACAAATTGAAAAGTGAAATCAAAACTTCACGAATACGAGTGATTGCGCTCCACGCAAATATAGCCTAGATTAGTGATTACTAGGGCCCACTAAAGTCAATAAAGTCAAAATTTTTTCAGTACCTTGTTACATGATCAAACGTGTACTAACGTTCGTTTCAGGCCTTCAGGAGTCTGCTTTGGTAGATTTTATAAGTCAAAATTTTGCATAACGTCAAAACTTCTCAAAATTGTCTTCATCAAAAATTTCCTTACAAAAACAAACAAATTTATATTTTTTATATATTTTTTTGAATTTTTGAGCTGCTATTAAAATTTTATGTGCAGTTTTATTTGATCTTAAACTTCTCAAATAGTTGCAATGGTAAAAATGCGTGCGGTAATTGAGAAGGAAATAGCACTTATTATGCATCAAATCGTCATTGTTGATGCATAAACACATAATTGTTAGACAATTAATCTATTCCTATAAAATCTTTTCGCTCTTTACGCGTGGTCTTTTTAAGTCGTAGCTTGCAAGCAAAGAATGCCTAGACAAGCCAAATCTTCTACAGCGAAAGTTAGGCAAATTTGCCAGGAATATCCGGATGAGTTTTCGGCAACTCCTGCCCGCGACTTGCAATGCAACCTTTGTGACGTGTTAGTCAAATGCGACAAAAGTTTTTTATGGAAAGCCACCGAAAAAGTAAGCAACACCAAAGATAATTGGAGACGAAGAGCAAATCCCAAAGTAAGCAAATCTTTTTACAGCTCGATCAAGTAAACTTCAAGGAACAGGTTGTCTCTTCATTCTTAGCTGCAGATATCCCACTTCATAAACTGAACTATCCTTCTTTAAAGTCTCTGTTTGCTACAATGGGAAAAGTATTGCCTTTGGAGACTGCAGCTCGGGCATGTGTTGCTAAATTAGCATCCCTAAAAAAAGAACAAATTCAAGAATTACTTCGTGACAAAACAATTTTTTAAATTGTGGATGAAGCAGAGATTGCTAGACAAAAGTATATTAGTGTGCTTGTGGGCAGCTTAGATGCCCCAAATCAGACATTCCTCGTTGATTGCCATCCACTTGACAGCGGTAGCAATGTTAATAGCAGTATTATTCTGCACACTGTAGATGACATATTGCGACAACTTGAAATGAAACGCGAGAATTTTTCATTGTTCTTGACTGATGCTGCTCGGTACATGTCTTTGGTTGGAAAGACATTGTAGGAATTATACCCTTCTTTGATGCATGTCACCTGCGTTGCGCACTTACTACGTAACTGCGCTATGCGTGTGCGTGGCCATTTTGAAAATATTGATGAGAAAATAGCAACGATCAAGGCAGCAACAATCAAAAACAAAGATCGCAAGAAAGATTTTCATGATGCTGGTCTATCTCCTCCTGACTCTCTAATTACAAGATGGGCAACTTGGCTTAGAGCTGCCTTATATTACAGTGAGAACCTTCCAGCTGTTCGTCTCATTATCAACAATTGGACAAGTGCAGGCCTCTTAGTCAGCAGAGCACGCTATTAATGCGGAAGATTTGGTGCCGGACTTGGTTAAAATAAATCAATACCGGACTCTAGCAGCCAACGTAGAGTTTTTAGAAGGAAGTTCCTGCACGATAACCGAAGCATACGGACTGCTGAAAAATATTCAATTCGATGATGATCCGTGCGCAATTAAAAATTACATTAAAAAACGACTATCCAACTCTGATTTAGAAACAATAATAAACTGTACCAACTTGACAATTGACCCAACCAGCTACGCACTATTGCAAAAAGCCCAGCCAACCTCTGCTGCTGTTGAGAGGTCGTTTTCTATGCTCAGTAAATTACTGAGAAAAGACAGAAATTTTGATGTTAAGAATGTAAAAAAACACATGATGCTGTATTACAATAAAAAGTCTTGGTAATCATACTGTGTGGCTTTTGCTAAAAACATCATAGACAGACTGTTAATGTACAGTACAGTTGCGATAACAACGCATTTTTTGTATTACACACTAATTGATACCGGTACACACAATGGCTTGTTATCCTAGGTTTTGACGTCATGCGTCGCTTTGTTGCAATAGCTTCAAGACTGAGTGACTGAGAAAATGTTTAAAGTAGGCTACCATCTTCTTTAAAAACTTATGTAAATTGCGGATTATAAAACATTTTTAATCAAAAAAGTGCAAAAAGACATAAATAATAGGCGAAAGCGGTTAGGTCAAAATAAAGTCAAAAAATGCCCCTAGTGATTACCAATCTTTTAGAAACCGCAAGCTACTTCTTGGGCACTGAATAAGGCGAATCGCTACCAGTTTGATATACAATAGAGAAACAGTCGATGTGTACAACTTATCTTTAACTATACGTTGTTGGTAATAATTCAAAATATTGTATTTAGCTATTTGAATACACTAACCATGTCAATGATTCCTCGTAATAAATCAACAATAATTCAACACAGTGTTTTTCAACCATTTTATATCCGTTGCCCATTTTTAATATGTAACTTATGTCGTGACCCGGTTCTCTTAATTTCTAATTCATATTGAAAGTGAAGACGTTTTTTTCTTGTTTAGAAATCTTATCGTTTAAACATATTCTGAGCCTTAAATGAGATTTTATTTTATTCTATATTGACTTTTTTGAAGTCTGAATTTTCGCATTTTTAAGCCAAATTAACAGTGAAGACCTTTTTTGAAGTGTATGCTTTCGTCCACTTTGGGAACCACTGAGCTGTTTTCAGAACAGCCCGAAGGATGAATCATGTGATATTTAGCGGCGACGTGTCCCCTCCCCTTCGGGAACCGTGTTGGTGACCCCTGGCCTAACCCTGGTCCATCACGTTTGGGTTACATGAATGACTCTGTCTGATTTTCCCCCTACCTCCGCTACTGTTTTGACTTAATTTCCACTCTGTTTCTCTTATCATTGCCTCCTTGGTACTGCGGTTTGTACCCATTTCCTGGTTCTTTTGCCTTTTCACCTCTCCACTTAGTTTTTCGGCCGCAGAGCATTGCTATCTTTCTTTTTTACATTCTGTCGATTATTTCTCTTCCTCTAACCCAAGGGTCGGCAACCTTTTGCCGTCAAAGAGCCATTTGGACCCGTTTACCGCAGCAAGGAGACCGATAAGAGCCACAATAATTCTATGGAGCATAGTTCAAAAGTATTTTCCAAAAAAAAAAAAAAAGGTCTTCACCTGGAGTTAGAGGCGTTGATCTGAGTATCATTTCACACTCACCTGCTTCAAAGAACAGCAAAAGAGCCGCGGGTTGCCGACCTATGCTCTAACCGATTGTCGCGTTTTTATAGAAATTTTTTTGATTCTATCTCAATCCTAATTTTACTTCTTAAAATTGAAGCGGCTTGCAGTATCGATCAAATAATTAAGTTTGGTCGCAACTTAATATCTAAGAAAAAGATTGGCTTCCACTAAGATACTTCAACCCGCGCACCTCTCGATCAAGAACAGAACAATGTATTCACAAACCACTCTATAACTTCGAATTCCTTCACTTGCCAAAACACAGAACTAAAACACTTCAATAATTAAATATCAGAGACTAACTAAAACTAAAACCACCTAAACAATCGCTTGATTCCTCTCACAACAACGCCTTTTACAACACTCTAATCTTTACTCTACTCTGATCTACTCCTCAATAAATTTCTGAATCTCTCAATAAAAAAAATTTTGCCACCTTATATATAAGGCTGGAAAATAATCTAGAAATTACTAGAACATCATGTGATACAGGAAAAACACCGTTAATCAATTACGTAATCGGTAACAACAATATTAAAAACAAAATTTTTGAGAAGAAGCAAGAATCACTAGAATATGCTGGAAAGTCACGTAGACACCCACTGTGACGTCAGAAAGGCGTGTGTGTTACAAATCTATTTATAAATCGGAAAGAAAAAAGTTTTTTTTTTAAAACAGTTTAACAAGTTAAGGCTACAAACAATTCAGATTTACAAATAAAGTAATCACGGCAAAACAAACGGATTACAACTCTATACATATATCAAACTATTTCTTAACGCAAATTTATGTATGTGTGACACAGATCATTGCACCTACATTTAATGTACCAATCCTGATTTTGATTTTCTTTTTTTGTTCAACTTTTTCTTCCTTTTTTTCGTCTCTGCGCTCTCTCCATAGCCCCATCAGCTCTTTTCTAAACATGTATCTTCGCTGAAGGCCAAGTTTTTCTCTCGTCTCAAGGCCTTACACTATATCTCTGCTTCCTCATGGGGCCCTTCTAAGAAGTCCCTCTTTCTTCTGTATAAAACTTTTCTTCGGCCCCTTCTCACTTATGCTTCACCTACATGGCTTACTTTCTTAAGCATCACCAATATCACAAAATTGGAACGCCTCCACCGAGCGGCTAGTATCGCCATCACCGGCTGTCTCTCATCCTCCCCTATCCCTCTACTTCTCTCCGAGGCGTCTTTAACTCCCCTACGAGTCACCCTGACTCATTTCACTCTTCCATCTTATGAGCGGGCTTTTTGTCTCCCAACCTCCTTTCCCATTTCAGGTTTGGCCAGACATGGAGTGGAGCCAAGACTCTGCAGATCGTCCTGAAGAGTTTTTGCGTCCACTCACACAAATCATGCTTCGTTCTACTTCTTCTAGGGAGGCTCTTCTTGCTTGCTCTCAGCCTCCTCCTTGGAATCTGTCTTCTTTTACTGTGTAGTCCACCCTTTCCTTTTCATGCTCTCGTTCTGATCCTCCTTTTTCTCGTCAAGGTTCGGCTCTCGCTCACCTTGACTCTATCCCCTCACGATGTTGTGCTCTGGACAGACGGCTCTGTTTCTTTTGGCAGAGGCAACACTATTGTACTTGTCAACTGCTGTCTGTGTGGTACTGAGGCCACTCTTTCCTTTTCAGCAAGCCCAGTATGTTCAAGTTTCTCCACTGAAGCCTCCACCATTCTGCAAGCTCTTTGCTGGTCTTGGCAGCACCAACAAGTATGTCACTTCTATTCTCCTCCTATCTGACTCTCACTTTATCCTCGCCACCCTGTCCTCTCCTCCATCTTTCCTTTTACCTCAAATCTCTGGCAGATCTGGTAGGAACTGTCTTCTCTCTCCTCCTGTTCTATCAGGCCACAATGGTCCCCGGACACTCGTTTCTTATGGGGAACGACGCGGCTGATGAGCTGGCAGACGGGGAACGCTACTTGCGCCCTATGCAATTGCATGTAGTCTCTCTCCTCTCTTGTATCCACTCTTGTCTTTTATCGGACTGGAAGCGCACTGTCTCATCGAAATTCTTTGACACACAGGTCCTCTCGATTTCCACCGAGGAACTTGTGCTCCCTCGTCACGCTCGCTGTGTTTTCTCTCGTCTTCGCTGCAACGGACACAACCTTCTGTTAAGTTCTTATCTATCTAGGATTGGTAGAATCGAGAATGCTTCCTGCAGCGCCTGTGGACACTCATCCCAGGACACCTCTTATCTCATTCTGCACTGTCCAGTTACGGACTCCTTGCGCCGTTCACTTCTTGGCGACTCTCTGTCTCTCTACGACCTCTGGTCCAGGCCCTGAGAAGTTGCCCGGCTTCTGTGGCTCCATGGTCTTCCACCATGCCCCTATTCCTCGGAAGGGATCGGGTAACAACAACAACAACACCTCAGCCACTTTTTTCGTTTCTTCGCACGTTTCCGCTAGCTGCGCGTGCTTGAGAAGGAGAGTTGTGTAGCAACCCAAGGAACTTCAACTACAAACCACAAACAGAAAGCCACCAACAACACTTGGCTTTATATATGGATCGCCATCTGCGTTCAGTAGCTATTATGATAGAAGTGACTAGTCGCCACATGGAGTGCACTCATTTTCACTTGAATTGCAGTCGGATGCCTGTCGTTGCGCTACACTTGCATTGGTCTGGAAAAGTTAAATAAACGGTTGTTGGCCTAAAAGTACTCATTTTTATAGCAAGCTATAAACTACATAAAATTCATGAAAACTCAACGTTTTGAAAAACCAAAATCAGTTTTTCTTCGTCAGGAGTGACTAAAAGTTCAAACACAGACAACGGTTACATAGTAATCAACAGAATGAAAAGGAGAAAAGAAAATTATGGTAATAAACAAGTGCAGCAGCAACAACTCGCGGTCAAAAATTTATAAATTTGTACAATTCGGGATAAAAACTGTTAATTTTATCGTTAAAAGAAAAATCAATTTTGTGTATATAAAATGATTCTAAAAACCGTCTTTTCTTGTAGTCGCTTTCAATAGCTAAAATTGCAGAGCTTTCCCAATCAATCCGGTGTCCATTTAAGCAAACGTGTTTTACTAGAGCAGATTTCTTTTTTAATTCCTCATTTGTTAGTTGGGCAATTATATCAGATTTGACGTCCCTTTGATGTTCTTTGCGTCGTGTTTTAAATGATCGACCAGTCTCACCAATATAAACACCTGTGCAATCTAAACATGGAATTTTATATACAACACCGCGCTGATCAAATTTGTTAATTTTATCTTTTAAACTTGGCAGCGTGTTTCCCACAGTGCGTAATGGTTTTGTTGCCACTTTGATTTGATGGTTTTTCAAAAGACGTTTCAATCTTTCAGTTATTTCAGGTATAAATGGCAAAATAACTAATCCAATATGTCTTCCTTCTTCTTGTAACTTAGCTTGAGGTTGAGTCTTTCTTTTTTTCAGTGCTTTTTGTATGAACCATTTAGGATAATCATTTTCCGTGAGCATATGAGATAGAAAACTTTTTTCTTTTTTTCCAGTCTGTTGATTTGGTAATGAGCGATTGTGCTCGACTGTATAAATTCATCACCACACCTTGTTTTTGTTCAATGGAGTGAGCTGAATGGTAATTCAAATATCGATTGGTGTGGGTTGTTTTTCGGAGTACTTTAGTAGCCAATTTTCCATTCTGCGTTCGCATGACTAGGATATCTAAAAATGCTAGTTTGTCATCTTGCTCTAGTTCAATTGTAAAATTCATGTTCGGGTCCACGTTATTCAAATGATCAAAAAATCTATTCACTTCATTGGTTTGCATGATCACAAATGTGTCATCGACAAATCGTTTCCATAATTTAGGAGATGAACTGAAAGAAGAGATTGCTTTCTGTTTGAAATATTCCATTACCAAGTTTGCAATTACCACAGAAATAGGGGACCCCATAGGTACGCCAAATATCTGCTGATAATGTTTTCCTTCGAATGTGAAATAAGTGTTATTCAAGCAAAAATTAAAAGCGATTTCAATATCATCCATTGTCAAATCGGTACGATTACATAGTGTATCATCTTCATTTAACAAATCAAAGGTAACTTTTTTTGCCAATTCTACTGGAATATTAGTAAAGATTGAAACGACATCAAAAGAAACCATGCATTCATTCTTTTTCAATACAATGGAATTTAAAAATTGAACAAACTCGTATGAATTCTTCACTGTAAATTCAGTATTGCCAACTAATGGAGATAACAATTTACATAAAGATTTGGACAAATTGTACAATGGAGAATTTATAAACGACACAATGGGCCGCATGGGAATACCTTTTTTACGAATTTTGGGTAAACCGTACAACCGGGGTGCAATCAAACTTAACCTCATCTGAAATCAAAACGTTAAACAACTTAACGAAAAATGTAGAAATTAGAATTTGTAAAGCAGACAAAGGAAATAGCACCGTCATTCTTGACAAAACTGATTATGACCAAAAAATGTTGAGTTTATTGAAAGACGATTCTACCTACAGAATTCTAAACCGAAATTCAACAAAATGCATTGAAAGACGTTTGAACAGCTTTATTTACAATTTATTTAATTCGCTACGGATTACACAAATGCAATACTATCAATTACGCAGCACGGATGCCACAGCACCCCGGTTGTACGGTTTACCCAAAATTCGTAAAAAAAGGTATTCCCATGCGGCCCATTGTGTTCTCTTGCCAAATCCATCCACCTTCTCCTTGGCCTTCCTCTTTTCCTTCTACCTGGCACCGCCATCTTCATCATCGTTTTTCCCACGTAGCCTTCTTCTCTCCTTTTCACGTGGCCATACCAGCGTAGCCTTGCATTCCGAAGTTTGTCTCCTAGCTTTGCGATTTTCGTAGTCCCTCTAACGTATTCGTTTTTTATCTTGTCCTTTCTTGTCACTCCCAGTGCGCATCTCACTATTTTCAACTCTGCAACTTCCATTTTTCCCACCTGTCTTTCCGTCACTGCCACCGTTTCCATTCCATAAAGCATGGCTGGTCTGACAACACTCTTGTACATTTTACCCTTAACCCTTGCTGATAACTTCCTGTCGCACAAAACTCCAGACACCTTCTTCCAACTCATCCAGCCTGCTTGGATCCTTCTCCTCACTTCTTCCTCACATCTTCCATCGCTACTAACTGTCGAACCCAGATATTTGAAATTTTTTGCTCTCTTTAGCTTTTCTCCTTGCAGCTTCAACTCTTCTCCATCATCCATATCCCCAGCCTTCAAATACTCGGTCTTGCTCCGGCTTACTTTCAGGCCTCTTCTCTCCAGTGCATTTCTCCACATCTCCAGATCATCCTCTAGCTCCCTGCAATTTTGTCTAGACAGCACTATGTCACCTGCAAACAGCATATCCCATGGTGCGTCCTTCGATGACGGCAAAAAGGAATGGGCTGAGTACTGAGCCTTGGTGAAGTCCAACATCTACCTTGAATTCCTCCGTCAACCCAACTGCACTTCTCTCAGTTGTTGTCGCTCCGTCATACATGTCCTTAATAATCGTTATATAGCACTCTGATGTTTGAGCTAACCGTAAGCATTTCCACAGTTCCTCTCTGGACACCCCGTCGTATGCCTTCTCCAAGTCAATAAAGGCACAGTGCACCGCCTTTCAGTCCACTTTTCCAACAGCATTCTCAAACAGAAGATTACGTCGGTGGTACTCCTTCCTGGCATGAACCCAAATTGTTGCTCACCAATCGTCACCTCCTTCCTTATCCTTGTTTCTATTACCCTCTCCACAGTTTCATAGAGTGACTCATCAGCTTGATTCCCCGGTAATTTCCACATTCTTTGATGTCTCCTTTGCCTTTGGACAAAGGTACAAGCACGCTCCTCCTCCTTTCATCTGGCATCTTCTCCCCTTGTAGGAGTCTATTAAAAAGGTTCACTAGAAACTCCACACCTTTATTCCCTAGAGCGATCCATACTTCCACTAGTATGTCATCAGGTCCTTGCGCCTTTCCCTTCTTCATCTTTCTCAACCCGGTCCTGACTTCTTCTACAGAGATATCTTCCATGCTCTTTTTGTCTCTTCTGTTCTCATTTCTCTTCTCTCTCTAGGGTTTTCCTGGTTGAGTAAGTCGTTAAAATACTCCTTCCATCTCTGTTTCACTTTCTCTTCTTCCATCAGTATCTCTCCAGTTTTACTCTTGATTACTCTTACTTGTTGTACATCGTTGCTTTGTCTGTTTCTCTGCTTTGCTATCTTAAACAACTCATTTTCTCCCTCCTTTGTTTCCAGTTTTTCGTACAGTTCCTCGTATGTCTTGTTTTTTTGCCTTTGCCACTTCGCTCTGAGCTTGTTTTCTTGCAGTTTTATAGGCCAACTTGCTTGCATCATCTCTCATGCTATCCCATACCTTTTTAGCGTTTTTCTTATCCTTCAATGAAAATGATTATCCGAAATGGTTCATACAAAAAGCACTGAAAAAAAGAAAGACTCAACCTCAAGCTAAGTTACAAGAAGAAGGAAGACATATTGGATTAGTTATTTTGCCATTTATACCTGAAATAACTGAAAGATTGAAACGTCTTTTGAAAAACCATCAAATCAAAGTGGCAACAAAACCATTACGCACTGTGGGAAACACGCTGCCAAGTTTAAAAGATAAAATTAACAAATTTGATCAGCGCGGTGTTGTATATAAAATTCCATGTTTAGATTGCACAGGTGTTTATATTGGTGAGACTGGTCGATCATTTAAAACACGACGCAAAGAACATCAAAGGGACGTCAAATCTGATATAATTGCCCAACTAACAAATGAGGAATTAAAAAAGAAATCTGCTCTAGTAAAACACGTTTGCTTAAATGGACACCGGATTGATTGGGAAAGCTCTGCAATTTTAGCTATTGAAAGCGACTACAAGAAAAGACGGTTTTTAGAATCATTTTATATACACAAAATTGATTTTTCTTTTAACGATAAAATTAACAGTTTTTATCCCGAATTGTACAAATTTATAAATTTTTGACCGCGAGTTGTTGCTGCTGCACTTGTTTATTACCATAATTTTCTTTTCTCCTTTTCGTTCTGTTGATTACTATGTAACCGTTGTCTGTGTTTGAACTTTTAGTCACTCCTGACGAAGAAAAACTGATTTTGGTTTTTCGAAACGTTGAGTTTTCATGAATTTTATGTAGATTTTAAATCTAAAATCTAAATAAAGATCATTTTAACTTTCAATTACACCAGAAGAGCTATATTGAGAAGTTAAAAGATGTCTGGTGACAAAAGCAAAAAAAGCTATAAACTAGTAGATAAAAAAATCTTTACTTCCTTACCCACAACGTAGAGTGTATTTCCAAATCTGTGCAACCTGGGGAAGGAGGGAAAGCGAGTGCTCTCCCTGCCCTCCCTTCCCCGTCTCGAACGTCTATGCGCACGAGCCTTCACTTGGTTGGTAATGATGATTAAGCTGTAACAGGCACAGAAGTTTGCGCCTTCAAAAGTTCATTCGCGCAGGTTATGTGATACGAGCACCCCCAAATGAAAACCACTGGTTCAGAAAAGCACGAAACAGAATTGCTCGAAACAAGGAAACTAATTTTACTGTTGCCTGAGTATTTTTTGAGTGAGCGACAACAAGCTAATTCTACTCGTGCAGATTTTTAAGCTACTTTGATCAGCTCTGGTAACGAGCTTAAAAATATTGGAAAGCAATGATCTGGTTTTACTTAGTTCTTAGAAATAGCAACAGAACTGATCTACATTTAGAAGGATTGAACCAAATATAATGTGTAACAACCAAATTTTCACGAAATGCTCAGTTAGGTGTGGTGATACCAAACAAAAATCCCACAAATCCCTTGCATGAGAACCACCGTTTTCTGAGGGCTTGTTTATGACATTACTAGGAGTTTTTAATTTGGTATGCTTCATTAGTAAGCAGCCTTTTCGAGGCTTACGTGTCATTTTTAATTCATAAAATGTATTTATTGCTGCGGTTTTGAGGCTTACGTGTAATTTTCAAGTCATAAAATGTATTTATTGCTGTTGTTAAGTATTAAGTCAAAATACAAAATACCTGAAAATGCAATTTTTGATTTAATGTTTTCTATCTAAATACCAAACAAAAGTTTTGAGAAGTGAATTGAATATTTTTATTCGCTTGATCACCACCCCACGTAGGAGTCAAAATAAAATTTCGGACGTAATTGATGACGTCACAAGCAAAACTATTCTTTTGACATCGGTATTTTTTGACTGGGGAAAGCGGTTTTTCGCTTAAACACAAGCCAGCACCTGACTTTCCATCTTTTTGGAAATTTCATTCTTTCTAGGAAGTAAGACAATGACACAATTAACAACTTGACTAAAATTTTGTTTTTATGTTTTCTCAAAAATACTGACCGTAGAAAACGCCTTGAAAACTTTTTCGAGGGATATTAACAAAATGCTTCCGATAAAAATGAATTCTCAACAATTCAAACTTTTCAACGACGCAAAACGTGTTTCCGCTTTTTAAGCATACTTTTACCTTTTACAAAACTATATGATAAACAGCAATACCTGTATTATGTGAGTCTCATTTAAGGACGCACACACATGACATGGACAACAAGTCACATCGGTAAGCCCTAATAGGGGTGTAGAATCTTGGTTAAGACTTTATCATTTCACAAATTATAGAGTTTGCTAGTTAATAGGTAGCAATTTTAAAGGCGATCTCCCAATTAGAGGGATCTGCCTCCAGAATCCCAATAACGTAATATAGAAAATTTTGATCAATAATGATCACCAATATCATACAGTACCACACAGCAATCTACTACATCATGTCAATAACCCGCGACCGGTTTTGACCATACTAGGTCTCATAAGGCGGGTGTAAAAAGCACTAAATAAATAAAAATGCTGAAATACGCCCCTTATGATATAGTTAGTGCTGTATCACATTGTTTTGTATTGCATTTTTTTGCAACAATGTCAAATTTGTTCTTTTTTAGGATTTCTAAAATTGAGCGTTTTTTGCACCAGTTTGCTAAGATCCAATAAGGTCGAAACCGGTCGCGTGTTGTTGACATGATGTAATAGATTGCTTTATGGCACCGTATGATGTTGCTGATCATTTTTGGGCAAAATTTTCTATTTTACTTTATTGTGATGCTGGAAGCACGTCCCTCGTAATAGGAGATCGCCTTGAAAATTGTTACCTACCAACTAGCAACCTTTATAATTCTGCGTCCTTTGACAATTTTAGAAACACACAGACGCTTTTTTCATGCGCCTTAATGACAAAACGTTTTCTTTCGTATGGGACGCCATTTGTTCACCGCTCAGTACACGTGTTTTAGGACAACATTTATGACTAAATCAAATCAATTTGTTGAAATGCACAAATCCATTTGATTTAGTCATAAATGTATTGAAAAATAAATGTATTTATTTAAATGTGCAAATCGATTTGATTTACTGGCAAATGCATATAACATAAATGCATTTGTCATAAATGTGTTCAAAAATAAATGCATTTATTTAAATGCACAAATCGATTTGATTAAGTCGTAAATACATATGTCATTCAACCGTATCATTCGCATATGTCACTCAACCGTATCGTATCGTTCTTTAAAGGTAATGTACTGCGAATAACGCTTTTACGACATATTTGGTCGTTGGACCATTGGGTAACAGGTTTGCGATGGACTGGTTTGAAATGAGCGGCAGGCGTGACATAGTTAAAAATTTTAAAACAGGTGGTCTGCAGCAAATTGAACCGCCAACAGCTAAGGTTCGAGTCTCTTATTATAAGATGTCTGCTGGATAGAATATAGGATGACTGCTGGAAGCAAAAGTGCAACATAGGCTGTTAGTCAATGAACTCAATCTGCCAGTTTCTTGCAGAA
This sequence comes from Trididemnum clinides, assembly GCA_963675345.1. Taxonomy (NCBI): domain Eukaryota; kingdom Metazoa; phylum Chordata; class Ascidiacea; order Aplousobranchia; family Didemnidae; genus Trididemnum; species Trididemnum clinides. The sequence continues at coordinate 27,570,730 of OY776293.1, forward strand.
AATAATCGCACTTATGAAGGACCTTAAGTCCAAGATAGGTAAAGCTAGCGTATCGGTTGTTGTTTAAGGTAATCTGATTCAAGATAGCAAGACTCCGAATTCTTTGAGTAATTTTGCTTTGTTTTTCGTACTGTTACCAAGATGTCAACTTTACCTTCAGTAAGTGTATATTAAATATCATTTTCGTCTCTTACCTAGTACAGTAAGTTCATAAATTAACATTATTATATTAGTGATGGTCTTAAGTAGGCTATGGGGCCCTGGGCAAAATAAATTAACTTTATCTGTTTTTTCAATTCTCTTTTTTCTTTCTTTTGGATGCACCAGAAGCGCATTTGCTATTCATACGAGGCATTACTGGTAATTGGAAAAGTGTAATGGTGTAGGCTAAGGCATATTACTGTAGAAATTTTGCTGTAAAAGCTTAGAAAATAACTGGAGGTGGCTTGTTCGGTTATTTTGGCCCAAAAATATGTGTCTTATTTATAGCACTTTTATGGGCATCTTAACGCGAGAACTTAAGTGGGGAGCCCTTTAGCACGACAAACTATGTGGGGAGCCCTGGGCATTTCCCCAGTTTGCTCATACCTAAGGCCACTACTGCAGTATACAGGGTGCAGCAGTAATACATTATGCTTTATGCCACAGGTTGTGACATAAGTAACGCCCTTTGTTTAAGTGGCACAAAATTAAAGCCTTTTGATTGTCCTTTATTTTTTCGAACATGAATGTATTACCACAGGTTAATAAAATAATATAAAAGTAATATATTGCTTATTTGGTTTAATAATGTTCAATACAAATGAAATCAAGCACTATTTTTATTGTTATGAGAGTACAATTGCATTGCTTTTACTCTCTGTTCCTTTGTTTATCTGATGGTTGTATAAACCATACGCGAAAAAATGAAGATTTAGTAAATTAATTAAACAAAATAATTCACTCTCTGTTCCTTTGTTAATCTTATGGTTGCATAAAATAACTGAAAAAATGAAGGTTTAGCAAATTGATTAAACAAAATAATAAAGAAAATAAACATCATAGGATATAAAATCAAAAAGGGCGTTGCTTATGCTGCACCCTGTATACTGCAGTAGTGGCCTTAGGTACGAGCAAACTGGGGAAATGCCCAGGGCTCCCCACATAGTTTGTCGTGCTAAAGGGCTCCCCACTTAAGTTCTCGCGTTAAGATGCCCATAAAAGTGCTATAAATAAGACACATATTTTTGGGCCAAAATAACCGAACAAGCCACCTCCAGTTATTTTCTAAGCTTTTACAGCAAAATTTCTACAGTAATATGCCTTAGCCTACACCATTACACTTTTCCAATTACCAGTAATGCCTCGTATGAATAGCAAATGCGCTTCTGGTGCATCCAAAAGAAAGAAAAAAGAGAATTGAAAAAACAGATAAAGTTAATTTATTTTGCCCAGGGCCCCCATAGCCTACTTAAGACCATCACTAATATAATAATGTTAATTTATGAACTTACTGTACTAGGTAAGAGACGAAAATGATATTTAATATACACTTACTGAAGGTAAAGTTGACATCTTGGTAACAGTACGAAAAACAAAGCAAAATTACTCAAAGAATTCGGAGTCTTGCTATCTTGAATCAGATTACCTTAAACAACAACCGATACGCTAGCTTTACCTATCTTGGACTTAAGGTCCTTCATAAGTGCGATTATTTTCTGCAAGAAACTGGCAGATTGAGTTCATTGACTAACAGCCTATGTTGCACTTTTGCTTCCAGCAGTCATCCTATATTCTATCCAGCAGACATCTTATAATAAGAGACTCGAACCTTAGCTGTTGGCGGTTCAATTTGCTGCAGACCACCTGTTTTAAAATTTTTAACTATGTCACGCCTGCCGCTCATTTCAAACCAGTCCATCGCAAACCTGTTACCCAATGGTCCAACGACCAAATATGTCGTAAAAGCGTTATTCGCAGTACATTACCTTTAAAGAACGATACGATACGGTTGAGTGACATATGCGAATGATACGGTTGAATGACATATGTATTTACGACTTAATCAAATCGATTTGTGCATTTAAATAAATGCATTTATTTTTGAACACATTTATGACAAATGCATTTATGTTATATGCATTTGCCAGTAAATCAAATCGATTTGCACATTTAAATAAATGCATTTATTTTTCAATACATTTATGACAAATGCATTTATGTTATATGCATTTGCCAGTAAATCAAATCGATTTGCGCATTTAAATAAATGCATTTATTTTTGAACACAGTTATGACAAATGCATTTATGTTATATGCATTTGCCAGTAAATCAAATCGATTTGCACATTTAAATAAATGCATTTATTTTTCAATACATTTATGACTAAATCAAATGGATTTGTGCATTTCAACAAATTGATTTGATTTAGTCATACATGTTGTCCTGAAACACGTGTACTGAGCGGTGAACAAATGGTGCCTCATATTTTCGCTCCCGCGCGCCATAGCGAAGAATGTAATGAAATTAAATTACAAATCACAAACAGAAAGTTACGAAGCATACTTGACTTTATATATAAAGCGCTTTCGCTCGCTGAGGTCGTTGGCGCACATATAAACAAATTTTTGTTGCTGGTATATTTACCGTCGCGGGAGCGGCAGCTATAACATCGCAGCCCGTCGGCATACCGGCCGCGGGAGCGAAAGAGTTAAAACAAGTAATACATGAATAAAAGATTAGTTGAAATATCTAGGAAGCATGGTAAAACCAAGTACTAGTCCAGATGCTCCTTGACTTCGTATGATATACAGCAAACAACTACATTAAGACGTATCAAAAATCAAAACAACCAACACTCATAAGCGCAACAACACAAGTAAGTTAGTAGCAACAAATCATGTAGACGTAGAATAGCAAAAAATAGAGACGTTCATATAAAAAACATTTAGTCGTTGTTTGATAAGTGTAGTTCGTATGAATTATTAAATCAATAAGACAGTAAATTATTTAAATAGTTGACTGTTTCTGCCCAAAACTTGATATTTCTTGAACACGGGCATAACCAGGTCATTGATTTGTAGGGGAAGGAATTCAAAGATTGGCGTCAACTTTGGCAAGATGCCCTTTAAAAAAATCTTCAAGAACAACTGTGGAGAGACCTATAGCTCCTGGCCCTTATTCATTCTTACGCCACAAGCCTATCTGTAAATGAGTTAATTTTGTAATAGCAATTTTTTCTTTAATAAAGATAAATAAACGAGACCATCAGGCTATTCAGATGGCTTTAATGTCTAATGGTGGATTCCATCAGTTAAATTTGTGTGCAAGAGAATTAGAATCAACGATCTTTTTGGAATAAAGGTGTATCAACTTAGCAGCAACAATAATCACAACTTGTAGATGTGGTGAATCCAGAAACTGCATATCCTCCTTTCATTATTTGAATCACGCATTGTTATAAGTTGCCAATTGTACTGTAGTAGCTCTTTGCTGGCCCGGTAGTGCTGAACGTTGGTTATGTTTTGGTTCCGTTTACGTCACTGCTTTCAGGGTTTCAAAGTATTTTTTCCATCACAAATTTCTTGGTATGCGAACGGACTTTTGTAGAGCCAAAGTTGTAGAAAAGCGGATTTAAACATTCGGAAAAGCGGAGAAATATATACCCTGTCATTCCAAACCAATAATCCGCTCTGTGATAGTAAGGAGTATTCGGACGTTTTCGTAAGGACCAAAACTCGTAAACTGAAAAATGTTAAAAGTTTAGTACATCGGTGGAAGAAAAAATAGAGATTAAACTTTACTCAATAGCTGAGGCGTAAATCCCGGGGGACTACAAACGCAATCATCCCCCTGATGATGTTGTGAAAAATTTTGAAAAATAGAATAAAATGTTTTGTTTCCAAATTAGATTGTAGATTCCGTCTTCTTCTCACGCTCACTATGTTATATTGGACAAGTAGCAATCATTACAAAGTATTGATGTGGAAAATTTGCTATGTAATAACAGAACGGAAACAAGGCCTACAATATATAAAGTTGGCCCATTGAACTGAGCAAACTAGTATTGTCCAACCGCTTGCGCCGGAAAATTAGTGGTTATTGATGAACGATGTGCAAAATTGAACTCAATCCAAGCTCAAATACTCGGCCCGGTACAAGTATCTCGGTGTTTTCATAACTTTCAGACTCGAACCAGCAGCAGGTAGTACTCGAACAAGTACGAGTTCAAATCGCACTCTACCAGTGTACTCTTTCTGAAAATCAAAGCTGTAAACCTTGCACCTAATTGGCAAAGCAACATACGGGCGTAAAGGGCAATAACAATTTATTAAAATGAATATGCCAGGAAACAATAGCGAGTATACCACACAAATTAGTTGGGTGGTTGTTCTGAATTGTAGCAATTGTAATAGTAGACGTAACGCGCTTGTAATCAATGCCGTGCCGTAAGCCTTTTTGCTCGTTTTTTCTCTTTGCTTCGGTGTTTGCTTCATCTAAACGAATGAGTTGTCAGTTTGAAATGATAGTACCGTCTAGTTTAGCTACTGCATTGTTAAGCTTGATATCACTTACGTTTTCTTATAAATGTTTCTGTTTGTAGACAATAGCTATATTTTTTAGTGAGTTAATTTCTTTTTTTGTGAATAATAAACAAAACAATATTACATTTTAACTCACTAAAGGAAAAAAAAAATGAATAAGTTGATGAAGCCAGAGCATCTGAGCCTGGACCCCAACAGCCCTTTTGTTGCCAAAAAATGGAGACATTGGCAAAGAACGTTTAAGAATTATCTAGCCTTCTTACCAGCCGAAGAGGGCAAAGGTGGGAATGATGAGGTTGCGGACACAAAGTTAAAGTGTTTAATAAATTCCGTCGACTTCAATATATTTGATTACATTGAAGATTGCCAAAGTTACGAGACCGCGATTAACGTTTTGAATGCGCTCTTTATCAAGGCTCCGAGTATAGTGTTTGCAAGGCATGTACTAGCTACCACCAAACAGCAAGCTGGTCAAACATTGCACGATTTTCTTCAAACCTTACGTGCACTCAGCAAAGACTGTAATTTCCAAGCTGTTACTGCGGAAGATAATCGTCAACAAATGATTCGAGACGCGTTTATCAACGGTCTAGCTTCTAGTGCAATTAGGCAGCGTCTATTAGAAAATCGGAATCTAACCCTCGATCAGGCTTATGACCAAGCAAATGCTCTTGATTGTGCTCTGCGTCAATCATTAGCTTACGACGGAACCTCTAACGCTAATGTGGTTGCAATTGCCCCCAAATCACCATCAAAGGTATCAAATGAAACGTCTTATCACTCTACAGAGGCCCCTGTTCTTGCAGTTTCGCGTGGGTCGCCGTCCGAAAACTATGAAAAAACCACGTGCTTCTTTTGTGGAAATCCTTCAATGCATCCAAGAAAATAGGGTCCAGCACGGAACGCTATTTATTTTAATTGTCGAAGGAAGGGCCACTTTTCGAAGGTTTGTCGGGGTAAAGCGCAAACAAATTCAACACCTGCGACACTCGATCAATCGATATGTGTGATTCAATCGGCACCCCCTTGCCTGACGCATGCTATCATGACTGCGACAATCAATAATCACGAAGTTTCAGTAATAATTGATTCTGGAAGCTCCCTAAGTTATATAAACAAAAAGACAGCTGCGTTACTCGATCTTACTGCAGAATCATGTAAAACGGATGTTTCATTGGCCACTTCTGATCAAAAACTTGGAGTTTTAGGATTTTGTACTGTTGACCTGAATATACGACAGCAATTTTATACAGCAAAATTCGGAGTAGTGGAAAATCTGTGCAGCGACATGCTACTTGGGAGGGATTTTCAAGGTCTGCACAAGCGGGTGATATTTGAATATCATGGTTCGAAACCCGATTTTGTGGTAAATAATTTAACAGGCATCTGCTCGTCAATGATCTCAAATGTAAACTCCGTCAATCTTTTCAAGAACCTATTGCCAGGTTGTCGTCCAATTGCGACCAAATCGCGTCGATTCAACACCGATGACAGATCATTTATCCAGGAAGAAATCAATAAGTTGAAAAAAGATGGAGTTATTCGCTCGAGCAGTTCTCCATGGCGGGCTCAAACTTTGGTCGAAAAGAACAAGGTTTCTGGTAAAAAACGACTTTGCATCGACTACTCTCAGACCATAAATCTGTTTACATTGTTAGACGCGTATCCCTTGCCGCGTATTGACGATCTTATCAATCGTTTAGCGTCTTACAAAGTCTTCTCGACCTTCGACCTAAAAAGTGCTTACCATCAAATACCTATCGATGAAAGCGACAAGCCTTATACCGCTTTTGAAGCTTGCGGCAAGTTGTGGGAATTTAACAGCATTCCATTTGGGGTCACAAATGACGTTCCACAATTCCAAAGAGTAATGGATGCTCACGTCGAGGAAGATGGTCTAAAAGGAACATTTCCTCATCTGGATAACGTGACCGTGGGAGGAAACTGTCAAGAAGAGCACGATGAAAATGTAAGTCAGTTTTTGCAATCAATCCGCAAACGCGGTTTACGGTCGAATCAAAATAAAACTATTTCGTCTGTATCGTGTATAAACATTCTGGGATATAGCGTTGGGAACGGCATAATCAAACCGGACTCAGAGAGACTCAAACCGTTGCTAGAACTTCCTGCACCGCACAACGCAAAATCATTAAAGCGAGCGTTAGGAATGTTTGCATATTATGCAAAATGGATTGTTAATTTTTCCAACAGAATTGAACGACTGAAAAATGCAACATCTTTTCCATTAAACGTGGAAGCTGTTCGAGATTTCGAAAAGATTAAGGAGAACATTGCTAAAGCTTCTTTAGCAGCGATTGATGAAAACTTGCCGTTTGTTGTCGAATGTGACGCATCGGAGGTAGCTGTTTCAGCAACGTTAAATCAAAGCGGCAGACCCGTCGCTTTTATGTCGCGCACACTTCACGCGTCCGAGCGTCATTACCCGGCCGTAGAAAAAGAGGCTACGGCCATTATTGAAGCGGTAAGAAAATGGAATCATTTACTTGCTCGAGGACAATTTACCTTGGTTACAGACCAATGGTCCGTAGCGTTTATGTTTGATCGCAAAAGGCGCAGTAAAATCAAGAAAAATAATATTCAAAGCTGGAGACTTGAACTAGCGTCTCTTGCTTATAATATACATTTTCGACCAGGGAAAGACAATATCGCTCCAGACACATTAACGCGTGCATTTTGCGCAAACTCTCACAATCGCAATTTGCAAGAACTACATGAAAACTTATGTCATCCGGGCATAAGCAGACTCGCGCATTATGTTTGAGCAAAAAATCTTCCATTCTCGGTGGAAGATGTTAAAAAAGTGTGTCGATCTTGTCAAGTTTGTGCAGAGATAAACCGCGATTTTGAAAACCACCTCAAAACACTCTCATTAAAGCAACACAACCTTTTGAGAGGCTTGCAATAGATTTCAAAGGGCCACTTTCCTCAAGTTCTCGTAACTTTTACATATTGGTTGTTGTGGACGAATTCTCTCGCTTTCCTTTTTGTTTTCCTTGTCCTAATATGTCATCACAAACTTTTATTAATTGTTTAGATCGTTTGTTTACCCTATGTGGTATTCCAGGGTGTATCCATTCTGATAATGCCAGTACGTTTGTCTCGGCAGAATAAATCGTATCTGATCAAAAGGGGAATCGCTCAAAGCCACAGTGCAGTATATCACCCGGCTGGCAACTCTCAAGTAGAGCGATACAATGGTGTTGTTTGGCGTGCTGTGAGACTTGCTCTTAAAACTCGTAATATGCCGATTACTCAATGGGAACGCGTTCTTCATGATGTATTGCATTCACTGCAATCGCTTTTGTGTACCAGCACTAATGCTACGCCGCATAAACTTTTTTTTTAATTTTAATCGAAAATCACCAAATGGTTTTACGTTGCCGGCTTGGTTGACCAAACCTGGTCCTGTGTTGTTACGCAATTTTGTTCGTGCTAACAAAAATGATGACTATGTTCGCCAAGTTCAATTAACTGAAGCAAACCCCACTTTTGCGCGGGTCCCATTTCCGGACGGCCATGAATCTACAGTATCATTACAAGATTTAGCCCCTTGCCCCTCGTCCTTCCTGTCATCTCCCTCGAAACCTGGGCACCCCACAGAGATGGGCACCAATGAGCAGAGTGTAACTAGCTCTTCTATTCTCAAGAATGTTGAGACCGAAAACGGAAATCACCGATTACCTTCGAGTTTGGACCCTGAAGACCAAGAGCGTTTGTCCCCCCACCCTAGAAGATCAGCCCAAGACAATAAAGGCGTACCTCCTTTGCGATACGCGGATGCCGTTCATTATTGAGAGGGGGAAAATGTTGTGAATTGTAGCAATTGTAGTAGTAGACGTAACGCGCTTGTAATCAATGCCGTGCCGTAAGCCTTTTTGCTCGTTTTTTCTCTTTGCTTCGGTGTTTGCTTCATCTAAACCAGTGGTTCTCAAACTTTTGAAAAAATTTTACTTTGCGGTCCCCTTTAAATTTTTTCAACCACTCTCGGTCCCATGTAAATTTAAACATAAATTCTGGCTCAGTTGTAAGGACATTTATCATAAAATACTATGTGTATTAGGCAAACAACTATTTATTCTGAAATGAAAAAAGTAAATATCTGTCAACAATTTTACAAGCACAGTTTAATGGGATGGGTGCCCTTGCTTGTCTTCCAGCAATTCCTCTATGTTGGGCAGTGTGTTGGCTAGGGCAACTCTCATGTCATGGGTCACATCCATCCTGTTTCGAGATTTTGTTTTGATAGTAACGAGAGTAGAAAACGCTTTTTCGCATTCGTAGGTGGTAGGAAATGGAATCAACAATTTTAGAGACATCTTTGCAACAGCAGGATATGGCTCTGCCATTTGAATCCAAAAATCACTGCAACACATTTCACGAAAAACAAATTTTGCTCCCCATCATTTACCAAATCAATAAATTGCTCATGAACCAAGTTGTCCTCTGAAGGCAGATCGCTAACGAAGAGTACAAATGGGTTGTTGATGAAGCGGTAATATTTTTCAAATTCCAGCAGATCGGGAAAGTATCGCGATATTTCTTCTCTAAGAATTGAAACATGGCGCTTCATCACTTCAAGGATATCGTCATCTACGTGAAGTGCGTTTTTATAAAGAAATGTATTTAACTGTGGAAATTGGGAAAAGTTCTTGTTACCCAGTTTTGAATTCCATAATGCTAACTTCATTTCAAAAGCAGTCAATTTTTCATGACAATGGAGAACGGTGATTTCCCTTCCTTGTAAGGCCAGGTTGAGAGAACTCACGTATTCGAAGATGTCTACCAAAAACGACAAGCATGTCAGAAAGCGGTTGTCCGTGAATTTTTCGGACATTACTTGTTTAGCTGTAGCTTCATGCAGAAATGCGTGAATTTCTTTTCGTAGAGCAAAAGCTCTTTTCAGTACTTTCCCTTTCAAAGCCATCTCACATGCGAGTACAATAAAACTGTTTCAAATTCGGAATCACTTTCTTTGCATAAATCACGAAACAGGCGTGAGTTGAGTGCGTTTGCTTTAATGAAATTCACTGCCCTAATCACATCGTTCAGAACACTTTTCAACTCCTCAGGCATTGTTTTTACCATAAGTGCTTGACGTTGAATAGTGCAGGGCGTACGAATCACATCTGGGCACTTTTCCTTTACCAAGGTCTGAAAACCGGAACGGCAGCCAATCATCGCTGGAGCACCTTCGGTGCAGACCCCAGTAACATGCTCCCACTTGATAGCATGCGCCTCAAAAAATCTGTCCACTTTGTCAAATATTTCCCTTGCGGTTGTTTTAGTGCTTAGGGTTTCGCAAAACAAGAATTCGTCTTCCAGATGCTGATTATAAACATAACGTACAAAGACGCAAAGTTGGGCTAAGTTAGCTACATCCGTAGTTTCATCAATCTGGATCGCGAAATAGTTAAAATTGAATTCTGAATCTTCGCTGCGACAGAATGTTATCAGACAGCTCAGTTATTCGCCTTCTGACAGTATCATTTGACAAAGATACGTGTTTTAGCTTCTGAAGCTCAGAACTTTCCAGCACATTCGATATGATGTCTCGGCAGCAAGGCAATATTAACTCTTCTCCAATGTTGTGGGGTTTTTTGGAGGCAGCTATTTTTCGTGAAACCTCATATGAGACTTTGAGACCACTCTTAGTATCTTTCCAAAACATACCTGATTGATCCATCCTGGACTTGATCAACGTTTCAGCTTTTCGTTTGAAGAAATTTAAATTCTTGTTTGATGAATCAGGATGATGCATTTCTAAATGTCTTTTTAGTTTGCTGGGTTTAAGTGAAGTAGATGCCAACACTGTGCAGCATAAAACACACTGCGGTTTCTCTTCTCCGTCACATTTTATCGCTGTAAAACCAAATTTTAAAAACAAATCGTCATATCTCATTTTCTTTTTTGGAGGTATGGTGAAAGCAAATTTTCAACAGTAGCTTAGTCAATTTTTAAAGTATAAAGTTTTGAAACTCAAAAATTATAATTATAACTGCAAGCTAGTCTGCACTAAAGCTAAGACCTCGACAAACACTTTTTAGGAAAAAGCTGGCTATACGCTTTTATATGTCCGCGTTAAATTTGGTTTGTCTTAAAACTTAATTTAAGTTGCTGCTTTTCATTCAAACACGCATACTTGCTCTAATTTGTTCTCAACTTCTTGTTTCTTATGAATATTCAAGACTTATATTTTTTAAACAGAATGATTGAGAAAAAGAACTATTACGTAATAATTGACTCTCAGTCCTACAATGCCCCATTGTGTATTGATACGACCTCTAATAACAGATTTAATGAGCAGTGAGCTGCATCGATTATAGATCCAGCTAAATTTCTCACCTTGATTCATGCTGCCACTTTATATACAGCGCATCAGAGACCCCTCGCGGTCCCCCTGAAACTGCGTCGCGGACCCCTAAGGGACCGCGGTCCCCAGTTTGAGAGCCACTGATCTAAACGAATGAGTTGTCAGTTTGAGATGATAGTACTGTCTAGTTTAGCTACTGCATTGTTAAGCTTGATATCACTTACGTTTTCTTATAAATGTTTCTGTTTGTAGACAGTAGCTATATTTTTTAGTGAGTTAATTTCTTTTTTTGTGAATAATAAACAAAACAATATTACAGTGGTATACTCATTATTGTTTCCTGGCGTATTTATTTTAATAAATTGTTAATGCCCCTTACGCCCGTATGCTGCTTTGCCAATCAGGTGTAAGGTTTACAATTTCCATCTTCGCCTATAATTTTGAAAATCAAAGTGTTCAGCTTCAATATAAGTTCCATAGACGTAGCTGCTGGGAAGGGGGAGAAGCGAAAGGAGGCCATGATGCTCTCTCCATCGAAGATATTTTGCTAGGATGCTATTTTAATATTAGGCTCTTATGTAAAATTGAAAACCTTTTCAAGACCATTTTCTGGTGAAGCAGGAAAAATCAACTGCAAGGCCTATCATCTTTTGAAAAATTTACCGACAGCTAGTGCAATTCCCCTTTTCCTGTTCTTTCATCTGCCCCGAAACCAATATTTAAAGGTGGTTCTATAATTAGGTGTAAAAGCAACACCTCCCCGCTCATTGCATTTGTTTAAATCTTTGCTTCATAACGTGTGGGTTGCGACCCAAAGTTGGGTCTCCTGAAAAGTGTTTTGATTTACTTCCTTTGGAAAGAAAAGAATAAAGTTATATTGCATTTTTCTGGTATTGGTTTTCTGTTATTCTTTTGTCTACTAAGAAACGTTTGAAAGAAGTATCATGAAGAAATATCACAACTTAAATACTAGACTGCTTCTATTTCAAGAAAATGCTTCGATGGCGATGTTTTGCAAAAACGGAATTGTGTCAAACCGTTTGGTTGTTGTTGTTGTCCGATCCCTTCCGAGGAATAGGGGCATGGTGGAAGACTATGGAGCCACAGAAGCCGGGCAACTTTTCAGAGCCTGGACCAGAGGTCGTAGAGAGGCAGAGAGTCTACTATGTAATTACTATGTAACCGTTGTCTGTGTTTGAACTTTTAGTCACTCCTGACGAAGAAAAACTGATTTTGGTTTTTCAAAACGTTGAGTTTTTATGAAGTTTATGTAGTTTATAGCTTGCTATAAAAATGAGTACTTTTAGGCCAACAACCGTTTATTTAACTTTTCCAGACCAATGCAAGTGTAGCGCAACGACAGGCATCCGACTGCAATTCAAGTCAAAATGAGGGCACTCCATGTGGCGACTAGTCACTTCTATCATAATAGCTACTGAACACAGATGGCGATCCATATATAAAGCCAAGTGTTGTTGGTGGCTTTCTGTTTGTGGTTTGTAGTTGAAGTTCCTTGGGTTGCTACACAACTCTCCTTCTCAAGCACGCGCAGCTAGCGGAAACGTGCGAAGAAACGAAAAAAGTGGCTGAGGTGTTGTTGTTGTTGTTACCCGATCCCTTCCGAGGAATAGGGGCATGGTGGAAGACCATGGAGCCACAGAAGCCGGGAAACTTCTCAGGGCCTGGACCAGAGGTCGTAGAGAGACAGAGAGTCGCCAAGAAGTGAACGGCGCAAGGAGTCCGTAACTGGACAGTGCAGAATGAGATAAGAGGTGTCCTGGGACGAGTGTCTACAGGCGCTGCAGGAAGCATTCTCGATTCTACCAATCCTAGATAGATAAGAACTTAACAGAAGGTTGTGTCCATTGCAGTGAAGACGAGAGAAAACACAGCGAGCGTGACGAGGGAGCACAAGTTCCTCGGTGGAAATCGAGAGGACCTGTGTGTCAAAGAATTTCGATGAGACAGTGCGCTTCCAGTCCGATAAAAGACAAGAGTGGATACAAGAGAGGAGAGAGACTACATGCAATTGCACAGGGCGCAAGTAGCGTTCCCCGTCTGCCAGCTCATCAGCCGCGTCGTTCCCCATGAGAAACGAGTGTCCGGGGACCATTGTGGCCTGATAGAACAGGAGGAGAGAGAAGACAGTTCCTACCAGATCTGCCGGAGATTTGAGGTAAAAGGAAAGATGGAGGAGAGAACAGGGTGGCGAGGATAAAGTGAGAGTCAGATAGGAGGAGAATAGAAGTGACATACTTGTTGGTGCTGCCAAGACCAGCAAAGAGCTTGCAGAATGGTGGAGGCTTCAGTGGAGAAACTTGAACATACTGAAGTCTCCCAGAATGAAGAGATTTCTGGAGGAGGAAAAGAATGGCGGGAGAAAAGGAGTCGCTTCTGGCATCCGTCGGAGAAGAGCGAATAGGGGGAGGGTACACATTTAGAAATCTGAGCGAGGAGGAGTTGTTTAGAGAGCTGTTGACCCCTACATAATTAGAGTAGGGATCAAGGGAAGAAAGAGAGGAGGTAGAACGTTCAGAGAAAGATAAGCCCTACTTGAAAAAAATAATGACGCCGCCACCAGCGTGTGTGGCATCACGAGAGAGAATGCCAGACCGGAAGTGGGTGCAATCAAAACACAGAGCACAGCATCCAGGAATCCGGGAAGAGGAAGATGAGTTAAGATCGGATTCCTGGATATAGATAAGGTCAACTGGATAGGACGAAAGAAAGCAAAGCAGTTCAGTATTCCTGGCTCAAAGAACTCCAGCAGTCCGTAGAAGAACCCTGAGAGAGTCAGGAAAGGGAGAAAGCAGGAGGCGTAGAAGGACAGCCAGGAGCAAGTGAAGATGGTGAGGGGGCAGAGGGAGGAAATACAAAATGAGCAGAAAGGGAATAAGAGGTTTGAAGATGAAGGTGGGGCGGGAATGTCGCATTAGCAGAGGGGGCCAGATTGTACAGTGGAGGCATACAGGCCGGAGGAGTCCGAGGAGGAAGTCACAGTGCTACGATTAGGGACGCAGCTGGGGGGGCAGCTCCAAGAGTGAGAGCTGCCAAAAAGTTCCGAATTTGGAGAGGGAGAATTGTGAGCACCTTAAATGGATCCATTTGGAGCAGGTACAGCTTTGCACTGACTTGCCCCGCCAGGTTACATTTCCAGCACACACTGAGCAGGGAAAGATGGGGCCAGGGTTGGGATGAACGTTACCGCTCATCAAAAGGAGAAGAATGAGGAGACGAAAAAGGGCAGGAGAAAAGAAAAAGAGAAAAGAGGCGACCAATTTTGAAGAAGCTATGCGCTGCCCTACTGCGGTCGTTCAGGGGGCAGCACAGCGAAAAAATGGAGGGGAGTTCCCGGGGTAACTGGGACCCTCGTGAAGACCAACAGCCATTTTGACCCAACCCAAACGTGGTCGGGAACCGCGCTACCACGTTGAGGCGGCTGTTGATCGTGCAGAAACGTTTGGTTCACTTTGAAAAGATTGGCAAGCAATCTTTAAACCATTAAAAGTTGGTGAGCAATTTTGTCAAAAAGGATCAAAATAGGGGTCGAGAAACTTCATTTGGATGATATCAAAAATTATTTTAAGAACAATCCAATCACTCCAGATGTGTTCAAGTATCCATGATTTTACCCAAATTAGGATGTAGATTCTGGATGCACGGTGAAAACCTTTTTTATTTTCATTCTGAGATCAACTTTTGTAAATCGATAATTTTGCGTAATTTTCTGACACAGCCATTTTGTAATCATATCTAAGTATTAGTGCAACTGTACCTTTTATGGGAGATTAATATTTCGATAGCGATTGCTTTCTACATTTATGAGACGTAGCTAATTTGATTAGTAAAATTTTGTGAAATGTACTTTTTCTATGGGATTTTGTGCTCTGTGCCTTTTACCAACATCTTTTTTAAATTTTATCTTATTTGGAATAATTAACCGAATTTTTCGATCTCTTAGTCAAACTGTGAAACGTTTGAGGGATCGGTACAATCAATGACGTTTATTCGCCAGGATGGTGTGGAGTAAAACCCAAAGTGAAATTGCAACAAAACACCGAGATTTCAAAGCCGTGACACCTTTGTCAAGCAGAAATTTTACGAAAATTATATGAGAACTCGGAGCATCTGCTCCGCTCCGCTTTATTGACAAAAACCGTTTCATGATGTCATTTAAACCGACTAGAATCAACCCTCTCGGTCGCGTTGTCTGTTGTTGTTCTTTTGAGAAAAGCAATTTATTTACAATGATTTACTCTATTTAACGAATTTCAACAACATACAGTTAATTTGTATAGAAAGTAATACTCAGAGATCATGCGTACTGCTGAAAAGTTAAAACTTTGAGCATTTCCATATAATTTTCCCATGTTTGGAGTTACTACCGATGTACTGTCAGTCTGAACGCTTGACATACGTACATACTGTAAAAAATACCTGTAGATGGAATGTATCCGATGAAAAATGAGACAATTATTAGTAGAAGTTGAAGAACTGCTCTCTTTTCTTTTTTTTCTGCTCTCCCATTTGAATTAATTACCATTTTTGAACGAAAACAAACAATTCCGACCATCATCAAGCAAGTTATCACCACTCCAATCATTGGGATGTAATAGAAAATAGTGATTTCATATATTATAAAGGTTGAGTAAAATGGTATTCTAGAATAAAATACAGGGTGCCCATAAAGTTCGTGTGCACTTTAAAAAATTTATAACTTTATTTGTATCTGCGATAAAAATAATCTGTAAAAAGAATTAGAAAGAAGAAAATCTAGATTTTTTAAGGTCTTAATGAAATTTTATTTAAGTTTCCACATTTCCTCCATCATTAGCAATGCAAAGGGTAATACAATTTCGCAGTTCACAGAAAACATTTGCCAACTAATTTACAGTAATACCCGAAAGCACATCAATTATTTTGACTTTCAAATTTTGTAATAAACTAGGTTTGGTTGTGCACACAATTGTTTTTACATGTCTCCATAAAAAAATCTAATGAAGTGAAATCTGGCAAATGCGGAGGCCAAGAAAATGGTCCACCCCTTTCGTTCCATCATTTAAGAAATTCTAGATTTAGATACTGTCTAATATGCAGAGCAAAGTGGCAAGGAGTTCCATTTTGTAGAAACGCTGTATCAGTTGAAACACTGTTTCTAATTTTGTGGTAAAGAATTATTCAATAACTGCACTTAAAACTAGGTACATGAAACTTTATAACACTTTTTACAGATTATTTCTATCGCAAATACAAATAAAGTTATAAATCTTTTAAAGTGCACACAAACTTTATGGACACCCGGTACAGATAAATTAGTTACAATACAAGCCCGATAATTGACATAACATTGCTATCCTATTTCGTATAAAACGGCAATGCTGGATTACTTCTATATTTACAGTACATGTAAGGGGATTGAGCTGCCAGGCACACGATATTTAACAAAACGAATAAAATAGTTATGTTTACTTAGCTGCACTCTGTCTATTTAAATAATTGCTAATGATATAAAACGATCAACTTCTCATAAAACAATAAACGGGAATTTATCTTGAAGTACTGAGGAATTGCTAAACAGGAGCGAAAGAGTTATAGCCTCCGAAAACTTTTGAAAAACTCGAAATACTGGTAGTGTCAATAGATCAACAACTGCAGAAACTTTTGTTGATGCGAAAAAAATATCAAAAACCAGCTCAGCCATCAAATCTTATCACTGATGATGCCGCAGATGAGGATCATGCGTGATTTTATAATGCTGGACTGTTTTTATCGACAATTTTATGTCCCGGATGCGTAATCGATGATCTTCATGTTTTGCGCTCACCAAAATCTCACTAACTTTTAATTTGGCTAATTGATTTACATACTGTAGTGCCTCTACTCGCCAGAAATTTCCGGTCAAGCAGTATAATGTAGAATGATATGTGCTCGGTCAGACAGGCTTCAGATTTAACAAGATTGTCGGAACAACCCATGTTTGTCACAGGCGCTGTATCCAAACTGGAAAAATGCCTTAAATCACCTTTTCTACAGAGCACAGTAACGAAAAACTCACATTTTATTACACAATTGTTGGAAAAACACTTATTGATTTAGATATTGCAACTTGCCAAACACAAGCAATTGATTTACTAATGTACTTACTGTTCAAACAGGACAGTGCAAGCGGGCCATCGTGAGTTTTGTCCCGCTGATAATCTGTCGGGCGTTCTTGGTCCAAAAATAAAAAGTGAAGGAATCAAGCCACAACAGAAACAAACAAACCACATCAAGGCGATCCAAACCTGAAACAAAGAGAACCATTGATTTTGATTTTGTTGTCCAGCAGCCTTAATGTAGAACTTGGCGGTTCTAAGCAATAGCGCATTTTACTGGGGACAAGGGTCAAAAGATAAAGTTTCCAATATGCCTTAAAATGTGGTGTTTCGTAAAAAAACCAGCGCAAAAATAACATTTCCAACTTACTTGATAGGAAAGCAGTGTGCCACTATAAACATAGCTGCTTTCATCTTTTTTATTTTTTGCTGTTCAATATATGCGTCATTCAAAATTATGCGACTGCTGCAATATATTAAAAGTTGGGTCAGTGTTTTTCAGTCTGTAGCAAGCGTCCATCTATTTTTTGTCTGAATGCAATCTTTATCTTCCGGACGAGGTAAACAAATTTGTGTTTAAAAATCTATATACAGGGTGGGCCAATAAAATGTTACCACTTTTCAATCATACCCAAGTTTTCAAATGTGAATTTATTCAAAATTTTTATTCAAAGATTTGTGATAAGAAACATTAAACCAATATTTAATATCAATGAATTTGTAAAATCTGAACTCTGTAGGGAAAGAAATAAAGATCTGTGTTCAGTATGCGTCTGAGAGTGGTCCTTGAGAGGGCAGTCTCCCTCTGACAAACATCTGGTCGATTTTCTTGGTGATTCCTCAAGACGCTGTCTCACGATCTCTGTGTTAATGGCTGTTCTCGCAGACCTTGGCCTACCACTATGTCCTTTATTCGCTTTGGTCGCATATCCTGTTTTCCTGAATTTTCGAAGAAGATGTCTGATTGTGAGTATACATGGAGGATTTCTTTCCGGAACGTCAATGACGAATCGTTACTGAGTCTGGGTTACCAATTTTGATTCAAAATATGCTTCCACGATCTTTACTCTCTCCTTCACGGTATATTGTTTTCGATCCATTGGTGTGAGAATTCAATGTTTTGTTGTTAGTATTTTTGAGAATAAAAAAATCTGCTATTTTGGAAATAGCAAGGATTCAAAAAGTGGTAACATTTTATTGGCCCACCCTGTATATAAAAGTCAATGTGTGTATGTGTGTATGTGTGTGTGTGTGTGTGTGTGTGTGTGTGTGTGTGTGTGTGTGTGTGTGTGTGTGTGTTCCCTATAGGAAGAAAAGTTAAAAAGTTTACATAAAAACTAAAAGTGTATTCTTATGTAAAATTCTCCGAGGAAGACAACGGAAGTAGTTCCGAACCTCTAAATGCCCCCCTAAGGGAGCTATGGGGGGCAGAACCCCCCTTTGAAAATTCAAATATATTCAATTTAGATGAAATTTAAACCATATGTATAAGACACTAAATTAGAAAGCTTTCCAAAATTTCAGCCTTTTTCGACTATATTAGGGGGCAAAAAGGGGGCAGAAAGCCCCCTTGAAAATTCAAATACCTATAGAGAGAAAAGTTAAAGAAGCTTCAAGAAATAAGTAAAAGTGTATTGTCATGTAAAATTTTCCAAGGAATACTATGGAAGTGGTCTCGAACCTTTAAGTGCTCCCCTAAGGGAGCGATGGGGGGCAGAACCCCCCTTTGAAAATTCAAATATATCTGATTTAGATGAAGTTTAAACCATATGTATAAGACACTAAATTAAAACGTTTCCCAAAATTTCAGCCTCCTACGACTATATTAGGGGGCAAAAAGGGGGGAGAAAGCCCCGTTGAAAATTCAAATACCTATTGTTATGAGTAGTAATGATAAAGGAATTAAAAATGAAGTGTATGTTGCAGTTTAATGGTTTTTGATGTCATGCAAGTAATCTTAAAGTATTAAAGAGAGAGAAGAGATATTCGAGATGAGCATTAATAATTATAGATATAAGAATATAATAGAAATAGGTGTAGAATTGTAGAGATTATATGTTAAAGTGAAAGCAAGTGTTGAGAAAAACTCAGAAGAAGAGAAAAGATAAAATCAAAGTATAAGGTGCTCCCCTAAGGGAGCGATGGGGGGCAGAACCCCCCTTTGAAAAGTTTTAGAATATGAGTTACATAATCTATATATATAAAACTCAAACTTTGTCTGTCTGTATGTCCGCTATAGAAATAAAACTGGAGACATTTAGATACAAACAAACATATGAATCTTATATAACTTTTTCCAGGGAAGCCAAGTACGGTATTTTGATTTCGATCAGAATCGTCTATGGGGGGCTACGAGCCTATATTTATTCAACCTATATTAAAATACTAGAGTTGTCTAAAGTTTTTCTTAGGTACCACAAACAGAAAAAAATTTGTGACAAATAAAAATCCAAATTTGATAGTTATGAGCAAGACTGTACTTTTTGGGATCACTAGCAGATTAACCCGTCGTTGATCGGGTAAATATTACTTTTTCCAGGGAAGCCAAGTGCGGTATTTTGATTTCTTCTATGGGGGGCTACGAGCATATGGGAGCTCTACTAGAGGCCTATTTGTACTGCTGTACGATGAAATAAAAATCATGAAAACACATTAAAATATGGTTATTCAATGTAAAAATTTAATCAGTCTTTACATTTTACCCGATCAAGGACGGGTAAATCTGCCAAGTACGGTATTTTGATTTCGATCAGAATCGTTTATGGGGGGCTACGAGCCTATGGGGCTCTACTAGAGGCCTATTTGTACTGTTGTACGATGAAATAAAAATCATGAAAACACGTTAAAATATGGTTATTCAATGTAAAAATTTAGTCAGTCTTTACATTTTACCCGATCAAGGACGGGTAAATCTGCTAGTTAACTATAAAAGTAATCTCAATTGTTTGAGCGAGAAGTCATTCAAAATATTTCAGAAGCTTTTCAATGCTGCCTCCATAGCACATTTCCTCGTTTAAATTTCACATTTTTCTTGAGAAACGGAGACGAATGGTTCAATGGGATGTGGGGCAGAACAATTTGTAAAATACTGTGATATCCTCACGTTTAAATATTACTCTCACTAATTAATCTGCTATCGTAACGACCTCACCATTCCTCCTAATCTTTACTGCATTGGCTGCCACTTATCTCCACAGATCATTCCATTGAGTATCAGTTGTCGAGGTGATAAACTCATGCTCCAACCTTACCGATGAAGGCCAACGAGCATCATTTAACTAAATGAACCAAGCTTAATAACTCAACAACTTACCCTTACAGCTCGTAATGAGATTTTTTTGAAGAACTGATGTTTCATAATGGATATCAAACGCAGCAACGAAAAGGAGAAAATGTGACAAGAAGTCACAAAAGAAGTCAGGATATCAATCGACCAATACAGCTACACAAATAGAAATGAATATACATTACTGCCAGGAGTGGAAACAAACTTGAAAACCTAAAAAGCAAATAGATGATGGATGTCTTGAGCAATGATAATTGCCCCCTGCCAATGTTGAACAAATCCGGGAAGGGAAAACTGCAACAATTAAGATTCGCCTGTAAGAACAGTTGGCAACGCATGAAATTTGCAAAGTTTTAATGTTGATTTTTGCCAGGACTAAAAATCGACTCTCAATTTCTAAGATCAATACTGTCGTTTTACTGACCGTGCACAAAAAACTCGGAAGTCGCCAATCATTGAATCCCCAAGTCCTCCGGTATAGGAACAACCAACTGATCAGCGCCGACATGAGATCTGACACACAGAGAGAAAGGATGAAGTTGAGGAAGATGTTCTGGCTGAAACAGAAACAAAGTGAATATAAGGAACTTAGACTGGTAAAGGCTTATTTACGTTGAGTTAGGATATGCAACAAAAATTTGACGGATAATGAATTTCTGAGGCTATTGCCCATCAGTCTTGTCTCTACTTTCCCTTAAACATTCAGGCTCAACCGAAAATGTTTTGAACAAATATTTTCCTAAAGCTATTTAACTTGATGAAATAATCTAAGCTTATAATGATATTGGCAATGCTGCTAAGAAACAAATTGAAAAGTGAAATCAAAACTTCACGAATACGAGTGATTGCGCTACATGCAAAGATAGCCTAGATCAGGGTTCACCAATTTTTTAGAAACCGCAAGCTGCTTCCTGAGTACTGGATTAGGCGAATCGCTACCAGTTTGATATACAGTATGGAAACAGTCGATATGCTCAACTTATCTTTAACTATACGTTATTCATGACATTTAGCTATGTGAATAGGCTAATCATGTTAATGATTTCTCGTAAAAAATACTAACAATGATTCAACACAGTGTTTTTCAACCATTTTATGTCCGTGATCCATGTTTAATGTAACTTATGTCTGCCCCGCTTCTTTGATTTCTGATCCAAATCGAAAGTGAAGACGTTTTTTCCTTGTTTGGAGATCTACTGATTGTTTAAAGATATTCTGAGCCTTAAATGAGATTTTATTTTATTCTAGATGACTTTTTCCAAATTTGAATTTTCGCACTTACAAGCCAAGTTAACACTGCAAATTTTTTTTGAAGTTTATGATTTGCCGACTTTGGGAACCTCTAAACTACTTTTAGAATTGGCCGGCTGAAGAATCATGTGATATTTATAGGCCTATCTACCCCTTCACCATCGGGAACTGCCTTTCTGTGACCGCTGACTAAACAAAAACACAACTGCCTAGATAGAAACATATCTATGTCCTATTGTTGACTTTGGAATAAAAATCTTCCTTATTTGGCCTTACTTTCTGCATATAGGAAGTACATACAAACACAACTGCCATGTGCTTTCTATGTGCAGAAAAGAAGCCCAAATATGGAATATTTTCATTTCAAAGTTTACAGTATGACGTAAATTAAATCTGCAATATACTTACTTTAGTTTTGGGTAGCTCGTTATGACTGCAATTGTAAGAACATTCCCAACAAGCCCCACTATTAATAAGGTAATGAGAATAACAGCAGAGAGCACTATTTCTGATTGAGTAAACGGGAGCTCTAATGACCTAAACACAACAGTGTGCAGTTGTATTAGGAATTATTGACCTTTGGAAGAAGAAAAAGTGGTACATTTGTGTAGTCACGTGACTGATATTGTTGAAAAAGAGAAAAAGTTGTGGATTGTTCGATCTTAGAATCAATTAAGAAAATTTTAATCAAGTTATGAAAAAAGTAAAAATTTTTGTTCAGCTTGAAGAAACCCTACCCAGGGCTGTTTGTAGTAATTTCCTATAAAAAGCATTTTGAATCAGCAGCAAAGCATTAACTTAAAATAGGCTCACAGATGTACGAAACACAAAATTGTCAATATCAACAGGTTATTTACACTTTTGGGAGAAGTTGGTACACCTTTATACTTTTTCAAATATGATCTACTACTACTAAAACTCGCTCGAGTTGTTTTGGTTACCCCTCCTCTTCCTCAGTATGTAGGCATCACAGCATAAAAAGATTTTCCGGATTCGTGCCGCAAGTCTAATTAGATAAGGCTAGGGGAAAAGCGGCAACCCATTCCGGCCAGTCATGAAAACCCATTCCGGCCAGTCATGAATGCAAATAACTAACCGCTATTTCCACCAGCCAACAAGGCGGAGTGTCATTGGTGGTACTCAAAAGTCGCCTCTCACAACATTTTGGATGAGCAGCTTCACTATTTTAACCTGGTAAAGCACGGGTAAAATACTGTAAACTGCAAACGACAAAACATGCTCGTGGATTCATACTCACGTGGAGTTCAGTTGATCAGTGATGTTTGAAAGGTTCATGTTTTTCAATCGTTTTATTAAACTTATTTCTTCGATGTTATCAGAATTATTTCAGTAGCATTTGGTGGCATTTTTTAAAAAATGAATAAAGCTTTTGGTCGTGCTTTTATTTCATTCTGTGATCACGGAAAAACACTAAATATTATTTGTCTTTACACGGAATATTTTGTGCTCAGACCTGTTTCGAAGTTTAAAGTTACTACCAGCAGCGAAATCAAACAGAGGAAACTGTCCTAAACTGCCGTGGTTAACAGCAGGTTATTGCAGCTGACATGCACCGATGATCTTGTTACCACTGATTGCCACCCATTTTCTTATCTTGCAAAACTAGTTCTATTATGAGCTTGTACCTCCTTATAGACTATTTTGTACAAAAATTGGATGGCGAATTTTTTTCTACATTAACACTAATCTTGCTGTTGTAGAAACGAACGAAAATAATAAGTTTCTGTTGTAGTTGTTATATAAAAGCTGTTTTGTTTTGCGTTTAATTTTTTCCGTCGGAGCAAAACTACTGTAAAAAATAAAATCGTGATGTGTCCCAATAGCAAGGCGTAAAAATTTACTATTTCCGAAAGATTTACTCTTTGTGGAGTGAATCGAAATTTATCAATGGAAAGCGCTTTCAAAGACACAACAACGATCAAAAGCGAATGTAGAATGTTGCATAACGTAGTTTGGGAGTTAAATAAATGAAGCACGACGGCACAGAACTCACGATACTGTTCAAAGATTTCTTGCGATCTCACCACATTAATGTATTGGGTGTACCAGAAAAACTAAACCGCTTTTTGTTTAAGATATTCTCGGCCATAACAAAACCGAATTTATTGAAATTTTACACACAGTAATTTTAGAATATTATCAACATATATCAAATTACGTGAGTATTGTCAAATTCAAAACAACGTCCCATGAATGCAATATCAGAGTAAAACTATGGAGAAACCCTTGAATAAGCGCTTTATTTTGTCATAATTGAAACAATTACGTGTTTCAGCAAGATAGTGCTCCTTCCCACACAAGTAGGGTAACCGAGGCTCATCTGAAGGAGGCTACACCAGAATTCATCAAGAACGATAAATGGCCTCCGCAAAGTTCTAATTGCAATCCAATGGACTATGCTATGTGGGATTCTTTGAAGGAGAAAGCTTATCGAGAAGTGCAAGAAAAATCAACCGAGCAGGCGTTGATGAACAGGATGATAATATCATGGGAGGAGATATCGATAGAAGACATACGCAACCGCATTTCTGCGTCAAAGGAACGGTTTCGTTTAGTCGTGGAGGAGGATGGAGGTCACATTGAGCATAGACTGAAATAAATAACTTTTACTCTGATATTGCATTTTTTGAGACGTTGTTTTGAATTTGACAATACTCACATAATTTGCAACTGATCTTTCAGATACTATGTGAAAGTGTTGATAATATCCTAAGGTTACTGTGTATAAAATTTCAATAAATTCGGTTGTATTATGGCCAAGTAAATTCTAAACAAATAGCGATTTAATGTGTCTGGTACACCTGATATTTTTTAAGAAAAATAGCAAAGATGCTAAACGGGAATACATTTTTCTCGCATTTTTTCTTCAAACTACGGATTATATTGATATTTTCTTAAAGATTTCAGTAAGTTCATTTGTAAGTTCTAGTCAATGTCTTTTCACGAAACTTAGTATACAAACTTTTTCTTGGATTAAAAATCGTTGGCTTACTGGGTCAAAATTAAAAACGATTCACAAAGATACGAAGACATACAATATAGAAGTATATGGTCACCGGGGTAAAACTTTCCTCAACCTGATCTGTTTTTCGAAGATCATCTTTAGAAAGTAACTGTCGGCCACTTTGATCTCGCAGAGTTTTTTCTCGATGATATTGTTGTTTTGCTTGTTCTTCAACTAAACGTTTTCTTTTTCTTTAGAAATCGACTTTGTAAAATTGAATTTTGAGCTCTTTATCATTAATGAGGTGTACATCAACAACTCCCTATCCCCCTGCGATGAAGCTTGGAGCCCTGCTGACACTATTCATTAATACTGCTTCGTAGGTTTTTGAATTAAAATGTGTGTTCAATAGTGACAAGGGAATCCTTTGAGCATTTTTGTGCGTCTTCTGGAGACAATTTATTTGTTTTGCCAAAGGAAAACATGATTTTCATAACAAGATATATGGTAATTCTACTATTTTGAGTGTACCTGAAAACCAAAATAATCTTTATTCCTTTCACTTAGGGGGATACAAAAAAAATGTTTGTGACTTTTTTCAAAACTTTTTTATCTAAATATTATGCGGTAAGTACGGTTGCACCCTCCCACTTCCCCCGGATCCGCTAATCAAAGTCCCTAGATTATCTTCAGAGCGCCGCAAAACTTAGGGCTGCATTGCGGCAGTAAATACAACTAAGCATTACTAAAGAGCTCCATTAAGTTTTGTTTCAGTGAAAGGAGACCTGCCATTACATCCACTCAGGGTCATTTGAGCTCTATTGCTATGCCGCAAAATATGATTTCCATCTTTATAGCTTTGCCCTAATTCATTGCTTGTTAACATTTCATAAAAGCTGCAAACCATTCACCATTTAGAAATTAATTCACGCTGTAATGCAAAACATTCTGTTCACGTCAGAGTAGCGATTTGCCAGTAACAGCAGAGGGGGCCGCCTAAAGAAAGCTTGCAAACTTATGTTGTACAGCATTACAGGCTTCGTACGATTGTGATGCATTCTCCAAAAAGAGAGATCCTTTCAGAGCGAAGCAGCTATTTCACAGATTTGTCAGGTCTCTACACATTTGCAGAGGATCTGAGTAAGGAAAACTCGATGGGACTGAAGAATATTAGAATATACGATGGCGTAGTGGTTAGAGCGTCCGCTTCGCAGTCGGTAGACTTGGGGTTCATTCCCCTTGTCGAGTCATACCAAAAGACTTTAAAAAATGGCATCCGCAGCTTCCCTGCTTGGCGCTCGGCATTTATGGGAGATTGTGGAGAACAAGCCGGCAAGTTCGCTTGTTGTGTCCTTGGGCAAGGCACTTAACGGGACGCCCCACCTTTATGTGGAAGACAGGTGGCCCATAAACCTCAAAAAAGGCAACTCCCAAGAGAGTGCGGACTTCCCGTCCAAAGTATAGCGATACAATTCGCTTTCTCGTGAATGGAGGATAAATATGGCAAATAATAAAAAAAAAAAATATATATATCGGTGCGAAATGTGTGTTGCCAGCAATGGAATGCGCATAAATTTGTCGTGGGGGGAGTTAGTTTCTCTCATTAAGAGTGCGGAACGCATAAATATTTCAAGAAATCCGGGGACATGTTCCCCACCCTCCCGGAAAAGTTTGTTAGACTTACAGTACAAAATAGGCTTTTTTTGCTTTCTAAAACAAGTTTTCGGCAAATGCTTGCATGAATTTTATATCAATTTAAAAATTTGTTTTTATTTAGTTAAAAATTGCTCACCATCAATATTCATGGTAGGGAGGCTGACCCCCAACCTCCGTGCGTATGCCACTGGTTACCGGTCTATTTGGGTGATCGAGATGATATAAGGCAGAGACCTATTTTTTGTGTTGCTTTGAAGTATTTGAATTTATTACATGCTTTTTAAGCCACGCTAAATGCCCTGCATAGTGAAGCTTATACATAAAGTATAATAACATACTAATAACAAAAATTATTGAATAATATATACAATAATTATTAATAGTTTATTGTTGGGGGAATTTTTGGTCCACTGACTCATAAATCATGTAATTCCATAGAATGCCAAAACTACAAATTTCCAAATATGGTGATGCCTCACCAGCATTCTCAACTTCCTTCAATCTACACCAGCATCTCACATGCCAGCCATTCACAGGTCTATCACACAAAATGAAATCTACACTAGCACATTGTAGGCTAGTCCATCCACAATGTTTTCCGCATAAAATCCAAATATGCCCTTCTGGGCAATTTTAGGTCATGTCATCGATCCATTGATGCATTACTGCATAGACCTCATATAAGGGCAACGGTCCGATCGAACCGTTGCCCTTATATGACGTTTATGCAGTAATGCATCAATGGATCGATGACATGGTCTAAAATTGCCAAAGTATTATTTTACATTTTTTACTCCTTCCAAATCGCAAAAATGTGTACAAAGTCATCGAATCCTACAATCTTTTAAGACTGTAGTTACCCCTACCTTCTTTCCCGGTGAAATACGCTACTGTGTTGAGCACAGAGGGCCTATTCCCAGGCTTCCTTTTTATCTTTAACTTTGTTTATTGCATTGATTTATTTGCATTGCGCTTACGTTTTTTCTCTTTCTCTGAGTGATAGCCTTCCTTAGCCGGCCTCGTGGTGCAGTGGTTCGAACTTCAGCTTTGCAGTCGTTGAAACAGTATTTAATCACTTTGTAAGGTTATACAATGGGCTTTAAATATTAAATGGTAATCAGAGATCCCATATACCGGCGCGATGGTATAATAATTAGAGCGTCGGCTTCGCAGTCGGTAGACCTGGGTTTCATTTCTATAGTCAAGTTATACCTAAAAACTTTAAAGAATATTATTCACAGCTTCCCTGCTTGGCGCTCAGCACAAAAGAGGATAGTATGGAGAGCAAGCTCGCTTGTTTTGCCTGGTTAAAGACTGTTGTGTCTTGAAGATTGTTGTATCTTTTGGCAAAACATTTAACGAGATGTCTCCATATTTATGTGGTAGACAGGTGGAGGGGTCAAGCAGTCTACTCGTCGTGGTGGCCCAGTCTAACTGAAGACTAGCAAAAAGGGCTGAGGAGAAGCTCATAATTTTGCCCGTAAGAAGAAGAAGAAGAAGGGCTTCCTATGCTTTGCTCAATAATTGGAATAGGCTGATGCGTAGGGTGAAATATCAAACTGAACTTAATTACCGCCGGTAAAAGTGCAGTAGACCTACTTTTTAATGGACTGAGTACGTTGCCACTATCGGCACCAAAGCAACGCCAACATTTACCTCCTAATGCCCCGTCTTATCATATTTTTACACTGATTTGCAACACAGCACAAGGTTTAAAGTCAGGGACGTAACCAGCCACCAATTTGTGAGACCACAGAGGCAAATATTTCTATGTTGTTTACTCGAGATTTAACTTTGTTAGAAGGCACACTGGATTTTATCAAGAATCATCAATTATAACCAAAGTTGGAGATAACTTATTCTGAGTTAACCCATATGCTGATTTATTTTCTTGGGAGGACATTTAGAAATTCGAAATTGAAGATAATAAGCCTAGACTTTTTTCAAAACTTTGTTGATGATTCTTTAATGAACAATATTTCGGATCGAAGAAATTTCCAGAGTGACCCTCTCATTGCTACGACATTGCAAATAGTGATGTGATAGTTATTTACCAAAGTTGTACAAAATGATATGATTTATTATCAAATCTAATTAATTAGGGGCAATAAGTTTGGTGTCTTTTAGGAATTTGCCAGAGGAACTTTTTTCGTCCCTACATTGCTATTGACGTTTACTGGCAGTAACTTCCGCAGTCGTTGAGTTGTGCTAGAGAGCTTTACAGCGGATATAACATAAATTAAATGACGGCACCATCCGCGCATCCTCTGTCTGCACTGGCTGGTTGTAAAGATAAATTCAAATATTGATGAGTTTGCAAAAACTTGGGGTCTAATTTTCCGCTTTTTACATATTGAGTGCAGTAGTGAGATTAAGTGCACATTTTGAAAAAAAATCTGTGCAACAAAGTCATCGAATCCTACAATTTTGTGGTAGTTTGGCCGACAGCGTTTCCTATTTTGCCAACAGGTATTTTTATTTGTTTACAGTGTACATAGGCATTACGCCACGCACCTTTCAGTTTTTAATTTTCCCAGTTACTGCTGTAGAACGAAATAACTTGATTGGTACTTGTTGATTCAGAAATGTGAATAAATCTTTCATAAGTTTGTTTTAAGAAGTCGTAGTAGGTAAGCGATTGCTGAACTGGAGTTCAATGAAGATAGTTACGGTTCGGTTGGTTAGTTGGAAGAGCATTTAATAAAGCTTGACAGTTGTGTTTTGTTTTTTAAAAACAGAAATGATTTAGGATTAGCCTTATTCTTAAACTTTAAAAACTGCTAGGTTTAAATATTGAGGTTGAAATTGTTTATATAATTCATCCGCTTGTTGGCAGCAGATAAGTACGGGTGTCGAATTAAAACTTCGAATTCTGCGCTCTGCTCAAGGTGACGCCAATTGCATTTACGTGTTATGTTTTGACTAATGTTAGGGTAGTTAGCAAAGATTCGGAATAGCGTTGGCAAAACAAAATTTACAGTTTTATATTTTGAAAATTAGATGGGCCTAACTCTCAAACGCGAATTTCATGAAAGTTTTCTGCGTTTTAGTACAGTTGATCAACTGGTTATTAAGGTACAGAATATTTTATGCATTATTACGATTTGATTTAGGCTATAATATTAAGGTGGTTGTACACAGTAATTGCATTTGAGCAGCTTTCGTCCGGTTTTGCACGTGTTTTGCTCTCAAACATTTTTGTACGGAAATTCCATTCGTTTGGATATTTATATGGTGTTACATAGGCCACTTTATTTGTAAACAAGCGATTTTGTAAAACCATATTCGCTGTCTAATACGTATACTTGGCTAACAAAATCTGACATTCAATCAACAACACACACACACACACACACACACACACACACACACACACACACACACACACACACACACACACACACACACACACACACACACACACACACACACACACTGTAAAGCATCACGCAGATATCCAAGCGAATCAAAATTTTTCAAATAGAAATGTCGGTGTCAACATAAAAGCAAAATAGTAACGAAAAATTTGTAAACTATACCATCGACCCTGAAATAAGAAAATACAGTGGCAATGCCCTCTACTGCCAGACAGCATCATGACTAATTACGCGATACCATGACTAACTGCGACAGACCAATCACCAACAGATAATATCATTACCAGACACTGCGTATTATAATGAAACAGCCACATTTGAAGCGTGGCAGGAACAAAATGGTTCGAAGAAGCAATTCTGAAAAATATTAGCCTACTTCAAATCAATAAAATACAATTGTTTTTTGTTACATCGGTACATGTTTCGAATATTGATAGTTAAAAATCTTTTTGCATCGGAAACAGTATTTAGTACCTACTGAGTTAATAGACAAAAACTTTTAGAAAGGCCATTCCATAATGATTTCACTCTATTGTTTCACGTTGGAACAATTCTAAAGGAAACAAAAAGATGGACCGAGTTCAACGTCCCGCCAAACATATTTCAGTCATCGCAAAAAATTAGTTTTATGCAGTCGAGGTTTAGATTTTATCTGAAAATTTGAATGATCTAAAAATATCGTCATTTGCTTGCTTTGTATAAATATCCCTGGAATGTGAGAAGCCTTGAAACAAGATTCTTTTTTACTGACACATTGAAAACCCTTTCCAGCTAAAATATTTTCAGAGTCCTTTAACAATTTTAGAAAAACAAAGATGTTTATTTCGAGTACCTTAATGACAAAACGTTTTAAAACGAGTAATAAATAAACAAAAAATAAGTTAAAATATCTAAGAAGCATGATAGAACCAAGTACTAGTCAGGATGCTCCCTGACTTGGTATGACATACAGCAATCAACTATGTTAAATCGTATCAAAAATCATAAACAACAAACAATCACAAGTGCAACAGCACAAGTAGGTTGCTAACAACAAATCATGTACAGTAGATGTAGAATAGCAAATAACAGAGACGTTTATACAAAAAACATTTAGTCATTGTTTAAAAAGTGTAGTTCGTATGAATCATTTATCAAATGAACAAGACTGTAAACTATTTAATGAGTTGTCTGTTTCTGCCCAAAACTCGATGTTTCTTGAACACGGGCGTAGCCAGGACATTGATTTGGAAACGAAGGAATTCAAAGATTGGTGTCAACATTGGCAAGATATCCTTCAAAAAAATCTGCAAGAACAACTGTCGAAGGACCTATTGCTCCTGGCTCTTATTTATCCTTGCGCCATAAGCCTATCTATCTGGGTTAATTTTGTAATAGCGATTTTTTTTACCAAAGATAAATAGCCAAGAACATCAGGCTTTTCAGGTGGCGTTGATTTCTAATGTTGAAATAATGTAAGTGTATCAATTTAGCAGCAACCGCAATTACAACTTGCAGATGTAGTGAAGATTTCCACAAAATTCAGAAACTACATATCCTCCTTTCATTATTTGAATAACGCATGTTTATAAGTTTCCATTTGTAGTGTAGTGACTCTTTGCTGGTTCTGTAGTGCTGAAATTTGGCTTTGTTTTGCCTTCCTTAACGTCACTGCTTTCAGTTTTTCGAAGTATTTTTTCCATCACAAATTTCTTGGTATGCGAACGGACTTTTGTAGAGCCAAAGTTGTAGAAAAGCGGATTTAAACATTCGGAAAAGCGGAGAAATATATACCCGATCATTCCAAACCAATAATCCGCTCTGTGATGGTAAGCAGTATTCGGAAGTTTTTGTACGGACCAAAACTGGTAAACTGAAAAAAGTCACAATCTTAGTACATCGGTGGAAGAAAAAATAGAGATTAAACTTTACTCAATAGCTGTGGCGTAAATCCCGGGGGACTACAAACGCAATCATCTCCCCTGATGATGTTGTGAAAAATTTTGAAAAATACAGTAGAATGTTTTGTTTCCATACTAGATTGTAGATTCCGCCTTCTTCTCGCGCTCACAACTCATATGTTATATTGGACAAGCAACAAATATTACAAAGTGTTGATGTGGAAAATTCAATGTGTAATAACAAGAAGGAAACAAGGGCTATACGCCATGCAAACTTCGCCGCAAAACTGAGCAAACTAGTATTGACCAACCGCTTGAGCCAGTAAATTAGTGATTGTTGATGAAAGTTGTCCAAACTTGAGCTTAGTCTAAGCTCAAATATTCGTTCCAGTACAAGTATCTCGGTGTTTTCATAACTTCCGGAATCAAATAAGCAGCAGGTAATACTCGAAAGAGTGCAAGTCCAAATCGCCCTCTACCAGTGTATTCTTTCTGAAAATCAAAGCGTTTAGCTTCAATATTTAGCTTCAAGTTAGCTTCAATTTAGCTTAATTCGTTAAAGTTTAATTCGTTAAGTCAATTTAAGCTTAATTCGTTAAGTTAGCTTCAATTTATCTTCAAGTTAGCTTCAATTAGTTAGCTCAATCTTCAAGTTAGCTTCAATTAATTTAGCTTCAAGTTCCGAAGAGGTAGATGCCAGGAGGAGGGGAGCGAAAGAAGGCGATGATGCTCTCTCCCATCCAAGAATATTTGTTTGGATACTATTTTGTTAGACTATCTTAGACTAAAAATTGTTGCCTTTACGGTGCGATTTTACAGAGAACTACCATTTTCTTTTGTTGTCCCATTAAACTTGGGCTTTTGTGCATTAGCTGTTTCCTGAGTTGCTATGATCAGATAATGGATTAATTTGGTATATTTATGTAAAATAAATGATTAAGTAGCACGCAAATCCATTTTATACAATTTAGAATCAAAAATTTATCTGAAAAACTAAAAACGTAAATTAAAATTTAATAAACTTGTTTTCCACTTTTTCTTTTAAAACATCAGGAATTTCCAAAAAAGTGTTGGGAACTCCAAACTGCTTATAAATCAAACGTAAAAGAATTCCTTTAACAGTAGGCCAATATGTGCACAGACTTTAAAATTGTTTGTCGTAAATATACCTACACTGACGCCGTAGGGATTCAGATTTGAACCCTATTCATATTATTGTGGATTTACGCTGCAATGCAAAGGCCATGTATTTACTTTTAATTATATAACTGTAAGGCCTATCATCTTTTAGAAAATTCACCGACAGTTAGTGCAATTTTCCTTCTCCTGCTCTTTCACCTGCCCGAAACCAATATTTAAATGTGGTTCTAGTTAAGTTTAAAAGCAGTATCTCGCCGCTCATTGCATTTGTTTAAATCTTTGCTTCACAACGTGTGGATTGCGACCCAAAGTTGGGTCTCCTGAAAAGTGTTTTGATTTGCTTGTTTTTGTAAGAAAAGAACAAAGTTATTGTCATTTACTGATATTGGTATTGCTTTTCTGTTATTCATTTGTATGTCAAAAAAATGTTTCTTAACATTAACAGCTCGCTGTTGAGAAATATCATGGTGAGAAGTATCACAATTTAAATACTGGACTGTTTCCGTTTCAAGAAAATGCTTTAATGACGATATTTTACAAAAAAGTAATTTTATCAAACAGTTTGGTTCGCTCTGAAAAGATTGGTGAGCAATCTTTAAACCATCGAAAATTGGTAAGCAATTTTGTCAAAAAAGTTTAAACCAGAGATCGGGAAACACTTTTTGGATGATACCAAATTTATTTTAAGAACAATTTAATCAGCACACATGTGTTCAAGTATCAATGGTTATACCCAAATCAGGATCTAGATTCTGGAAACACAATGAAAACCTTTTCTATTTTTATTCCTAGATCAAGATTTATAAATCGATAGTTTTGCGTAATTTTGTGACTCAGCCATTTTGTAAGCATATCTAGGTATTAGTACAACTGTACCTTTTATCGGAGATCAGTATTTTGATAGCGATTGCTTTCTACATTTATGAGACGCAGCTAATTTGATTAGTAAAATTTTGTAAAATGTACTTTTTCTATGTTGTACTCTTGGATATCAATTTTGTAAAAGGGACTTTGTGCCCTGTGCCTTTTACCCACAGCTCTTTGAATTTTACTCCATTTGGAGTAATTAACAGCAGTTCCCGATCCCTTAGTCAAACTATGAAACGTTTGAAGGATCGGCACAATCAATGACGTTTATTCGCCAGAATGGTTTGGAGTGAAACCCAAAGTGAAATTGCAACAAAACCCTGAGATTTCAAAGCCGTGACATCTTTATCAAGCAGACATTTTGCGAAAATTATAAGAGTACTCGGAGCATCTGCTCACCTCCGCTTATTGACAAATACCGTTTCATAATGTCATTTAGACCGACTAGAATCAACCCTCTCGGTCGCGTTGTCTGTTGTTGTACTTTTGAGTAAAGCAATTTGTTTACAATGATTTACTCTACGGATTCTAACAAACAGTTAATCTGTGTAGGAAGTAATACTCAGCGATCATGCGTACTGTTGAAAAGTTAAAACTTTGAGTCGTTCTATATAATTCTCCCATATTTAGAGTCACCAGTGACGTCCTGTTAGTCTGAACGCTTTACATACTATGCAAAATACCTGTAGATGGAATGTATCCAATGAAAAATGAGACAATTATCAGTAGAAGTTGAAGAACTGCTCTCTTTTCTTTCTTTCCTGCTGTCCCATTTGAATTAATGACCATTTTTGAACGAAAACAAACAATTCCGACCATCATCAAGCAAGTTATCAGCACTCCAATCATGGGGATGAAATAGAAAATAGTGATTTCATATATCATAAAGGTTGAGTAAAATGGTATTCTAGAATAAAATACAGGGTGCCCATAAAGTTCGTGTGCACTTTAAAAAATTTATAACTTTATTTGTATCTGCGATAAAAATAATCTGTAAAATGAATTAGAAAGAAGAAAATCTAGATTTTTTAAGGTCTTAATGAAATTTTATTTAAGTTTCCACATTTCCTCCATCATTAGCAATGCAAAGGGTAATACAATTTCGCAGTTCACAGAAAACATTTGCCAACTAATTTACAGTAATACCCGAAATCACATCAATTATTTTGACTTTCAAATCTTGTAATGAATTAGGTTTGGTTGTGCACACAATTGTTTTTACATGTCTCCATAAAAAAATCTATAGAAGTGAAATCTGGGCCAAGAAAATGGTCCGCCCTATTCGTTCCATCATTTAAGAAATTCTAGATTTAGATACTGTCTAATATGCCGAGCAAAGTGGCAAGGAGCTCCATTTTGTAGAAACGCTGTATCAGTTGAAACACTGTTTCTAATTTTGTGGTAAAGAATTATTCAATAACTGCACTTAAAACTAGGTAGATGAAACTTTATAACATTTTTTACAGACTATTTTTATCGCAAATACAAATAATGTTATCTTTTAAAGTGCACACAAACTTTATGGACACCCGGTACAGGTAAATTAGTTACAATACAAGCCCGATAATTGGCATAACAATGCTATCCTATTTCGTATAAAACGGCAATGCTGGATTACTTCTATGTTTACAGTACATGTAAGGGGATTGAGCTTAAGCCGTTACTCTGTCTATTTAAATAATTGCTAATGATATAAAACGATCACTTTCTCATAAAACAATAAACGGGAATTTATCTTGAAGTACTGAGGAATTGCTAAACAGGAGCGAAGGAGTTATAGCCTCCGAAAACTTTTGAAAAACTCGAAACACTGGTAGTGTCAATAGATCAACAACTGCGGAAACTTTTGTTAATGCGAAAAAAATATCGAAGACCAGCTCAGCCACCAAATCTTATCACTGATGATGCCGCAGATGAGGATCATGCGTCATTTGATAATGCTGGACTGTTTTTATCGACAATTTTATGTCCCGGCTGCGTAATCGATGATCTTCATGTTTTGCGCTCACCAAAATCTCACTAACTTTTAATTTGGTTAATTGATTTACATACTGTAGTGCATCTACTCGCCAGAAATTTCCGGTCAAGCAGTGTAATATAGAATGATATGTGCTCGGTCAGACAGGCTTCAGATTTAGCAAGATTGTCGGAGCAACCCATGTTTGTCACAGGCGCTGTATCCAAACAGGAAAAATGCCTTAAATCACCTTTTCTACAGAGCACAGCAACGAAAAACTCACATTTTATTACACAATTGTTGGAAAAACACTTATTGATTTAAATATTGCAACTTGCCAAACACAAGCAATTGATTTACTGATGTACTTACTGTTCAGACAGAACAGTGCAAGCGGGCCATCGTGAGTTTTGTCTCGCTGATGATCGGTCGGGCGTCCTTGGTCCAAAAAGAAAAAGTGAAGGAATCAAACCACAACAGAAACAAACAAACCACATCAAGCGATCCAAATCTGTAACAGAGACAACCATTAATTTTGATTTTGTTGTCCAGGAGCCTTAATGCAGAACTTGGCGGTTCTGAGCAATAGCGCATTTTACTGGGGACAAGGGTCAAAAGAAACAGTTTCCAAAATGCCTTAAAATTTGATGTTTTGTAAAAAAACCAGCGCAAAAATAACATTTTTAACTTACTTGATAGGAAAGCAGTGTGCCACTATAAACATAGCTGCTTTCATCTTTTTTATTTTTTGCATTACAATATATGCGTCAATCAAAATTATGCGACTGCTGCAAGTTATTAAAAGTTGGATCAGTGTTTTTCAGTCTGTAGCAAGCGTCCCTCCTTTTTTTGTCTGAATGCAATCTCTATCTTCCGGGCGAGGTAAAAAATTTGTGTTCAAAAACTAATTGTAAAAGTAATCTCAATTGTATGAGCAAGAAATTATTTAAAATATTTCAGAAGCTTTTCAATGCTGCCTTCATAGCACAATTCCTCATTTAAATTTCACATTTTTCTTGAGAAACGGAGACGAATGGTTCAATGGGGTGTGAGGGAGATCAATTTGTAAAACACTGTGATATCCTCACGTTTAAATATTACTATCACTAATTAATCTGCAATTGTAACAACCTCACCATTCCTCTTGATCTTTTCTGCATTGGCTGCCACTTATCTCCACAGATCATTCCATTGAGTATCAGTTGTCGAGGTGATAAACTCACGCTCCAACCTTACCGATAAAGGCCAACGAGCATCATTTAACTAAATGAACCAAGCTTAATAACTCAACAACTTACCCTTGCAGCTCGTAATGAGATTCTTTTGAAGAACTGATGTTTCCGGACGGATATCAAACGCAGCAACGAAAAGGAGAAAATGTGACAAGCAGTTACAAGAGAAGTGAGGAAATCAACCGACCAATACAACTACATAAATAGAATCAAATATACATTACTGCCAGAAGTGGAAACAAACCTAAAACCTAAAAAGCAAATAATTGATGGATGTCTTGAGAAATGATAATTGTCCCCAGCCGATGTTGAACAAATCCGGGATGGGAAACTGGCCATAATTAAGATTCGCCTGTAAGAGCAGTTGGCAAAACATCAAATTTGCAAAGTTTTAGTGTTGATTTTTGCCAGAACTGAAAATCGATCTCAATTTTTAAGATCAAACTGTCATTTTACTGACCGTGCACAAAAAACTCGGAAGTCGCCAATCATTGAATCCCCAAGTCCTCCGGTATAGGAACAACCAACTGATCAGCGCTGACATGAGATCTGACACACAGAGAGAAAGGATGAAGTTGAGGAAGATGTTGTGGCTGAAACGGAAACAAAGTGAATGTATGCAACTTAGATTGGTAAAGGCTTATTTACGTTGAGTTAGGATATGCAACAGAAATTTTGACGGATAATGAATGTCTGAGGCTATTGTCCATCAGTCTTGTCTCTACTTTCCCTTAAAAATTCAGGCTCAACCGAAAATGTTTTGATCAAATATTTTCCTAAAGCTATTTAACATGATGAAACAATCTAAGCTTATAATGATATTGGCAATGCTGCAAAGAAACAAATTGAAAAGTGAAATCAAAACTTCACGAATACGAGTGATTGCGCTACATGCAAATATAGCCTAGATCAGGGGTCACCAATTTTTTAGAAACCGCAAGCTGCTTCCTGACTACTGGATAAGGCGAATCGCTACCAGTTTGATACCCAATATAGAAACAGTCGATATGCTCAACTTATCTTTAACTATACGTTATTAGTAATAATTCATGACATTAAGCTATGTGAATAAGCTAATCATGTTAATGATTTCTCGTAAAAAATACCAACAATGATTCAACACAGTGTTTTTCAACCATTTTATGTCTGTGGTCTATGTTTAATATGTAACTTATGTCGTGCCCCGCTTCTTTGATTGCTAATGCAAATCGAAAGTGAAGACGTTTTTTCCTTGTTTGGAGATCTACTGATTGTTTAAAGATATTCTGAGCCTTAAATGAGATTTTATTTTATTCTCGAGCGACTTTTTCCAAATTTGAATTTTCGCACTTACAAGCCAAATTAACACTGCAAATTTTTTTTGAAGTTTATGTTTTTGCCGACTTTGGGAACCTCTAAACTACTTTTAGAATAGGCCGGCTGAAGAATCATGTGCTATTTATAAGCCTATCTACCCCCTCACCATCGGGAACTGCCTTTCTGTGACCGCTGACTAAACAAAAACACAACTGCCTAAATAGAAACATATCTATGTCCTATTGTTGACTTTGGAATGAAAATCTTCCTTATTTGGCCTTACTTTCTGCATATAGGAAGTACATACAAACACAACGGCCATGTGCTTTCTGTATGCAGAAAAGAATACCAAAAATGGAATATTTTCATTTCAAAGTTTACAGTATGACGTAAATCAAATCTGCAATTCACTTACTGTAGTTTTGGGTAGCTTGTTATGACTGCAATTGTAAGAACATTGCCAACAAGCCCCACTACTAATAAGGTAATGAGAATAACAGCAGAGACCACAATTCCTGATTGAGTAAACGGGAGCTCGAATGACCTAAACACAACAGAGTGCAGTTGTATTAGGAATTATTGACCTTTGGAAGAAGAAAAAGTGATACATTTGTGTGAGTCACGTGACTGCTATTGTTAAAAAAGAGGAAAAGTTGTGGATTGTTCTATCTTAGAATCAATTAAGAAAATTCTAATCAAGTTATGAAAAAAGTAACAATTTTTGTTCAGCTTGAACAAACCCTACCCAGGGCTGTTTGTAGTAATTTCCTATAAAAAGCATTTTGAATCAGCAGCAAAGCATTCACGTAAAACAGGCTCACAGATGTACGAAACACAAAATTGTCAACATCAACAGGTTATTTACACTTTTGGGAGAAGTTGGTACACCTTTATACTTTTTCAAATATGGTCTACTACTACTAAAACTCGCTCGAGTTATTTTGGCTACTCCTCCTCTTCCTCAGTATGTAGGCATCACAGCATAAAAAGATTTTCCGGATTCGTGCCGCAAGTCTAATTAGATAAGGCTAGGGGAAAAGCGGCAACCCATTCCGGCCAGTCATGAAAACCCATTCCGGCCAGTCATGAAAACCCATTCCGGCCAGTCATGAAAACCCATTCCGGCCAGTCATGAATGCAAATAACTAACCGCTATTTCCACCAGCCAACAAGGCGGAGTGTCATTGGGGGTACCCAAAAGTCGCCTCTCACAACATTCTGGATGAGCAGCTTCACTATTTTAACCTGGTAAAGCACGGGTAAAATACTGTAAACTGCAAACGACAAAACATGCTCGTGGATTCATACTCACGTGGAGTTCAGTTGATCAGTGATGTTTGAAAGGTTCATGTTTTTCAATCTTTTTATTAAACTTATTTCTTCGATGTTATCAGAATTATTTCAGTAGCATTTGGTGGTATTTTTAAAAAATGAATAAAGCTCTTGGTCGTGCTTTTATTTCATTCTGTGATCACGGAAAAACACTAAATATTATTTGTCTTTACACGGAATATTTTGTGCTCAGACCTGTTTCGGAGTTTCAAGTTACTACCAGCAGCGAAATCAAACAGAGGAAACTGTCCTAAACTGCCGTGGTCAACAGCAGGTTATTGCAGCTGACATGCACCGATGATCTTGTTACCACTGATTGCCACCCATTTTCTTATCTTGCAAAACTAGTTCTATTATGAGCTTGTACCTCCTTATAGACTATTTTGTACAAAAATTGGATGGCGAATTTTTTTCTACATTAACACTAATCTTGCTGTTGTAGAAACGAACGAAAATAATAAGTTTCTGTTGTAGTTGTTATATAAAAGCTGTTTTGTCTTGCGTTTAATTTTTTCCGTCGGAGCAAAACTACTGTAAAAAATAAAATCGTGATGTGTCCCAATAGCAAGGCGTAAAATTTTACTATTTCCGAAAGATTTACTCTTTGTGGAGTGAATCGAAATTTATCAATGGAAAGCGCTTTCAAAGACACAACAACGATCAAAAGCGAATGTAGAATGTTGCATAACGTAGTTTGGGAGTTAAATAGATGAAGCACGACGGCACAGAACTCACGATACTGTTTAAAGATTTCTTGCGGTCTCACCACATTAATGTATTGGGTGTACCAGAAAAACTAAACCGCTTTTTGTTTAAGATATTCTTGGCCATAACAAAACCGAATTTATTGAAATTTTACACACAGTAATTTTAGAATATTATCAACATATATCAAATTACGTGAGTATTGTCAAATTCAAAACAACGTCCCATGAATGCAATATCAGAGTAAAACTAAGGAGAAACCCTTGAATAAGCGCTTTATTTTGTCATAATTGAAACAATTACGTGTTTCAGCAAGATAGTGCTCCTTCCCACACAAGTAGGGTAACCGAGGCTCATCTGAAGGAGGCTACACCAGAATTCATCAAGAACGATAAATGGCCTCCGCAAAGTTCTAATTGCAATCCAATGGACTATGCTATGTGGGATTCTTTGAAGGAGAAAGCTTATCGAGAAGTGCAAGAAAAATCAACCGAGCAGGCGTTGATGAACAGGATGATAATGTCATGGGAGGAGATATCGATAGAAGACATACGCAACCGCATTTCTGCGTCAAAGGAACGGTTTCGTTTAGTCGTGGAGGAGGATGGAGGTCACATTGAGCATAGACTGAAATAAATAACTTTTACTCTGATATTGCATTTTTTAAGACGTTGTTTTGAATTTGACAATACTCACATAATT
The DNA here is from genome assembly GCA_963675345.1 of Trididemnum clinides. Classification (NCBI taxonomy): domain Eukaryota; kingdom Metazoa; phylum Chordata; class Ascidiacea; order Aplousobranchia; family Didemnidae; genus Trididemnum; species Trididemnum clinides. Next base: position 27,611,326 of record OY776293.1, read on the forward strand.
TGCAACTGATCTTTCAGATACTATGTGAAAGTGTTGATAATATCCTAAGGTTACTGTGTATAAAATTTCAATAAATTCGGTTGTATTATGGCCAAGTAAATTCTAAACAAATAGCGATTTAATGTGTCTGGTACACCTGATATTTTTTAAGAAAAATAGCAAAGATGCTAAACGGGAATACATTTTTCTCGCATTTTTTCTTCAAACTACGGATTATATTGATATTTTCTTAAAGATTTCAGTAAGTTCATTTGTAAGTTCTAGTCAATGTCTTTTCACGAAACTTAGTATACAAACTTTTTCTTGGATTAAAAATCGTTGGCTTACTGGGTCAAAATTAAAAACGATTCACAAAGATACGAAGACATACAATATAGAAGTATAATATGGTCACCGGGGTAAAACTTTCCTCAACCTGATCTGTTTTTCGAAGATCATCTTTAGAAAGTAACTGTCGGCCACTTTGATCTCGCAGAGTTTTTTCTCGATGATATTGTTGTTTTGCTTGTTCTTCAACTAAACGTTTTCTTTTTCTTTAGAAATCGACTTTGTAAAATTGAATTTTGAGCTCTTTATCATTAATGAGGTGTACATCAACAACTCCCTATCCCCCTGCGATGAAGCTTGGAGCCCTGCTGACACTATTCATTAATACTGCTTCGTAGGTTTTTGAATTAAAATGTGTGTTCAATAGTGACAAGGGAATCCTTTGAGCATTTTTGTGCGTCTTCTGGAGACAATTTATTTGTTTTGCCAAAGGAAAACATGATTTTCATAACAAGATATATGGTAATTCTACTATTTTGAGTGTACCTGAAAACCAAAATAATCTTTATTCCTTTCACTTAGGGGGATACAAAAAAATGTTTGTGACTTTTTTCAAAACTTTTTTATCTAAATATTATGCGGTAAGTACGGTTGCACCCTCCCACTTCCCCCGGATCCGCTAATCAAAGTCCCTAGATTATCTTCAGAGCGCCGCAAAACTTAGGGCTGCATTGCGGCAGTAAATACAACTAAGCATTACTAAAGAGCTCCATTAAGTTTTGTTTCGGTGAAAGGAGACCTGCCACTACATCCACTCAGGGTCATTTGAGCTCTATTGCTATGCCGCAAAATATGATTTCCATCTTTATAGCTTTGCCCTAATTCATTGCTTGTTAACATTTCATAAAAGCTGCAAACCATTCACCATTTAGAAATTAATTCACGATGTAATGCAAAACATTCTGTTCACGTCAGAGTAGCGATTTGCCAGTAACAGTAGAAGGGGCCGCCTAAAGAAACTTGGAAACTTATGTTGTACAGCATTACAGGCTTCGTACGATTGTGATGCATTCTCCAAAAAGAGAGATCCTTTCAGAGCGAAGCAGCTATTTCACAGATTTGTCAGGTCTCTACACACTTGCAGAGGATCTGAGTAAGGAAAACTCGATGGGACTGAAGAATATTAGAATATACGATGGCGTAGTGGTTAGAGCGTCCGCTTCGCAGTCGGTAGACCTGGGGTTCATTCCCCTTGTCGAGTCATACCAAAAGACTTTAAAAAATGGCATCCGCACTTCCCTGCTTGGCGCTCGGCATTTATGGGAGGTTGTGGAGAACAAGCCGGCAAGTTCGCTTGTTGTGTCCTTGGGCAAGGCACTTAACGGGACGCTCCACCTTTATGTGGCAGACAGGTGGCCCATAAACCTCGAAAAAGGCAACTCCCAAGCGAGTGCGGACTTCCCGTCCAAAGTATAGCGATACAATTCGCTTTCTCGTGAATGGAGGATAAATATGGCAAATAATAAAAAAAAAAAATATCGGTGCGAAATGTGTGTTTCCAGCAATGGAATGCGCATAAATTTGTCGTGGGGGGAGTTAGTTTCTCTCATTAAGAGTGTGGAACGCATAAATATTTCAAGAAATCCGGGGACATGTTCCCCACCCTCCCGGAAAAGTTTGTTAGACTTACAGTACAAAATAGGCTTTTTTTGCTTTCTAAAACAAGTTTTCGGCAAATGCTTGCATGAATTTTATATCAATTTAAAAATTTGTTTTTATTTAGTTAAAAATTGCTCACCATCAATATTCATGGTAGGGAGGTTGACCCCCAACGCCCGTGCGTATGCCACTGGTTACCGGTCTATTTGGGTGATCGAGATGATATAGGGCAGAGACCTATTTTTTGTGTTGCTTTGAAGTATTTGAATTTATTACATGCTTTTTAAGCCACGCTAAATGCCCTGCATAGTGAAGCTTATACATAAAGTATAATAACATACTAATAACAAAAATTATTGAATAATATATACAATAATTATTAATAGTTTATTGTTGGGGGAATTTTTGGTCCACTGACTCATAAATCATGTAATTCCATAGAATGCCAAAACTACAAATTTCCAAATATGGTGATGCCTCACCAGCATTCTCAACTTCCTTCAATCTACACCAGCATCTCACATGCCAGCCATTCACAGGTCTATCACACAAAATGAAATCTACACTAGCACATTGTAGGCTAGTCCATCCACAATGTTTTCCGCATAAAATCCAAATATGCCCTTCTGGGCAATTTTAGGTCATGTCATCGATCCATTGATGCATTACTGCATAGACCTCATATAAGGTCAACGGTCCGATCGAACCGTTGCCCTTATATGACGTTTATGCAGTAATGCATCAATGGATCGATGACATGGTCTAAAATTGCCAAAGTATTTTTTTACATTTTTTACTCCTTCCAAATCGCAAAAATGTGTACAAAGTCATCGAATCCCACAATCTTTTAAGACTGTAGTTACCCCTACCTTCTTTCCCGGTGAAATACGCTACTGTGTTGAGCACAGAGGGCCTATTCCCAGGCTTCCTTTTTATCTTTAACTTTGTTTATTGCATTGATTTATTTGCATTGCGCTTACGTTTTTTCTCTTTCTCTGAGTGATAGCCTTCCTTAGCCGGCCTCGTGGTGCAGTGGTTCGAACTTCAGCTTTGCAGTCGTTGAAACAGTATTTAATCACTTTGTAAGGTTATACAATGGGCTTTAAATATTAATGGTAATCAGAGATCCCATATACCGGCGCGATGGTATAATAATTAGAGCGTCGGCTTCGCAGTCGGTAGACCTGGGTTTCATTTCTATAGTCAAGTTATACCAAAAAACTTTAAAGAATATTATTCACAGCTTCCCTGCTTGGCGCTCAGCACAAAAGAGGATAGTATGGAGAGCAAGCTCGCTTGTTTTGCCTGGTTAAAGACTGTTGTGTCTTGAAGATTGTTGTATCTTTTGGCAAAACATTTAACGAGATGTTTCCATATTTATGTGGTAGACAGGTGGAGGGGTCAAGCAGTCTACTCGTCGTGGTGGCCCAGTCTAACTGAAGACTAGCAAAAAGGGCTGAGGAGAAGCTCATAATTTTGCCCGTAAGAAGAGGAAGAAGAAGAAGAGCTTCCTATGCTTTGCTCAATAATTGGAATAGGCTGATGTGTAGGGTGAAATATCAAACTGAACTTAATCACCACCGGTAAAAGTGCAGTAGACCTACTTTTTAATGGTCTGAGTACGTTGCCACTGTCGGCACCAAAGCAACGCCAACAGTTACCTCCTAATGCCACGTCTTATCATATTTTTACACTGATTTGCAACACAGTACAAGGTTTAAAGCCAGGGACGTAACCAGTTACCAATTTGTGAGACCACAGAGACAAATATTTCTATGTTGTTTACTCGAGATTTAACTTTTTTAGAAGGCACACTGGATTTTATCAAGAGTCATCAATTATAACCAAAGTTGGAGATAACTTATTCTTAGTTAACTCATATGCTGATTTATTTTCTTGGGAGGACATTTAGAAATCCGAAATTGAAGATAATAAGCCTAGACTTTTTTCAAAACTTTGTAGATGATTTTTTAATGAACAATATTTCGGATCGAAGAAATTTCCAGAGTGACCCTCTCATTGCTACGACATTGCAAATAGTGATATGATGGTTATTTAGCAAAGTTGTACAAAATGATATGGTTTATTATCAAATCTAATTAATTAGGGGCAATAAGTTTGGTGTCTTTTAGGAATTTTCCAGACGAACTTCATTCGTCCCTACATTGCTATTGACGTTTACTGGCAGTAACTTCCGCAGTCGTTGAGTTGTGCTAGAGAGCTTTACAGTGGATATAACATAAATTAAATGACGGCACCATCCGCGCATCCTCTGTCTGCACTGGCCGGTTGTAAAGATAAACTCAAATATTGATGAGTTTGCAAAAACTTGGAGTCCGATTTTTCGCTTTTTACATATTGAGTGCAGTAGTGAGATTAAGTGCACATTTTGAAAATAAATCTGTGCAACAAAGTCATCGAATCCTACAATTTTGTGGTAGTTTGGCCGACAGCGTTTTCTATTTTGCCAACAGGTATTTTTATTTGTTTACAGTGTACATAGGCATTACGCCACGCACCTTTCAGTTTTTCATTTTCCCAGTTACTGCTGTAGAACGAAATTACTTGATTGCTACCTGTTGATTCAGAAATGTAAATAAATCTTTCATAAGTTTGTTTTAAGAGGTCGTAGTATAGGGGTGGGCAAACTTTTTAGCCGGAGGGCCGCATTGACCATTTCGAGGGTGGTCGAGGGCCAAAGCTTGTTGTCTCGCACAGCTGCATGCTATAGAAGAAATTGCATTAGCTCACAATTTTGCGAAATGTTCTAGCAATGTGGTATCTCAGCGCGCAAAAACGGTGGTGTCTCTAAAAAAAAAAAAAAAAAAGGTCATCACCTTTTCGTAGACGGTCAATGCGTGATTGGGGGCAATTGTAGGCTCTGACGCATTTTCCGTCTAAGGGAGAGGCGATTACCTTTTTTTTAAGGACACCGTCGCTTTTGCGCCTCGTCAATCCCCTTGTCGTATTTATTTCAAAACGGCAAAGTTTCAAAAAGTGTTCGCGAGCTGCACAGAATGCTCTCGAGAGCCGCATGCGGCCCGCGGGCCATAGTTTGCCCACCCCTATCGTAGTAGGAAAGCGATTGCTGAACTGGACTTCAATGAAGATAGTTACGGTTCGGTTGGTTAGTTGGAAGAGCATTTAATAAAGCTTGACAGTTGTGTTTTGTTTTTTAAAAACAGAAATGATTTAGGATTAGCCTTATTCTTAAACTTTAAAAACTGCTAGGTTTTAATATTGAGGTTGAAATTGTTTATATAATTCATCCGCTTGTTGGCAGCAGATAAGTACGGGTGTCGAATTAAAACTTCGAATTCTGCGCTCTGCTCAAGGTGACACCAATTGCATTTACGTGTTATGTTTTGGCTAATGTTAGGGTAGTTAGCAAAGATTCGGAATAGTGTTGGCAAAACAAAATTTTCAGTTTTATATTTTGAAAATTAGATGGGCCTAACTCTCAAACGCGAATTTCATCGAAGTTTTCTGCGTTTTAGTACAGTTGATCAACTGGTTATTAAGGTACAGAATATTTTATGCATTATTACGATTTGATTTAGGCTATAATAGTAAGGTGGTTGTACACAGTAATTGCATTTGAGCAGCTTTCGTCCGGTTTTGCACGTGTTTTGCTCTCAAACATTTTTGTACGGAAATTCCATTCGTTTGGATATTTATATGATGTTATATAGGCCACTTTATTTGTAAACAAGCGGTTTTGTAAAACCATATTCGCTGTCTGCTACGTATACTTGGCTAACAAAATCTGACATTCAATCAACAACAACAACAACAACACACACACACACACACACACACACACACACACACACACACACACACACACACACACACACACACACACACACACTGTAAAGCATCACGTAGATATCCAAGCGAATCAAAATTTTTCAAATAGAAATGTCGGTGTCAACATAAAAGCAAAATGGTAACGAAAAATTTCTAAACTATACCATCGACCCTGAAATAAGAAAGTACAGTGGCAATGCCCTCTACTGCCAGACAGCATCATGACTAATTACGCGATACCATGACTAACTGCGACAGACCAATCACCAACAGATAATATCATTACCAGACACTTGACTGCGTATTATAATGAAACAGCCACATTTGAAGCGTGGCAGGAACAAAATGGTTCGAAGAAGCAATTCTGAAAAATATTAGCCTACTTCAAATCAATAAAATACAATTGTTTTTGTTACATCGGTATATGTTTCGAATATTGATAGTTAAAAATCTTTTTGCATCGGAAACAGTATTTAGTACCTACTGAGTTAATAGACAAAAACTTTTAGAAAGGCCATTCCATAATGATTCCACTCTATTGTTTCACGTTGGAACAATTCTAAAGGAAACAAAAAGATGGACCGAGTTCAAGGTCCCGCCAAACATATTTCAGTCATCGCAAAAAATTAGTTTTATGCAGTCGAGGTTTAGATTTTATCTGAAAATTTGAATGATCTAAAAATATCGTCATTTGCTTGCTTTGTATAAATATCCCTGGAATGTGAGAAGCCTTGAAACAAGATTCTTTTTTACTGACACATTGAAAACCCTTTCAAGCTAAAATATTTTCAGAGTCCTTTAACAATTTTAGAAAAACAAAGATGTTTATTTCGAGTACCTTAATGACAAAACGTTTTAAAACGAGTAATAAATAAACAAAAAATAGGTTAAAATATCTAAGAAGCATGGTACAACCAAGTACTAGTCAGGATGCTCCCTGACTTGGTATGACATACAGCAATCAACTATGTTAAATCGTATCAAAAATCATAAACAACAAACAATCACAAGTGCAACAGCACAAGTAGATTGCTAACAACAAATCATGTACAGTAGATGTAGAATAGCAAATAACAGAAGCGTTTATACAAAAAACATTTAGTCATTGTTTAAAAAGTGTAGTTCGTATGAATCATTTATCAAATGAACAAGACTGTAAATTATTATTTGATGAGTTGTGTGTTTCTGCCCAAAACTCGATGCTCCTAGAACACGGGCGTAGCCAGGACATTGATTTGGAAACGAAGGAATTCAAAGATTGGTGTCAACATTGGCAAGATATCTTTCAAAAAAATCTTCAAGAACAACTGTGGAAGGACCTATTGCTCCTGGCTCTTATTTATCCTTGCGCCATAAGCCTATCTATCTGGGTTAATTTTGTAATAGCGATTTTTTTTACCAACGATAAATAGCCAAGAACATCAGGCTTTTCAGATGGCGTTGATTTCTTATGTTGGAATAATGTAAGTGTATCAATTTAGCAGCAACCGCAATTACAACTTGCAGATGTAGTGAAGATTTCCACAAAATTCAGAAACTACATATCCTTCTTTCATTATTTGAATAACGCATGTTTATAAGTTTCCATTTGTAGTGTAGTGACTCTTTGCAGGTTCTGTAGTGCTGAACTTTGGCTTTGTTTTGCTTTCATTAACGTCACTGCTTTCAGTTTTTCGAAGTATTTTTTCCATCACAAATTTCTTGGTATGCGAACGGACTTTTGTAGAGCCAAAGTTGTAGAAAAGCGGATTTAAACATTCGGAAAAGCGAAGAAATATATACCCGATCATTCCAAACCAATAATCCGCTCTGTGATGGTAAGCAGTATTCGGAAGTTTTTGTAAGGTCCAAAACTGGTTAGCTGAAAAAAGTCAAAATCTTAGTACATCGGTGGAAGAAAAAATAGAGATTTAACTTTACTCAATAGCTGTGGCGTAAATCCCGGGGGACTTAGTGATTGTTGATGAAAGTTGTGCAAAATTGAGCCAAGTCTAAGCTCAAATATTCTTTTCAGTACAAGTATCTCGGTGTTTTCATAACTTCCGGAATCAAACAAGCAGCAGGTAATACTCGAAAGAGTGCAAGTCCAAATCGCCCTCTACCAGTGTACTCTTTCTGAAAATCAAAGAGTTCAGCTTCAATATGAATTCCGTAGAGGTAGATACCAGGAGGGAGAGGAGCGAAAGAAGGCGATGATGCTCTCTCCCATCCAAGAATATTTGTTTGGATCCTATTTTGTTAGACTTTCTTAGATTAAAAATTGTTGCCTTTACGGCGCGATTTTACAAAGAACTACCATTTTCTTTTGTTGTCCCATTAAACTTGGGCTTTCGTGCATTAGCTGTTTCTTGAGTTGTTATGATCAAATAATGGATTAGTTTGGTATACTTATGTAAAACAAATGGTTAAGTAGCAGTCAAATCCATTTTATACAATTTCGAATCAAAAATTTATCTGAAAAACTAAAAACGTGAATCAAAATTTAATAAACTTGGTTTCCACTTTTTCTTTTAAAACATCAGGAATTTCCAAAAAAGTGTTGGGAACTCCAAACTGCTTATAAATCAAACGTAAAAGAATTCCTTCAACAGTAGGCTAATATGTGCACAGACTTTAAAATTGTTTGTCGTAAATATACCTACACTGACGCCGTAGGGATTCAGATTTGAACCCTATTCATATTATTGTGGATTTACGCTGCAATGCAAAGGCCATGTATTTACTTTTAATTATATAACTGTAAGGCCTATCATCTTTTAGAAAATTCACCGGCAGTTAGTGCAATTTCCCTTCTCCTGCTCTTTCACCTGCCCGAAATCAATATTTAAATGTGGTTCTAGTTAATTTTAAAAGCAGCCCCTCCCCGCTCATTGCATTTGTTTAAATCTTTGCTTCACAACGTGTGGGTTGCGACCCAAAGTTGGGTCTCCTGAAAAGTGTTTTGATTTGCTTGTTTTTGTAAGAAAAGAACAAAGTTATTGTCATTTACTGATATTGGTATTGCTTTTCTGTTATTCATTTGTATGTCAAAGAAATGTTTCTTAATACTAACAGCTCGCTGTTGAGAAGTATCACGACTTAAATACTAGACTGTTTCCGTTTTAAGAAAACGCTTCGATGACGATATTTTATAAAAAAGTAATTTTGTCAAACAGTTTGGTTCGCTCTGAAAACATTGGTGAGCAATCTTTAAACCATTTAAAGTTGGTGAGTAATTTTGTCAAAAAGGTTTAAACCAGAGATCGGGAACCTTTGTTTGGATGATACCAAAAATTATTTTAAGAACAATTTAATTAGCACACATGTATTCAAGTATCAATGGTTATACCCAAATCAGGATCTAGATTCTGGAAACACAATGAAAACCTTTTTCTATTTCTATTCTTAGATCAAGATTTATAAATTGATAGCTTTACGTAATTTTGTGACACAGCCATTTTGTAAGTATGTCTAAGTATTAGCACAACTGTACTTTTTATTGGAGATCAGTATTTTGATAGCGATTGCTTTCTACATTCGTGAGACGCAGCTAATTTGATTAGTAAACTTTTGTGAAATGTACTTTTTCTATGTTGTACTCTTGGATATCAATTTCGTAAAATGGGACTTTGTACCCTGTGCCTTTTACCCACAGCTCTTTGAATTTTACTCCATTTGGAGTAATTAACAGCAGTTCCCGATCCCTTAGTCAAACTATGAAACGTTTGAAGCATCGGAACAAACAATGACGTTTATTCGCCAGAATGGTTTGGAGTGAAACGCAAAGTGAAATTGCAGCAAAGCATCAAGATTTCAAAGACGCGACACCTTTATCAAGCAGACATTTTACGGCAATTATAAGATAAGAGAACTCGGAGCATCTGCTCCGCTCCGCTTCATTTACAAATACCGTTTCATGGCGTCATTCAAACCGACTAGACTCATCCCTCTCGGTCGCGTTGTCTGTTGTTGTACTTTTGAGTAAAGCAATTTGTTTACAATGATTTACTCTACGGATTCTAACAAACAGTTAATCTGTGTAGGAAGTAATACTCAGCGATCAAGCCAGCGGTTGAAAAGTTAAAACTTTGAGTCTTTCCATATAATTCTCCCATATTTAGAGTCACCAGCGATGTCCTGTCAGTCTGAACGCTTGACATACTATACAAAATACCTGTAAATGGAATGTATCCAATGAAAAATGAGACAATTATCAGTAGAAGTTGAAGAACTGCTCTCTTTTCTTTCTTTCCTGCTCTCCCATTTGAATTAATTACCATGTTGGAACGATAGCAAACGATTCCGATAATCATCAAGCAAGTTATCAGCACTCCAATCATGGGGATGAAAAAGAAAATAGTCATTTCATATATTGCAAAGGTTGAGTAAAATGGTATTCTGAAATAAAATAGATTAATGAGCTATAATACAAGCCCGATAATCGGAATAGCAATGCTATCCTATTTCGTATAAAACGGCAATGCTGAATTACTTTTATGTTTACAGTACATATAAGGGGATTAAGCAGCCAGGCACACGATATTTAACAAAACGAATAAAACAGTTATGTTTACTTGAGCCGTATTCTGTCCATTTAAATAATTGCTAATGAATTAAAAAGACTATCTTCTCATAAAACAATAAACGGGAATTTATCTTGAAGTACTGAGGAATTGCTAAACGGTGGCGCAGAAGTTATAGGCTACAAAAACGTTTGGAAAACTCAAATATTGGCAGTGTCAGATGACAAACAATTGTGAAGACTTCTATTGGTAAGAAAAAAATATCAAAAACCAGCTCAACCACCAAATCTTATCACTGATGATGCCGCAGCTAAAGATCATGCGTCATTTTATAATGCCGGGCTGTTTTTATCGACAATTTCATGTCCCGGATGCGTAGTCAATGATCTTCATTTGTTTTGCGCTCACCAAAATCTCACTAATTTTTAATTTGGTTAATTGATTTGCATAGTGCATCTGCTCGCCAGAAATTTCCGGTTCAGCAGTGTAGTATAGGATGGTATGTGCTCGGTCAGACAGGCTTCAGATTTAACAAGATTGTCGGAACAACCTATGTTTGTCACAGGCACTGTATCCAAACTGAAAACACGCCTTAAATCACCTTTTCAAAAGAGCACAGCAACGCAAAAACTCGCATTTTATTACACAGAGCATTTGTTGCAAAAAGCTTTTCATCTAAATATTGCAACTTACAAAACACAAGCAATTGATTCACTAATGTACTTACTGTTCAGACAAAACAGTGCAAGCGGACCATCGTGAGTTTGGTCCCGCTGATGATCGGTCGGGCGTGCTTGGTCCAAAAATAAAAAGTGAAGGAATCAAACCACAGCAGAAACAAACAAACCAAATCAAGGCGATCCAAACCTGAAACAGAGACAATCGTTGATTTTGATTTTGTTGTCCAGCAGCCCCAATGTAGAACTTGGCGGTTCTAAGCAATAGCACATTTTACGGGGAACGAGGGTCAAAAGATAAAGTTTCATAAATGCTTTAACATTTGGTGTTTTGTAAAGAAAACTAGCGCAAAAATATCATTTATAACTTATTTAATAGGAAAGCGGAGAACGTCATTCTATCACACAAAAACTCAAACATGGCTGCTTTCGTTTTTTATATTTTTGCAGTATAATATATGCGTCATTTCAAATAAGCCAAGCTTGATAACTCAACTACTTACCCTTGCAGCTCGTAATGAGATTCTTTTGAAGAACTGATGTTTCCGGATGGATATTAAACGGAGCAACGAAAAGGAGAAAATGTGACAAGCAGTTACAAAAGTAGTCAGGATATCAACCGACCAATACAACTACATAAATATAATCGAATATACATTATTGCCAGGAGTGGAAACAAACTTGAAAACCAAATCTTAAAAAGTAGATGAGCAATGATAATTGTCCCCTGCCAACGTTGCTTAAATGCGGAATGGGAAACTGGCCATAATTAAGATTCGCCTGTAGGAACAGTTGGCAAAGCATGAAATTTGCAAAGTTTTGATGTTGATTTTTGCCAGGACTAAAAATTAATCCCAATTTCTAAGATTAAACTGTCATTTTACTGACCGTGCACAAAAAACTCGGAAGTTGCCAATCATTGAATCCCCAAATCCTTCGGTAGAGGAACAACCAACTGATCAGCGCCGATAAGAGATCTGACACACAGAGAGAATGAATAAAGTTGAGGAAGATGTTGTGGCTAAAACGGAAACAAAGTGAATATATGCAACTTAGATTGGTGAAGACTTTATGTTGAGTTAAAAGATGTAACAAAAATTTTGACGGATAATGAGTGTCTCAGGCTATTGTCCACGAGTCTATCTCAGTTTTTACTTAAAAATTCGGGCTTATTCGAAAACATTTAAAAGATGTTTAACTTTATTACGGAAAAATTAGCAGTGTTGCCAAGAAACAAATTGAAAAGTGAAAGCAAAACTCCACGACTACGATTAGTTGCGCTGCATGCAAATATAGCCTAGATCAGGGCAGTGGCAGCTCGTGGCTATGGCTGCAGAGCTGCAGCTTCCCACGCGTTTTTGTGATTTGTTTTTTTTTCAAATTTTTTATAATGTTAATATTTTTTACAATGTCATAGTTCAAATCGGATCTACCAATGCATCAATTTATGTCGCTGAAAAGACTAATTTTCCTATATTGCTCGCACTAAACTAGGTGAACGTGCGACATAGGGATTCTACGTGACATCATAATGGTGCGTAGGACAGCAGCAGCTGCAGCGCCCGAGACTGTAATTTTGTAAAGCGATTTAGTTGCTTCATGAATGATTTAAAGTTTTAGTTTCTGTGTGTCATAGCAAAAGTTTTTGCCCCTGCAAGTATTTTAAATATAGCAGGCATTCCTCGTATGTCGAGTGTAACGATATTTCAATCAGATCACTTCGTTCTTTCGACAAATTTTCTATTCAAATTTAACGTTTCGCTCCCCTTAGTTACCGGGGAGCTTCTTCAGAACACGGTAGATGTTAATAATGTGGCATACAAACTGTACAACATAAAATTACAAAGACTACCTGTATTACTAAACACTAAAAATTATTTATCAACAGGGCAGGCAATCACGTAATAACAAAAACATTGTTACATCACAGATACAGGAGTGGCCAAGTGAAAAGTGTTGTGAGAAACATAAGACATTACTTATTGGAGACGAACACACTATAAACAGTCGGAAAATTCGCACCATCATTGCGATTAATAACATTACATGAACAAGCCTTTTGATTTATCAATGTAATGTAATAGATCACAGATGTAATGTTATTAATCGCAATGATGGTGCGAATTTTCCGACTGTTTATAGTGTGTTCGTCTCCAATAAGTAATGTCCTATGTTTCTCACAACACTTTTCACTTGGCCACTCCTGTATCTGTGATGTAACAATGTTTTTTGTTATTACGTGATTGCCTGCCCTGTTGATAAATAATTTTTAGTGTTTAGTAATACAGGTAGTCTTTGTAATTTTATGTTGTACAGTTTGTATGTCACATTATTAACATCTACCGTGTTCTGAAGAAGCTCCCCGGTAACTAAGGGGAGCGAAACGTTAAATTTGAATAGAAAATTTGTCGAAAGAACGAAGTGATCTGATTGAAATACCTGAAAGTATTGTCAACATAACTAAGCCAAATTTTTTTGTATAACTGAATATCTTTAGGAGCAAACCATTGGGATCTTTTTACAATTCTCAGCAAAAAACCAGAGCCAGTATACTGCTGTACATATTTTAATTATGACGTTTCGCAAAACGCTGTTAGCATTGTCAATCAAAATAGTGCAACTGATTACTTTAAAATTTAATAAACTATGGTCAAGTGTAACATTTATGACGTCACAATCCAATTATGAAAGAAGAAAACAGTAGCTATTACATACTTTAGGCTCAAAGTTATTTTGTGTTAAATTAGTGAGATAATAACTAGGAACAAAAATAAAACAAAATTTACACATTAAAAAGGTATAGTGGGTGTGAAGGTTCATCTGAGTTCAATTGTGGCTGCAGCTTTTGAATATATAACGTATCCTTAAAGCGTAGTTTTCGCCAATTAGTTTCTTGAGCCAGTATTAGTGGATTGTGAAAGTCGATTGTGTGGTCTGGATTTTCCCGTAAATGATCTGCAACATCGCTTTTTCCAAATGTAATTGGGTCATGTTCTTCCAATCTTGTTTTTAAATTTCGTTTACTTTGTCCAATATAGGTTTTTCCACACGAGCATTGAAGTTTATACACTGACCCAGTGAGGTGTAGTAGAGCCTGTTTGTCCTTATTTCTGATGCTGCACACCTTTATTTTATTCTCGATCGACTTTTTCCAAATTTAAATTTTCGCACTAACAAGCCAAATTAACACTGAAGACTTTTTTGAAGTCTGTGTTTTTGCCCACTTTGGGAACCTCTAAACTACTTTTGAAATTAGCCTGCGAAAGAATCATGTGGTCTTTAGCAGCGACCTGCCCCTTGACCATCGGGAACCGTGTTGGTGACCCCTGGCCTGGGTTGAAACACGTTCACGTCATAATGTTAACTTTGGGATGAAAATCTTCCTTATTTGGCCTTACTTTCTGCATATAGATAGTACGAGTACTCGTACATAGAATCACAACTGCCATGTACTTTCTATATGCAAAGAGTAAGGTAAATATGGATTATTTTTGTTTCAAATTTCACAATAAGACGTATATCAAATCTGCAGTTTACTTACTGTAGTTTGGGGTAGCTCGTAATGACTGCAATTGTAAGAACATTCCCAACAAGCCCCACTACTAAAAAGGTAATGAGAATAACAGCAGAGACCACAATTCCTGATTGAGTAAACGGGAGCTCGAATGACCTAAGATCAACAGTGTACAGTTGTATTAGGAATTATTGATCTTTGGAAGAAGAAAAAGTGATACATTTGTGTGAGTCACGTAACTGCTATTGTTGAAAAAGAGGAAAAAATTGTGGATTATTCTCTTTTAGAATCAATTAAGAAAATTCTAATCAAATGATATAAAAAAGTAACAATTTTTGTCCAGTTTGAACAAACACTATCCAAGGTTGTTTGTAGTAATTTCCAATAAAAACGTTTAGCATCAGCAGCAAAGCATTAACGTAAAACAGGATCACAGATGTACGAAACACAAAATTGTCAACATCAACTGGTTATTTACACTTTAGGGAGAAGTTAGTACTCCCTTATCGTGTTTTCAAATATGGTCTAATACTATTGCAGTTTGCTCATGGATTCATACTCACGTCGAGTTCAGTTGACCGGTGATGTTTGAAAAGTCCATGTTTTTCAATCGTTTTATTGAACTTGATTCTTCAATGTTATCAGAATTATTAAATTAGCTTTTGATGTCACTTTTAAAAAATAAATAAAACTGTTAATCGTATTTTTATTCCATTCTCTTATCACAGAAAAACAGTGAAAATGGTTTCCATTTACACGGAATATTTTGTGCTCAGACCTGTTTCGGAGTTTAAAGTTACTACCAGCAGTGCAATCAAACAGAAGAAAAGGCCTTAAACTGCAGCCCTCCACAGCAGGTTATTGCGGCTGACATGCACCGATAATCTTGTTACCACTGATTGTCACCCATTATCTCATCTTACAGAACTAGTTTCTATTAAGTGCTTATGCTCGTTTGTAGATTATTTTGTACAAAAATTGGGCGGCGAGTTCTCTTGTACATCAACACTACTCTTGCTAGCGTAAAATCGAACGAAAATAATAATAAGTTTCTGTTGTTGTTGTTATATAAAAGCTTTCCTGTGTTGCGTTTAATTTTTTCGGTCTGAGCTAAAGCACAGCAAAAAAAAATAAAATCGTGATGTGTCCCAATAGCAAGGCGTAAAATTTTACCATTTTCGGAAAATTTACTCTTTGTGGAGTGAATGGAAATTCATCAATTATGGAAAGCGCTTTCAAAAACACAACAACGATCAAAAGCGAATGTAGTCATAACAAAATATGTTGCATAACGTAGTTTGGGAGTTAAATTGGTGAAGCACAACGGCACAGGACCCACGATACTCCTCAAAAATTTCTTAAACACGGTCTCACCATATTAATATATCGGGTGTACCAAAAAAACTAAACCGCTGTTGTTAAAGATATTCTTGGCCATGATACAACCGAATTTATTAAAATTTTACACACAGTCACCTTAGGATATTATCAACACTTTCACAAAGTATCTGAAAGATCAGTTGCAAATTATGTGAGTATTGTCAAATTCAAAACAACGTCTTAAAAAATGCAATATCAAAATAAAACTGCGAGAAATCCTTAAATAAACGCTTTGTGACGTCATAATTGAAACATTTATGTGTTTCAGCAAATGGAGTTCTTTCCCACACAATTAGTGTAACCTAGGCTTATCTGGAAAAGGCTACACCAGAATTTATCGAGAAGGATCAATGGCCTTCGCAAAGTCCTGACCGCAACCCGATGGATTATGTTTTGTGGGATTCTTTGAAGAAAAAAGTTTACCGAGAAGTGCAAGACAAATTGACCGAGCATGCATTGATGAACAGGATAATAATATCATGGGAGGAGATATCGATAGAAAAAATACGCAACAGTATTTTTGCGTGGAAGAAATAGCATCGTTTAGTCTTGGAGGAGGATGGAGGTCACATTGAGCATAGACTAAAATAAATGAGTTTTACTTTGATATTGCATTTTTTGAGACGTTGTTTTGAATTTGACAATACTCACATAATTTGCAGCTAATCTTTCAGATACTATGTGTAAGTGTTGACAATATCCTAAGGTTACTGTGTGTAAAGTTTTAATAAATTCGGTTGCATTGTGGTTGAGAAAATCGTAAACAAAAAGCGGTTTAATTTTTCTGGTACGCCTGATATTTTCAAAAAAATAGCAAAGATGGTGATCAGGGATACAATTTTTTCGCATATTTTCTTCAAACCATAAATTTCATTGATATTTTCTTAAAAGTTCCAGTAAATTCCATTGTAAGTTCTAGTCAATGTCTTTTCACAAAACTTAGAATGCAAAATTGTCCTCTGATTAAAAATCGTTGGCTTATTGTGTCAAAATTAAAAACGATCCACAAAGATGCGAAGATATACAAGATATATTGCCTCCATCAATTTCACTGTAGATTTGTAGAACATGCGTTTTTGCACGCTTCTCTCGCGTGGTTGGCATGTTGCGTTTCTGGCATGTCAAATTAATTGCGTCTTGAGAAAAAAGCAAAATTGCATAAAATGCCTAGCTTTGGCTGTTGATGCTTACTGTGTTGCAAATGAAGAGTTTTATTTTTGTTGGACTGGTCAGTGTGTTGCAAATGAAGACAATCACCTTCGACCACACTCTTTCCTTTTCTAAACATGTATCTTCGCTAAAGGCCAAGTTTTTCCCTCGTCTCAAGGCCTTACGCTGTATCTCTGTTACCTCATGGGGCCCCTATAAGGAGTCCCTCTTTCTTCTGTACAAAGCTTTTCTTCGGCCCCTTCACATTTATTTCTCACCCGGATGGTTACCTTTCTTAATCGTTACCAATGTCACCAAATTGGAACGCCTCCACCGAGCGGCTAGTTGCGCTACCATCGGCTACCTCTCGTCCTCCCCTATGCCACTTCTTCTCTTCGAGGCGTCTTTACCTTCCCTACGAGTCACCCTGGCTCATTTCACTCTTTCATCTTGTAAGTGGGCTCTTCGTCACCCAACCTCCTTTCCCATTTCAGGTTTGGTTAGACTAGGAGTGAAACCAAGACTCTGCAGATCGTCCTGGAGAGCTTTTGTGTCCACTCGTCCGCTTATGCTTCCTTCTACTTCCCCTAGGGAGACTCTTCTTGCTTGCCCTCCTTCTCCTTCTTGTAATCTGCCTATTTTTACTGTGGAGTCCACCATTTCCTCTTCATGCTTACGTTCTGATCCTCCTCTCTCTCGTCAAGATGCGGCTATCGCTCAACTTGACCCTCCCCTCTCACGATGTGGTACTCTGGACAGACGGCTCTTTTCCTTTTGGCAAAGGCTACTCTGGTATACTTGCCAACTGCTGTCTGTGTGACACTGAGGCCGCTCTTTCCTTTTCAGCAGGCCCAGTGTGTTCAAGTTTCTCTGCTGAAGCCTGCACCATTCTGCAAGCTCTTTGCTGGTCTTGGCAGCACCAACAAGTATGCCACTTCTCTTCTCTTCTCCTTCTATCTGACTTTCGCTCTGTCCTTACCATCCTGTCTTCTCCTCCATCTTTCATTTCACCTCAATCTCTGGCAGATCTGGCAGGAACTGTCTTCTCTCTCTTCCTATTTTATCAGGCTACAATGGGCCCCCTGGCACTCGTTTCTCATGGGGGACGACGCGGTTGATGAGCCGGCCAGACGGGGAGCGCTACTTGCACCCTATGCAATTCCACGTAGTCTCTCTCCTCTAATCTTTCGTATCCACTCTTGTTTTTTCTCGGACTGGAGGCGTACCGTCTCATCAAAATTCTTTGACACACAGGCTCCCTCGATTCCCATCGAGGAACTTGTGCTCCCTCGTCATGCTCGCTGTGTCCTCTTTCGTCTACCCTGCAACGGACACAGCCTTCTGTTAAGTTCTTATCTCTTTAAGATGGGTAGAATCGAGAATCCTTCCTGCAGCGCCTGTGGATACTCGTCCCAGGACACCCCTCATCTCATTCTGCACTGACCAGCTACAGTCTCTTTGCGTTGCTCGCTCTCTGGCGACTCTCTGTCCCTCTACGACCTCTTGTACAGGCCTTAAAGAGTTGCCCGGCTTCTGGGGCTGCATGGTCTTCCGCCATCCCCCTATCCCTCGAAAGGGGTTGGTAACAACCACAGAAATGGTTTTCTAGGCGGTATGATTCAGTTCTACAGTAAGTATCAAGACACGATCTTATTAACTGTTTCACCATCATTTTTTTCTAAGCAATAACTTTGCGATTCTTTAAAGCCTTGAACACATCGGCCGAATGATATCGAAAAGGTGAGATGGAGCGAATAGGCTTTTTCAGCAAGTAACAGACTTTGATTTGAGTGATAGCGGTACCTTTTTTCTTAGTATGATCTGGCATTGCGTGGAAGATGAAAAGAGCACGTACAATTGCGTCAACACCCAAAAAATAGCAGAGTTTTAGTGGAAAATTTTGTGTTATCTACCACAATTTAATTCAGTAAATATATAGCACATGGAGCATACAACGCTTTTCAATTAATTTGCAGAAATCTAGCTTGGAGCCCAGCTGCTTTCCCTTTCATGTTAGCTCCATTATCGTAGCATTGACCACCACAATCAGAAAGTCTTCACTCTAATTCTTCGGATCGTTTTAAAAAAACATTCACCAAGCCTTTTCCAGTGCTGTCATTGACTCTTGAATAACCCAAAAAAGCTTTTTTACATTTGCACCTCTTTTGTCATCTCATTGAACGAAACGCAAAATTACATTCAATTGCTCTTGACGTGAAACGTCCGGGGTACAATCGAGAATCACAGCAAAATATTTGGCCTGTTTAAGTTGTCTAAGAAGTACTTTTTCAGCATTCCTTGCAATCGAATTTATCAATCATTATGAATTCTTTGCTAAAATAGTGTTGTTTAGATTTGTTCCGAATCATCCTGTTTTCTAACTCATTCAAGATGGGATCCCCTTTTCTTTAGTAATTCAAATAATTCCAAAAAATTATAATTGTGCGGTGGACCAAGAATTTTGTTCGACCTTCTAAAAGCCAAATTTCATTTTGCCTAAAATATTACGATGTCAATTAGCCGCTCCAAAACATTTCTCCACAATGTTCTTTCAGCAAGAAAAATATGCATTGCTTGCCTATCCACTGTAGATCGACTGATAAAACCTTCTTTAGGCAAAAGTCATCGATTAAAACACTTTTTGTAAGAGAGACCATTTTTGTGTTCCTTTAATTTTTTGAAAAGCCTCACTATATGCTTATGCAGCTACTAAATTGACAGGCTGAGTTGCCAAAAAGTTTGCAGCAAAAGCAATATGCTCCAGCAAATTCTTTAGAATATATTTGTCATGACCGAAAAACAGCCTCTTGGTTACCCAACACACGCTTGAAATGAGTAGGTAAAAATCGTCTTTTTGCTACGTTGTAGGAAAACTTGTAACATCTTAAATAAGGTCTTCTTTTGACGATATCAACTCGACGAGCGTCAAATACAAAATCGGGCCATTTATGCGGGTCACTAGGGAGAGGATCATAAAAAGAATGCGGAACTGGTGGTAATGTATCGATGGTATTTTTTTGGTTTGTCGTACAAGTAGACTGAGACGGTTGATTTTGCTTAACTGACTCAGACAAAATGTTTTCTGATTCTACAGAGAATTCTGCTGCACAGATTAAATTCGAATTATCGTTATCAGGATCCGACAATTGTTGTGTAACATTATCTTCAGCAGCTGGTGCGGCAACGAAAAAAATCGTGTTAATTTGGTTTGTTTTTTGCTGCTTTCTGAGCAGCTGCTGCTTATTTTATTTTCTGTTCTCCACTTTTGCAGTGTTTCATTATACCGTACTTCCTACTTATCTGAAGGTAACCTAGGAACTAACTTCTACATATCATACACATTTTAGTGATAGTAATATTTTAGTGTAATGAAAAGGAAAATCAGAAAATACGCTAGCATACGACACAGCTAACGCACCATGGGGTATGGGGGACTTCTTTCCCATAGGTATGGATTGCCATCTGTAAAGTACGTGGTAAAGTAAAAATTTGCAGAGTTTAGGACAAATCATACAGCAACGAAACAATTTTTCCTTTCCAACGACAAATTATACCGTAACGAAACAATTTTCCCTTTTCAACAACAAATCATACAGCAACGAAAACGTTTTTCTTTTCCACAGACAATTCATGCAGCAACGAAAACATTTTAAAGTGCGGTCTGTAAAATAGCACTACTTGTAAAATAGTGCTGCGTGCTAAACGTGTTCGAAAACTTTTGTGGTAATTTGGAAGCGGCAAGATTTCGTTAACAGCAAAACAAAGTCTCGGCCTACGCATAAATAACTAGCTCATGTTGCTGTAAATCGAATCTTGCCCCTTCTAAATTACCACACAAGTTTTCGAACACAGTTTGCACGCAGCACTGTTTTACTGGCCGCACTATTTTACCGCGTTTTCGTTATTGTATGATTTGTCTTCGGAAAGGAAAAATTGTTTCATTGCTGTATGATTTATCCTAAACTCTGCAAAATTTTACTTTACCACGTACTTTTCAGATGGCACTCCATATATCTGCTAATTTTTGTCAACTGTTAGCTCTTCTGAAATTAACCTAATTTCTTTTCGGGGTTATTTCGAGTCGCTTTCGTTCACACGACCAAAATAAACTTTCACGTCTATTTCAAGCGAAAATCTCACCGAATGCAATTTGATTGCGGCACGCTAATGTGTGTTGCAGACAAAATCTATTCACAAAATTTTTTAATTAAAACTGTTTTCTCGCCCTGATTAAACTGCAGGGCCTCTTTCTATTTGAATAAGCTGCTGGAGACCTACTGTTATAATTAGTGTCTTTTGTGTGGTAAACAATACTAAGAAAATAGATTTAGGACAGCCATTTTCTATGAAGTTTTCCTTTGTTTTTATTTCGTAAATTTGCAGCACTTTATAACCGCGGCACCCTATTCATTTGGCATTTTTCTCAAAATCAAATACGAATGAAGTGAAATCTCTACTATAAAGCTGAATCGTTTCGGAAAGTCGCATACAGTCAGTAAGTGTATATATTATTACCAATGTAATTTATCGTAGTATTAACAACGAGTGCTATTCATAATTCTCTAATAATTATAATTGTTTATCGTTGTACTTTAATGCTATTCGCTATTTGCTATTTGATTTTTCTATTCTTTATGTTTTGTGCCCAATTTAAGTGTGAGGTTTAGCTATTTGCTTATAATTGTTAAATTATTCTAGAAAGCCTGTCGCAGTATCGACGCCATTCGTGTATGATCGATCGGATTTATTCGTCTCGGAATTACATTTGATTCAATCATCGAGAGTGCCCTTTAATACCGCAATTGAGTTTGCGCTGTGCGCTAAGACCTTCCCCCAAAACCGTGTGACTGGGATAGCAGCAGTTATAATGTGAATACTTCCACCTCCTTTGTTTATACCCTTCACTGACTTCAGCTTTTTTTGTCTTTGGTCGAATTTGCTTCCACTGCAATGTTAGCGTAACCTAAGTAACTGCAACTGCAGCTGTTGTTTTCTTACTTCAGAAACCACTCACTTATCACGAAATAAAGTGAATTAATTAAATAAATTGAAACAAGTCGAAACCTGTGTAGTCACGTTCATGTTTCAACACTTTGTTTGTGTCCCGAACGTGTTTTTTTAGATCCCCATCAGATCAATTATCATTTTGCGACACCAATCTGCTCCTTACAAAAACTGCTAAGTTAGTAGTCTACTTATAGCTTTGGCTATTTAAGTCGGTGAGTGCATTGATATTCTAAAAAATTATCGTTTTTACGCTTAGGATGGGGCTCACAAGTGAGGCCGGCCCCCAGCCTGGAGTACTGGGCAATTTTGCCAGCCCTGCATCTACATTTGCATAAAGTTTGGCCGAAAAACGAGATCAAAATTAGGTTATCTCCAAAAAGAAAAAAAAAATCTTCACAATAATTTGGTGACAAAATGAAAAAGTCTTGGAATTGTTGCAAATACAAAGTGGTTTTGCGAAGATGTTCAAATGACATCAACTTTTGCTTGGTAATTAAAATTTTAAACTAATTTTAGAAAAACTGAAAAAGTCCAATTCCAGTGCTGTTTTAATTTGTAAAAGGCAGAAATGCTTTAATTTTAAAGTTACAAGAGGTCAGGAATGCATTTTGAGCAAACTGCAGACAGCGACACTGTTTCGACCAATGCTTTAATTTTATTCTATTTTAATTTGAGAAAAGCATGAATGTTCTAATTTTAATTTTAATTTAATTTGAAAACACTATAAAATTCTAATCGTCCAAGTCTTCACAAAAGGATGGAGGGGCTTACAAAAACGTCGTACAGCGTTGCATAGGAAAGAGAAAAGAATAAAAAAGGTTCATATGATTTGAAAGCATTCCCTAATTTGAATGAGATGTATACCTTGATCAAACAAAATATTTATCCGTGATGAACAAGCATGGCTTGCATTTTTTCTAAATGATAAAAATAATAATTTTGTAAAGTTAAGAATGTTTTGTTGTTGAAATGCAACTTCACACCTTGTTTCACATTTACAAACAATCAATTCAAATTGGAAAAACTAGACAGTAGACATTGGCATATGGCAAGTATTCATAACGTAAGAAATATTACAGAAACATCACAGCTGTTTAGATTCCTCACAAAAGGGAGAATGGCAAATTAAAAATGAGTTGGTGAACTTTCTATCTGGTAGCTGTCAGTGGTAAATTGCGCTTAGACGATCGCAAAACCACAACATCGATGCGTAAACACTACAAAAAAGAAAACTCGCCGGCTGTTTCTTTATTTTAAATTACAGTGGAAAATCGAAAAACTAGTAATGCGGATTTAATTTGCAATTACTCGAACGCTATTAATTTCGTTATTACTAAAAACTTATAATTAGATTAAAAAAAAATTCTGCATCAATCTGAGAAAAACGGAATCGCTAATGTGAGTGGTTTAAAACTCAAAGAGCTAGGGTCAAATCAACCCCCCTTCGGTCACGGAAAGCACAAAAAAGCCCAGTTAAGATAGGGTTAAAACGATCAACTTCTCATAAAACAATAAACGGGAATTTATCTCAAAGTCCTGAGGAATTGCTAAACAGGGCGAAAGAGTTATAGCCTCCGAAAACGTTTGGAAAACTTGAAATACTGGTAGTATCAATAGATCAACAACTGCAGAAACTTTTGTTGATGCAAAAAAATATCAAAAACCAGCTCAGCCACCAAATCTTATCACTGATGATGCCACAGATGAGGATGATGCGTGATTTTATGATGCCGGGCTGTTTTTATCGACAATTTTATGTCCCGGATGCGTAGTCAATGATCTTCATGTTTCGCACTCACCACAATCTTACTAATTTTTAATTTGGTTAATTGATTTGCATAGAGTATCTGCTCGCCAGAACTTTCCGGTTCAGCAGTGTAGTATAGGATGGTATGTGCTCGGTCAGGCAGGCTTCAGATTCAACAAGATTGTTGGAACAACCCATGTTTGACACAGGCACTGTATCCAAACCGGAAACACGCCTTAAAGCACTTTTCTAAAGAGCACAAAAACACAAAACTCACATTTTATTACACAGAGCAATTGTTGCAAAAAGCTTTTTGATTTAAATATTGCAACTTACAAAACACAAGCAATTGATTCACTAATGTACTTACTGTTCAGACAGGACAGTGCAAGCGGACCATCGTGAGTTTGGTCCCGCTGATGATCGGTCGGGCGTGCTTGGTCCAAAAATAAAAAGTGAAGGAATCAAACCACAGCAGAAACAAACAAACCAAATCAAGGCGATCCAAACCTGAAACAGAGACAGTCATTGATTTTGATTTTGTTGTCCAATAGCTTTAATGTAGAACTTGGTGGTTCTAAGCAATAGCACATTTTACCGGGGACGATGGTAAAAAGATAAAGTTTCCTAAATGCCTTAAAATTTGGTGTTTTGTAAAAAACCAGCGCAAAAATATCATTTATAACTTATTTAATAGGAAAGCGGAGAACCGCCATTCTATCGCACAAAAACTTAAACATGGCTGCTTTCGTTTTTTATATTTTTGCAGTATAATATATGCGTCATTCATTTTTTGAGACGTTGTTTTGAATTTGACAATACTCACATAATTCGCAACTAATCTTTTAGGTACTATGTGAAAGTGTTGACAATATCCTAAGGTTGCTGTGGGTAAAGTTTTATTAAATTCGGTTGTATTAAGGCCGAGAAAATCCTAAACTGCTAAAATATGCATACATGTAGCTAAAAGAATAAAAAGATAGTAACCTCACTCTGCGCTCGTTGTAGCAGCCTGAAAGCGAAACGGGCAATCGTAAACAAGAGGTAACCAAAGTTCACAAAAATCCGTTTCCTGACAACAAAATACCTTCGCGTGTAAAAGATATTAATCCTTTCAGTACTGACGGGTACTGCAGATCCCACCAACTCTTACTTAACATTATGGTGCATTCGCACAAAAAATCAAACCAAAACCTACCTGGCTCATTGAGATCCTTTACTCTAGCGATGTCATTTTTGTTTTAGGTTGTACGTTTTGTTAGATTCTCATAATTCATAATTAAATAATTGATCAGGTAATATTTTTGACTTTTTTTATTTCTTGTTTCACATAAACTTGACTTTTTTCTTTTAGTTTGTTGACCAAAGTTTTTCGTGGACTTTTGAAGAGCATTTTACAAAGATTTTTTTGATGTGTATTTTGCCAATTCAAATTCACATTGGGAGGAGTAGGAAGTTGCTACCTTCCTGGGGCTCATAGTTCCCGTCAGGACTGTAGTA
This sequence comes from Trididemnum clinides, assembly GCA_963675345.1. Lineage (NCBI taxonomy): Eukaryota > Metazoa > Chordata > Ascidiacea > Aplousobranchia > Didemnidae > Trididemnum > Trididemnum clinides. Next base: position 27,636,538 of record OY776293.1, read on the forward strand.
TACTCTGTCAGAAAATAATTTTTAAAATTTTGGCAATTTTCTTGCATCAAAAAGCAACTAACTTTGACAATTTTTTGATAAAGGTAATATAATCGCGAATCAGTGTGATGTTAATTTAGAGTTGCAATTTAAACTTTGAAATCCAACTTGAAGTAGGCTACAATATTGTATTGTTAATGAGAAATAAAACGCTTTAGTGCAGAAGAGCTGGGAAAGTAGGATAGGTTTTTCCAAGACCGTTGTCGTTAGATCTAGCTAGCAAAAGTAGTCTATTTTTTGTATGCAGTTCACTCTTATTTCACTTACGGGTATATTACTTGTAGTCTAAGCAACAGTTCGTAGCACTTTTTCTTTTGGGTATAGATAAAGTGCATGGTGAGCAAGGTTAATTCTTCTGAGCTAGCCAGCTAGTCTAATGCGTTTGCAAGTCTTAGTAGCAGTGTTGCTTTTAAACGCGACAAACGTGCGACTTTGCGAAAACATGCCCGGCGGATTTGCAGTTTAAATTCAACGATGCGCGAAAAAATTCGGCGACTTTTGGTAATTTTTTTCAGTTGGTTAAAATTTTTGCAATTTGCTTGCAAAATTTTCAACCAACCTTTTAATGTGTAGGAAACCGTGAATAGGAATCCAAGATTGGATCAACGCTTTTTTAGGGCAGTGCAACGCCTCACCTAATCAGCACGTGACTGTGACGCAACAGTGAGCAATAGCGACTTAAATATCACTTGTATAACAAACTGTCTCTCAAGCAATTATAACAAAGTAAATCAAAAAGTTTTTTCTACTTTTCCCTGGCTAATTTTAATCGTAGCTAAAGAGCAATAATTACAGTAAAAAGATCTCTCGAACTTTAGCTTCACACAAGGAGACAAGACATCATTTTTCGTGGAAAGTTGGAAACCGGAAGTGGCTAAAATGTATATTTTTTCTTTACCCTTCAACTCCAATTTCAATTGCGCTTGATAAAATAATAAAAAGCACATAGATTACGGTTTCAGCTTGGCACGAAAAACACCATTTTTTGAGGGAATGGTTCAGTTTTTATTAATTACAAATAAATAATCTTCTCACGCTTGCCAGTTATGAAAACTATAAGTAAAAAAGAATACGACTTCTAACCAATTTTACTTTTAAATACCACCCCAAAATGTTGTTTTTTAAATGAAATGTAGCTGACATCTATGTGCAATGATAGCTTACCAATCATGATTGAAATAAGCTCTGAAACGTAAAGACAAAAATGTGAATTCTAGTCTCGATCTCTTTGAAAACTGTTATATTAAAATGTAGCCTATTTATGTCAATTACTTGAAAGGTAATGTGTAGTACAATAAAATTTGCCTGTAACTCTAGCGTATTGTAAAAACTTATCATTTGCAATTGATTATTCCAAAACTGCTTTATGATTCAACATTAAAGTGTATCATCTAATCATGTTTACCAGTGTAAGGAAAAATCACTAAATGGTGAAAACTCACAGAAGGTAGTGCACTGCTCAAAGAAACCTTCCATTAATGCGCGCGCGCGGCTATTGCAGTCTTTTAGATCTGCCTGTAGTCAATGGCGCCGAGTAAAGTAGGCGGGGTCACCCCAAAAATTTTTTCCGGAAGGGCAGACCCCTTGCAAATGCTGCAAAACTGTGTGGTTTTACATGAAGAGTAGAATAGATATTTTGCACAAAGTGCCTACAAATGAGGCCGTGTAGTTTTATGCGCAGCTACAAATATCAGCTTTTCAATTTTTTGCTCGACTTAAAAAACTGCGTTTACCAAACTCGCACATATTCAAGTTCACGAGTTTCCCTGTTTCCTTTACTTCGGACAAGGTTCGAATGCTTTTAACAAAGATAGAATTTCATCTATCAAATATTTGCAATCTCTTTTCTCACATTCGTTCAATGTTTAAGTAAATCATAGAATTAAGTTAATTTTATTTACATGCATTGTTGATTTGACATTCTGAAATGTTTACGAATTACTGTTGCTCAGGTCGCAGAGTTTGAGTGATCAAATGTAACTTATTAAGCAGAAATAACCAGGTATTTCGCCGCGGCCGATTAGTAACCGATAGGTTACTTGTTTGTAAACCTTTTTTGGGGCCGATGTAATCAAGCGAACTATTGCATCGTCGAAGCGCATTGTCACAGTTTTGCCTCCTCTTTCCCGCGAAAATTTAAAAAACTGCCTTTACGCCCATACAATTGTTGTTCGGACTTGTTTTTAGTTCATTTTTAAATATCTTGACACACAGTTAACTCCAGTTCCTGCTGCGAAAGAAGTGGCAGAGTAAACAAGCTACAACTCGCAAGCTGGCGTCTTAATCAAATTAAAAAATAAAGATTATTAGTGAGAGATAATGATGGCCTAGATCAGATATTTTTAGTACGCAGACTACAGTCTTTACGGGGCCACTATTTTATTTACCCTTCACATAGAGTGTAATTGGAAAATTTTCTTGGCAATTTGTTTTTATATTTTTTTTGGACACCATCCCTGAAATTTACTTTGATAACTTTTTTGAGGTCGTCTGTGAAATTAGAAAAAATATTTAATCGGGTCATGTGGTTCTGTGCGTTTTGAAAATGAGCGACAAGCCAAAAATGGTTAAAAAGCACTGAACTAGATTAAAAATGCCATGATCAAAAAAGTACGTTTGAGGGAAAACGAAGAGTGTGGTTATACGCAAAACCAATGTCATAGGCAAACTTTAAAGTATTTGAAATATTGAAATTCTGCCGGGACTGAGAGAACGTTAAGTTATTACCGGCAAGTTGACGTAATAAATAAAGCCTTTGAACTATTTCTACTGTACAATAAATGTGTGGAAATAGTACCTGTAGACTTGCGAATTGCTGTTACGTTGCTGTACGTTACATCACACGCTTAGCTGCCTTCGAAGAAATTTTGGACGAAGGAGCCAAGATGTCAATCGGGATAAAACGACGTCTTTTTAGCGCTTTTATATGGAAGACAGGTTTACCAGACGCCTCTGAAATGGCCACTCCCAAGCGAGTGCGGGCGTCCGTCCATAATTCGTTTTTTTCGAGAATGGACAATAGGAAGATAAAGATGGACAATAAAAAAAGCTTGGCGTATACGCTGAACTTAGTAGGCTACCAAAAACGACTTTGTTTACAATTTTACAATACGGTACTTAGGTTGGTGTGGCGGTTTGTTCAGCAATGTCCGCCAAAACTGTCCCGCGGATTTTGTACATTTGCTAGCAATTTCGCACTTGCGCCGGCGACTAAGCACTGACTGAAATTTAGAGGGAACACTGCATAGTAGTTTAGCCAACCTTGTCCCTATACACTTAGTTATAGTTTATTATGTATTTGTATTGATGTAGATGAGAGGTTTGCGTGAAATAGTGTGCACGCAGATGTCAAATCTGCTCTTTTCTTGATGTTTGTTATGAATTCTGCACCTTGGCAAGCAATTGGTGTATAGGTTGTCTACTGGTACCACAAAGCTAACAAGGAATCGATAATTCACTAACTACACCTGTATTGTATTGCAAGCAGCATAAAAGCTCATGATACATGCATTTATTTTAACATGTCGCCAGGTTGTTAATTTTCATTAATTTTTGAAAATGTAAACAAAGCTACGTTTGAATAAATCTAATGTCCTAGCTTTGCTGGAAGAGATACCTTGTGAGTATGACTCTGATATCGATGGTGATAAAAATTTTGATAAAGACTTAGACATCAAATAAAAAACAGATCCACTTTCATGTTCACAAGGTGATGATGAAATAGAAAGTTTATCATCTACAAACCACAATAGAGCCACTTTATGTACAAATGCTAAAAATGGTAATGATGCTACAAGGGCTAGTAGTACCAATACACAAAGTCAATGCTAGAGAAAAAAATAATTAACAATCAAATTCTTTAATTTTACGTTTTATCGCACAAGTGGAACTTTTACAGCAACCCCTATTCATGCATTTCAAATTTTTTTTGATGAGGAGATGATAGAAAGCTTGCATTTTCAAACAAACTTATATTGCACCCAAAAAGGCAGAGCGAGAAGCATTACAAAAGATGAACTTTATGCATTTTTTGAGATAAATATTTTGATGTCATATCATAAACTCCCAACGCTGAAGTGCTATTGGATGAAAGCTAATGACATGGATATTTCTCTCATCATGGAAGCGATGACTCGTGACTGTTTTTTACACATTGAGTAATCTTCATCTCAATGACAACAGCAAAATTGATTCATCAAAAAGAACCAAAGTTTTTAAAATTCGTCCTCTGGTGCAGCTACTAAATCATCTTTTTGTACAAAAACATTCACCAAGTGAACATGTCAGTGTTGATGAATCGATGATTCGCTTCAAGGGAAGGACCTCACTAAAACAGTACAATCCTATGAAACCAATTAGGCGTGAATATAAACTGTGGTGCGTTGCAGACAATGATGGTTACATTTACAAATTTGAAGTGTATACAGGTAAAATATTTCGGAAAAGAGCTTTGCTCAAAATCTTGGTTTGACAGGCAACGTTGTTATCTGTTAACCGACTGGTTGCAAGGAAAATACCACAAAGTTATTTTTGATATTTTTTTCTCATCAGTTCCTTTGTCAAAAGAACTAAAAAGAAAAAATATTTTGGTTTATGGAACTATAAGACCAAATCGGAAAGATTTGCCGGTTATAGCTGATGAAAAGTCATTCGAAAGAGGTAATTTTGACTTTAAGTGCACTTCAGATGGACTCAGTTTCTATAAATAAAAAGACAGCAAACCAGTGCACCTGATATCAAATTATCACTAAATTGAAACTGCTACAGTGCAAAGAAAGCAGAAAGACGGGGCAAAGGTAACTATCACCTGCCCCCACGGTGTAAAAGACTACAATCAGAACATGGGTGGGGTGGACAAACACGACATGCTATGCCAGCTTTATGAAATAAACAGAAAAAGCATGAAGTGGTGGCATAGACTTCTTTTTGGTTCGCTTGACATGGCAGTTATTAATACTTATGTTGTACACAATGCAAGCAAGAAGCAACAACTTGAATTGCTAGAGTTTTGAAGAGACCTTGCAATGGGACTGCTTACTCGTACATTTGCAAGAGGCTACAAATTTCCTGGTATTCAAAAAAAGTGTAAAATAGCATAGAGTGTCTCACCTTCAGTAAGACTGAGTAACGTTGAGGTTCGCCTGCCTTAATTCATGGACAAAAGAGGCAGATGTGAAGTGTGTTCGGAAAAAGGAGTTGAAGCTAGACCTTCTTGCATCTGTGCTAATTGCAACGTCCATCTTTGCTGCAACGCTTCAAAAAACTGCTTTGTTGAATATCACTCGTGAAAGTTATTGTTGAAAGTGAAATGCAACATTGTTGCACAAATTTGTAATGCCTATTTGTATTTATTAAAGAATGTTATTAGATTAGCGTGAAAAAATTTTAAAACAAAATTTATTTTTTTGACCAGTGAGATAATCTCCTACGGTCCTGACGGGTCTAAGGATCCCATCCTCCCAAAATCTACTCCCTTAAAGAGCACAAAAAGTTTTTTGGAATTTTTGTGATTACGGTAGTGTAATCAAACAAAATCTAGCGCTGAAAATACTTTTTTGAAGAATTTTTTAAATTCAGGACTGAAAGGATTAAACTTAGTTCTAAAAAAATTGATACGGCCCGCGTCGAAATTTTAAATTTCGTTTTTGATATACCAGTAATTAATGTTCCAGATGCCTACTATAATGTTATAAACTGTTCAGCGGCGATCTATTGCTGGGTTTCATAGGTTATTAAGGTTCTCTGACCTTACATGACTCATCCAAGCGATTTGTCTTGCTGTCGATTTGTCTTGCTGTCAAGAGTGGAGAAGTAAATGAGAAATATTTGTTTTTTTTAAATGAGAACCAACGGCAACTATCAAAATTTGAAGTATAGGAGCTGGTGTTAGCCTGTTTAAGATATTAATTTAATTAATTGATATTAAGGCATATAGGCTAACTACAATCAGTTGAATAAAATACTACTTCCACGACCGGTTTCGTTCCTATTAGAACTCGTCAGGTGGACTCAGTCTATATATTCCATCTTTATAACTTTGCCCTAATTCATTGCTTGTTAACATTTCATAAAAGCTACAAACCATTTACCATTTAGAAATTAATTTACGATGCAAGACGGATCATTCTGTACATGTCAGAGTAGCGATTTGCGAGTAACAGTAGAGGGGGTCGCCTAAAGAAAGTTTGCGGACTTATGTTCTACAGCATTACAGGGTTCGTACAATTGTGATGTATTCTCCAACAAGAAAGATCCTTGCAGAGCGGAACAACTATATTACAGATTTGTCAGGTCTCCACGCACTTGCAGAGGACCTGAGTGAGGAAAACTTGATGGGACTGAAAAATATCGGTACTATATGTGTGTTGGCAGCAACGGTGTGCGCAAAAATTTGTCATGGCGAGTTAGTTTTCTCGTTAAGAGTGCCAAACGCATGAATATTTCAGGAAATCCGGAGGCATGTCCCCCACTCACCCGGAAAAATTTGAAAAACTTACATCACAAAATAAGCTTTTTCTTGTTTTCTAGAACAAGTTTTAGGCAAATGCTTGCATGAATTTTATATTAATTTAAAAAATTGTTTTTATTAAGTAAAAAGTTGTACACTACCAACATTTATGGGAGAGAGGCTGACTCCCAACCCCCGCGCGTATGCCACTGGTTACCGGTCTATTTGGGTGATCGAGATGATATAGGACAGGGACCTATTTAAGAAATATAATTTTTTGTGTTGCTTTGAAGAATTTGAATTTATTACATGCTTTTTAAATCACGCGAAACGCCCTGCATACTGAAGCTTATGTATAGGGTTTTATATTACTAATAACCAAAATTATTGAATGATATATGCGATAATTATTAAATAGTTTATTGTGGGGCAAATTTATGGTCCACTGACTCATAAATCATGTAATTCCACAGAATGCCAAAAATACAAATTTCCAAATATGGTGACGAATTCTCAACTTCCCTTAGTCTACACCAGCATCTCACATGCCAGCCATTCACAGGTCTACCACACAAAATTAAATCTACACTAGCATATTGTAGGCTAGTCTATCCACAGTGTTTAACCCACAAAATCCAAATATGCCCTTCTGGACAATTTCAGATCATGCCATCGATCCATTACTGCATGACATCATATACTGTAAGGGCAACGGTTTCGATTCATATCACATAAGCACTCCACATGTTGCGATTGAAATTGACATCAGATTGACTTGAGGTTGTGGTTGTAATTGATATTACGACATGTTGAAAAACCCATAAGTGCAGATATTGCATTTGATTTGAGAGTAGAGAAGGAGAGATTGGAGGCACTTTGGCCCCCTCCCCAATTTTAAATTGATTTCTCTCCTCCCTAGAGAACAAAATAAAGTAATCTTTTTAAAAAATTCTGCGGTTTGTGAAAAGGCCAGATTTGATTTGAAAGCTGAGAGGGAGGAATTATAGGAGCGTAGTTTGACCTGGATCAACGAAATTTTAAGTTTGATGAATATCCAAGTAAAACAATGGACTTGCAAATGAGTAATATTGCTCTTGGAGGGAAGATTGTATGCTCAAAAATAGATTAATAGACGTGTTGGGATCGGATGCAAGACATTTGAGAGAGGGCAGACCTTTTTTTGTCGCCATGGCGCAACCAGGGAAAATAGGAACAGCCAAGAAACTTGATGTCATTAACTGAATTACAAAACAGGATTGACCAAGTCATCACAAAGGCCTATCACAGTACCGCTAGATACTTGTAGTTGTTTCTGTAATTATCAAAACGGTCATGATGCAATACGGCGCCCACCTCTAGTTTCAACTTGGAAATAACAAATAAAATTTGTGAAAAAGTAGATTTTTTTAGAGGTAAACCAGTTTTGATTTAAGAAGAGAATATTTACCATTGAGAGTACAGGAACGATGAACCCGATTTACAACAACTGTGGTTACTGCTCTCACAAATGTTATTGGTGTGCAACTGGCAGAACCCAAAATTTTTCACCCTGCCTGAAGGATGCAAGCTGCCGAGTAAAAGTATAAAGAGGATTAGTTATAAAAGTAATACTATATGTTTTTACCGGCGAGAAGGTCGAGGAGGGGTTCCGGTAATAGATTTAAGAAAACGTGCAGGAAAGAAATGTATTAATAGAAGATTGGAAACCATTTTTTTATGCAAAAGTACAGGCCTAGAGACAATAAGTCCATAAGTTTCGATGACGATTAATGATGCTCCGCTTTCCTTGACCAAGATGGCATAATCTTCCGAATTTCCGTTTTCGGATATTTACATGATTAAAAAGTTTGGATTTGAAATTGGCTGAAATGGAGCGACCGCATTGTGTCTTGTCAGAACGAAACCTTGCGAACTTGCCAAGAATAGATAGGTAAGATTAAGGAGAATTGGTCAAGTTAAGTTTTGACTCAAGTATATCATTACAATTTAATTTGATATGATGAAAGTTTTTGTTTGCTTACACTTTGTTTTAGATTATAAGAAAATTTAATAACATTAGTTTACAAAAATGAAATAAATTCGGGCTGAACTTCAAATAGTCATATGTAACTTAAAATATGATTGTGTCGCTAACATCAAAGACGAATCAAAATAACTACCTGCGCGATGGTGTAGTGGTTAGAGCGTCCGCTTCGCAGTCGGAAGACCTGGGGTTCATTCCCTAAGTCGAGTCATACCAAAAGACTTTCAAAAAATGGTATTTACAGCTTTTCTGCATGGCGCTCAGCGTAAAAAAGGGATAGTGTGGAGAACAAGCCGACAAGCTTGCTTGTTGTGTCCTTGGGCAAGGCTCTTAACGGGACACCTCCACCTTTATGTGGCAGTTAGGTGGCCTACCCGTACTTCACTGGGTTGCAATTGCGAAGTTGCTAAACCAGCATGTTGGAAAAGGCGATTCTTGGGTACCCACCAGTGGCAGTCCGTCTTGTTGATGGTGGGGCTACCAGTCACTCATGACTAGTTTGAAATGGGCTGCCATCTTTCCTCTAGCCTAATTTCAATTAGGTTGGCGGCATGAACCAGAATTGCCGTTCGTGCCGTATCTCCATCCAGAGGAGGAGGAGGGGTGATCACAGCAACAAAAACAACAACAATCAAAATCACTAAAAAGCATTATTGTTCCCATAAGCGTTAAAAAAAGGACTCAAAGGGCTGCAGCCCCTCAGATTGTTTTCAACTTTCCCAAAAGATTGTCAGCCTCCCTCCCCCACCTAGATCAATTTCAAAAATGTTATCTTCAAAACAAAGCAATGTCATTCAAAAAGCTGATCATCAAAAGAGTCTTTTGCTTGGTTTCCTGTTCAAAATGTGCAAAGCAACTGCTTTCAACAAGTTGGTATGCAAAATAGAAAAAAAACAATCGGCTTTCCTTCCGTCATTCTCCTCCTCCCAAAATATAAAGTGTTCCGCCTCTGATTGCTTCCTCAAACGTTTGAATAAAATCTTGGGCGACACATTTTTTCATTGCAGGCTTGAGAAAACAAAACAATGAAACTGTGGCACATTTAGATTGTTGTGTTAGTAGCAAATTTAGAAATGCTGTCTTTTGGGGGATGGGGGCGGAGTTTAAATGAGTGTGGAAACTATAACAAGGTGTGGTTACCGCCAGAAATTGAAAGCGATTATATTGCCCGGTTTGGTACCAAAACAAAGCTGACGACCCTGTTTTTGGAGATTGATCACACCAAAGTATTTTCTGTTAGATTTGTTGCTCTTTCCAAATCGCAAAAAAGTGGACACAGTCATCGAATCCTACAATTTTGTAAGACTGCAATTATCTCTATTTCCTTTCCGGTTAAATGCTCTACTGTGTTGAGCACAGTTAGCCTATTCCTAAGCTTCCTTTTTATCTTTAACTTTGTTTATTGCGTTGATTTATTTGTATTGCGCTTACGTTTCCTCTTTCTCTGAGTGATAGCCTTCTTTAGCCGGCCTTGCAGTTCAGTGGTTAGAATTTCTTCTTTGCAGTCAGTAAAACAGTATTTAATCAGCAAAACTGCAGACAGTGACACTGTTTCGACCTATCAGGTCTCTTCAGTGCAGTTGGTGACCGACAAGAAGCCAGAGGCTTTTAATAAAGCATAGCTTAGACCACCACACTTGCGGGATCTATACTAGATCCACTTGGTGGAAGGTCTGTCAGTACTCTGCGAAGCCGTATCACTCGTGAATGAGTGGCGGTTGTCGCAGGTGCACTAAGTCTAGCAACTGCTAGAACAATAATGCTGTCATTTACGAGTGATACGGCTTCGCAGAGTACTGACAGACCTTCCACCAAGTGGATCTAGTATAGATCCCGCAAGTGTGGCGGTCTAAGCTATGCTTTATTAAAAGCCTCTGGCTTCTTGTCGGTCACCAACTGCACTGAAGAGACCTGATAGGTCGAAACAGTGTCACTGTCTGCAGTTTTGCTAAGTGCATCGCTAGCCTCTTGCATTACTATACAAGTATTTAATCACTTTGTAAGGTTATACAATAGGCTTTGAAAAATAGTACTCAGAACTCCCATATACCGGCGCGATGGCGTAATGATTAGAGCGTCCGCTTCGCAGTCGGTAGACCAAGGGTTTATTTCCTAAGTCAAGTCACACCAAAAAACTTTGGCGCTCAGCATTTATGGTATAAAAATGGTATTTACAGCTTCTCTAATTGGCGCTCAGCACATAAGAAATATAATGGGAAACAAGCCGGCAAGCTTGCTTGTTGTGTCTTGCTAAAGACTGTTGTGTTTTGAAGCTTGTTATGTCTTTTGGCAAGACACTTAATGAGATGCCTTCATATCTATGTGGCAGACAGGGTGAAACATCAAACTGAACTTATTTAACTGCCGGTAAAAGTGCAGTAGACCTGTCTAGCAAATCTGATTGATTACTGACAATGTGTTTGGTATCTTTTAGGAATATGCCAGACGAACTTCTTTCGTCCCTACTTTTGTCGCTGCTGAAGTTTATTGTCGGTAACTTCCGCAGTCATTAAGTTGTACTAGAGAGCTTTACAGCGGATATAACATAAATTAAATGATGGCACCATCCGCGCATCCTGTGTCTGCACTGGCTGGTTGTAACGATAAATTCAAATATTGATGAGTTTGCAAAAACTTGGAGTCCGATTTTCTGCTTTTAACATATTGAGTGCAGTAGTGAGATTAAGTGCAGATTTTGAAAATGTAGATTGTATAAAGTCATTGAATCCTACAATTTTGTGGTAGTTTGGCCGACAGCGTTTCCTATTTTGCCAACAGGTATTTTTGTTTGTTTACAGTGTACATAGGCATTGCGCCACGCACCTTTCAGTTTTTCATTTTCCCAGTTACTGCTGTAGAACGAAATAACTTGATTGGTGCTTGTTGATGCAGAAATGTAAATAAATCTTTCATAAGTTTGTTTAAAGAGGTCGTAGTACGTAGACGATTGCTGAATTACACTTCAATGAAGATAGTTCCGGTTCGGTTGGTTAGTTGGAATGCCATTTAATAAAGCTTAACAGTTGTGTCTATTTCTTAAAAAAAGAAATGATGTAAGGTTAGTCTTAATCATTAAACTTTAAAAGCGGTTTGGTTTAAAGTTTGAAGTTGAAATTGTTTATACTGTATAATTCATCTGCTCGTTAACAGAGGATAGGTGCAGATGTCGAATAAAATTTAGAATTTTGCGTTCTGATGAATGTTATACCAATTGCTTTTAGATATTGTTTTGACTAGGATTAGGGTAGTGAGCAAAGGTTCAGAATAGTGTTGGCAAAACAAAATTTACAGTTTGATATTTTGAAAATTAGATGGGCCTATTCTCAATCGCAAATTTCATCGAAGTTTTCTGCGTTTGAGTGCTATTTAATAAACTAGTTATTAAGGTACACAGCATTTTATGCATTATTACGATTTGATTTAGGTTATAATATTAAGGTGGTTGCACACAGTAATTGCACTTGAGCGGCTTGGAATTGACGTGGAAGTGTTGGAATTAGATGCAACACATTTAGGTCAGGGCAGACCTTTTTTGTCGCTATGGCGCAACCAGGAAAAATAGGCACAGCCAAGAAACTAGATGTCACCAATTGCATTACAAAACGGGATGCACCAAGTCATCACAAAGGCCTATCACAGTACCACTGAATACTTGTAATTGTTCTTGTAATTATTAAAACGGCGATCTCCTTTAATTTTAACTTGGAAATAACAAATAAAATTTGTGAAAAAGTAGATTGTTTGAGAGGTAAACCAGTTTTACAGGAACTATGATCCCGATTTACAACAACAGTGGTTACTGCTCTCACAAATGTTATTGCTGTGCTACCGGCAAAACCCATAAAAAATTGTTGTTAGAGAGCACACTGGATTTTAGCAAGAATCATCAATTATAAGCAAACGTTGGAAATAACTTAGTCTGGGTAAACCCATATGCTGATTTATTGTCTTGGGAGAATATTTAGAAATTTGACGTTGAAGATGATAAGCGTAGACTTTTTTCAAAATTTGTTGATAGTGTTTTAATGAAAAATATATTTTAATGAATAACAACAATACTCATTATGATGAAACAGCTACATTTGAAGAGTGGCAGAAACAAAATTATTCGAAGAAGCGATTCTGAAAAATTTTAGCCTACTTCAAATCAATAAAAAACAATCATTTTTTGTGATGTCAGTATACAGCTCAAATATTGATAGTTAAAAATCTTTTTGCATCGGAACCAGTACTTAGTACCTACTGAGTTAATAGACAAAAACGAAATGGTGCATTACACGAGATCTGTGGCCTTTAACCTTTAGAAAGACGATTTCATGATGATTCCACTCTATTGTTTCACATTGAAACAATTCTAAAGGAAACAAAAAGATGGACCGAGTTCAAACTCCCTCCAAACTTGTTACAGCCGTCGCAAAAACTTGGTTTTGTGCAGCCGAGGTTTACTTTCTACCCGAAAATTTGAGTGATCTAAAATTGTCGTCATTGCTTGTTGTGTGGTAATATCCCCAGAATGTGAAGAGACTTCAAACAAGATTCTATTCTATTGATACATTAAAAACACTTACAAGCAAAAATATTTCCGCGTTCTTTAACAATTTTAGAAAAAAGACAGATGTTTATTTCGAGCTCCTTAATGACAAAACGTTTCAAAACAAGTAATACATAATCAAAAGATAAGTTTAAATATTTAGGAAGCATGGTACAACCAATTACTAGTCAAGATGCTCCCTGACTTCGTACAGCATCCAGCAATCAATTACGTTAAGAAGTATCAAAAATCATAAACAGCAAACAATCACAAGTGTAATAGCACAAGTAGGTTGCTAACAACAAATCATGAAGACGTAGAATAGCAAATAATAGAGACGTTTTTATAAAAAACTTTTGGTTGTTGTTTAATAAGTGTAGTTCGTATGAATCATTAAATGAGCAAGACTGTAAACTATTCAACAAGTTGTCTGTTTCTGACCAAAACTCGATGTTTCTTGAACACATGCGTAGCCAGATTGATTCGGAAAGGAAAGGATTCAAAGATTGGCCTCAACATTGGCAAGATATCCTTTAAAAAAATCTGCAAGAACAACTGTCGAAGGACCTATTGCTCCTGGCCCTTATTCATTCTTACGCCATAAGCCTATCTATAAATAAGTTAATTTTTTCAATAGCGATTTTTTTTTTACCAAATATAAATAACCAAGAACATCAGGCTTTTTAGATGGCGTTGATTTCTAACGTTGAAATAATGTAAGTGTATCAATTTAGCAGTAACCGTAATCACAACTTGCAGATGTAGTGAAGATTTATACATAATCCAGAAACTACATATCCTTCTTTCTTTATTTGAATAACGCATTTTTATAAGTTGCCATTGGTACTGTATTGGCTCTTTGCTGGTTCTGTAGTGCTGAACGTTGGCTTTGTTTTGCTTTGGCTTACGCCACTGCTTTCAGTTTTTCGAAGTATTTTTTCCATCACAAATTTCTTGGTATGCAAACGAACTTTTGTAGAGCCAAAGTTGTAGAAAAGCGGATTTAAGCATTCGGAAAAGCGGAGAAATATATACTCGATCATTCCAAACCAATAATCCGCTCTGTGGTAGTAAGGAGTAGTCGAATGTGTTTGTAAGGACCAAAACTCGTAAACTGAAAAAAGTCAAAATTTTAGAACATCTGTAGGAGAAAAAATAGAGATTAAACTTTACTCATAGCTGTGACGAAAATCCCGGGGGACTACAAACGAAATCATCCCCCCTGATGATGTTGTGAAAAATTTTGAAAAATACAGTAAAATGTTTTGCTTTCATTTTGGATAGTAGACCCCGTCTTCTTCTCACGCTCACAACTTTTTGTCATATTGGACAAGTAACAATTATTACAAAATGTTGATGTGGAAAATTCAATGTGTAATAACAAGAAGGAAACAAGGGCTATACGCTATATAAAGTTGGCGGGGAAACTGAGCAAACTAGTATTGACCAACAGCTTGCGCCAGTAAACTAGTAATCGTTGATGAACGATGTGCAAAATTGAGCCCAGTCTAAGCTCAAATATTTGGCCCAGTACAAGTATCTCGGTGTTTTCATAACTTCCAGAATCGAACAAGCAGCAGGTAATACTTGAATGAGTGCGAGCCCAAATCGCACCCTAATAGTGTGCTCTTTCTGAAAATCAAAGCGTTTAGTCTCAATCTAAGTTCCATAGGTAGATGCCACGAAGGAGAGGGGTGAAAGGAGGCAATGATGCTCTCTCCCATCCAAGAAAATTTGTTTGGATCCTATTTTCTAAGACTATCTTGGACTAAAAATTTGTGCCTTTACGGTGCGATTTTACAAAGAACTACCATTTTCTTTCGTTGTCTCATTAAACTTGGGCTTTCGTGCATTAGCTGTTTCCTGAGTTGTTATGATCAAATAATGGATTAATTTAGTATATTTACGTAAAACAAATGGTTAAGTAGCAGTCAAATCCATTTTATACAATTTAGAATCAAAAATTTATCTGAAAAACTAAAAACGTGAATCAAAATTTAATATACTTGTTTTCAACTTTTTAAAACATCAGGAATTTCAAAAAGAGTATTGTCAACTTTAAACTGCTCATAATTCCTTCAAAGGTAGGCCAATATGTGCACAGACTATATAATCGGTTGTCGTAAGTATACCTACAATGACGCCATAGGGATTCAGATTTAAACTTCATTCATACTATTATGGATTTGAACTTTGTTCTGGATTTACGCTGCAATGCAAAGGCCATGTATTTACTTTTAATTATATCACTGTAAAGCCTATCATCTTTTAGAAAATTCACTGAGAGTTAGCGCAATTTTCCTTCTCCTGCTCTTTTACCTGCTCCGAAACCAATATTTAAATGTGGTTCTAGTTAAGTTTAAAAGTACTTTACCGTACTTTTACCTGCTCAGAAAGTCTTTGCTTCACAACGTGTGGATTGCGACCCGAAGTTGGGTCTCCTGAAAAGTCTTTTGATTTGCTTGTTTTTATAAGAAAAGAACAAAGTTATTGTAATTTACTGATATTGATATTGCTTTTCTGTTATTCATGTTATTCATTTATGTCAAAGAAATGTTTCTTAATATTAATAGCTCGCTTATGAGAAATATGAGGGTGAGAAGTATTACGACTTACAGTAAATACTGGACTGTTTCCGTTTGAAGAAAACGCTTCAATGACAATATTTTACAAAACAGTAATTTTATCAAACAGTTTGGTTCGCTCTGAAAAGATTGGTGAGCAATTTTTAAACCATCGAAAGTTGGTAAGCAATTTTGTCAAAAAGGTTTAAACCAGCGGTCGGGAACCTTGGTTTTGATGATACCAAATTTATTTTAAGAACAATTTGATCAGCACACAAGTGTTCAAGTATCAATGGTTATACCCAAATCAGGATCTAAATTCTGAAAGCACAATGAAAACCTTTTCTATTTTTATTCTTAGATCAAGATTTATAAATTGATAGTTTTGCGTAATTTTGTGACACAGCCGTTTTGTAATCATATCTAAGTATTAGTACAACTGTAGCTTTTATTGTAGATCAGTATTTTGATAGCGATTGCTTTCTACATTCATGAGACGCAGCTAATTTGATTAGTAAAATTTTGTGAAATGTACTTTTTCTATGTTGTTCTTTTGGATATTTCGTAAAATGGGATTTTGTGCCCTGTGCCTTTTACCTACAGGTTTTTGAATTTTACCTCATTTGGAGTAATTAACAGCAGTTCCCGATCCCTTAGTCAAACTATAAAACGTTTGAAAGATCGGCACGAACAATGACATTTATTTTTGTTTGTTTGTTTGTTTACCCCTGCTCTTCCTCTGGATGGAGGTACGGCATGAATTCATGCCGTCAATCTAATTGAAATTAGGCTAGGGGAAAGATGGCAGCCCATTTCGAACCAGTCTTGAGTGACTGGTAGCCCCACCACCAACAAGGCGGACTGCCACTGGTGGGTACCCAAGAGTCGTCTGACATGCTGAGTTAGCAACTTCACAATTGCAACCCAGTGAAGTACGGGTAGGCCACCTGTCTACCACATAAAGGTGGAGGTGTCCCGTTAAGTGCCTTGCCCAAGGACACAACAAACAAGCTTGCCGGCTTGTTCTCCACACTATCCCTTTTATATGCTGAGCGCCATGCAGAAAAGCTGTGAATACCATTTTTTGAAAGTCTTTTGGTATGACTCGACTTAGGGAATGAACCCCAGGTCTACCGACTACGAGGCGGACGCTCTAACCACTACACCATCGCGCCGGTAATGACATTAATTCGCCAGGATGGTTTGGAGTAAAACGCAAAGTGAAATTGCAGCAAAGCATCAAGATTTCTAAGACGCGACAGCTTTATCAATCAGACATTTTACGGCAATTATAAGATAAGAGAACTCGGAGCATCTGCTCCGCTCTGCTTTATTTACAAATACCGTTTCATGATGTCATTTAAACCGACTAAATTACTAGACTCGTGCCTGTCGGTCGCGTTGTCTGTTGTTGTTCTTTTGAGTAAAGCAGTTTGTTTACAATGATTTTTTCTACGGATTCCAATAAACAATTAAACTGTATGTGAAGTATTACTCAGCGATCATGCGTACTGTTGAAAAGTTAAAACTTTGAGTCTTTCCATATAATTCTCCCATGTTTCAAGTCACCAGCGATGTCCTGTCAGTCTGAACGCTAGATATCCTATGCAAAATACCTGTAAATGGAATGTATCCGATGAAAAATGAGACAATTATCAGTAGAAGTTGAAGAACTGCTCTCTTTTCTTTTTTTCCTGCTCTCCCATTTGAATTAATTACCATTTCGGAACGATAATAAATGATTCTGACATTCATCAAGCAAGTTATCACCACTCCAATCATGGGGATAAAAAGAAAGATAGTGATCCCACATGTTGAAAAGGTTGGGTAAAATGATATTCTGAAATAAAATAGATTAATGAGCTACAATACAAGCGCGGTAATTGGCATAACAATGCTATCCTATTTCGTATAAAACGGCAATGCTGGATTACTTTCATATTTACAGTACATGTAAGGGGATTAAGCAGCCAGGCGCACGGTATTTAACAAAACGAACAAAACAGTTATGTTTACTTCAGTCGTTACGCTGTCCATTTAAATAGTTGCGAATGAATTAAAACGATCACCTTCTCATAAGACAATAAACGGGAATTTTTCTCGAAGTCCTGAGAAATTGCTAAACAGGGACAAAAGAGTTATAGTCTCCGAAAACGTTTAAAAGCTCGAAATACTGGTAGTGTCAGTAGATCAACAACTGCGGAAACTTCTATTGATGCAAAAAAAATATCAACAACAACTTATCCACCAAATCTTATCACTGGTGATGCCGCAGCTAAAGATCATGCGTCATTTGATAATGCTGGACTGTTTTCACCGACAAATTCATGTCCCGGATGCGTGGTTAATGATCTTCATTTGTTTTGCGCTCAACAAAATCTCACCAACTTTAATTTGGTTAATTGATTTACATAGTGCATCTGCTCGTCAGAACTTTCCGGTTAAGCAGTGTAGTATAGGATCATATGTGCTCGGTCAGACAGGCTTCAGATTTAACAAGATTGTCGGAACAACCCATGTTTGTCACAGGTACTGTATCCAAACTGGAAAAACGCCTTAAAGCACTTTTCTTAAGAGCACAACAACGAAAAACTCACATTTTATTACACAAAGCAATTGTTGCAAAAAGCTTTTTCATCTAAATATTGCAACTTGCAAAACACAAGCAATTGATTCACTGATGTACTTACTGTTCAGACAGAATAGTGCAAGCGGGCCATCGTGAGTTTGGTCCCGCTGATGATCTGTCGGGCGTTCTTGGTCCAAAAATAAAAAGTGAAGGAATCAAACCACAGCAGAAACAAACAAACCAAATCAAAGCGATCCAAACCTGAAACAGAGACAATCATTGATTTTGATTTTGTTGTCCAGCAGCCTTAATGTAGAACTTGGCGGTTCTAAGCAATAGCGCATTTTACGGGGAACGAGGGTCAAAAGATAAAGTTTCATAAATGCCTTAACATTTGGTGTTTTGTAAAGAAAACTAGCGCAAAAATATCGTTTATAACTTATTTAATAGGAAAGCGGAGAACGTCATTCTATCACACAAAAACTTGAACATGGCTGCTTTTATTTTTTACTTTTTGCAGTATAATATATGCTTCATTCCAAATAAACCAAGCTTAATAACTCAACTTACCCTTGCAGCTCGTAATGAGATTCTTTTGAAGATCTGATGTTTCCGGATGGATATTAAACGGAGCAACGAAAAGGAGAAAATGTGACAAGCAGTCACAAAAGAAGTGAGGAAATCAACCGACCAATACAACTACACAAATAGAAATGAATATACATTACTGCCAGGAGTGGAAACAAATTTAAAAAGCAAAATTTACAAGTAGATGATGGGTGTCTCGACGAATGATAATTGCCCCCAGCCGATGTTGCTTAAATCCGGATTGGGGAAACTGGCCACAATTAAGATTCGCCTGTAAGAACAGTTGGCAAAGCATGAAATTTGCAAAGTTTTAGTGTTGATTTTTGCCAGGACTGAAAATCGATCTCAATTTTTAAGATCAAACTGTCATTTTACTGACCGTGCACAAAAAACTCGGAAGTCGCCAATCATTGAATCCCCAAGTCCTCCGGTACAGGAACAACCAACTGATCAGCGCCGATATGAGATCGGACACACAGAGAGAAAGGATGAAGTTGAGGAAGATGCTCTGGCTGAAACGGAAACAAAGTAAATATATGCAATTTAAGTTGGTGAAGGCTTTACCTTGAGTTAGGATATGCAACAAAAATTTTGATGGATAATGAATGTCTGAGGCTATTGCCAACGAGTCTTAACTATGCTTCTATTAAAAAATTCGGGCTTATCCGAAAATATTTTGAAGATATGTAACTTAATGAAACAATCTTAGTTTATTACGGTAGACTTAGCAATGTTGCCAAGAAACAAATTGAAAAGTGAAATCAAAACTTCACGACTACGAGTGATTGCACTTTATGCAAATATAGCCTAGATCAGTGGTCACCAATTGTTTGGAAACCGCAAGCTACTTCCTGAGTACTGAATAAGGCGAATCGCTACCAGTTTAATACAGTCAATATGCTCAGCTTATCTTTAACTATAAGTTATTACTAACAATTTATGACATTTAGCTCTGTGAATAAACTAATCATGTTAATGATTTCTCGTAATAAATACCAAAAATGATTTAACACAGTGTTTTTAACCTTTGGTGCAGTCATTTGGGACCCACAGAAATCAGTTAAGCGCTCTTTTAACGTTATGCGTACATTGTATTCTTAAACATCAGCGTTAATGCAACGCTTCTGTGAGATTCGAACCCGCGTCTTTCGAACTGGCCTCCTCGCGCGCTGAGTTTTGCTGTCTTGCACCACGTGCTGCCAGCCATGCCTTAAAGCACCGCATTTAGTTTGTAACCTTTGGAAGACCTTTTCATGCCTAATCACTGCTTGTGTGATCAGCTTTACATGTGGATATCAGTTTTAGTCCATAGTTGAGCGGCTAGCAGCACGTGAAAACGAATCTTGTTCAAAAGTAAGCGGCACGAACCTCGTTCAAAGCCTTGTACTTTGTGTTAGTTTCTTTTATAAAAGTCAACGTTAATGCTATTGGGGGGACCTCTTGGCCCTTGGCAAGCCCTGCTGATGAGTCTAAAAGAACCAAACGCATCCAGGGATGGCTTTGTAAATTTGATAATACCTCTCAATAGCATTGCTTCCTTCAGAAGCCTCGCGCCTTCAGCACTCGCTTTGTTGTTTTGTTTCTCGCTTATAAGACGCTTTCTATCGATCGTAACCACTTTCAGCTAGCAATATGTAACTTGTGCCGTGGCCGGTTTCTTTAATTTCTAATCCAAATCGAAAGTGAAGACGTTTTTTTCCTGTTTGGAGATCTACTCTCGACACATCGTTTAAAGATATTCTGAGCCTCAAATGATTTTATTCTTGATCGATTTTTTCCAAATCTAAATTTTTGCACTTACAAGCCAAATTAATCCTGAAAGCTTTTTTGAAGTCTATGTTTTGCTGACTTTGGAAACCTCTAAACTATTAATACTTTCAGCATAAGCCTGCGGGAGAATCATGTGGTATTTAGCGACGACCTGCCCGCTGACCATCGGGACCGTGTTGGTGATCCCTGGCCTAGATAGAAACACATTACGTCATAATGTAGACTTTGGGATGAAAATCTTCCTTATTTGGCCTTACTTTCTGCATATAGATAGTACATACAAACACAACTGCCATGTACTTTCTGTATGCAGAAAAGAAGACCAAATATGGAATAGTTTCGTTCCAAAGTTAACAATATGACGTAAATCAAATCTGCAATTTACTTACTGTAGTTTTGGGTAGCTCGTTATGACTGCAATTGTAAGAACATTCCCAACAAGCCCTACTGCTAAAAAGGTAATGAGAATAACAGCAGAGACCATCATTTCTGATTGAGTAAACGGGAGCTCGAATGACCTAAACACAACAGTGTACAGTTGTATAAGGAATTATTGATCTTGGGTAGAAGAAAAAGTGATACATTTGTGTGAGTCACGTAACTGCCAATGTTGAAAAGTAGAAAAAAGTTGTGAATTTGTCTCTTTTGAAATCAATTAAGAAAATTCTAATCAAATTATGAAAAAAGTAACAATTTTTGTCCAGCTTGAACAAACCCTATCCAGGGCTGTTTGTAGTAATTTCCAATAAAAATTATTTCGAATCAGCAGCAAAGCATTCACGTAAAACAGGCTCACAGATGTACGAAGCACAAAATTGTCAACATCATCAAGATATTTACACTCTTGGGAGAGGTTGATACACCTTTATACTTTTTCAAATATGGTCTACTACCACAAATACTTGCTCTCGGATTCATACTCACGTCGAGTTCAATTGATCAGTGGTATTTGAAAGGTTCATGTTGTTCAATCTTTTTATTAAACTTGTTTCTTCGATGTTATCAGAATTATTAAATTAGCTTTTAAAGGCACTTTAAAAAAATGAATATAACTGTTAGTCAAATTTTTATTCCATTCTCTTATCACGGAAAAACAGTGCAAATGATTTGCCTTTACACGGAATATTTTGTACTCAGACCTGTTTCGGAGTTTCAAGTTACTACCAGCAGTGCAATCAAACAGAAGAAAAGGCCTTAAACTGCAATCCTCCACAGCAGATTATTGCAGCTGACATGCACCGATGATCTTGTTACCACTGATTGGCGCCCATTTTCTTATCTTGCAGAACTAGTTTCTATGAGCTTGTGCTTCTTTACAGACTATTTTGTACAAAAATCGGGCGGCGAATCTTTTTCTACATCAACACTAATCTTGCTGTTGTAAAAACGAACAAAAATAATAATAAGTTTCTGTTGTTGTTGCTCTATAAAAGTTGTTCTGCACTACGTTTAATTTTTTTTTCAGAGTAGAAATATTGCAAAAAAATAAAATCGTGATGTGAACCAATAGCGTGACGTAAAATTTTACTATTTCGGAAAATTTACTCTTTGTGGAGTGAATCGAAATACATGTACACTATATCAATGGAAAGCGCTTTCATGGACACAACAACGATCAAAAGCGAATGTAGTTATCACTAAATATGTTACATTACGTTGTTTGGGAGTTAAATTGGTGAAGCACAACGGCACAGGACTCACGATACTCCTCAAAGATTTCTTGAACACGGTCTCACCCCATTTATATATCAGGTGTACCAGAAAAACTAAACCGCTTTTTGTTTACGATTTTCTCGGCCATAATTAAACCGAATTTAATAAAATTGTACACACAGTATCCTCAGGATATTATCAACACTTTCACATAGTATCTGAAAGATCAGTTGCAAATTATGTAAGTGCTGTCAAATTCAAAACAATGTCTCAAAAATGCAATATCAGAGTAAAATTATGCGAGAAATCCCTGAATAAGCGCTTTGTGACGTCATAATTGAAACAGTTACATGTTTCAGCAAGATGGGGCTCCTTCCCAAACAATTAGTGTAACCCAGGCTCATATAGAGGAGGCTACACCAGAATTTATTGAGAAGGATTAATGACTATCGCAAAGTCCTGACTGCAACCCGATGGATTATGTTTTGTGGGGCTCTTTGAAGGAGAAAGCTTATCGAGGAGAGCAAGACAAATTGACCGAGCAGGCATTAATGAACAGGATGATAATGTCATGGGAGGAGATGTTGATAGAAGAAATACGCAACCGCATTTCTGCATGGAAGAAACGGCTTCGTTTAGTCGTGGAGGAGGATAGAGGTCACATTGAGCATAGACTGAAATAATTGACTTTTGCTTTGATATCGCATTTTTTGCGACGTTGTTTTGAATTTGACAATACTCACATAATTTGCAACTGATCTTTCAGATACTACGTGAAAGTGTTGATAATATCCTAAGGTTACTGTGTACAATTTCAATAAATTTGGTTTAATTATGGTCGAGAAAATCGTAAACAAAAAGCGGTTTAGTTTTTCTGATGCACTTAATATTTTTAAAAAACAGAGCAAAGATGGTGAATGGGGATACAACTTTCTCACATTTTTTCTTCAAACTTTAGATTTTTTTGATATTTTCTTTAAGGTTTTAGTAAATTCATTTGTACGTTCTAGTCAATGTCTTTTCAGAAAACTGAGAAAGCAAAATTGTTCTCTGATTAAAAATCGTTGGCTTACTGTGCCAAAATCACCAACAATCAACAGAGATGCAAAGATATCTTGATATGTAGATAAGATATATTGCCTCCATTAATTTCACTGTAGAACATGCGTTCTTACACGCTTCTCTCGCTTGATTGGCGTGTTGCGTTTCTGACATGTTAAAAAGATTGCGTGTTAGAAAAAAGCAAAATTGCATAAAATGCATAGCTTTGGCTGTTAATGTTTGTCGCCGAATACGATTAAGTCACCCGCCCTGTACCCTAGTGACCGGCAGATGACGATTCGACGACTAGAAGATTAGCTTGGTAGAGTGCAACGACTACCTTCTATGCCCTATCCTTCGGCGTAAGGACTTGCGCTTATGAAGCTAAGTTGCAGCCCACTCTTTAACACCACAACTTATATTAATACATAAGCGGTTGCACTCCGACAATCACCGACACCACACTGTAGCAGCCGATAGTCCCCCTTCCTTCTAATAGTACTTGGCCCTTGCCTTCTAATTCTTCACCCTTCTTCCTTCTTTTCTTTCTTCTCTGTTCTGTCGTCTGTTTGCTTTCGTCTCTTTCTCTCCGTTTACAAAATGCCCCACCCGTATATATATATATACTTTCCATTCGCACGTAACCGAAACAACGTTCCCAAATATTTTAACCAATCAAAAAAAAATCTAGAAACTAAAATTAACAAGGAAAGGTTTGAAAACGGGAGAATACCGAAAACTGCTACCCAAAGAACAACCAATAAAAACGCATATAAAATCAATTAAAAAAGCTTGTCTACGGGGGGAGTACAGGAAATAACTACCAATAAAATTGCTTTGAGAATAAAATACGCAAGCGACGGTTTGTATACGGGGAAATACGAGAAATAATGACCAAAACAGGAAAACTACGTCGACACGGGATAATCAAATGAATATTCCTGAGATTATTATTGTTACAATGTTTATTGTGCTGCAAATGAAGGGTTTTGTTTTTGTTGGATAGGACAGGCCTTCCTGAGGAATCCAAAAGGACGAAACGCGTCCAGGGATGGCCTTGCCAAATTTTGGGTTTTGAAATTTTATTTGCAATATATTATACAATCAATTACATAAAATTCGCATTTTATAATGGTGTAAACTTTGTAATATTATATTCCTCACTCAATAAAAAAATTTAAAGATGCAAAAAAATACAATATACGATTATAAGATGACTGGGGTATGACGTTTCTCAACCTGATCTTTTTTTCGAAGATCATCTTTAAAAAGCAACTGTCGGCCACTTCCATCTCGCAGAGTTTTTTCTCGATAAAATTGTTGTTTTGCTTGTTCTTTGTTCAAACGTTTTCATTTTCTTTGGAAATCAACGTTGTAAAATCGAATTTTGAGCTCTTTATCATTAAAGAGATTACATCAACAAATCCCCATCTTCCTTGCAATGATCCCGGTCCCGAATCGTAGGCTCGGGTCAGGGAGCTTGGAGCCCTTGTTGACACCTTGGAGCCCCTGCTGACACTACTCATTAACCCTCTGTCAACCAGCAAAATAAAGTGCATTTTGTACCACTGGGTTCAAATTGACCCCCGTCATGATTTTTCTTTTAGAGTTGTTTTTGTTGTATTTTTTTCAACTTTTGCTTACTCAGCACGTAATAAATAAAGAAATCGATCATCCTAGTAATAATTAAACTTTTAAAATCAATAAAAAATGATAACTACAGTTGTAGAAGTTGCTGCTGCACCAAGCGAACACAAGTTTTGTATTTTATTGATTTGAATGATAATATTGTTGAATCCATATCCAATAATTAATGTTTTCATTGTACACACAAAAAACAGCAATGAACTACGAAACTAACAGTACCTTAAAGATAATAGTCCTGCAGCGTATCATACTGACTACACTTATGCACCTCACATAAATATCTTCTTACACAAATCACCAAACCACTTACAAACAAACAGGAATAACAGCATAAACCTCAAAAACACTTGCTAATAAACACAAATCTTAAACACCCTTGCAAATAAACGCAAACGAAAATAACAACAATATTTACAGTAACATTAAACTAATCACAGTTGATGCAGACAATATCCGAGTGTTCAGGACATATATGTTTGCCACATCTAGAACAAAATAGATCGACATTTTTGGTCCTTCTTTCCGTCACACATAGTAAATCGGGCTCTCTTATTAAATGAAGCACCATTTACAGCAAGAGTAACATTCCCATTTCTTTAGTACGTTAAAATACAAATTATAGGAGCTGGTATCAAATTTGTGTCAAGGACCGATGGGTCAAGGATCGATGTGTCAAGGACCGATGGCGGAGTGGTATAAACCGCATGAAGCAATTCATGTGGTTGTCGGTTCAATGCCTGAGTCCACCTGACGAGTTCTAACAGGAACGAAACCGGTCGTGGAAGTGATATTTTATTCAACTGATTGCAGTTAGCCTATGTGCCTTTATATCAGTTAATTAAATTGATATTCCTATTTCTGTTTGCAGAAATTGGTGCAACAGAATATGATTCTTCTGCAACTCCACATAGTTCTTCTCCAAGACTGATCAAAAACTTTCTTCTTTGCCTCATGTAGATGTTGCCATTTTCATAATCTATTCCTTGCCAAATGATAAACGCATTGATTGCACTGACATTAATCTTATTGTACAATAAAACTAATTAATGGCCATCTTTGAGTCATTCGTTGGGTGGAATATAATCTCACCATTCTGTCTAAAGTGTCAATACCACATTTTGTTTTCTTGTAAAACAGAATACTGCTTGGTTTCTGATCCGAAGGGCTTTCACTTTTTGGCTGACTATGCTTCATTGAAAGTATATTGACTGCACGGATTTGTTTAGGGCACAGTGATGCAATTATTGCGTCTTGTTGAAAACCGGAGACTGTGCTCTTCACATTCCGTCATTTGACCACTGTAAATTCTGTCGAGGATCACGGCTTGTTTTTCCTTATTGATTCTATCGATCAGTGTGAGCTTCTTTTGAAGAAGTTTTCGCGCAAGCGACAGAACTGTGAAGAAATTATCACAAGCGATATTTTGGCCAGAATTTTCAATTACTTCTGCCAAATCAAGAACAACTTTTGTGACTTGATTAATTTCTTGGCTCGATCCACCATCTTTATCATGGCACACTTGTATTTTCCATGCGTAAGAGCAAGTGGAGTCGCAAATTGTCCAGATTTTTATTCCATATTTACCTGGCCTCGAAGGAACGTATTGCTTGAAATGGCACCGTCCTCTAAAGCAGGGCTTCCCAAATTGGGGGTCGCCACCCCTTGTGGGGTTGCGTAATGATGTTCAGGGGTCGCAGAAAGTATATAAATTTTACACAAAGTACTGCATATACTATAGTTACTGTAGTAACTGCAGATACTATACTGCACATACTATAGTAACTATAGTATATGCAGTACTTTGTGTAAAATTGGTATCCTCTCTCCAATCTTTGATGGTCGTTAAAAACTATTGCAATTGTGCAAAACATCATTCTTAACTTAGCTGTAGATTCTACGTAAATAGGCATAGCTATAGTATCAAATAGTGGTACTTTGTTAATTGACAGCGGATGGACTTTTCCGAATTCCTATCACGTGGAATAACTGGATGCATAACTTTTTTGTTTCGTCACTTCGGTATCATGTTGCACAGCTGGATGCATCACTTTTTGTTTCGTCACTTCAGTTTATGACCATAGCGCTGTGCAGACGGGAGGATAGTAGCTAAATATCAAAAAACTGATCTAATTAATGGATAGCTGGTTGAAAAAATCGAACGATAACGGTAATAAGCCTACAGCAGATGATGTTGAAGCAACAGTAGAAATAGGTGCAACACTGACTGGCAGATCGATGGAAGTTCAATGAGAAAAACGAGGCTAGTCATATCAAAAACCTATGACGGTAGTTTTTTGCAGTATGGCTTCGCTTTCGTATCGGAAAACAATGAACACCGTCCTCTTTGTTTGATTTGAAAAAAAGCGTTGGCAAGTGAAAGTCTTAAGCCGGGCAAGTTGAAACGACATCCTCACACCAAGCATGATTCTCATCGAAACAGAGGCCTGTGGAGTTTTTTCATTGCTTTCTGTGAACATCGGAAAGACAAAGACAATCATTTGAAAGTGAATGTGTAAAATGAAGGGAAGTATACACAAGCATCGTTTGAGGCTTCTTTGTTGATTGCAAAGGGTAAGAAACTTTAAAACATTGGCGAAATTTTCTTCTATCAGCTGCAATTGAAATGAGCGCAATTGTTCGCGGCAAAAGAGAGGCCAATGAAATGCGAAAAATTTCTTTGTCAAACAATACTGTGTCCAAACGAATTTCCAAAATAGGCAAAGATCAACGCGAGCAACTCATTCTACGAATTAAAGAAAGCCGTAAATTTACCATTCAGCTTGATGAGTTGAGGGACAAAGTACCGAGCACCTCTCTTAAATTCAAGAAAGAGCTTGCTGATCTATCTTTTGAATCTACGTTGCGGCTTGAATTTTCTGAAAAAAGCTTCACAATTTTTGGCTTAGCGTTAGAGCGGAATGTCCATCATTATCTGACTCAGCAGTAACCGCACTCCTGCTGTTTGTCTCGACGCATCAATGCAAGTCAGCGTTTTCAACGTAGAGGGCAATCAAAACAAAAAAACGTTTCAGCCTAAGCAACATTGAAACTGCCTTGAGACCAGTATGAACAAATATTGAGCCAGGGCTGGACTTGCTTTGTGGCAGAAGGCAGTCGCACTCATTACATTAAATGTCTTTGCTTTTTGTTTGGTTTCCAATAATCAACCTAAGTGCAAATGTGAAGGCTTTGAGTACCGATAGCTTTTTTCATTTTTCGCCTTTCAATAATTACCACAAATGCATATTTTGCACTGTTATTAATATTTTGCACTGCATCATTTTAACCGTGAAGGGTCGCGGAAAATTTTAGGAGATTAAAAGGGGTCGCGAGCAAAAAAGTTTGGGAAGGCCTACTCCAAAGCTTACCAACTGTTTGTCCACTGTCATGCTTGGTCTGCAAGTGTAGTAGGAATCACGCAAGTAAGAGTCCCGAGTTTCAAACACTTTTCTAATTGGTTGCAGCTTGTCAGGGGATCGATGATGTCGTCTTGACTGTGATTTGTCGAATCGAAAATCGCGTAAAATTTGTTGATGCCTTTCTCTACTCATAGCGCGATCGGAAATGGGCTGGCCGTCAAGTGTGCTCCATAGCTGTGCAACGCTTTTGTTATTGAACTTATATACGTCAATAATAGTAACAACATCAAGAAAAACTTTGAATTCTCCGTCATCCCTTGGTTTCCATGAGCTACCATATACTATGGATCCTTCGTGATTAGTTCGCTGACATTTGGTTTTTTGTAGAGAAAACCGCAAAAATAAAGTGAAAGTATCACTTATTTCTGAGCACTGAGATTTTGCAAACCTTGTCGGTTCTGGACTTTGTCGAATGACCTTACGCGCAGCTACTCTACCAGCATTTAATTATTGGCAAAAGCTGTTGTTTGCCACGTTTCGGTTTACGAAACGAAGTAGTTTGCAGAAGCAGAGAAACGTGATTGAACATCCATTTTTTCTTCAGAGGATGAATTACATAAAGATATTTCATCTCTGTCTTCCTTGCCATCATCAGTAGAAATTCATTCTCAGTCGCTTATTTCTTCCTCTTCGCTGTCGTCACTTGCCAAAAAATCCAAAACTCCATCTTCAAAGAGATATCTTGACATGTTGCTTCTTAGTGTTTAACTCTTTTGTGTTTGTTTTTGGATTTATTTACGTTTTTGCTTTTAATAATTTTAACCAAAAAATTAATCTTTATTTGTGATAGATAAGCAGTGCTAAAATAAAATTTTTTAAAATTTATTTGCATGTTTTATTGGGTCACTTATTTGTAAAAATGCTTGAGATCAATATGACCCCACTGGTATATATGCTGCTTTTTTTTATTAGCTCATGATAAAAATATCCAACACAGAAAATTTCTTAGGTCAGTAAACCTCCTTAATATAAAATAAAAGTCACAAAGTTTCACAGCGCTGCTGCTAACGGTTTAGCAACAGAAGCTTTTCAAAAATGTAATTGAAGTCATTTTGACCCCATGGTAGACAGAGGGTTAATACTGCTTCGTAGGTTTTTGAATTAAAATGTGTGATCAATAGTGACAAGGGAATCCTTTGAGCATTTTTGTGTGTACTCTGGAGACAATTTATTTATTTTGCCAAAGGAAAACATGATTTTATAAATAAGACGTATGCTAGTCCTACTATTTTGAGTGTACCTGAAAAATAAAATAATCTTTACTCCTCCTATTCAGAGGGCCACTAAAAAAGTGTTTGTGACTCTGTTCAAAATTTTTTACCTAAATATCATGCCGTAAGTACGGTTGCACCCTCCCACTTCCCCCGGATCCGCTAATCAAAGTCCCTAGATTATCTTCAGAGCGCCGCAAAACTTAGGGCTGCATTGCGCCATCAAATATAACTAAGCATTACTAAAGAGCTCCATTAAGTTTTGTTTCAGTGAAAGGAGACTGCCACTACATCCATTCAGGGTGATTTGAGCTCTATTGCTATGCCGCAACATATGACTTCCATCTTTATAGCTTTGCCCTAATTCATTGCTTGTTACCATTTCATAAAAGCTACAAACCATTTACCATTTAGAAATTAATTCACGACGCAATGCAAAACATTCTGTTCACGACAGAGTAGCGATTTGCGAGTACCATCAGAAGTGGCCGCAAAAAGAAAGTTTGCGGACTTACGTTGTACAGCATTACAGGCTTCGTACAATTGTGATGCATTCTCCGAAAAGAAAGATCCTTGCAGAGCGGAGCAACTATTTTACAGATTTGTCAGGTCTCCACACGCTTTCAGGGGACCTGAGTGAGGAAAACTTGATGGGACTGAAAAATATCGGTGCGATATGTGTGTTGCCAGCAATGGTGTGCGCATAAATTTGTCATAGGGGCGTTGGTTTCTCTTATTGAGAATGCCGAACGCATGAATATTTCAGGGGATCCAGGAGGCATGCTCCCCGTCACAATTTGAGAGACTTACACTACCAAATAAGCTTTTTCTTGTTTTCTAGAAGAAGTTTTCGGCAAATGCTTGCATGAATTTTATATCAATTAAAAAATTGTTTTTGTTTAGTTAAAAGTTGTGCACCATCAATATTCATGGTAGGGAAGCTGACCCCCCAACCTCCGTGCGTACGCCACTGGTTACTGTTCTATTTGGCTGATTGAGATGATATAAAGCAGGGACCTAATAAGAAAAATTAATTTTTTGTGTTGCTTTGAAGAATTTGAAATTATTACATGCTTTTGAAGCCATGCGAAATGTCTTGCAAACTGAAGCTTATATATAAGGTTTAATGATATACTAATACCAAAAATTAATTATATAATCAATGATATATACGATATTTACTAATTATATGACGGGCGCGATGGTGTAGTCGTTAGAGCGTCCGTTTTGTAGTCGGTAGACTTGGGATTCATTTTCTAAGTCGAGTCATATCAAAAGACTTTTAAAAAATGGTATTCACAGCTTCCCTGCATGGCGCTCAGTAAAAAAAAGGGATGGTGTGGAGAACAAGCCAGCAAGCTTGCTTGTTGTGTCCTTTGGCAAGGCACTTAACGGAACGCCTCCGCCTTTATGTGGCAGACAAGTAGCCTACCCGTACTTCACCGGGTAACAATTGTGAAGTTGCTAACTCAGCATGTCGTGGAAAGCGACTCTTGGGTACCAACCAATGGCAGTTTGCCTTGTTGGTGGTGGGGCTACCAGTCACTCATGACTGGTGCGAAATGGGCTGCCAACTTTCCTCTAGCCTAATTTCAATTAGCATAAACCTGAATTGCCGTTCGTGCCGTACCTCCATCCAGCGGAAGAGGAGGGGTAATCACAACAACAACAACAACAACATAATTATTAATAGTTTTTGTTGAGCAGATTTTTGGTCCACTGACTCATAAATCATGCAATTCCACAGAATGCCAAAACTACAAATTTCCAAATATGATGATGCCTCACCAGCATTCTCAACTTTTCTCAGTCTACACCGCCATCTCACATGCCAGTCATTCACAGGTCTACCACACAAAATGAAATCTACATTAGCATATTGTAGGCGAGTCCATCCACAGTGTTTCCCGCATAAAATCCAAATATGCCCTTCTGGACAATTTTAGATCATGACATCGATCCATTACTACATTGCTGCATAGACGTCATATAAGGGCAACGGTTTCGATTTATATCACATAGGCACTTCACATGTTGCGGTTGAAATCGACATGAGGTTGACATGAAATTGACATGAGGTTGTTGTTGTAACTGATATTGAGACATGTGAAGTGCGTATGGTATATAGGTCGAAACCGTTGACAGTATATGAGGTCTAGGCAGTAATACAGCAATCGATCGATGGCATGATCTAAAATTGCCCAGAAGGGCATATTTGGATTTTATGCGGGAAACACTGTGGATGGACTAGTCTACAACATGCTAGTGTAAATTTCATTTTGTGTGGTAGATTTGTAAATGGCTGGCATGTGAGATGCTGGAGTAGATTGAAGGAAATTGAGAATGCTGACGAGGCATCACCATTTTTGGAAATTTGACTCAAAAATTTTATTTAAAACGTTGATCTCATTGTATTCTTTATGACGTATGCCCATTTGTTTAATGTTGAAAAAAACATTTTTATCAAGTTTCACTTCCTTAATTGATATTTGCTAAATCATAAAATAATGCAGTGATAGCACTACATTGTTTAACAGTCATGCATGTCATTGCTTAATGTGTAGGCTTTGTATGCGAATGGTCACTTACAGCACTCTGTAAGGAACACAACAAAGTGAATCGTTTTTTCTTTTGTTGTGATTATTAATAATCTTATTTAGACATGAGTTGCTAGTTGCTAGCCAGCAATTTTCTTATTTACGCGCTGCCCACTGTTTTTCATACTTGCCAAAAGTGCATTATTTGCTAAACTGTTTCGACCACTAGTAGCCTTGACCTTTTTCATGTGGTCAGCGGCATATGGATAAGTAGTGTGATCTAGCAATTACCGTATTATTTCACATACTAGCCAGCTTTATGGAGCCTGGACAGCAGGACACCCGTCAAAGACATCTATGATAAGAATATATTTCATCTGGCTGCGCCGTCTTCACCCAAAGGGTAGTTATGAGATCAGTAATGAAAAGTCGATGATTTTTCGACATAGCAATTTTTCGTGTGAAAACCAAGTGCACTTCAAATCGGGATTGGGTTAAAACATTTTGAGGGATAAACATAGCTCCTATTATGCTTATCCAGTTTTCTCTACTGTCTCTTTTAGTGAGCTCGAGAGCACAATTCAAATAAATGTGTGAGGGCGGGAGCGAGTGCTCAGATAATGGTCATTTTCACTAATACAAGAATTAGCTCTCAAGTGGTGGACCAGTGCAATAGTGCTATACTATGTAGAACAATTACTGTATTATAGTTGATACGTAGGTGGACTACAGGTTAGACCAGCTTGAACAATGAGATCGCACGCTCGACCTGTCTCAACCTCTCAGGAGAAACATATTGATTACCTGTAGAAAATTGGAATAAGATGTAGAGTTTTGATGTGAGCTGCATCAGCTTTGTGAAAAAATATTCATTTCATTTGCACAAAAATTTGGTCGATGTTTTATCCACTTAAGCCAAAACCTATAAAAATAACCGATCTGTAAGTGCTGGAGTCCGAATTGCACTTCATGATCTTACAAAATGGTGAGATCTTGACCTCAGTGATTGGGGGAGGTCTTTTTCACTCTCTCTTACTGCACCTATGACGGGACAAAAACTATGAGCTCAGTCATGGATTTGAGATCCCAAAAGCAATTGCGGAAATCGTGAGTAGGCCTATTATTATTAATTAGCTTATTTCTGTGTACGTATCAATCACTTTTGCACCCATACCAATTTTGAATTTGTGCTCTTCCTTCGTAGGCTACATGGTGCATGGAAAAAATAAAAATTTTTTCGCATACATTGCTGACCGCAATTAAGAGAAAAAGTAAATTTTGCATAAAATACCTAGCTTTGGCAGCTTTTGTTTTTTGGCTGACGAGACAGGCCCTGCTGAAGAGTCCAAAAGGACAAAACGCGTCCAGGAATGGTCTCGTCAAATTTTTAATTTTGGATTTCGGGATTGTGTTTGCAACTTTAGGATCGTCTTGTAAAATTTTATGATTGATAGTGGTGTGAACTTTTTCTTATAATTACTCCTCACATGATAAACCGTTAAAAATAAAATCTGAAAAACGATACTTTTTATCCACTTTTGATTTAAGAGGAGGGAGGGAGAGATTAAAGGCACTTTGGTCCCCATCTCCAATTTTTAATTGATATCCTCTTGTCCCTAAATAACGGAATAAACTAATATTTATTTAAAAATTTAGCTATTTGTGAAAAGACCAGAATTGATTTAAAAGCTGGGAGGTAGGAATTATATAGGAGCGTAGTTTGACCTACATCCAATGAAATTCTAAGTTTGATGAATATTCAAGTAAAACAATGGACTTGCCAATCAGTAATATTGCTCTCAGAGGGAATACTGATTGCTTAAAAATAGCTTAATGGGTGTGTTGGGATCGGATGCAGACATTTGGGTCAGGGCAGACCTTTTTTGTCACCATGGCGCAACCAGAGAAAATAGGCACAACCAAGAAACTTGATGTCACTAATTGATTTACAAAACGGGATGCATCTAGTCACGACAAACGCCTAGCACAGTACCGCTAGATATTTGTAGTTGTTTCTGTAATTATCAAAACGGTCATCATGCAGTATGGCGCCCACCTCTAATTTCAACTTGGAAATAACAAATAAAATTTGTAAAAAATTAGAGTAAGTTAAACCAGTTTTGATTAAAGAAGAGAATATTTATCATCGAGAGTACAGGAGCGATGAACCCGATTTACAACAACTGTGGTTACTGCTCTTACAAATGTTATTGCTGTGCTACCGGCAAAACCCATAATTTTTCACCCTGCCTGAAGGATGCAAGCTGCCGAGTAAAATATAAAAAATTTAGTTATAAAAAGTAATACTATATGTTTTTACTTGCGAGAAGGCCGAGGAGGGGTTCCGGTAATAGATTTAAGAAAACGTGTAAGAGAGAAATGTATTTAATGAAGATTGGAAACCATTGTTATATGCCAACGGTGGGCGACGTGCGGCTCGCCGACCTTTCGTTTGCGGCTCTTTTTTTGAACAATAATATCGTAATTTAACAGTGTACAATTGTTATTTATATGTATTGTTACTCACAATAGTTAATTTCATAGCTATCCGATTGTAATAGCTTGTTTAGTATTCACCGATGTAGGACGCCATTGATTCTTAATCAACTGTTATTCACAGTTGAATCATTCATTGATACATTGTAAGCATTGCAGTGCGAAGTGTGAAGTAGGAATATAGGTCAGACTCAGAAGTGTAGATTTGATTTACATTTGTGTTCTGTTTCAAACAGTCAGTCAACTATGCTGTAGTCAAAATCACAAGTATATCAAATACACTGCAAAACAAAGTGAGATGACATCATCGAATACAAAGAAACAAAAATATGAAGAGGAAAACAGAGTTTTTTGTGTAGAATAGGAAGAAAATGTAGAAAAATATAACGGATGTGGTCGCAGTCCCAACAACAAAAAGCTTTCGCGCTTAATAGCGCAAATGCCGTGTTCGCGCCGATCTACACAAAGGCGCATTTCTCAGATAAGTGCAGATATTGCAGTTGCAATGCAAAGTGGGTTGAAAAGTTCCCTTGCATTTATCATTGCTTTTGAAGAATCAACAGACGTACGAGATAATCCTCAACTAGCCGTATGTGTTCGATGTGTTTCATCTGATCTTACCATCAAAGAAGAGTTGTTGCACTTGGTGGCAATAAGAGAAACAACTCGTGGAGTTGACATTAAAAATGCACTCGACGAAGCTTTAACAACTGCACCAATCAACAGCCGCCTCAACGTGGTGGTGCGGTCCCCGACCCCGTTTGAGTTTGGTCAAAATGGCTGTTGGCCTTCCCGAGGGTCCCAGTTACCCCGGGCACTCCCCTACATTTTTTCGCTATGCTGCCCCCTGAACGACCGCAGGAGGGCAGCATACAGCATCTACAAAATCGGTCGCCTGTTTTCACTTTTTCCTCTCTCCTGCCCTACTCTTGCCCTTCTTCGTCTCCTCATTCTTCTTCTCCTGATGAGCGGTAACGTTCATCCTAACCCTGGCCCCATCTTTCCTTGCTCTGTGTGCGCTGGAAATGTGACCTGGCGGGGCAAGTCAGTGCTATGCTGCACCTGCTCCAAATGGGTCCATCTAAGGTGCTCACAACTTTCCCTGTCTAAATTCAGAGCTCTAGGCAGCTCTCACACCTGGAGCTGCCTCCCCTGTCGCAACACTGTGACTCCCTCCTCGGACTCCTTCAACACGTATACCTCCACTGTACAATCTGGCCTCCCCTCTACTGATGCTGCACTCTCGCGTCACCCCCGTCTCCAAACCTCCTATCTCCCATCTGCCCATTCTATATCTCCTTCCTCTGCTCCTTCACCACCGTCCCTTGCTCATGGCCATTTTTCTACGCCTCCTGCCTCCTCTCTTCCCTCTGACTCTCTCAGGGTTCTTCAATGGAATGCTGGAGGTCTCCAAGCCAGGAGCACTGAACTACTTCATTTTCTATCGTCCCATTCAGTCGTTCTTACCTGCATCCAGGAATCCCATTTTAACTCATCTTTCTCTTTCCGGATTCCTGGATTTTCTGCTCTGCGTTCTGATCGCACCCACTTCCGGTCTGGCATTCTCTCTTCTGATACCACGCACGCCAGCGGCGGCGTCATTATTTTCGTCAGGCAGGGCCTATCCTTTTCTAAACTTTCTACCTCCTCTCTTTCTTCGCTTGATCCCTACTCTGATTATGTAGGGATCAACATCTCTATTAACAAATCCTCCTCGGTGTCATTTCTTAATGTGTACGCTTCCCCTATTCGCTCCTCCCCAACGGATGGCAGAACCGATTCCTTCTCTCCCTCCATTCTTCCCTCTTCCAGAAATCTCTTCATTCTGGGGGACTTCAATTGCCATCACCCCCTCTGGGACTCAAGAGGTACTTCCGACTTCCGCGGGGAGGAAGTATTTGACTGGGTTATCTCCTCTGACCTCCTCCCCCTCAATGACCCTGACACACCCACTCTTCTCAATCGCTCCTCTGGCAGTTGCTCCTCTCCTGACATCTCCTTTGCTCCTCCTATTCTTGCTTTTTCTTGCTCCTGGGAGGTGCTTCAGGACCTGGGTTCTGACCATCTACCAATTCTTCTATCTATCCCTCTCTCTCCGGTCTTTCGCCCCAACGAACGCCCCCCTTCCTTCAATTTTCAGAAAGCTCGCTGGGATGGCTTTGCCTCCTACTTTGACTCTCACTGTCCTTCAGCAGAGGAATACTTGTCTCTTTCTCTTTCCTCTGCTGCTGCTCTCTTTACCTCTCTGACTTTGAATGCGGCCAAATCTTCCATTTTTTTCGGCCGCATCAAACGCCCCCCTAAAGCCTGGTGGTCTGCTGAGGTGGAAAGTGCGGTTAGTGAAAGACGCAAGGCTTTTGCTGCCGCTCACAGAAGTGATGAAGATCGACAGGCTTACATCTCTGCTTCTCGACGCGCCTCGTCAGTCATTGCCAAGGCCAAGGCTGAGGCATGGCAGACGACTTGCTCTTCTCTTTCACCTAGGTCTAACCCTAAATCTGTACGTTCTCTTCTTCGCTCTATCGCTGGCTCTCCTTCCTCGTCTTCCTCCTCTCCTAACTTTCTTATCTGTTCTTCTCCCAGGGAATCGGCTTTGGTCTATGCCGCTTACCTGAGGTCTCACTTTTCCGTTTCTCAGCCAAAGGCCCTGCGCAGCAGAGCCAGAGGCTACCTCTCTGAGCTCCGCCGAGCCACGTGTCCTTTGGAGTCTCACTCGTCCTTTTGCTCTCCTTTCTCTCCCGCTGAATTTCTTGCGGCTGCCTCCAATCATACCCCATTCACTGCCACTGGCCCAGACAAAGTTGCCTATCCAATGCTAAAGCATCTTCCTCGCTCTGGCATGGATTTTCTTCTTTACATCTTCAATCTTTCCTGGTCTTCACATTCCTTTCCTTCCATCTGGAAGACATCTTCTATTATTCCCATCCACAAGATGGGAATGCCTCTCGACTCTCCTGCTTCTTTCCGGCCTATCTCTCTCACCTCCTGCGTATCAAAGCTGTTTGAACGCATCATTCTATCCCGTCTTCTCTTCTTTCTGGAATCTAATTCCATTCTTTCTCCTCGCCAGGCCGGTTTCCGCCCTGGTTGGTCTACACTCGATCAAATTCTGTACCTTTCTCAGTCCATTTCGGATGGGTTTAACAAGCCCAGGCCGGGCTCTTGGGCGATCCTCTCTACTATCGATTTCTCTAAAGCTTTTGACTCTGTCTGGCATTCCGCCCTTTTTCATAAACTCATTTCGGCTGGCCTGCCTCCTTGCTTTGCTCGTTGGACTCAATGTTTCCTTTCTGACAAGCGTGCTTGTGTGGTTTTTCAAAATCACAAAAGCCGCTCCTTTCGAGTCCGTCGAGGTGTTCGGCAAGGATCCGTTCTTGGCCCTGTACTTTTCTCTCTGTTCATTAATGATCTTCCGGCCTCTCTGCCTTCATCCGTCAGCTGCTCTCTTTACGCTGACGATCTGGCCATTTGGTCCTCCTCCCCCTCGGTCCTCACTGCGATGAAGGCCACACAAGGAGCTCTGTTTCGATTGGAGCGCTGGTCTGAGTACTGGTGTCTTCCTCTCAATCCGAGCAAATGTGAGGCCTCCTTCTTCTCAATGGATCCCCACCAAGCTAACCTCCAGCCCAACCTCCTCCTACTCGGCTCCCGCCTCCGTTTCAATCCCACTCCAACTTTTCTCGGGGTCATCTTCGACCGCACTTTTTCCTTTACTAAACATGTATTTTCGCTGAAGGCCAAGTTCTTCCCACGTCTCAAGGCCTTACTCTGTATCTCTGCTTCTTCTTGGGGCCCCTCTAAGGAGTCCCTCTTTGTTTTATACAAATCTTTTCTTCGGCCTCTACTGACTTACGCTTCACCCGGAAGGTTTCCTTTCCTAAGCGCTACCAATCTTACCAAATTGGAACGCCTCCACCGAGCGGCCAGTCGCGCCATCACCGGCTGTCTCTCATCCTCCCCTATCCCTCTACTACTCACCGAGGCTTCTCTACCTCCCCTACGAGTCACCCTGACTCACTTTACTCTTTTTTCTTATGAGCGGGCTCTTCGTCTCCCAACCTCCTTTCCTATTTCAGGTTTGGCCAGACTTGGAGTGAAACCAAGACTCTGCAGATCGTCCTGGAGAGCTCTTGCGTCCATTCACCCGCTCATGCTTCCTTCTACTTGTTCCAGGGAGGCTCTTCTTGCTTGCCCTCCCTGTCCTCCTTGGAATCTTCCTTCGTTTACGGTGGAGTCCACCCTTCCCACTCCATGCTCTCGCTCTAATCCCCCTCTTTCTCGCCAAGGTGCGGCTCTCGCCCATCTTGACTCTCTCTCCCCTCATGATCTGGTACTCTGGACATACGGCTCTGTTCCTTTTCCTTTTGGCAAGGGCGGCTCCGGCGTTCTTGCCAACTGCTCTCTCTGTGGCACTGAGGCCACTCTTTCCTTTTCGGCAGGCCCAGTATGTTCAAGTTTTTCCGCTGAAGCCTGCGCCATTCTGCACGCTCTTTGCTGGTCTCGGCAGCACCAACAAGTCTGCCATTTCTTTTCTCTTCTCCTACTATCTGACTCTCGTTCTGTCCTCGCCACCCTGTCCTCTCCTCCATCTTTTCTCTGATCTCAAACTCTGTGGAAGATCTGGCAGGAACTGTCTTGTCTCTCCTCCAGTTCTATCAGGCTACAATGGGTCCCCGGACACTCGTTTCTCCCGGGGAACGACACGGCTGACGAGCTTGCCAGATGGGGAGCGCTACTTGCGCCCTCCGCAATCCCTTGTAGTCTCTCTCCTGTTATCTCTCGTATCCACTCTCGTCTTTTCTCGGACTGGAGGCGTAGTGTCTCTTCCAAATATTTTGACACACTGGTTCCTCAATTTCCACCGAGGAACTTGTGCTCTCTCGTCATGCTCGCTGTGTCCTCTCTCGTCTTCGCTGCAATGGACACAGCCTTCTTTTAGGTTCTTATCTCTCCAGGATTGGCAGAATCCTTCTTGCAGCGCCTGTGGACACCCTTCCCAGGACACCTTTCATCTCATTCTGCACTGTCCAGCTACGGACTCTTTGCGCCGATCACTCTTTGGCGACTCTCTATCTCAGTACGACCTCTGGTCCAGACCCTGGGGAGTTGCCCGGCTTCTGGGGCTCCATGGTCTTCCGCCATGCCCCCATCCCACGGAAGGGGTCGGGTAACCAACAACAACAACAAGCTTTAACAAGATTTCATGTGCTTTTTGATAAACTCGTCAGTGGTGCGACTGATGGTGTACTAGCAATTGAGGATAAACGTGTCGGATTGATTGGACTTGTAAAGCACGATCCTAACTTTCCAGAGTTCCCTCCAATACATTGCATCATCC
This sequence comes from Trididemnum clinides, assembly GCA_963675345.1. Classification (NCBI taxonomy): domain Eukaryota; kingdom Metazoa; phylum Chordata; class Ascidiacea; order Aplousobranchia; family Didemnidae; genus Trididemnum; species Trididemnum clinides. The sequence continues at coordinate 27,676,412 of OY776293.1, forward strand.
ATCGTGAACATCTTGCAGGCAAACACTTTCGGTATGAAGATATCATAAAAACTGTCCTTGAAAGAGTAAATTTCATACGCATAAATGGGAAAAACCCACAGGCAATTTTGTAGCTCTGTAGAAGAACTAGAGTCAGAAAATGCCCCAAGAGATCTCTCTTCATACTGCGTTGTAAGATGGCTGTCAACAAGTAATGTACTGAGTAGGTAGATTGATTTGTTGAAGCCTATCAATCTTTTTCTTGAGGAAAAGAGAAAATGTTATTCTCAGCTAAAAAATAATGCACGGATATAAGACCTGATGTTTCTCATTAGCATCTACAAATTCTCAATTTAGCACTCCACGGTACTGAAAAGACTATATCAGACCTTGCTCACACCGTTTTTAGTTTCCAGAACAAAATTAAAGTTTTTCTAAGAGGCATAATGTCAAAAACTTTCCGTCATTTTTCCAACCTCAAAATGACAGTAAATGCATTTACAGAAGTAGTAACAGACCACAAAGTGGAAGAATATAAAGGTAAATTGCAAGGACTGCTGGAAGAATTTCAAGTGGGAATTGACGATTTGTAGGAGCTTAAGCCATGCTACCGTTCCTTGCAAATCCATTCGACATCGCTGTAATCAATGATGGCTGTTTAGTTCGTCAACCTTTTGTCACAGACGAACCTGCATCAGAAATGGAACTGACCGAGTTGCAAGAAGATCTGGCTCTAAAAAATCTTAATAAGTGCCACTCTACAGTGAAGTTCTGGCAACAGATTTCAGAGCGTAAATATCCAGAATTTAAAAAGACCAGTGCACGACTCCTTTCCGTTTTCAGCACAACGTATTGCTGTGAATCTTTATTCTCTGTGATGAAATTTGTGGGATCAAAATATCGTGCAAGCCAAACAAATGAACATTTGAGCGAATTATTTCGCACCGCCTTGACATCATATTGCCCAGATATTCAGAAGCTTGCTATAATGTAAATCCACGGTTGATTTAATGCTGGTAAAATCTCGCAAAAACTGTAATATCGCGTATCGTTGTGTTTGTTTCTATTGAATTGTTTTGAATAAAGCTTGTTTTGTTTATTGCATTTGAATTAACACTCCAAACGGAATTTATGGATCTCCCATAGCTCTACATTTCCGCAAGCGGCTCTTCTATTGAGAACTTTGCCCACCCCTGTTATATGCAATGATATAGACCTAGAGGCAAGTTCATAGATTTTGATGATGATTATGATACTCCGCTTTCGTTGACAAAGATGGCCGTATTTCAGGAATTTTAGCTTTTGGATGTTCACACGACTAAAAAGTTTGGATTTAAAATTTGGCTAGAATGGATCAACCGCATTGTGTCTTGGCGGGACGAAACCTTGCAAACTGGCGAGATATAGATACGTAGGATTCACAAGAATGGGTCAAGTTAAGTTTTGCATCAAGTATATGATTACAATTCAATTTAATATCATCAAAAATTATTATGCCTACACGTGTTTTAGATTATCAGAAAATTTGATAACATTAGTTCACAAAAATGAAATAAATTCGCGCTAAACTCCAAATAGTTACATTTAACTTATTTAGTTACGTCACATAAAAATTTCATCGCATCGCCAACATTAAACACAAATCAAATCACTAAAAAGCATTATTGCTCCCATAAGCGTTAAAAAAGGGAGTCAAAGGGCTGCAGCCCCTCGGATTGTTTTCAACTTTCCCAAAAGATTGATTGTCAGCCTCCCTCCCCCACCCAGTTGAATTTCAAAAACGTTATTTCCAAAACAAAGCAATGTCATTCAAAAAGCTGATCATCAAAAAAGGTCTTTTGCTTGGTTTCCTGTTCAAAATGTGCAAAGCAACCGCTTTCAACAACTTGGTATACAAAATAGAAAAGAAACAATTGGCTTTCCTTCCGTCATTCTCCTCCTCATAAAATATAAAGTGTTCCGACTGTCATTGCTTCCTCAAACATTTGAATAAAATCTTGAGCAACCCATTTTTTCATTGCAGGCTTGAGAAAACAAAACAATGAAACTGTAGCACACTTAGGTAGTTGTGTTAGTAGCAAATTTAGAAATGCTGTCTTTTGGGGAAGGGGCGGAGTTTAAACGAGTGTGGAAACTATACTGAGATGTAATGTACAGCCAGAAATTGAAAGCGATTATATTGCCCGGTATATGTAGCCTTAGCCGGCCTTGTAGTGAAGTAGTTTGAGCTTCCATTTTGCGGTCGTTAAAACAGTATTCCAGTGGGCTTATTCCCAAGCTTCCTTTTCATCTTTAACTTTATTTATTGCATTGATTTATTTGCATTGCGTTTACGCTTCCTCCTTTTCTCAGTGATAGCCTTCCTTAGCCGGCCTTGTAGTGAAGTAGTTTGAGCTTCCGCTTTGCGGTTGGTAAAACAGTATTCAATCACTTTGCAGAGTTACGAAATAGACTTTAAATAACAATGGTATTCAGTGCTCCCATATACCGGCGCGATGGTATAGTGATTAAAGCGTCCGCTTCGCAGTTGGTAGACCTGGGATTCATTTCCCAAGTCGACTCATACCAAAAAACTTTAAAAAATGGTATTTACTCGTACAGCTTCCCTGATTTGCGCTCAGTACAAAAGAGATAGTATGGAGAATAACCCGGCAAGCTTGCTTGTTGTATCTTGCTAAAGACTGTTGGTCTTGAAAATTGTTGTGTCTTTTTGCAAGACACTTAAGAAGATGCCTTTATCTTTATTGGGCAGACAGGTGGAGGGCCAAGCAGTCTACTAGTCGTGGTAGCTCAGTCCAACTGAAGACTAGCAAAAAAGGCTACGGAGAAGCTCGTAATCTGAGGTGCTTCTCGAATAACGAAAGATCTTACCCGAAGGAAGAAGAAGAGCTCCTATGCTTAGCGTTCAATGATTGGAATAAGCTGGTGGTGAAATATCAAACTGAACTCATTTAACCGCCGGTAAAAGTGCAGTAGATCTGCCTCTTAATGGCCTGAGTAGGTTGCCACTGTCGGCATCAAACCAACGGCAGCATTTACCCCCTTTTTGCCCGTCTTATCATATTTTTTCAGTGATTTTCATCTCAGGACAAGGTTTGAAGCGAGGGGCGTAACCAGTCACCAATTTGTGAGACGGGAGAAGCAAATATTTGTAGCCTACGAGTATGTTGTCTATTCGAGATTTAACTTTGTTAGAGAGCACACTGGATTTTAGCAAGAATCATCGATTATAACCAAACGTTGGAGATAACTTATTCTGGGTAAAGCCATATGCTGACTTATTTTTTTGAAGAACATTTAGAAATCCAATTGAAGATGACAAGCCTAGACTTTTTTCAAAAATTTGTGAATAATATTTTGGATCGAAGAAATTTCCAGAGTGACCCTCTCATAGCTACGACCTTGCAAATAGTAATGTGATAGCTATTCACAAACGTTGTACAAAATGGTATCATTTTTCAGCAAATCTGATTGATTACTGACAATGTGTTTGGTGTCTTTTAGGAATTTGCCAGACGAACTTCTTTCGTCCCTACTTTTGTCGCTGCTAAAGTTTATTGTCAGTAACTTCCGCAGTCGTTGAGTTGTGCTAGAGAGCTTTACAGCGGATATAACATAAATTAAATGATGGCACCATCCGCGCATCCTCTGTCTGCACTGGCCGGTTGTAAAGATAAACTCAAATATTGATGAGTTTGCAAAAAGTTGGGGTCTGATTTTCCGCTTTTAACATATTGAGTGCAGTAGTGAGATTAAGTGCAGATTTTGAAAATGTATAAAGCTATCGAATCCTACAATTTTGAAAATGTACGATGCATGAAGTCACCGAGTCCTACAATTTCGTAATAGTTTGGCCGACACGTTTCCTATTTTTCCAATGCAGTAGGTATTTTTATTTGTCTACAGTGTACATAGGCATTACGCCACGCACCTTTCAGTTTTTCATTTTTCCAGTTACTGCTGTAGAACGAAATAACTTGATTGGTGCTTGTTGATGCAGAAATGTAAATAAATCTTTCATAAGTTTGTTTTAAGAGGTCATAGTACGTAGACGATTGCTGAACTACACTTCAATGAAGATAGTTCCGGTTCGGTTGGTTAGTTGTAATAGCATTTGATAAAGCTTGACAGTTGTGTTTTATTTTTTCAGAAAAGAAATAATTTAGGGTTAGCCTTATTCATTAAATTTTAAAAACTGTTTGGTTTGTGTTTGAAATTGTTTATATAATTCATCCGCTTGTTAACAGCGTATCGGTACGGGTGTCGACTAAAACTTAGAATTCTGTGTTCTGCTGAAAGTTATACCAATTGCTTTTAGGTGTTATGTTTTGACTAGCATTAGGGTAGTAAGCAAAGGTTTAGAATAGTGTTGGCAAAACAAAATTTACAGTTTTATATTTTGAAAATTAGATGGGCCTACTTCTCAATCGCAAATTTCATGGAAGTTTTCTGCGTTGTAGTGCTATTTGATAAACTAGTTATTAAGGTACACAGCATTTTATGCATTTCTACGATTTGTTTTAAGTTATAAGATTAAGGTGGTTGTACACAGTAATTGCATTTGAGCGTCTTCTGTCCGGTTTTTGCAAGTTTTTTGCTCTCAAACATTTTTGTACGGAAATTTCCATTGGTTTAGATATTTACACGGTTTTATATAGTCTACTTTATTTGTAAACAAGCGGTTTTGTAAAAACGTATTCGCTGTCTAGTACGTATACTTGGCGAACAAAATCTGACATTCAAGCAACAACACGCGCACTGTAAAGCATCACGCAGATGTCCAAGCGAATCAAAATTTTGCACAAAAATGCCTGAGAGCAAAAATGGTCATAACCGGAAAAAACGTATGCCGTGTTTAGCGGTCTTTGGATGTGTAGTGTAGAAAGAGGTTGGATGACACATTTTCCAATATCTGCATTGTTTTTTTGAAGACAAAAAGACATAAATTAAGCGTCAATAAGAGTCTTTACAGATCTAACTTCTCAAGCTGGCAAAATTGAGGTTTGGCATGTAATTTCTGATTGAGGTGATTAATTTAATTTTTTTTACAAATATTTTTATCTATACGTTTGTCTTTTGTTTGCAAAGAAACAAGATCCTGGAAATTGTTTTACAAACTTACATAATACTAGTTTGATTCTGTGGGTGGACTTGAAGAGAAATTAAATTTTGCAATATTGCATCATCATTATGTTGATGTGAATGGTGATTTTGTTTATAGTTCCCAGTTTGAAGTGGTTGTGTTATGCGTATTTGACATCAGGCAGGCACTTCACAATCTTTGTTTCATCACTATTCTATGTCCTTAACAAAAGTGTAGTATTTCACTTCATTGAAGAGTCTTTAGACTGGGAATTGAAAGACATTATTTAACTGTTTTAGTCCTCACTGATTACACTTACGTAGTAACTGCTTGAAAAAAAGGTAACTTTAACGTACATAGTAATGAGAAATATGTCATGTTTCATTAAATTTATTCTTTGATCAATATCATTGTGCGCAGTGACGACAATTTGCAGCAGATTGTAGCATACCATTGTAATTTATGTAGGAATATGATTTGATCTCAGAAGTGTTGCTAAATATGTCTCATATATTTAACCAGAAACCCATAATTATCATGTTATGTGACGTGCTGCAAATAGATTTTTGTGGGATAATAACAATGTTACAATCCAATTTACCAATTACTTTTGCATACGAAAGTGTGATTTACGTACCTGTACTTGTAATCTAATAGTCAGGTAGGATGCTACAACAAGCATAGAATGACATCCATATAATGCTCTTTACCAGGCTGAAAAATCGAATCAAAGTCGTTTAGAATTTCATGTCATTAGTTTTTAACCTGATACTTCATCTGTCATTTGTCGATAGCTCTTGGTTTTTAAGCTGCGTAATTCCGTTGTCTTGCAAGCCGCATCACTGCCTTAGGCTAGAATTAACGCTCAAAAAGCATAAAAGTCCAAGTGCAATTTCGGGATTGTTTTAATTGTTTGTTATCTCAGCTTGCTTCGCGTGGTTTCAAATCACATTTTATGTTAGTTTAGATTTATCTCTAATCTCTAATTTCAACACTGTCTTTTGTGTAGCTATAACTGTTTTTTGCATTATGTATATCTGCTGAACATATTGAAATTCATCATGTCGGCTTGTCTAGAAAGATCATGCATGCTCAGTGAATCAAAAGTGGCAGGTAACTCTTTTTAGCTAAAATATACGTACTATTGTATCATATTAGGAGAGCAATTTATTACTAAACATATGAAGAAAATTGATTATGGAAAATCGTTGATTTTTTATGTTTGTTGCTTGCTGAAGTCTTCGAATGTTAGATACAGCTTTTTGTTTCTGATAACGATTTAGGTCTATATAATAGTGAACTTTTTTACTGTGGTTGTCTTATATTAATGTATCAAAATGCCAGTTAACTTTTACAGCTACTCTCACAAGGTTTTTTCTTACTGTATCATTGGAATGTATCACTGTCATGTTTTGTTTTTTCATTAAACAAAGTGACGACTTGTGCCTTTTGGTTCGATATATTGCATCGTTGCCTAGTTACGTGCAATGTTGTGCCACCTTGAGGAGGTTTGCTGTGTGTTGTGCAGCTTTAAAGCAGTCTTTAAAAATCTAATCTTCAAATCTTGAAGAGTTAGTCACGTGTTGCGAGAGGCAAACATGAATTTTCCCTTGCAGATTTAAAAAATTATGGTTAACATTGTGGCTATTGATGCATGGTCAGTGACAGTAATTACTTGTTAAACTGTCAACTTTGCGTTTGTGTGTAAATTAAACTATAATTAAGCCAAATGCAATTTGTTGAAAGTGCATCACTGGTTTCTTGTGTAAAATTATAATGGTTTGCAAACTTCCAACCAATCAGTGTATTTCATGTCTAGCTAGCCAGCAACTGTCTGCTTTGTTTACTAGTTAGCTAATTAAACTGAACGTGGTCGAAGTGGTAAAAACAGTTTGTAGCGCATGTTTCAATTGTTGCAGTGCATTAAGATTGATGTAAGAACTCAATTCTGCGTATCTCAATTATCTTTGATCGTAACAAACCTTAATTATTGGTTGATAAAACTAGCTGTACTATTATAGCTATGAAAAACTGAATGATCTTGAATTTTATATCTAAAATATCTACAAGTGAGGGTGATGGCAATAGAACCACCTTTTTAGGCGATGTGTTTTCGTAGGTTTAAATGGTTTCTTTTTTAGATGACTACGTAACTATGTGCCAATAAATAATCGAATGTTAGTTGTCATTTCCACGAGTAAATAAAGAGATAATGCGAGAAAAAAAACTTTTAGCTCATGGCGCCGACGAAAATAGGTAAAAGTTTTCCACAATTCTGTGCATATTCAATGCCTCTTAACAAACTTGACAGCTGAAACCGTTGCTACTGGCTGAAGGCAAGTTTTCATTTCCACTCTCCGCATATGTTTGTTCAATACCAGGGTCTTTTTTGCCTATTTTGCTGTAATGATGCGAACCACAACTCGCTCTTTTGGGCAAAACAATAGAAAAAAAATACGAAAACAAGCGCTTGTGCTAGTGGGAATCATAAAGTAAACGCTTTTTCGTAATATGGGAACATAATTACAGGAAAAATTGGTTTACAAACAATTGCTTTTTACAGATGTGGATGAACTTGACCTTGACTTACTAATTCATCAAGAGAATGATAGCGGTACTGAGGAAGCACCAGCTAGCTTAGCATCAAGCCCTGCAGGCAAGTTTGCTTTTTTGATATCCAGCCAAGGGTGTAGCCAAATGCAGGCAAAGGGGACAATTGTCCGTTATCAAAAATTTTGTCGAAGCCATTTTAAATGAAGTTCTTCGGCACCCTCTAAAAACAGGTGATTATGTACGCTCAACTGTGGTACATACGTATAAAATTCGTTTAATGCATGTGAAGTTTTCAAAATTTTCAAGTGTAGCCTCTAAAAAGGTCATTACCAAACACGAAACATCTTAGAAAACTTTGCTCACTTCCTGAATGTTTGGCTGGCTACGACCATGATTTACCACTGAGATTTTTGTTGTTTTCCCCTCGATAAATCATTTTTTTGATTATGTTCCTTTATTTAGCTTTGAGTTTTCGGATATTCCGCTTATTTTCTGTGATAATTCTTTTCAGAAATACAATATTAAGTTGCAATCGAAATGCTTTCTATCCAAAGGAGTAAATAATTAACTTCTATTGTAACAAGAGGTGGTAGATAAACAACATATAGATTAAAACAATGCATTTTTGTCGTGGCTTAATTGAAAGCGTGGTTTTTTTCTCGTATTTAAAGCTGGCCAGTCGCAAAAAATCAATACATCTCCGTGATCAATGATCATTGTTGACGTCGATAGTGTCATTCAACTTAAAATAAGAAGGGTTTCCTTTACACAGAGTAAATTGTTGCGAACATAGCGGTCACGTGCCGAAGCGTAACCGGTCCGGATAAAATGGTTGTATTGGAAATTTTTCCTTTTTTGTCTACTACGCTCCCTGAATAAGTCTTTTCTCCCGTCTTTCAATACAAGTCCACAGCATACGCGTCTTGTGAATAAGAAGGAAAAAAGGATTTAGTTTTGACCTCATATACTTTTAACCTCGGTTGACGGGTTCTTTAGAATGTCCAGGTGCCGATTTTGTTTAGTCTGAGTATCTTGGCAGCAGAGAGTTTATCTTCAATTTGCAATAATACCCTCTTTATGCATCGATTGAATACAAAAAGCTTTTTGAAGAAAATAGTTTCTTTAAAGGCAAGTTTGTAAAGGCTTTTTCCATGAGTCAAATAAAACAAACCAATTTTTGTTAACCTCGTTTGCCCCTGTGTAGGTCTTAAGTACAGTGAAGTATTGCTATGCCAATGGTCAGTGTTGTTTAGTCTGTCACGCTTAAAAGCTATTGAGAAAGATTGATATGCTGATAATTGTGGGAATACGCTTTTCAATGGACAATGACATGGTATATTAGCTGCGGCGAAAAAAAAATCAGTATTATTTGTCTGCAACCAGAGAGGCCGCAACATCACGTTCGGATTGTGTTAAACAAGTCATCTAAAATTGATTAATGGATGTGCGAGGTATTTTTTGCTTTTTTATGTACTAAGTTTTTGCAAATAAATGCTGTTTGTTTTGTGGAGATATTACTCAACTAATAAACGTCTATTTATTCATCGGTTGCGCAATCTATTTTGTTGCGTGGAAGACTTTCGCTTAGGAATGACTGTTTTGCCATAACAAGTTACGCTGTTATTTATCATCTGTTTTCAAGCTTGGTGCAGAGAGGCTTATCCAATGATGAGGTCTTACTTTAATGCGGTTGAATGCAAAAACATAAAACTTTTTTGTATTCATTAAGTTGGAATTCCTTGCAGTGAAAGTTTCAGCAGTTAGTTTAAGCCTACAGGAACTAAAATTGAAATTGAAACGTGCTTTTTGTTTTGACATGCATTCAAAAAACTATAACCTCGTATAAAGGGACCTTTCCGTTTTTGTTTGCAATAGCGTAACAGCTGCTATGTCATTTAATGCTTTTGTTATTTCCCAAAATGCATGGTAATCGCATCCTGATTAAATACATCCTGTGTTGTTCAAAACCTGGAAATCATGCGAACTGACACTTGTACGGCAAACTGACGAGCTTTTTGTTTGAGCGCCAATTTCGTAAACTGATTTGGACGACAACAACTGAGTCAGATGTTCGCCTTTTATGACTCGTTCTAAGTTCTCTTACTCACAACGCCTGCCAACTTGTCATCAGAAGGTAAATTAGATTCCAGCGAACTTGTTTAGAGTTTTCAGCTGGCTTGTCTTCAACTTTGTCCAGTTAGAAAGCTGCTATGCAGAATAGAAGGTATCAGTAATGCAACCACTTTTGCAATATGTCTTAGAAGGCAGCACGTCGATATAATGTCGTTAAAATGCGGAGAGTGTACGTTTGACAGTTCAAAACGGTTTAAAGATTGCAAACTAGATCAAAAAACAACATTAAATGGTTGAAGTGACGAGGTATTGCTTTTGGGAAAAGTTTAACAAAGCATTTATTCGCAGCCGCTGTGAAATCAACAGAAGTGGCTGTTCTGTAAATACACATTTGGTTACCATGTTTATGGATTATAAATACGATCATCTTGTAGCTACAAATGATCGCCCATCAAATAATGTCAAACCGAATTGAGTTTAAGGTGTGCTGGACTTAAATGCGCTTTCTTGCGCAACTTTTAATAAAGTTTCCAAAAGAAAATTTTAATTAAATTGTTAAAAATCTGTCTAAAGGCCAGCTTGGATTTGTCTTGCTAATTTTATCCCAGTACAAAATAAGACCGAATTGTAAGTAGCTTATGGAAGTTTTAATGCGAGCTAAAAGCGTCCGAACTTTTGAAGAAAAAAAAACCAGGCGTAGTATCATTGTGCAATAAGTGATGTAGTGCGAGGTAAGCGAGTGTGCTGATAAGATGCTTTGAACGCTCTTCGGCCATATTTTGCCAAAGACAAAAACGGGTCTGAGTAAGACCTGCTATATCAAATTCTGATTGGCCCAAGTGATTGGACAGTGAGCTTCTATTAATTAATATGTTATATTTTTAGATTCATACGTGAACAACAGTGATAGTAACGACTCGATATCTAGTATTGAGGAAGAGAGCACTATTTCCGAAAAGTCGAAGTTTTTTTGCAAGCTATTGAGAAAATCTCTTCCTGTTTCAATAAACTCTAAAAGGTGCGACAAACAATTGATTTGACGCATTACTGTCCTTTAGCAACAGGTTGTCAGTTCTTATTGGTTGATTGTTTAGGACCGACCTTCTTTTAAGTTCCGATTCCCAGACAGGATCCTTGCCAGGATCTCTACAGCGATCCCTTTCTCCTGAATCACATCCGCTTGCTCCGTTGGATTCGTCGTCGTCGTCATCTTGTCTGTTGAGAAGGAAAGTTTTTAAAAAGGTTAGAAAAAAAATTAGCGTGATTTTTGGCGGGTATCGCCTTATACAAGTTTCAAGTATTTTTTTATATCTGCAAGAAATCGCGTTACCTGAGGATGTTTTTCAACTAAACGTGTGAGAACGTTTAGTTGAAAATAAACATGTAAGAATATTCGAGCGCAGGTTTTACTTAAATTATAAATGTTCTTTTTTTGACTAAAGCGACGTGGCTTACTCAGTTTCTCCCAGGTTGCTTACTGGCAATCAATCGTACCGTAGCCTTTCTAACTGTCATCTCTTTGAAAGTGATTATGTTTCGCGACCACCTGGTTTCAACGTGGGCCTTTTACCTGTAAGCTTGTAACTTTCTGTGTTGGGTTGGTCAGTCAAAGTTTGCAGTAGACGCGATATTTCTTTGCTTTACACGCTGACAATTCGCTCTTCAGTGCGCTATCTCGGTCATTGGAAGCGTGTTTTGCAATAGTAAATATTTGGTCGTGATCTTGGCCTTGTTACAGTTTGTTTAATCTGTACCAAGCCGACAAACTATGACTGTATTTGTTGGAGCTTCTCATTAAATGTGCTGGTGGTTTTTGAGCACAACCGCCTTCATTTCCTAGATTTTCCTCGGATCTTTCGTAAAAAGCCCCCGCCACTAATGCAAAAATGTGAGATTTGAGAAAAACACCCCCGCCACGTTTTAAGTACTGCAGATTTTGGATTTTTTGTAGAAAGCCCGCCTATTGCAACAGGCGCCTATTAAGTGTACACTGGAGAGGTTTTTCAGTAAAGCAAGCAGTTTCTGATAATTGCACCCCAGTGTACACTCCACTGTACATTCACATACCGGGCCTCCCCCTCCAGTCTACACTTAATAGGCGCCTTTTGCAAGTGGCGAGGGCCTTCTACAAAAGATCGCAGATTTTAGGGTTAAGGTTAGGGCTAGGGTTAGGACAAAATATTAGCTGGCATCGCTGAATTCCATCAATGAACAAAATTTTTTAGCGGGGGCTTTCCACGAAAGATCCTTTTCCTCTTGAATTAAGTTGTAGATTCTGTTCGTTTGATAAAAGATTTCGCTTTTTTTTTTAATTTATTTAGTAGGCATGCTGGCTTTGTCATTCTACGCTTTGCGCCATTTGACGATCCAGTACGCGTGTAAGCCTACTACATAAAAGTTGCTTGCAATAGGAAAATTTTAAATTGTAAAGTAGATTGTACGTTAACTTAAACTCTCACAAGTCGCAAAGTGAGTATGACAATTCTAACTCGAGACAATCGCTGAGGCCAGCTTCGGCATTGTGAAGATAGGAGCATATAGTAGAGTCTAATAAGCTCTCGTTTCATAGCATTTGCTGTTACATTTCTAGCTTCGGTTACATTTTAGATGATTTGGAATATTTACGTATCGGACTTGGGCCAGTGGTTGGAGGTTGATTTACCACGTTCGTCGTGCTGTTCTCTGCTCTTGCACAAAGTTTTAACCCAGCTGCACCGCAACACCGACCTGATCAATTGGTCAATAATGGAGCAAAATTCAGAGCAACTGCTCGGTAAGACTTTTTCTTTATTTTCCAAAGTGTAGAACGGTCCGACCTTCGATGAGTGCCGCTATTTATGAGCTCCCGTTTGCATATTTCAGTTTCGATGTCAACTCATCACGTGAAATACGAGTGCCGTGTATGACAATACAATTATTTTAAGCAAAGGTGACCACATAGAATCAGCAATCGAAAAGCAATGTCCACAAAAAACAAGATTGCATGCACTGCCCTTACCATTGGTGGGGGCTTAAGGTGTTGGTGGGTTGGAGGCTCACACTTATGGGAACTGCTTCGGCTGGAAACAAACAAATAGTTTGTTTCTCACGAAATACTTTGTTGTTCTGAGCCCAGTTGCAGAATGGGCAGCTTTTCGGTTAGTGACCTAATTTCTAAAGTTAGTTACCCGGTTTTGCGAGCTGTGGAAGTAATGAGAAACTTTTTATGTAGAACGATTTGTTGAAGATTACGAAATAGTTGACGACGTATCTTTAAACCAAGACAGCGATCAGATATCAAGGTTTTGTTTAAGCCACACACCGGGAAAATACAGCATACTGTTGCATCCTGAAGTAAGGAGAATATGTTAACTTGTATTTTACAAGTGGACGCTCTAGTTTTAACTTTAGCGCTGCAAAAACTCCCACGCAAGCTGAAAAGTGCAACCGAAATTGCTTTAAGTGCCGACTGTGCACGGTACACGTAATTATTCAAGTCTTTCCCACTGTAATAGCTACTTGCCTGTTTTTTGCTTACGTTAAGCCGTTTCTAAGTTGGCAAATTAAACCGTTTTAGCTTTGTTTTTGTGGGCTTGCTTTAGGTACAACGTTATTATTACTACGCGTGGGACCAAATATTAATTGGAGCAAAAGCTCTATTGAATAGAACCTCGTTTGTTTTTCATGTTTTTTGATGACTCAGATCAGACCACATCTTTATCGCTAAATTTTATTTTACTGGCTTTAATTGCGCAAAGTAAGTAACTTTTTTCAGCTGCTTCTCAATCTGTTGCTAGTTTTGACGTGCAGTGCGCACCGCAATAATTTATTTGTCCATTTTTCAAAGCAAATTACTCATATGATGACAGTGAATGAGAAAAACAATTCCAAAACTAGGCTACATTCTATAAATAATAAGTATTCCAAGATTTCGGCTGCTGACTACGTCCTTATGAATTTTCTCCTTTAAATTTCTTTCAAAACTTTTTGCTACCAGCTTATCGCGGTGCAATCTTTTGTGTAAAGTTGCTTCTATTCTGCTATTCCTTATTTTTTCTTTAGTAATTACGATACTATTCTGTTATGTTTACACCTCTTTTTTCTTGGGACGGAGATAGGGTATCAAACGGGCATCCAGGTTCACCCCGCTAGCTGTAATCCACACTAGGCTATTCTTCGTCTCAGTGTTTTTTGTCTTGTATCCAAATTTGTAATGCGCTTTGCGAATTTCTTACAGCCACTTTGGTGATGCGAGTGCAGTTGTAGTTTTTGCCACGTGCACAATGTTAAAAGTCAGTAACGATAATTTTCTTCGCCTAGCGGTTTTAAGATTAAAGCCGAGATGACTATTAAACTCTTCTGCTTCGCCTATCTTATGATGGGGCAATAAATTTTGGGTTGCGAGTTTTAAGTTAAGTTTTGGTCAAAGTAACGATTCAGGAAGGCAGTGAAATTGAAATAGACTTTTTGCTGGCCTGCTTGATTATGGAATAGCGCTGTTGATTTACTTGTTCCATTGCACAGTTTGCCTCTACATCACGACCTATCTCATCTCGACAACTTATTTCTTAGCTTTGTTTGCCGTACGACATGTTGGTGTTTCCACGAAAGCTAGAAATTGACGAAAACGTGCCTGATCGTATCAAACGCGATCGCATGCACGACATACTGACGAAGACGGCTCCCGAGTTGTGCGGTTGGCTGTACGTGCGAGAATTCCCTAAAAAATCATGGAGAAAACTCTACTGCATCCTCAGGAATTCTGGTCTGTACTACAGTTCAAAAGGCACGAGCAAGGTACAATGCATATTTTCACGCATGGTTGCTTCTGTGTGACGTCAGACTGTGTTTTAGTACGTAGTTTAAAAGTTCACGATCTACCGCAAATCTCATCAGTAGAGTCATTTCTCTGTTAACTTGAAAAAGATTTTTTTAATTTTGTGTTTGGCTAATTTAAACTGAACGGAACTTTGAGGATACAGCTCTTTTCACCGCATATGCCGGTTGCACTTGCCCGAGCGAAGTATTTTATCCTTTTAAACCATTCGAATAGAATTACGCCGGCTTGTGTGTGAAAACACAAAGTTTGCGTTGTCAAATGCACTGCTTCAAAAATATGTTGCTAAAATTGTTTACGAAGACAAATTGTTTTATAGCATTCATATAAATATATAGCAACAAAACAAAGAATGATTAGTGCATTTCACGTGTGTGTGTGTGTGTTCTGAATTAGGCCCTCGTATTATAGGTATTATTGTATTGCATTATTTTGCATTGCTATTTTTCTTTTTTTTTACACACAAAAGCAAAACTGTTTAGCCTATGTATTATGCATTTTTGTTAATTGTATATCTTTTACACCCGCCTGATGTAAGGTCATAAGATCAAAACCGGTAGCGGGTTATTGACAGGTGATAATGGATCGTTGTATGGTACGATATCATGTTGATGATCATTTTCGAGCAATTTTTTTATTTTACCTTTGTACAATTAGCGGTTGAAATTACCAGTAGTCTAAATGGACATTGCGACATATGTTCTGCTGTTACCAGCACGCAAGAATATAGTTTAATGACTCTGTTATTCATTTTCAGTTTTTTTTTGCAAAGATTTATATAAAAACTACTATTTTATTGTTTTTTTACACAAAGACTTTGTCGAAAGTCACACTCTGACAAATTTTGACTTTATTAATTTTCCTAGAACGAGTCCCCTAGGTGCGGCAAATAACCCCTCTCTCTGCCTCGTGCGCAAATGAGGTCCAAAAATATTTTGGCTTCGTTGAATTTCGCTCGTTTTACTCATCAACACTGGTCTGAAAAGACATTCAAAAACAAAAATTCGAGGTTGGAAAACATTGCATTATCAACGAGTAAACCTTGTAAACATTGCTAAAAAGCAGTAAACTGTTGCTCAGGAAGGCTACCTATCAAAGCAGTTATCTACTGCTGATAGCACTGGCAGCCGTTGATCTGTTTATTGTTTCTGCGCTGATATGAAGTTAACAGCTTTGTTTTGACAGGAACCACAGCATATGATGTGCTTGGCTGAAGTCCATTCAGCCCACGTATGGTTTCCAATAAACAAGAAGAAGCAGGTCAATTGGCCAACTGCATTTAGTTTTTGCTTAAAGGTATTTTCATGATAGACTTGGTGATACAAAAAAGAAACTAAAACATCGAATTTTAATATATGTCCGTCGTGCTTGGAGCTTAAAACTATTTTCTGCGAAAATAATTTGTAGTGTGTTGGGTGAAATACGACCGCAAACAAAGTGGTATGTCGTAAATGTCGTGTTTCCATTTCCGACTTTGAGGCTAAGCTATTATTTAAAATAGTTGTAATGGCACGCGTCACTACGTGAAAAACATGTGACAGTTACATTGCAACTGTTTTAAGCAAAAGATGCCGTAAAGTTGCCATGAAAACGCATTCAACGTCACTTTTATAATTAATTTTATCTGCAAAAACGATCTTGTGTAAATTTGTCTAGTTTCGTTACATGTGCCTTCAATCATAGGGTATTTACTGTATCTTTGATTGAAATGTTTTCAAAAAATCTGTTGCGACTTTGGAAGTCAACAGTTGTTGTTTAATCTGTTTCCGACTTCGCCTTAAACCAAAAAAGGCAAAAATTGGCGTGCATGTGTGTGTGTTCACAGTTATTCAGTTTTTTTGTAACCTTTTATTGTTTTGCAACCCATTTTACTATAAGAATCATCTTTTGGCCCCAAATAATATTGTTACATTTTGCTCGTTTTAATTTGTTCGTTGGTTTAGCAGCTCAAAAATCGGGATTTTTTTGCGGTGAAATTAACCTTTTGTGGTAGTACAATCGGGTTTTCTAGAAATATGATTGCTAATTTTCTCAAAGTGCTTAGTTGGAAGTACCATGAAATAGCTGTGTCAGCTATTAAAATCTCGTCAAAAAGTGGCATTTATCAATTCCACAGAGCTCTGTTTTGCGGTGTTATACTCTTGGGACTGCAAAAGTCGCTGCGGTCTGCATGGCCGAAGTCAATCACCGTGAACATGCTTTCAACATAGTATTCAGTAAAAGGAAAGGGATCACTTTCCATCTCACCCTTCCTAAAAAAAGTGAAAATCTTTCACGACTTTAGAAAAAGCTTGTAAAAGATTTTTGAAAATTTTTTCATGAATTTGACTTTTCCCTTTTTCCACCTCTAAAGCCGTCGATTCACTGGCTTGTATTTTGCTTGGTTACCATGTAGCAATGTATTTCAGCCTCACTCCTTCAGTCACGGAGCATCAACCCGCTGGTTTTGTGCGGAGAACAAGCAGTTGTGGTCAGCGTGGATAAGCAGTTTGCGCCTCACAATGGTAAGGATATTGCTGCTAGGCGATACCAATTAAAAAAGTAAAGGCAAAATCTTAATTTGATACCGATTCGTACCTTACAGCTGAAACCGTTTTCTCTCATTAAGTTGGGCTAAAAATTACATTTGACACAACTCAGTTTGTACAACAGCTAATTATACAAAAACACCGTATTTTCCCTTTCATAGTATTTAAAGCTTTCTTGCGTGGTTATAATTACGGTAATCTATGAGATACCCATATTGACCCTGTCACGGTAGTGTTCTGCTTTCTTTGTTTTGCCTTAGTTACTATGAAATGGCGACATTTAGCTATGACGTTATTTGGTTGTTTTTGTTGTTCAAGCTGGCGTGAAGTGCTGACATGGTTGTTTTTGCAGAACGGAAGCCGATTTCATGAAAGCTACCTGAGCGCACTCCGCTGCGGCACGAGCAATCTCATACGGTCGTCGAGCGATCGGGCTATTAACGTGAGTTTTTAGTCCTGGGTCCGATTCCCTTGTTGCGTCATATCGAAGACTTTAGAAACGTTATTCTCAGCTCTCCTGCTTCACGCTCAGCGCGAAAGTGATGCAGCGGAGGAAGAGCTGGCTACCTGAGGTGTCATTGGGTAAGGCGCATAACCGGGTACCTCCAACGTTATGTGGCAGACAGGTGGCGGGATGAAACAGTCTTCTCGTGGTTGCCCGACACGACAAAATCTTGCAAACAGAGCATAAAGTGAATGAATTTTACCTTTCAACGGCATTAACTTCCAGTCTTTTATTTTCCCGCCTCATTAGTTTTTATACGGGCTGAATCGGATCTTTTGTAGAAAGCCCCCGCCACTTAGCCCAAACCCTAACCCAAAACCTATAACCCTCACCCTAACTCTATAATCCCAACCCTAACCTTATTGGTCAACCATGGAACGGCGAGTGCTGCAGTACTTAAAACGTGGCGGAGGTGTTTTTCTCAAATCTCACATTTTTGCATTAGTGGCGGGGGCTTTCTACAAAAGATCCGCTGAATCCACTGTTTTTTCTGTGCTTTTGAAACAATGTCTTATACAGTTCATTGAACATAAGATGAACGGAAACAGCAACGTGTTTATAGGTTTTAAACATGCGAAAAATACCGCAAGTGCTTGCCTGTACATGTCTGCAGGTTATAATTGTTTTAATGTCAAAACTTGGATTATATAAGTAATAAAGTGGTTGCGGTAATTTAATAGCGCAGTAAGTGTCATACCGGTAGTGTTTTCCTTGCAATATTGCGTCATCATTTCGCGCGGTTTTCCCGCCGTCTTTTGACGTCACATCATGTGTCAATGTTATCGTTCGCAACATGTAATTTACCTCTTAGTGACATCAACTAGTAAGGCCTGACGTTTAAAACGAAACAGTTGGAGCGAAATTGGTTGATGTTGTTGATGTAAGTATGTGGTTACTATTTACCGAGAAAGCACTTTAGAAATAACACATCCACAGACTAGCACATGTGCACGTTTTGAAAAAAACTATCGTAATTCAACTCGCACCAACAGCGTTTTAATTGTAAATGATTGGTCCACTGAGGCTTGTTCAGTTACATTCTAACCATTACATGATGAGGAAAACATTGTGTTGACCCATTACACATATTTCGTTAAAGTATCGAAGTTACTACCTGATAACCAGGCCTAAAAATGATAACAAGATCGATTAAAACGAAATCAGCTCAGCATGCAATAATATTCAACACACAAATAAAACGAATGCATTTTACCATTATGACATTTTCAGTGCTTATTGAAATAGAATCTAAGCTATGTAAAGTAACCGGCGCGGTGACGTAGGGGTAAGACAGGGGTGGGCAACCGGCGGCCATTTTAAAGTCAATGTGCGGCCATATGTGGCTTCGCAGATAAATACATGGTTTGAACTTCCTTATATGTAAAGCATGACGTATCACCGCTCCATCATAGTGTTTCAAAATATTTTGTCACAGATTGGCAATCTGCGCTTCATTTGGCAAACATTGAGTGTGTTCATACTTGATTTATTGCCACCGGTTGGAGGTGAAGATCTTTTTTTTCTTTGAAGCATACTCATGTTCAGCAGACTTATGGTGGCTCTCTTTGCTGTGGGAAAGATGCTCAAATCGCTCTTTGGCCGTAAAAGGTTGCCTGGCCCTGCATTTTGAGGGCATATGATCAAAGATGATTTTTGATACGATCATCTAAGCGTAAAAGGTTGCCCACCCCTAGGTTAGAGTGTCCGTTCCGCAGTCTGTACACCTGGGGTTCATTTCCTAGTCGAGTGATTCTAAAAGATTTTTAAAAAATGGCATTCGCAGTTTTCCTGCTTGGCGCTCAGCACAAAAGAAATAGAGTGGAGAACAAGCTGGCAAGCTCTCTTGTTGAGTGCTCGGGCAAGGCGCTATTTGGGATGCCTCCATCTTTATGTGGTAGGCAGATGGTGGATTAAAACTTAGTCTCTATTCTTCGGAGTGACCTAGTCTCACTAAGAACCTGACGCAGGTGCTCAAGCTCATGCTTGAGATGCTTTACAATAATTATTCAATAAATTAATTAATTAAGCGCCATAGACATAAAGTGAACAAGTGACCCTTAAAACAAAGCCATGCGGCTGGTTTTTCAGTGGTACTTTTTTTTACAGAAATACGAATCGAATTTTGTGCCGATGGATTTTCGCGGATCAACTGGCCGAGTCATCCAAGACCCAACTGAAATTGCGATGATGGAAAAAGAGAGAGAAATTTCCTGGCGAAGAAGACTTTACATGCGAAATGGCAACATGCGTAAGCAGTTTCATCTTTTTTTGATTCAGGCTTTTTGCAAGATCAAACAAGAGTGCCATCTGACTTTCAACTCACTTGCAGCTATAAAAGCAACAGCTATGTCTTAGTCATATTCGCTTACGGCATCCGAAATCGTTTCAATTCCGACGTTGTATTTACACTATACCACCCGTATTATCAGTTCTTCTATTTACTCATTCTGTTCTTGATTACATCATACTCGTAATAGTAGGAGCCTTTTGGAAACGCTCTCAGCCACATACCGATGTTTTGTTATGAATGTGTGACTTTCACGCCCACACGCTACCTCGAAAACGCACCGGAATGGAAGGATTAATGATATCACAGTTGGCGGCTCTTTTTGTTTCGTTACTGCGCCAGCTAATGTCACACCACAAAAATCGAAAGGTTGTAGTGGCGATTCCAGTTCAACTCGAGCCCAATCAAAAAACAAACTTGCTAAAAATGTTCCGCTATTTGTACTCACTAGCAGAATTACAGACCTGCTTGGCAACAACCACGTGGTGAAGCGCCCAAATCAGAACGTGATGTGATTCTCACGTGATTTTGACGTGACCTCGATTTTTCAAATTCATTTGTATTTGCTTTGGGTAAAACAATGAGTCTTTGTAAGGTTGGTCAATGATTTATCAAACAGTTGACTCTGTCAATATTCAATTGAGTGTGAACAATGACCACATTGTAGATTGTGTAATCAGATCGCTGCCGTAGCATCGCGTGATCTTATTATGCATCTTGGTGTAGAGTTTGTGTGTTTGAAACTCTGCTTATTGCTGCCAAAGGCGCCTGCGATGAGCTATATGCATCACTTGTCTGGGATGTGGTTGAGATTCAAAACAGCACTTTGATTGCGAAACCCTAAGCAAAAATAGTTCTTCAGCGGATATATCAGTGTCTGTCGATTAGCACTTGACCGAAATTCCCCGTCATAGCACTTAACCGATTAGCACTTGACCGAAATTCCCCGTCATAGCACTACAAGTAAACCCTTCAACACAGAATGAAAATTACTTTTTATCTTTACACTTGTAAATGTCAAAAATGTACTAAATTTGAGATAGATATTACATTTAGCTGACCAGTGCAGCTTTTACCACACCTTAGCCACTTTGAACGTGTGTGCAATTAAGCTGTCCGGTTAAATCCAAGGTAAAATAACATGTCTTTGTTGTAGTGACGTTCTTGACGTTTCTCATCAGCTCAACTTTAAAGCCAGCTCAACTTAACTTTGGTTTTATCAAAACTTTTTTTACAGAGAACGGACACGAACGAGGTATTGGTGGTAATGCAACGCCTTCAAGAAATAACGCCTACATCGCCAGAGGTGCGAACAGTTCGTTAATGAGATTGTGTTTTATAATGGATTTTGGGCGCTTTTTACATAACATTTTGAT
The DNA here is from genome assembly GCA_963675345.1 of Trididemnum clinides. Classification (NCBI taxonomy): domain Eukaryota; kingdom Metazoa; phylum Chordata; class Ascidiacea; order Aplousobranchia; family Didemnidae; genus Trididemnum; species Trididemnum clinides. Next base: position 27,697,612 of record OY776293.1, read on the forward strand.
GACAAAAGATTTGGGAAAAATGGCAGTAAATGCACTGTTTAATTTTTTTTTTTTTCGAATTATTTATCAACATGTGCCCTACGTGGAAGTTATTTTGAAAATTGCCCTTTTGAGCGTGAAGTTGATAGCTTTTTTACGGTTAATTTTGGGCCTAAAATGTTTGTTAAACTTGTTAGTCCGCTGCCCATCGTGTAGTGCTTCAACTTGTGCCCCCTTAGCGCAATCATGACTTTGTCGCATCTAGCTTTCTCCCTTTTGACACAACACCATTATCGGCGAAAGGCTGTTAAAAACTATTTAAAAAAAAATTTTTTTTCAGTGATTCACGAAACGCAGCCTTGGTTCCGTTCCAAAATGACGAGAGAGGAAGCGATTGAAGAGATCCAGAGATACGGAAATTTGGACGGGTAAGCGAGAGGCTTTGGGGCAAGACTGTTTTCAGGAATCTATTCAGCTAATTGGGTACCAACAAATAGAAATATGTTTCAAAATGTTTTTTGTTTCTTTTTTTGGAAAATGCAGTTCTTTCACAGGTTTTATTTATTTACATTAAAACTTCGCGTTGATATTTTTAAAATAAAGAGTAGATGATGTACAGAATATTTCTTTTGCCTATTCTTGGTGAAAAACTTGCTGTTTTCGACATTATCGATGACAGAATGTCAATTTAAAGCACCGGTGACGTTGGCAGTGCACGGGAGGTCGGTTCCCGCAAGCTTGCCTTTTAGTGTTTTGTTTTAATTTGTAAGAAAACGCCAGCGTTGATGAGCGTATTCAAACAGGTCCAATAGAATATGTCAGCGCTCGTTTGAAGAATTGCGAGTAATTTTGCTCTTTCCTTCCCCTAATTCATTAGATTACATTCGAAAAACCCGCATAACTTTACAAACAATATTACCTCTTGTACGGTGAGATATTATCTTGACACTCCAATCGCAATATACCTGATCGTGTGCAGAAAAACGCTTATTATCAGTAGAAGTGCTGGGCTAAGTTGACCCTGTCACGTAGCACTTCAATGACTCGTTCAATGACTCAATAAGCCATAATTTTAATAAACTTTTGATACGTAAAAAGCACTACGCGTATCATGAATATCAACAAACAAATTAGCGAGTCTATCTGTCAGAGCGGTTCCACTGAGTAGCCCCAAGCGGTTTGGTCTCTGTGTTTACGTTAGCTGTTGCTTGAAGTAACTACTTTCAGCAATGCAGAAGCAGATGGTTAGTGACAGACCAGCATAATTGGCCGTGAAATCTTGCACCGAGGTATAAAAAATATCATTTATTTTGAAAATTATAGGCGAAGATGGAAATTGTAAACCTTGCACCTAATTGACAAAGCAGCCAATTAGGTGCAAGGTTTACAATGGGACGGTTTACAAGGTTTACCATGGGACTTGACGGGACGGGCCCTGCTGATGAGTCCAAAAGGGCGAAACGCGTCCAGGGATGGTCTCGTCTAAATTGGTTGGGTGGTATACTGATTATTGTTTCCTTGCATATTCATTTTAATAAATCGTTGATGCTCTTTTCGCTCGTTGCTACTTTGCCAATTAGGTGCAAGGTTTACATTCATTTTGTGAAAAAAACTGATCGCCTAATCGGCTGTAATTAAAGAACGATAATTTTCACACAAAGCTGACGAATGTGGATTAAAAATTAAAATATTGTTTTAACATGGAGCATGTGGCACCATGTTTCATTTCTAAACTCATTTTATAACCTTGATTAACTTCACTTCAAAGTTGTTTCCAACTTGATTGCAGCTTGACCATTAACTAAATTGGCGTGATGAATTGCAAAAGGTCGTTTGCCATTTGACGTTTTACTGAATCAGTGTCTTCAAAGTTCCTACAGGTTTAGGCTTGTACAAACGGAATTGCTTTAATGAGGTTTCAGCGACATCAACGTATGAATAACAATTTTTATTTCTTTGCAGCACTTTTCTTCTAAGAGACAGCCAGTCAATTCAAGGTGGACTTGTAGTTACAGTTTGCTTCAATCAAAAACCGAGGCACATTCCCATATCGTTTGTAAGTGTGTGATAGCATTTTCCTTTCTTTTTGTAAATAGCCATGTAAGTTCTCGTTGTACCTCGCGTTCGACAGCTGCGTTTGGCTGGCGAGCAATCGAGCTTTTAACTTTGATCGTCAGGTCTCGGGGAAACTTTATGGATATATATAGAACAAAAGCTGTGTTTGCATACTTTTCTGAACTACCAGTACCGTCGAAACGGTGCGTTTCTTCAAGCACTACAACTATGCTTGGAAACCGCAAACTAATCTGACAGCCATCCATTGCAAGTAGTGAACGACAGCACAGGCACTGCTCGCTGTGTTGATAGTCGCATACTTTACAGTAACAATTGTTCTTCGTTGCCTTGTAATTGAGGCACGGTGTTAAGCATCCGGTTCCACGCAAACGCCACATAATGAAACATCAGGTTAGGAAAAAATGACTGCGAGTTCTAACCAATTATGAATGCCTGCTAGCAATTTACCGCCAACAATCTTCCGCTGCAGCAACGCTCGATTGGCAGCTTCGGTCTTGTAATTCTGTGAAATGCTGGAACGTTTTCTTGTTTATGTGGTTAATCGACGATTTGATCTCCAGGTTGAAAAAGACGGCCAAACTTTCTTCACTATTGACAACGGGGAAACGAGATTTCTGGATTTGATACAGTTTGTGGATTTTCATAAAATAAACAAGGGCAGGCTCCCGTGCCCGTTACTGTACGAGTGCTCGAATCGATTTCCATGAACAGTTTTTCTTTATTTCAATCCTATTTATTATTTCAATTCACTGTCACAAGCTGCATTTCCGTCAACTCTCTTAACTTCGATCCGGCTTTCGCTAAACGCTTGGGTCAATCGGCATCAAGCGCTAGATGGCGTTCTGTAGCCTGCGTAATGGCGTCGCCGGCAGGATCAGCAAATTGACGCCCAGTTATTGGAGGCTGCATCTTTGAAAATTTCGCCTTTTTTTCCAGGCTCTTAATTTTTATTTGCATCTTGAGCGATCGAATCCATTGCGCTCGCTGAAGTAGCGTACACTGGAGTATACGATATTCACGCTCGCGCTTCTTGGGCGTACCCTTGAACGTGTGCTGCTTTGCTCGATCAAAACCTTGCTGTAAGTCTTAAAACTCCAATCGCTGCTTTGCTACAGGCAGTAGATCCTTTAAAAAAGACTCGCTGCTGCATCATTTAATCGCTTGTTGTACCGCTTTGTATACCAGGGACTTGCTTGAACGAACAGTGTGGGATTTTTTACCGTATCAGCATTTTTTGTTTATTTAATGCTGATGATGTCGACTTTTTGTTAGTAGATTTGTTGCCTTTCGTATTTGAGAACAATTAGTGTTTTTGTGTGATCAATTTTTAATAAATCGCATAGCGTGGTTCCAGTGGTAAGAGGAGAACCCTGAGTCTAGTCAAGTAGGTAAAATTTCGTTATTTTATCCTCTAGTCGCAAGTGGTCTAACCAGAGCTGCAATGGCGTCCACTCGTAAAAACCTTAAAACGACTCTGACTTGACTTGAGTCCTCACACCAACTAGTCACCTGGCACTCGACTCAAGTCCAACTATAAAATGACCCTAGTCAATAAATCAAAATTTCTTTTTGCTGAACCTCATTTGAGAAAAAAAATTCAGTCATACATTCACGGTTATAAAAGGTCCAGGGATGTGGAAGCGGAAGCGCGAGAAATCCACTGCTTCCACATAGGAGGGAAGAATGGAGAAAGAAAAGAAATTGTCTCTGCTATCCTTCGTAGAAGAACGAATAGGGGGAGCATAAACATTAAGAAATGAGAGCGAGGAGGAGTCGTTTAGAAAGATGTTGACCTCTACATAATCAGAGTAGGGGCCAAGCAAAGAAAGAGAGGAGGTAGAAAGCTTAGAGAAGAATAAGCCCTGCTTGACGAAAATGATGACGCCGCCACTAGCGTCTGTGACATCAGTAGAAAAATACCAGATCGGGAGTGGGTGCCATGGGATTGCAGAGCAGAGAATCCGGAAAGAGGAAGATAAATTAAAGTTAGATTTCTGGATATAAATAAGGTCAACGGAATGAGACGAAATAAAGTGTAATAGTTTAGTGCTCCTGGCTCGGAGACCCCCAGCATTCCATTGAAGAGTTATGGAGGGAAAGAGAAACAGCCAGGAGCATGAGGCGGTGGTGAGGGAGAAGACACAAAGTGGGCGGAAAAAGGATAAGGAGTTTGGAAGTGAGGATGGGGTGCGAGTGCTGCATTAGCAGAAGAGGGCCAGATTGAGCAGTGAAGGTATACCAGATGGAGGAGTTCGAGGAGGAAGTCACACTGCTGGTAGGTGTAGAATCTCAAAAAAAGCAAAGAGGGCAGCTCCAGAAGTGAGAGCTGCCAAGAGTTCTGAATCTAGAAAAGGAGAGTAGTGAGCACTTTCAATGAACTTAATTAGAGCATGTGCAGCATTGCACTGGCCTACCCCGCCAGGTCACATTTCCAGTGCACACTAAACAGGGAAAGACAGGACAAGGGTTAGGATGAACGTTGCCACTCATCAGGAGAAGGAAAAGAATGAGAAGACGGGCAAGAGAAAGGCAGGAGTAAAGAGAAGACAGGCCAATTTTAAAGAGGCTGCTTGCTACCCTTCTGCGGTCGTTCAGGGGGCTGCACGGCGAAAAAACGGTTTGTGTGAGGGGAGTGCCCAGGGTAACTGGGACCCTCGGAAAGGCCATAGCCATTTTGACCCAACCCAAACGGGTCAGGGACAGCACCACCACGTTGAGGCGGCTGTTGATTGGTGCAGTTCAATTTTGCTCGCTTTACATGTACCTACTATATACACGACAGAAATTTCGCACTTCACTATCCAAAAAGATCGGAATCAATACATGTTTTGAGGACGGACAGAAGGTCCGTAATGATGATTAGAGTTAAAGTTAACTCAAAGTCCGAGTTAGTTGAGGATAGAGAGGGAAAATCAGCGCTATACGGTGTAATTTGTTGGTGTGACGACAGGTTATTGTCAAGAGCTGTGATATGTGGTCATACGATTTAGATCTGAGAAGCAGTAGGTTAACTGTTGTAAAAGTGGTTGTAAGTAGTGAACGAACTTGTAATAACTGTCTATTTGTTGAAGTGTTTAATTATTTTTTGAATTGTAGTAACGAAATATTTGATTTTCTTGCAAGCAATTTGTGATTTCCAAATTTTTGTTAGTGGGGGTTTCGTGACAAACGCGAAAGTATATTAGGGGCTCCGCGATGACAAAAAGATTGAAAAGCACTGTTCTACATTCAACACGAGTTCTGAGATCTAAGAAAAACAAACACAGAGTAGTTTGAAATAATAAGCTCCAGCGAAGTAGGTAAAGTAATAGTAATAAATGAAGGTTTTTGTCTTCTCAAAATGATAAAGTGTAGGAGAAGGCAGGCTACAGACCCACAAAAGTTAAAAAAATTGTCAACGGTCGTTTTTTCGTTTTTTGTAGGTGGAAGCCGAAGCGGTGGAAGCGGAAGCGATAGATGTGGAAGCGGAAGCGTTTGAAAAATAACCGCTTCCACATCCCTGGGTTTAACCGTTGTCAAATCGAACTTCTGTGGCTCGAATCAACTCTAGATTTGGCGACTAAACTCGAGACTTTCAAAAAGGGACTTGGATTCGAACTTACTCTGATTCTTCAATTGCTGGACTCGTTACAGCTCTGGGCCTGATCTACGGTTATACGTAGAACTTTAGTTCCGACCTGCTTCGGAGTTACCTATACTGTCGGCAGAAGAAGTAAAACTAAACGCGAGAAATTTTCGTAAAAGTCTTCTAAAATGCAACACATTGTATGAGACAAGTCGTGACAAATTAAATTCAACTTCACGATTACAAACCAGGATTAAAGTACCGTCGCTAACTCTTCCGCCAAAACCAACCAGGTGCTGTGAGTCATTGCTATTTGCTAGGTTGAAGTCTTGTTAGCTCAAAAATTTTGAAGTGATAGATGCAATGACTGAACTTCAGTGTTACAAATGACGGGAGGAAAGGAGCAAGTTTCTTCAACTTTAGAAGAAAGTAATCGCCAATGATTTCGTTTTCTTGACTACTATACAGCAAGACAAAAAACCTTAAAGAGATTTTCTTACGAGCATTTAACAAATTTAGCATAAAAAAATATTGCTCAATTTAGTTAGCCTCCCTCCTTTATAGGAATTCTGGCAGCAACTGCCACGTTCAGACATATAGCAGAATTCAAAAGGATTTTATTTTACTACTCACAAAAGTCAAAAGAAGGAAGATTTTTTCCAAGAAACATCTCTACCCTTGTAACAAGTAGCCTAAATGCAATATTTTAACTTCTGAAACGTGACATGGGCTTAAGTTAAATAGGATAAACCTTTAAGCGGAGTTAGCCATTTAAACCATCAACGCAAGTAAGTTGAAGAATGACGATTTTTTCTTTTGACTTGACTTGTTTGAAAAGCCGGTCGGCAGTTTTATCTCTGCCTAGGTTATCAACAATTTCACAATTTAAAAAAACAAAGCACCAACTCTAGGAAAGATCCTACAACTGCTTTGGCCGGTCTCCCTATAGATACTACTTCAGTGGTCAAGCCGGCACCCACAAAAACTTGGGGTGTTGGTGTTGTGTATCAGTTTTGGTACCGCACGAAAACATCACGCTCTGGGAAATTGGTCACTTCACGTAAAATACTCAGATATAAATAAAGCTTTTGTACCACTCCTCATCCACTCAGTTATCAACAAACCATTACTTTAAGGAAATTTTTAAAACAGCCAACCAAATCCACTTTGACTTTAAATTAAAAGTTGATGAGCGACTTTTCTGCAGAAAAGGACTCATCGTAAAAAAGAATTTTCTATCGTAAACCAATTAAAATACAGAAACGGTCCAATTTGGGTTGGCTTCAAGCAATTTAGATTGTGAAAGTCTTCCACTACGTGTAGCTAGACTACATTTATATATCATGTGCTACCGCGGTGGTGTAGTGGTTCGGGCGTTCGCTTCGCAATCGGTAGACGTGGGTTTGTTTAGGTGGAAGAGGCATAACAAAGATTTTACAAACGATATTCACAGCTCTACTGCTAACCGCTCAACAGAAAAGGATAGTGTGGAGAAAAATACGGCAAGTTCGCTTGTTTGTGTTCCTGGGAAAGACGATAAACTGAATATCTCCAAATTTGTGTGACAGACAAGAGGTGGGGACAAGCAGTTTGATTGTCGCTGTGATCCAGTCTAATTAAAATGTAGCAAAAAGAGCATAAACTTATAACTATTTATGTAAATAGGTAGTTTTTCCAGCAGATCGCTACTTACGAACTGCTGCGGCAGGAGCTGTAGGATACTTTCACAGTTGCACAAACAATATTTAAAACAAATAGGGGAAAGTGGGGCAAAGCGGAGCTGCGGAGCAAGGTGGTACATCCTTATAATTTTCTTAAAAGCCATGCTATGCTCTAATCGTTTTGAGTCATTCATGACGACCACGTTTGCGGAACGGTGTTTGACTATAAGTTTGACTTCATGAAGCAAATGAAAACTAAGAAATTGTAATTTTTAAGTTGTTGATCTAATATAAGCTTGGTATATGTCTCTATTTTTTAGACTATTGGCATCAGTAGATTATCTTGTACCTTTTATAGTTTGTGAGAGTAATGTACGAGAAGTAAACTGCCGCAGTAGTTTTTTGTTAATTTTTCATAGAAAACTAGTTAAAACAATAAATGGCTAAAACTTAATAACGGGGCAAAATGGTTCTTTAATGATCCGCTTTGCCCCATCTTGCACATGAAAGGTTAGCTGATGTTGGCATGGAAAAGCAAAATATGTACTTTTAGGTTGGCCAAAAGCAATACATAGAAGATGGTTCGTGTGTACAAAAAGGAAATTTCATCAAACATGGAGCAGCAAACGTGGAGCTGCAAGCGTGGAGCTGCGAATCTATGGTGAAAGCAGCTCCACGAAAGGCAAGAAGGCAGAATGGGATTTAGGGTGACGAGTACAACTTTTGGAGTGCCAAAACCCACCCTTAGACGTAAACTGAATCAAAAGACTTTGGGAAGCAACAAGGTATTTGGTCGGTTTCGAGCAACGTTTTCAGACGATCAGAAAAAGGAATTAAGGCCCCACATTATTGATCTTGAGCAAAGATATTTTGGAGTTTTTAAAAAAGATTTGCCGTCACTGGCCTTCCAGCTAGCAGAAAAAAATAACATAAGTCACAAATTTAACTCCGAAAAACGCCTCGCAGGTCCCGATTGGCTTTTTGGTTTTTTGAAAAGAAACTCAAACTTGCGACTTCGTACACTCGAAGCATCATCAGCAGTTCGGGCAAGACAGTTCAATCCGATGAGCGTTAGAAAAATTTTTGACCCATTAAGAGAAGGGATATTTATCCCTCTCCTCCTCATCGAATTTTCAACGTAGACGAAACCGGTATCATCACCATCCAAACAAAGATCACCAAAATTTTTGCTCAGATTGGCAAAAAACAAGTGTTCTAATATCTGCGGAAATAGACGTTTTTTCTACAGCAGTAATTTGCATGTCAGCCGGAGGAAACTATTTGCCTCCGTTTTTGATTTTTTTCTTGGCAAAGAATGAAACCAGAATTAATGGATGGCATACCTCCTTCTTGTGGCTATGCATGCCAGCCTTTAGGGTAGATGCAAATGAAGATTTTTGTTTCATGGTTTAAACAACTTTATTTTTCACACCAAGCCATCAGAAAAAGACCCTGCCCTTTTAATATTGGATGGTCACATAACTCACACAAAAAATATAATTTATAAAAATGGCGAGAAAAAAATTGTGTGATTGTTTTGTGCCTACCACCTTATTGTAGCCATCGGCTACAACCTTTTATGTCTCCACTCAATGTTTTTTACTTACAAGAGGTAGAAAAATATCTTTGCAACAACCCTGGCAGAGGAGTTACCTGGTTTTAGATAAGAAGTTTATTTGGAAGCGCTTACATTGGAGCATCAACTCCTGTCAATTCCAGTAATGGATTTTTAAAATGTGTGATATCTTCTTTAATCCAAATGTATTTGAAGATAAAGATTTTGCTCCAGCTGACACAACAGACATTCCTGAAAACGCCGGTGTTTCTTTCACTTTTTCTTCATGTGTATTTGCAGAAAGTCAAACTCATCTGAATGAAGTAGGTAAATCAATCTCAAGCGCTTGAAAAGAAATCACATCACCAGATGTGCAGGAACCTGCTGATTTAGATTCAAGTCTTCCTCACGAAAGTCCATTGCAAGCTCTACCAATTCCAAAAGCAAGTAGGCAGACGCAAAAAAAGCGAAGAAGCAAAAAAGCATCGGCAACTATTCTCACAAGTTTGCCTTATAAAAATAATTTGACCACAATGTCGTTGGGACAAAAAGTTTGCACCAAGAAAATCACAATCCAAAAGCATGGTTTAGAAAAAAAAGATCTCGAAAAAACAAAAAAATGCAAAACAGTCAAGCAGAAAGAGAACAGACGAATATGGAGGTGATGTTGTACCATTCCCATACGGCATGTTTTTATTTCCAGGAGCTTTATTCAAAATCTCTTCGTAAAGAAGGATGGATCAGTTGCATGAAGTGCTGTTGCTGAGCTCATGAGGCTTGCGCAGGTTGTGATGACGAAGATGACTATTTTGTTTGCAAAATGTGCCGGTAATTTCTTGGGTTAAATTTCTCACTTTCACTTGCACGTGTGCATTACTTTTCGTTGTGAGTGAGTTCTGTTGAAGTCTTTCGTTCCTCCAGTTACATAATAAAGTCATTTCTTGACCAAAGTTTGTGTTTGCAGAAAAACATAAATGCAGTTTACTTTGGCTCACGTGGTCGGGGCAAAGTGAACTGTTAGTAACTAACAATAAAAAGTTTATAAACAATATGCAAAAAGAAATTTTTATGGCGCGAACAAAAATCTAAATGTCCAAGTTACATCACAAATCACGATTGAAAAACTGCAGTAAACACTTACAGTGCAGTAATAAGTTTAGCGTTAGAAGTGGGGCAAAACGAATTTTGAAAGTAGGGCAAAGCGGACCTCCTAACACTTAACTTATTACTGCACTGTAAGTGCTTACCGCAGTTTCTCAAATGTAATTTGTGATGCAGCATTAGCAATTACATTCTTTGCAGTAAACCATGCGCTCTGAACTGACAACACTTTTTTTCCGAATTTTGTTCAATTTAAAAAATGAAGGAAGTGGAACTTGACGCGTACATATGTGTATTTTAAAATTATGTAACTGCTACAAACAAGGTAAAATCAAGAATTTTAACAAAGTTTATATGTCAATCTGTTTAACAAAATTTCATAATGACGCAAAGAAAGAATAATCAAGAACTGGTTTATGTTCAAAAGTCTATAAGAATAGTTTTATTAATAAGCCTACTACTATTATTTTTATTAGCTCTATTCCTAAGACTCTGTATATAGAATTTTCATAGCTTGGAGCCAGAGCCAAGGAGCAGGGCATTTTTGTGGAAGCCTGATCCGAAGCTGGAGATCTATTTACAATTCACGTCGAGCAAGAGCTTAAGTTCAAGACAAATTTTTGTTTGACAGCTCCATCTTCAAATTTTTGCTGAGCTGCTGTTGCTATTTGGTGGAAATGTACTTTTAGTTTGCGCACACACTCAAGCATGTATACTATGCAGTCACGTGCATCAAGTGCCACAACTTAACACAGGATCTTATGGTCAGATCACAGTAGGGAAGAGTGGGGCACCATGAGCCACTTTTAACTTTTTGTACCGTAGACAATCTATGTGTTGCTCTATTGAAGCACTTTTATTTTTGGAACACACTATGACATATTGTGTCTGTATTGGTAAATTTTTAAGAATGGTTTATTACTCTAAACCAGTTTAATATTGTCTTAAAACTGTTTTTTCAAATGGCTCAAGGTACCCCTACCTTGGGGTACCTTGAGCCGGGCTTGGGGTACCATGAGCCAGTACATCTAGCACACAAATTTCAATAAAATTTTACTTTATTTTAATTATCGTTGCGCATCAGTGAAAGGCACATAACTTCTCAGAAAGCTTGCTGAAGTACTGACACCATTAAAATGAATTACCGACGGATCATCTAATATATCCAAGATGGGCTACAACGCTCAACTCTAACAATAACAGCAGACCAACAACTCAATTTCACCCATATTAGTGGTTTTCTCCTAATTGTATTTGTTAACATTTTTAGCCTACCATATAGGCCAGTGTTTCTTAACCTTTTTGGCGCTCGTACCCCTTAAAACTTTGTGAAATGTTTTTGTACCCCTAGACCAGTGTTTCCCAAACTGTGCACCGCGAAGATTCGCAGATGTGCCGCGAGTCTTTTTAAAGTGCCTTCTGTTGATACCATTTTTCTACCAAAATCGAGAAAATGACCTTTTTTATTTTTGGAGATCAGCATCAGCATCAAGCGATTTCCACAGATTGCCGACCAGTCAAGAGGTCACCTCCAAAAAAAAGGTCATTACCAGTCTCGCAGACGCCCGTGATACCACTCGACATCGCTTCAACTACATTTGACTGGTCGGTGTGCCGCGAAACGTGATCAACCACTTTCCTGTGCCAGCAGACAAAAAAGTTTGGGAACCACTGCCCTAGAGTTTAAAATAACCATTATTCTGACGCCTCATCTCGTACTTCCTGCTTTGGTGTTTGGTATCCCCAAGGGGTACAGGTACCCCTGGTTAAGAATCCCGGATATAGGCCCACCCTTTTGTATGAAAAATTAGGAAAGAAAATACGGTAACCTGTCTTGTGTCTAGTTTTGGAACCAGGATGTTCTGCTCGTTTATTTGACCTTCTCTGAATTTTTTTACATGTCTTGTAAGGGTCATTCTATCTGCTTGCATGTTACGAGCAACAGTTCGAATCTTGCCACCATACTAAACCACTTCATGAACAGCTCTCTGCATAATGCTACTGTCGAAAACACCTTTACCAGACTTACGTATATAATTTTGAACCATTTTGTCTGGAAAGAGAAAAATGAAGTCATTGATTATATTGCAAAGATTTATACGCCACATAGATCTTTTTTCGACTATCCATCAAGTTTTAGTGAAGCAATCCATGCAACGAACTTTGCAATATAAATAGGTTTGCCTACTGTACTGGTTTCTGGTGAATTTTGCATTTCGCCAAACAATGGATAGGTCGACTTATTTACTGTACAATCTCCAAGATTATGCCTAAAACACAACGCTTGCAAAAAACTGTTTAATTCAAGTCGCTCTGCATAACACAACTTCACAGCTAAGGTGCTCTTTCTTCAACAAGTTTCATACTCATTTATCAGCAAAAAAGAGCGCAAAACGAGGCTTCACATTAGAACATTAAAATGCTGCAATTAAATCGGTTTATGATTTAACAAAGGTGCCACACCACCATTCAGTTTATAATTGTGGGGCACTATGAGCCAGGCTCAAGCTTCCCCACAACAGCTGGCTCAAGGTACTCCAAGTGAAAATATTTACTTCTCACCCCTGTAACCTGGAAACGGCTGGCCAGCTGATATCTTTTATACACTAGTTCTGTAGTGCACTCAAGCCTTCTTACTTGTATAGTATAACGAGCGGCTGCTGCCAGTTATCAACGTACAAGTAGAAAAAGAAACATATCCGAAAAAGTTACTTTTATGTGTAAAAATTAGAATGTCTGCTGAAACTTCAACTAAATGAAAAGACAATGCAGTGATAATTTGTATTCTACTTCTTAGTCAATAGAGCAGCATTTATACCTTTATGTTTTGAATAAAAGTTAAAACACAAAGCTCAGGAAGGCCCTGGCTCAAGGTGCCCCTAGGCTCATGCTGCCCCACTCTCCACTACGCTGCTCGCGCGATACGCAAGCACATCCCACGAAACGCATTTTGCAGCAGGGCTGCTTAAGTCGTCAATTATGGTCCACAGAGTGCCGGTACAACAATTTAATCGTGGTAACTCTTTTAGTGTGTATTCAAGTAGTTGAAACAAAAACTAGAGCCGGAGTTCGAGAGCGATTGCTATCGAAAAGCTCCCGAACTGAAGCTGAAGCAAATTCAAAATATGCCTGCTCCTAAGCTTTGTTAAATTCAAAATTTTGAAAACAAAGTAAAATTGATTATTCTTTTTGAATAGATCTATATTGCATCAATGTTCAGAAAAAAGAACAAGCAGTAGCCTGCAGCTCCATCAAGAAAATTGGAAGCTGAATCCATCGCCAATAAGCAACAGAATTTTGGGGTTTTTAGTTTACAATCCTACCAAGGCTGTATTCATGTAGGTCTTAGTTTAAAATAAAAAGTTCAAGATTTTGGGGTTACTAAAGTCATAATATGCTCTCTCTAAAATCTTAAAACAACTCAAGACTGGAGAAATCTGTAAAAGAATAATTCTGGTCCATAAGGGTCTTTTCTTTGGAGAACACCTGATAATTCCGAAGATATTTTAGTCTACTGTTGTACAACAATAGAACAAGAATTGCTTTTGTAGGGTAAAACATGCTCAGAACAAAACAAAAAAAGGTAATACAAGGCTTGTTTCATACTTTTGTAAAAAAAAATCAACAACAGATTATTCTTCAAGCCTTTTTACAAAGTGGCCAAAAATAGATGGCGTGCTTTACCTCACTAGGCATCCCTATTCATGGGTCCACCACGCGATTTTTAACGGAGAATGTAAAAACGGAAATAAACGTACTAAAAGTAAAGTTTTTGACTCCATTTTCAAAATCTTGAGCTTAATATAAGAAGCATAATGTGATCGCTTTAATTGAATTCCCCAATAAACAACCCGCATGCCCAAATTCTCTCAAAAGACTTTTATTAATTTCTAATTCATTAAAAATTGTCAGTCGAAATAATTAAACAACAATTTCGTTGCGCCTACCCTTGCACTTCTTCGATGTTGTAAGCATCATTTTTGCCAGTGGATGGCTCTCATAACTTTGAATCATTCTATTACGTCTTCCTTGCCTTCCACAAACCGCTTGGGACACTCAAAATGTAATTTCTTAGAGTGGAAAGCGTCGTGTTAATGTACACTCAACATGTTAAAAGTGTCCGCTACCATTTTGCCAGCTTGACTTAATGTTGATTCTTAGCTCAAGTGTCATTGCGTTATGCATTGCAAATGATTTAACCATGAATGCAGATAGGCTTTGACCACTTTCAGCTATTGGAAAAATGTGTTACTTTTTGAGACAGTAGGACTGTTAGGTCACTTCACGATTTTATTACTTAAAGTTTCAAGGCTAAGATAGAAAACAATCAATGGCAATTAAGGACAGCAAGGAATAACAACACAGTAAATAGAAGAGTATTTTAGAAATGAAGTTACTGAAATAGCTAGCGATACTAATGATCACTTAGGCGTATTTACAATTGGTAAATGCTTAAGTACATTAGTGATTATTCCGTTGATGTCACAAAGAAAAATATCTCTTGGCTTTACATCGTCGTCAGTTCATCTTCTTCAAACATGATGAATGGGATGAACGGATGATGAAAAATAAAAAAAACCGCAAAACAACAACTGATTCGATTGCTACTATAGTTAAGCATTTGTCGAATAAAACCTCGCAATAGAAGCTTATTGTTTTGAGTGTGGTGCATTCTGCGTCATGAAAGACAGCATTCAAGAACTCGTTATCAGTTTTGTTCAGTTTACAAAGCTCGAAAAATAGAAAAAGATTTGCCGTTTTGTTTTGGTGGGGAAGAGTAGGGGTGAGCTATAGTCGAGTTAACTGAGACTGTTCTGTTTACAGTGAGAAGAACCGCAATGCAAAACTCATCACTGCAGCGTTTCATTGCATCTCTGATGTGATGCTGGTGGGAGCAATTTTTCCAGCTTGGTTGCACTACTCGTAACAGAAAACTTTTTTTGAGGTAGCGGAAACTTGGAAGCAGGTCTGAGCATAAAATGTTCCATGTAGGCAATTATTTTTAAAGTTTTCCTTGATCAAAGTTTAGAGTTACAGTGAAAGAATACATTTAAAAACTTTATTTATTTTTTATGGTGAAAAGTAGGCTACTGTTATTCCGGCCACCAGATATTTTTAATAAATTCATTTTATTTAGCTCTTCTGATAATGATGACGTTTATTCAAGTTGATACAAGTTCTTACCGAACATGCAAAAAACTTCAATATTCATCAACGTTTCGAACAGCTATACAGCTGTTTTTCATCAGGACTAATAATAAACGAAAGCACGAGTGAGGCAATATAAATAGTGTACTACCCAATCGAAAGAAAAAGGCAAAACAAAAAGTTTAAAAGCAAATAATAAACAACTGTAGATTACGCCAAATTATCATAAATTTCAGAATAAAAACAATTTTCTTTATCATTGATTGCATTTTCAGAATTATGAATAAAAAAAGATTCAAAAAGTAGGCGTTTGGTAAAATCTATTTCAAAGGTTAAAATTTTGTATGATCCCAATCAACTCGGTGATCTTTGGTGATGACAAGCTTGACCAACGCCGTTTTTTATTAAAGTTGTTGTCATCAACTTTTTCCAGATTTGCTGGCTTTAACAAAGCATGTCACCCGTAAGCGCTCTAATATTTCGTCAAACTATAGGCTCTACTTCCGTTTTGCCACAAAATCGATGTTTAAAAATT
Source organism: Trididemnum clinides (assembly GCA_963675345.1). Taxonomy (NCBI): domain Eukaryota; kingdom Metazoa; phylum Chordata; class Ascidiacea; order Aplousobranchia; family Didemnidae; genus Trididemnum; species Trididemnum clinides. The sequence goes on from OY776293.1 coordinate 27,713,232, forward strand.
TAGAAAAATGGTTCGTCAAAATTCAGTATGTTAGTGGTAACTACTACCATCAATAAAATTATCTCAAAAGAGCTCTCACTGCAAAACATCTTCAACAGAAAAAATGAACTTCTTTCGTTATGTGTCCTATCGGTTTAAGGACACTGCTTTTCCTACAAGCTGGTTGTATTTTTCATGATTATTGACAAACGACTACACAATAGATAGATAAACAAAACAATTATATTGAATATAGCCTAATAGCAAATAAAAAATGCGAAAGCTTCCCGTCCCTTAAAGGAGATTTATCGTAAAAAATTAAATTAACAAAAGAGAAGAAAATCCAACTGCCAATTATCTAGTTTTGACCTCTACCAATAGTCAAATTTTTGCAAATGGTGTTGCTGTTTAATTTTCCTTCTCTTTGTACGATTTCGTGGCAGCGAAACCGCGGAACAAATGCGGAAATCAAGCGCTGTGTTATTTTTGTCTTGTTTGCCACTTAATGATTAATAGATTTTTGGAAAATATCCTTGTTCGGAAAACTCCCCTATTTTCCATTGAAAGTTGGATTTTTTCATGCCCATCTGCTTCTTTTGTCAAGGGTCATGGTTCAAAGCTCGGTCTAACTTCTAAACTTAACTAATAATTTAATCACTTAATACTAGAATATCATAAGACCTACCCAAGGTTATTTTGTTGACGCTGTGAAACAGCTAGTTTCATAGTTTACAAAAGGCGCATAAAAGTTATCAGAAAAAATGCTGTTATTTCTGATTTAGACGTAGAAGTCTACTAAGCACCTGCTGACTTGAATTTATTGCCAACCTCATAAAACTTGTGCGGTTAGAAGCCAACACATGTCAGTCTAGTTTTAGTGCATTTCGGAAACTTTTTCTCTATAGCCCTGTTTAAAGCAGAACGCACACTAGTGTGAATATTTCACCGACAATGGTCTCGAACTATCGAGGTCGATTTCCTGCAACTACAAACCGTTCGGCGTCCGCTTTCTCACCAAATGTGACTCAGTTTGAAATTTTGTTAACTTGGTGTTGAGATACAAAATTCTATGTATACAAGTAAACTCGTGGGAATTTTTTCTTTTGTAGACTTACCAAGTGATTGGGAACACTTACTGCCTGTTTCGGAGTTCAAGGCTGTCGCGTTTACTTAATTTTTTATTGGCGGCAGAAATTCTATTTAAAGCAACCAAGCAAAAAATTATTAGAAGTGCTTTTCAAGTTGGACCACCTCTAGGCCTACAGTACCAACTTTTGCTCTTCAAGTGTTACCACCAGAATAAATTCTGTTTTATTTTCTAAATTAACGAGACAGATAAGAATAAAAGAAAAAACAAAAACAGACGTGGAAGAAAATTTTAGAAGACTGACCAATTTTCCTTTGTTGTCATTCCTTTGGCCGATTCAGAATGAGCGGCAAACAAGCCTAGTGAAAGAGATGTCGTCCTAAGTCAGAAAATTCGGCATACGAGTTTGTAAAACATTTCAAAATCTTCTTTTAGAGATGCGCTTAAAGAGAGAAAAGTTCTGTTTTGCATGTTTATAAAATTTGAGGAAAAAGACATTCTACGGAAACACGCCAAAAATATTTAAAGATTTCTCTCACACCTTGTCATACCCGTAAAATATTTTTGAATCCGCAAAGTTTCCTTTTTCCATTGGGGATTGGGAAACTGGCGGCCAGCGTCTTCATTTAATTCGGCCCGCAAAAGATATTTGAAAATCCAGTATTTTAATTAGATTTGTGGTCTATGCAAGTTTAAAATGGTTTTCGATTTGAAAACTGGCAAAAGCACCAAAAAAAACGTGCTTTTACCGCGATTTCAAGCAAAATAATTGCTATTAGAAAGAAAAAAGTTTTATATCTTGATAACGGGCAAGACACCGTCAAACAACGAGCTTGAGCTCTCGATTTTTGGCTTGAAAAAGTTGATCTTCAAACCAAGGTTTTTAACTTCAAAACAACCAAAAACATCGTTTGCAGCTTTCATGTGGTTCCCTGAAAGTCAAGATCAATTCTTGTAGCTTTCTACATCAGCGGTAGAAAACCGTTTAAAATAGGGGCCAAAAATCTTTTGATTTTAACAAGCGGCTCATATGAGCGCGAAACCACAACTTGCTAAGACAATGTCGTAGCGCCAAGCAAGTACATGACGCAAAATTAAAATTTAAAAAAAATGTCGCTCAAAATTAACTTTTATTTTGTTATGAACAAATGCAGTTGGGTAGGCCACTTTAACAATTCAACAAAGTTAGGTTTCAGTGAGATGGAGGGAATTCTCAGAAAATATCTACGATGTTAATTAGTTAACTAGGATCTGTCATAAGCTTTGTTGATGTTTGTCACACTAAATGTCTCTTCTCATAGACTTAAAAGGCTATGTGAAACCAAATAACACAGATATTTTCTATGTCATCTTCCCGTGATTTTAAAAATTTGGTTTCACTTTGTAAAGTACAAAATTCATTTTTTCTTTTATGACCAAGTTGCATCTCAGATCTATATTGCAGCTATCACGAAGCCCTTTTTAAGTTTTGTATCAGAGGACATGAGGCAATCTGAAGCATTGGTAAATTCTGAAACCTAAAAACCGACGGGAGAATTATGCGTACAAGTCATCAAATTATTTGCTGCATATATTTACTTGTTGAGAGACCTCTATCATTGTGGCTAGTAACAAAAAATCAGGAAAATTGTAAGACATTTGTGTGAAAGTTTATTTTAGTTTATAACCTTTCACACTTGAGTACATTCCATTCACAAATTGATCTTGAACTCGTTTTGATGTGGTCAGCATAAAGATCTGGAACTGAAGAAGCAGTATCAAGTTCCATAAAATTCTTTGACAGGCCGAATTAAACTATAAAACAAACTGGATCGGGTTTTCTGTTGGTAATGTATTTACCCTTGCTCTATTTTATCAAAGTTCTCATCTATGATTTAAGTTTATTTTTGCCCGTTTCAGCTTCGAAAAATGACAGTTGACTACTGCAGTTGGAGCACATCAAACCAAGATATTTGCACATACACAAAGTCACAGTTGTGTTTGAAAAGAGGTTACAGTTTTCTTTCCCTCAAATAGGCGATGGCTCAGTTTCTGCACATCTAGTCAATAAGTCGTTTCACTAAAACATTCAAATCCAACAAGTCTTTTACAGTAAGATCTACTGTAAGATTTTCGATATTGGGCTAGGATCACGATATACTTAACAGGGGCTTTCATATTCCTTTAAATATTGTGTCCAAACTGTCAAGGGTTGTTTGTTCATAGCCTATTCGGGGCCCTTGATCTTAAGGGGCCTGAGGCTAATTTTATTTTGTTATGCGCCATAATCAATTTCAAAAAAGTTTCAGGACAGTCCAGTCTTCTTGTTTCGAGTTAGCAGCAATTCAGGTATTGTCTATTCCAATATTTATGTGAACCACTACATATTTTTTTTCATTTGGACTGTTCAGATTTTCTGCGCTTTGATTGGACAAGGAATTTTGCAGCTGAAGTTCATACGCATTGCTGCTTGTTATTCAGTGACACACACTGGCATGACAGCAATGCTTTAAGTCTCCACCGGAACCTGCGTGCATCATATCAACTCACTCCTGTTTTGCGTCGATTCAAGGTTGTCCACAGCTTACAAGGTCGGCAGCAAGTAACACCATTAGGAGAAATAGTGAGCAAATCAACAGGACAAAAACAAAATGTTGGCCATTTAAATGAGAGTAATAGACTATTTAAGATAATAGATGAATTGCAGTAGAGTTGGGTCATCACGTATAAAAACCAATGCAAAGATTACTGATTACGTTTTGCAGAAAATTTAATGTAAAAGTTTGATCAAAATGTTGTAATTTTAAAATCTACTTACTTCAACATCAGTTCTGTTCCAATAAATAAATAGATTGATTTGTCCAATTGTTCTTGCATCACCGTCTTGCTTTGCATATCCATTACTTGTTCCAACGCAGGGGCAAATAATACAAGACAATAACAACAATGAAGCTAAAGTCTTGAATTTATCTGACAGAAATTGTTTGCAACAATATTTAACAAAACGGTTGCAGCTTAAAAATCATCAGCCTTTTAGAATAATTTTTCTTCTTCCTCCTCAGCAAATTTAAATTAATAATCAATGCTAAAAAACGGAACTCCAAAGATAACATAGATTCAACCAAAGGTACGTAAAAGAAAGAAAGCAAATTATAGAAACGTGTGTCTGTTAAGAAACAAGTAGGCAACTAAAAATTCCGATTCTAAGCCGCTATATTGTCACTTTTCTTCTTCGAAGAAAACGCAAGCGGCGTTTTTACTTCGCTTCCTTTGAAAACAAACGCAGCTGTGTTTAACGTCGGCACTTAAAAATGGAGCACGCGCTAATGACCTCTTTCGCCTACATGATCTACAGTCATTGTTACAAATTTGAGATTATCTTAAAAAATGAGAAATTTTGCAATATTTTTGTTTATTGCATTATTTTGGCCTTATTGACCCAATCCTTTGTTGCATGTTATTGCCACTTGTCTAGCTCAACTCCTGCAGAAAAATCAAAGGCTTATTGCAATTTTTGTTGGAGCTATTACAGCTATTGTCTTCGTAAGAGTATCCTAACAAATTGGTAAAAACTCGTCTTTTTTGGCTATTTAGAGGCCCAAGCTGTTGGTTTGTAGCTAGAAAACTTCTCAAAATGTAGCCTATGATTGCCCCTAAACTACATAGAAACAAAACAGCAGTTCATACACATAGTGCAAAAGTAAATTTTGAGAAGTGCGGAAATAATTAGGATCAAGAAAGCGGACGGAAACAAAAACTACCCACGGGAATCACAATATGGTGGCACGGACAGCGGTTCGTTCTCTCGGTGGTTCACGGTCTGGGTCAGTTAGTTAGTACAAAAATTGATATTAAAACTGTTTCAGATAAATCAATCTTTCAACACTCAGCTGCCTTCAAGTATGGACCAACGCCCCTTTAAACTTTCAGCCAGAAAACAATATTTTGGTCTTCCAGATTAACAAAAAAAGATGAATTTTTAGCAATGTTTCAGAATACCCCCAAAAGGACACAAATGTAATGTAATAACTCCTACAAAAATAGCAATGAGCTTTTAAGTTTTCATCAGGAGTTTGAGCTAAACCCTTGACAATGATATCACAAAAAATTATTGAGTCAATAAGTCTTGGATAATGTCACAACCAAGCTATAGAATAATTTGTCATTTTTTAAAGATGATCGTAAATTTATGACAATGACTGTAAAATATCCTTTGCAATCTACAAGGAGAGAGTGAGAGAGAAAAATGCCAATTATGCTCAACAAAAACGCCAATGAATTGTTTTCTTTGTTCTGCTATCAGTATTCAGCTTTTGAATTGCAGTCGCTTACTACTGGTACTCATAACTCAATGGCGTCAAGACTTGTAATTTTGCACAGATTTGCATAGATGAACAGAAGCGCACGTTGAGTCGTCGCAGGCTTTATTTTCAACGCAACGTCAGCAGGCATCGTGGTCAAGTGGGTTCAAGCGCCATTCATGGTGGCAATGATCGTAAGCTTGAACTACACGATGGATACTTTGTTGTGCACTTGGGAAAGGCTCGATACGGCAAGTTTTCCTGCTTGGTTAGACTTAACATATTTTTGCGATGAAAAACCGGGACGCTTCAGAACAACAGGCCTGACCAGAGGGTTTTGCTATAGCTAACCAGGTGAAGCGTGGACGTTGTTTCACAGCAAATGAAGGTGTCCTCTAAAAGAAGAATAAAAAAAAGGAAAAAAGGTCACCAATTCCTTTGCTACCAAATTTGAGTCCGTTTTGGCCCAAATTGTCTTATCTTACCCGAAATGGAGGTGCTCTCCAAAAAAAAAAAAGAAAAGTCATCGCCAGCTTTCCTACTACTTTTCTCTCTCTTGCTGTCCAAATAATCGGCGACTTCGAGTTAGTTTTCAAATTGCCCTTGCTTACATGGGCAATCATTTAAATACCGTAGTTCCAGCTGCGCTGGCTGACTACAGGAAAAATCGGGCCTTTCGCTCAGCTGACCGGGAAAGGGCCTGAAAAACCGAGACATATGGTAGGTCTGTGCTTGGTTCTTCTACTTGCCATAGAAATGAGATGTGCCAGCAGAGGCTAACGGCTACGGATTTGAACCCATGATGTTCTAGCGTATTGGTCAGGAAAGTTTTGTTAAGGTGGCCCAAATCCATCTTTTAATCATTGCTGATGGCCCATATTCAGACAAATGCTTGAGGCAAACTTCTAAAATTTAGTCTCATCTATTTTGTCAGTTGAAGACTGTTTCTTGTGGAGATCAAATGCTTGAGTAAATTTTCTTAATTTTGAGCAAAATTCCGGTTCAACTTAATGTTTTTATTGCTTAATCAATGCGATAATTTTTTGGAGGAACTTATTTCGGAATCCTTGCAAAATTTCTTGAGTTGATGATCTTTATTTTTAAACGCCATGGCGCCCACTGTTACAAACTATAAACGGCCCTCCAAAAAGGGAGAAAGTTGGCCCGTGGCCTACGATTTACCGATTATTGTTTCAAATTAACCGGCAGGCGGTTTTCCCGTAACCACACAACAAAAAAATATAAAGCAATAAAGGTCAAAAATCTTGCCATCATTTTTGTCAAAAAGTGGTAAGAGAAACTCAGCTCCTCTTAAACATTTTCTTGCCACTCTGACTCTCTTTTACTGTTTGTTTTTTGTGACTATTAACTTGTTTAGTTGCCTCGCTATACTGTCTAAAACAGTGTTTTCCAAACTTTTTTGGCTGTTGGCAGAGTAAAAAGGCTAAACAAATTTCGCGGCACTCCAGCTTCATGAATCTATTCATATTGATAGCGAGCAGTATCACAGGTGACAGCGAGAAAGGTGATGACCTTTTTTTCCTAGAGATAACCACTTTTCCGAGCAACATAACACAATCTACTATTACGGTACTTCATAAGAGCATTTACTCAATTTTAGCTGAAAACTTGAATAAAAGTTAGGCCGCGGCACACCTGCAAATCTTCCACGGCACACAGTTTGGGAAACACTAGTCTAGAACCTACTTTTGTAGTTGAATACAATCGACTTTAGCAGTGGCATAGCAAGGGGTATGTAGTTTGTGCGGTCCAAAAAGGGCGGCCACTTACAGAGGGCTACCATTTTTAACTGAGAGAGGCAAAATTTTAGCTATGTCTGAGCATAGGATTCCAACACCGACATTTATTACTAACTTGATTAGAAATGGGGCAACATATTTTGCTTCTCTACAGGGAAGCCAAAAGCCACACTACGCCTCTGGACGTAACAGAGTTTATATTGGCAATTGTTTTGAAAAGTTTTATCAATGAAAGAACGTATCTGAATGTACGCTTTGCTTGGTAGAGCTTGTGCAAGTAAATTCTGAGTCTTCTTTGGGAAACACGTTATTTTTTCTTTTTTCCCAATAGGGAAAAATTGGGTTAGCCACTGTTTTGCAGGAAATACCAAGACCTCCTCAACATTTTTCAGAGCGGTTTTTAAATTACAAGTACAGTCGAACTTTTCCTGTCGAACCATTAAAGTATAGTTGGTGCTACTATACCGTGAAGTCTACCACACTATAGCGTGAGATCTACCTCTGGTTACTACTATAGCGTGAGGTCTACCACTGAATTTTTATCCCTTACCCCTCTATAGCTACACTATAGCTACATACTTACTACTATAGCCATAATAATTCCAAACACCACACATACATTCCACACACAAAGGTAAATTTATTCTAACGATACACACTTCGTACATCTTCTAAGAATGACACAAATAAATCATTGGTTAGGATTAGGGTTAGGGCAGTGGTTCTAACCCTAACTCTAAACTAAACCTCATGCGGTTTGCACCTCGGTAGGTGCGAGTCAAGCGGTAGACCTCACCCTGCATCTCCGTAGGTGACCTATGTCGGTAGAGCTCACGCTATAGTAGCACCGTATAGTCAATGATTAAACTAATTGCTGCTCATCTCGTTCTGCAATTTTACTTTCTATATGTTTGTTAGTGTATTTTTTTGCGTGTGATAAAGAGAAATCAGCTTGACATAAAATTGTTTACAACATAATTGAAAAAAAGCTTTTACAAAATAGATTGACACTTTACCAACATACGAAACAAAAATTCAACATAACTCCACATCATTTGCTACATTTAGACGACATTTTTGCGATCCTTGATGACAGTTTATTGACAACTAAGTTTTTGAATTCGTTGAATAAATAATGTTCTAACATAAATTTTACCACGGAAAAATCAATGCAGGCGGTGCCATTTCTGAATGTTCAAGTTCAAATTCAAAAAAATGAGTCGGAGACAAAGCCTTGTTTGATGATATTCAACCGACGCAATGACGTGGTGGTTAGCATTAGAGCGTCCGCATCGCAGTCGGTAGACCTGGGGTTCATTTCTCTTGTCGAGTCATACCAAAAAACTTTTTAAAATGGTATCCACAGCTTTCCTGCTTGACTCTTGGCATTTAAGGGATGTTGTGGAAGACAAGCCGGCAAGTTCGCTTGTTGTGTCCTTGGGCAAGGCACTTACCGGGACGCCCCAACCTTTTATGTGGAGGACAGGTGGCCCAGACACCTCGGAAATGGCGACTCCCAAGCGAGTGAGAACATCTCGTCCAAAAGACAGCGACACAATTCGCTTTCTCGTGAATGAAGGATAAATGTGAGCAAAAAAAGAAAAGATATAGCCTACCGTTAATGAAATAGGTATGGTAAATAGTGTGGAGTTACGACCTATTCTTGTTCTATGTGTTGATAAAACGACACTCCGTTTTGTATAAGCTCTTTTTTATATTTAAAACAATTTGATAAAAAGCTGATTCTTTTATATCGCTTAAATAAATTGCAACGCTATGTTTTTTCTAGTTAAAATCGGGAAACTGACTTGCCACCGCTTCCATATTTACACAGGTAGATCAAAGTAGTTTAAAAACCTTTATGGGTAAAAAAGGGTTGTTACTTTTTCAAAAATACTCAAATGTAGGTAAGAAGTGACAGCAGACACATGTTCCTGAGTAAAACTAAAAAAGAAGTCGAAAATTGAACTACTTCAAATTGTAGAAGTATAAAGTAGTTTCATTTCCTTACCAGTTTTTTATAGGCCTGTTTGTCCTAAATAGTATAGTGCAACTTAGTGGGCCAACAAATACGAACAGCGGCGCATATTCAAGGGTAAGTAAATCTAGCTTACCCAAAAACAAAACTTAAGAGACAAAAATATACTTTTCAGACTTTTTGTCTCCTAATTTTTGTTTGATGACATTTTTATAATTGGAGATGAATCCTTTGTTTTTTTTTCAAGGAGAATGACCCCTATGTTGGAGAGTTCGACGTTTTGTTGTTATATTACGTGAAAGTAGCTTCATACCTTGATCGGGTCCACAAATTTTCGAGGGCACAGTGACTCTTTTGGCCCTCCGGGTCACATCTATCCCAAGGGGCCACTCTTCTGTGCCCTTTCTCCTCTGAGTCAAACAAGATCATTAATCTTAGAGAGCAATAACCAAATATGACCAAAGCTTCAACAAAAATTGATCGAAAAACATTACCGTAATAATAACAAAAAGGCCATCATCCTCCGACTAACCTAAAAATTTGTCGCTGCCTCTCCCTCCTTCACAAACTTCGGTTCCACTGGACATGTATGCCATTGATGCTGGTAATCAACCCTTTCAGTTGACCTACACCTAATTTCCTAATTTAATTTTTGTTTTCTTGGTTTTGATAAAAGTTCGTCAACGCCTAGAAGTCGTTAAAACATGGAGCGACTTGATTTTAGGGCTACATACGTTTTGTTACTTCTGCTAGACCTACCAGTAATAAATATTTTAGATCTAGATGCTTTTTTTTTTGAGTTGAAGACCTTGTGTTTTTTATATTTTTAGACAACTTGTAACATTTCAAAAAAGATTCCAAAAGTATCACGCAACTTCTGAAATAGATGGTGAAGTCAACGGTAAAGCTTAACTATGCAATGCCTTCGACAGGCCCAGCACCTAAGTTTTAGCAGTCAAAACCAGTCAAGTAAAGAGACCAATTGTATTTGCGACTTGTACTGTTTTTTCAGAAAAGATTTGTTTTTGAAAATCATTTTTTAAAATACACTTTTTGTTGTTTTTTTGAGAGGAAGTTCTTTTTCGAAAGGCAACTTTGTATTAACTAGCAGCTATTTGGTGCACTTTGTGAAGGGGAGGTAGATGCCCAGCAGCATACTTTCTGGGTTTATTAAACTATTTTAAAATCTGGTCCGCAAGTACCTTCCAAACCCTCTGTCAACGCCAAACGTAATCACTTTTTGATTGCACACTGTAGCGCTCGTCTGTCTGTCGAGCACGTGTCGAATTCCCCAACGAATTGTATTTGAACAGTTCGATTCGCATAAAGAAAAACGACGGTTTCTGTAATTGAACACAAGCTAAGCTAACATATTCATACACACATAAAACAAATGCATGCTAACTTACCAACCATTTATCAAAGAAAGACTAGACACTCTGAATGCCGCAAATTTTGCACAAGTTCATAAAAAGATAGCAAAAAAAGAGAAAAGTTCTAAGAAATGCAAACTTAAAGCTGAGACAGCATTTGGGTCAGCAAATGATTGGCCGAAACAACATAAAATCGAAATTAGCTGAGATACCAATTAAGGTCAGCTAATAATTGGCCGAAACAATATAAAATCAAAATTACTCCCAAACCACGGTAATTTTCGGTCGTAAAATAAGAGCAAGCAATGCAGAGTTACATCCAGCTGCAACACACACACCAATGAGTCTTCCCAAAACAGAATAGCTATTTTGTCCTCATAAATTTTGTGGCTGACAAATATGCTCAGGCCTATCAAGTCTCCAGATTTTTCGGGAGTTTTCCGATTTGGACACTTTCTCCCGATCGCCCGATTTAAACTAAGAATTGGAATCCAGTTTATCTTGCGTTTATCTCCCTCCACGATTTTCCGTTTATCAAAATCTTGCCAGCAAAATTTGCTTTTGCTCGTTCTAAATTTTGCTTTTGCTTTTTTGCTTTTGCTCGTTCTTTAACGATTATTTTTCTAGTATTGGTGAAAAATTAGTAAACAAGCTAGCAACCCCGCAAAAACAGTTCAGTGAATTTTTGGGCTCTCCAATATGCAACTCAATGTTCTTGAACCCTACATCGGTAACTGAAATCAAAAAAATTATCTCCAAAATGCAACCCAAAAACAGCACTGGAATTGATGAAATTCCAATATCAGTTGTAAAATCAAGTTCTGATTACATTCTTTTTGGTTTGTGTCATATTTTTAACTTATCTTTATCTCAAGGTCAATTTATCATAGACTTTAAAAAAGCTAAAGTGATTCCTGTACACGAAAAAGGGCAAAAAACAAATGTAAATAATTATCGGCCAATTAGTCTGCTCCCAGTACCGTCTAAGATACTAGAAAAGATTGTATATAATCGACTGTATTCATTTTTGTCACAATCAAACTTTTTCTATGATTTACAATTTGGATTTAGAAAAAATCACTCCACTAGTCCTGCCGCTACTGTAATGGTTAAAAATATCACCAAATCTTTTGAAGATAAAGAATATACTCTTGGTGTATTTTTAGATCTCTCCAAAGCTTTTGACACCATTGATCACAGTATACTTTTGGCTAAACTAAATCACTTTGGTGTAAGGGGGGTAGCAAACGAATGGTTCAGAAGCTATTTAAACGGTCGCTTGATGCAAACGGAAGTTAATGGAAAAATTTCAAATTCCAAGCCAATTGAGGTAGGGGTACCACAGAGATCAATTCTTGGCCCCCTTCTATTTCTAATTTACATAAATAATTTTCCTAAATGCTTAACATCTGGCAAAGCGATAATGTTTGCGGATGACACCAATTTATTTTTAACAGCAGTTCTTATAAAGCATTATATGAGGTTACAAATACTCAATTGAAACATGTCGAGGCCTGGCTTTCTGCAAATAAATTAACACTAAATACTGATAAAACCCTATATGTTGCGCTTAGAACTCCAAATAGTCTTCCTCCACCTGCTGCGTTGTCAATTCAATTCAAAAACAAGCATCTAAAACGAGTAAACAGTTGCAAATTTTTGGGTTTAACCATCAATGAACATCTTTCATGGAAGCCACATATGTAGGGTTACCATACGTCCCGCTTTTTTCATCGCAAATCCCGCTTTTTGCTTCAGTGAAACACAACGGATTTAACCACATTTTTGGACATTTCAATTAACTCTCCAACAAAAGCGGGGCGGTGAGATGCGGTTGCACGATTGATTGTGAAGGCAAGAGTACTGATCTGAAAATAATGACGAAAATTGGGGTCATCTCCAAAAAAAAAAAAAAAAAAAGGTCAACGCCTACTTCGTTACAACATTTTTCCACTTTTGGGCTTGAAATTGACACAGAACGTGGAACTAACAGGCGGTGACCTTTTTTTTGGAGATCACCCCAATTTTTGTCATTGGTTTCAGATCTCCACCAATGCCTCGACAATCAAGCCTGCAACCGCATCTCACCGTCCCGCTTTCGATAGAAAAAACGTTGGAGGGGCCATAAATTTCGTCTCGTGAAAATTCGTCATCCAATGTCCCGATTTTTGCTTTTCAAAATATGGTAACCCTACACATATGCAGTGGTTGCTGCAAAAGCTCAGATGTAGCTACCATGTAATTAACAAAGTAAAACAGTATCTTGATCAAAGTTCATTGCTAACTTTATATCACTCTCTTATTAATAGCTATGTGCAATATTGTGTAATATCCTGGTGCCATGGTAACGCATCTATGATTCAAAAGTTGCAAAAAGTTTCAACCAAAGCAATTAATTTGATTAATACTAAGAAGCAAAAAAACAGTAACGTTTTTCAACAACACAATCTGCTAACAATACAACAGTCTAAACAACTTGAAATTGCCAAATTTATGCACAAATATTTTAATAAATCTCTTCCTCCTGCTTTTTCAAACATCTTTGATTCTAACTTTCTTAGCGAGAAAGCCACTCTTCGTACACGATCCAAGTCCAAGTTGTGCCCTCAATATTGCAAAATAAAACTCACACAACAAACACTGAAATTTAGAGGCCCAATGTTATGGAATAAACTACCTGTAGCACTCAAAGATATTAAATCACTTCCCAAGTTCATCAAATGCTTTAAAAAATATATTATAAATCAGTAGATTAGTATTTATTATGTTTTAAGACTGGAAATCTACTTCTGTTGATTGCTTAAAGATATACCTAATTGTAAAACGAGCTTGCAAAGTAGGATAAAAAATAAGAGAATAGGTATTTGCTGTTTTTCTTTCTTTTTCAGAATCTGCCAATCACTTTCGAACTACCAATTAAAAAGAGCGAATGATTATCTTATACTCCATCTCCAACTTCAGGCGACAACTGCTCCTCGAAATATTTTCGGATGAAGAAGAAGAATAAGAAAAATTCACCTGCAATATAGGTCCATGAAACTTCAGTCTATTCATTAGAATAAATGATTAATTTTTATTTGAGTAAAAAAACAGGGACACTTCCAATGGTTTACCTAAATTATCCACAATCACGTGATTAAAATCAGGTCATAAAAATTCAAACGCAATGTAATAGTGCTACTATTTATGTGCAAACTGCATGGTCCTGGGCAGTAAGACTACAACTGCATCCGGCGACAGGGTCCTGCCTAGAGTGTAATGGAGCTAACTCTTTAACTGTCCAGGTCACCCTTGGGCAAGGTGTAGTACCTGCTAGCCCCCCTCGTTAGGGTAACAACAGTTTGGCACTAAGAGAAATGCATTTCTTTTAGCTATTGGGTTTTCTATATAGGGTAAAATTTTGTTTATTTGGTTGACTGCTTTTTTAGTTTCTTTTTTGTTGTTTTTTTTTATTTCAATTTTTTTCTTGATGTTTTTGTCAGGTGCGGTGACCATGTCCCTCTCTACAATCTTTTTAATGTAATCTTAAAAAATTTGGGTATGTTTAACGTCAATTCGTTTTGTCACCTGCATTCCTTTTTCGCTCGTTGTTTTTATCCTATCGTTGAGTTTTTTGTGTTGAGAAAACAGAAGCGAAATAAATTGCCAACTACTACTACTCATAAATATTTTTCGATTGGACCGTTTTCGATGTTGACAGGTATAAATATGCTATATGTTGAGAACATAAAACACACTGCAAAAAATTAAACCTTCAAACATACAGTAAAACATTTGAATATACTTATGGAGTTAAACAATTTTCAAAACTAAAAGAAAAGACGTGACACCGGTAATAATTCACCGCTTCTTACAGGCTAGCATTAAATAATAATCCTACTTGGTTTTTAAAAATCGAACCAACGGTTGCCCACTTCACCGAAGGATTTGCAGAAAATACGAACTTGAATTTAGAGCTTTTTTTTTTTTTATGCTGACATACGGCCTTTCAATGCAGCAGCTAAGCCTACAGCTTTAGTACCGGTATCTACTTTGGTAAAAGTTGTAATTATTCAAGTACGATTAATTCCCACCAAATATACTCAAGTAAAAGTAGAAAAAACAAAATTACTCAAGTAAGTCATTCGTTACTGAAAAACGTACTTCGCTTAGGTATGCAGACTACTGCAGAACCACTTCGTTACTGACCACCTCTGCACAATTGGCCGAGCTTTTCGTTACTAATCAATGCCTTTTGTGATTTATTAAGCACTCGATGATGATAAAATCAAGCAATCAAAACAATTCATGGAGCATGGTGCATTTCCCTTTAATAAGTAGGCTTACCTCCACTATTTCAGCTGGATTGCTGAGGCAGAATTGACAAGGCAGGAGCGAAATCTTCAGCATTTGAATATACTATACTTTTTGTCACGTTTTTGAGTTTTTTGTTATTGAAACAAAAGTTGTTGGTTGATCTAGTTTGGTTAAAAGTAGGAGGAATTAGCACATATACTACACTATCTGAATTGAAAAGACAAACAATTGGGCATAATGACAAGTAGAATGGTGGCACTGCTTAGTCCCTATCCTGTTGGCTGCTTAAAGGGTTAAGTTATTCAGCAGTATTTCTGTCATTGTCAGAAATTTATCCCACGTTTTGCATAGTTCTGTATGGTACCGATACTAAACTTGCTGATTTTTTGTTTTGCAGTGGCTATTTTGCTGTCATCAGCTTTTTACCCTTGGAGGCTATTTTTCTGTTGGACGTTTGTGATTGGTCAATTTTATTGACATAGTAAAGAAGCTACTTTTGGTCGTTTCTGATTGGTCAATTTTAGTAATCAATTAAAAAATTTGCTTCCCAAGTCTGCACTCTCTCCCAGTGTACACTACCCCCATACATTCACATATCATGGCCCCCTCCAGTGTACACTGTCTTTGTCTAAGTGCCCTGCCAAGGAGGATCTAACCCGTAACCATTGCATTTCTAGGCAGCTTGCTCTATCTGCATGCCACAGTGCCATTTGCAGAATTGTAGCAATTATGGCTATGGAAACACACATTAATGGGGACGGAAAATAGCCTCCAAGGGTAAAATGCCATGATAGTCACTTTCTTTTTGGTTTTAAGCTATACTGGTAAACATTTAGGGCAAGCAGTCATATATTCCTAAAAAAATCTGTGTTCTGCCAGTTTTAGTGTTAGTCTAAAATATTTTTGTGCTCTGATCTCCATTTAATAGTTTTTTAAGTTTGATTAGTTCATTATAGTGTTATTTTGGAAACAAAAGTTATGGCTTGAATTTACTATTATAGATTATTGATCTAGTATTGTTTAAGTGCTGCGATTTCAAATCACGATGGCAGATGTGGAGCAATCCCAAGAAGAAATAAAGGTACAATACTGGCATGCAATATGCATCTCAGTTTTTGTAAGCTTAATTTATCTAAAGCACAGCAAATTGAGAAATATCACATTTAAACCACTAAATGTAATGGGTGTTCAGCTGATGCGTTTTCCTTAGCCGTGATTGCTAATAGCTCTATCATTTTTAGGTGATTTCAGCTTGTATGTGAATTTTGCATAAACTGATTTAAGAACATGATGTGTCTAAGAATGAGGTCATGCATCACATTATTGAGTTTTTCATGCGTTTACTTTTGATGATACTTACCAAATAATATCAAATGGCCTGTTTTTGGAAATTACCCACTAGCATACTTTCTTGATTTTAAGTGTTGCCTACTCAATCTCTAACTTGTAGCTGAAATTTGTTTGCTTATTTAGAAAGATGTTGAAGCAATGGAATGTGCAAAAAATACTTGCTGTCAGTCTGAATCAAAGCAAGATTTAAATGCAGGTGAAAAAGGTATGTGTTGTTTTTGGAATTTTATGTTGAGTATATTATGGTACTGTGATAATTATATATTTATCCTCAGGTTGTGGAAAATCTTTGTGATCATGTTTAGACCAACTTGAGTTT
Source organism: Trididemnum clinides (assembly GCA_963675345.1). Taxonomy (NCBI): domain Eukaryota; kingdom Metazoa; phylum Chordata; class Ascidiacea; order Aplousobranchia; family Didemnidae; genus Trididemnum; species Trididemnum clinides. The sequence continues at coordinate 27,729,654 of OY776293.1, forward strand.
AAATCTGCTTTGGAGTTGCCAGTACTGCTGTCACAGTGCATTCATCAAGCAGACAAATTAGCTGTAAAGTGTCTTTTTCAAGAGCAGAACAATGCAAAGCCCATGTGGGTATCAAACTTCATTGTCATAACCAGAGTTGGATTGATTGTAATTGAATGTTATTTGGTCTTGTATATTTGTAATTATAATTGTATTTTTCAAAAATTTTTGGCCAAATGACAATTACTTCAGCTTTTTTGAAAATTTAAACATAAACAGAACAATATTTTATACAAAATTTTATCAACTTTAGCAGCTCATGTGACAAAATGAATCATCAAAAGTTGTGCATAATCTTTGAATTAATCAAGTAGAACTTGTGTTTGTGACGTAATTAAGCAAATTAAAACTAACTTCAAAGGTTGTGTCAGACAATGTCTCCTCCGTGGTGAAAGCATTTCAAGTTTCCCTACCACAGTTCATTTTGCAGAAATCTGATAATAAAGTTGATGGTTATAATGAAGAACAGTTATTCACAGAATCTGTTTCTGTACACGATTTTGTAGAGGGTGGTACAGACATAAATTCTCTCCTTTCCTACTTACCTGAAAGAGTCAGCTGCTTTGCTCATTCTAAACAACTTTGTAGTAAAAATTGCCCTTCAGGATTCAGAGCTTTTAAAGTCTTACATTGGAAAGCAGCTGGCAAAAGTAGCCAACACTGTAAATTCTATTAGAAAATCTGTAAATGCAACCACATATTTACCACGCAAAAAATAACATTACGTGCAAAGAATGTTACAAGATGGAACTCCCAGCTTGTTATGTTGCAAAGTGTCTTGAAAGATTATGAAGAAGTCATTAAAGCTCTCACTCTGATCCAATCACGTGAAAGAATTACAAATCAAGATCATTTGGCATTCAATGAACTTGTGAGTGTGCTGCTGCCTTTCAAGGAAGCAATGCAACAAGCTGAAGGAGAAAATATTGTAACTTGTTCTTGCATTTGTCCTGTTGTGGTTGGTTTAATGAAAGCACTAGAGCAACAGAAGAATTCAAATCATAGATACTGCAAAAACCCTTGAAGATTCTTTTTTAAAAAGGTTGTTACCCTTTCTTAATTCCATAGATAACAGACTTCATTACTTCTTGATCCGAGATTCATTGGCAAGTCGATTGAAGAAGATGTCCAAAAAAAAGAAGCTATGTGTTTATTGTAGGTGCATGTCTCTAGTAGGCTTGATCAGTGCAAAGAAGACAGTAGCAGCACCAGCACAGATGACGAAAACGAAATCCAAAAAGCTAAGATTATTTGTCTTTATCACAGCTGGTTCAAAAAAGAGAAAATCTAAAAAGTGAGCTTGGGAAGTGGAAAGATACTTTGAAGAAGAAATCATTTATTTTGATGACGATCCCCTAATATACTGGAAGAAAAAATCAGAAGAACTTCCCACACTTGCTGCCTTAGCAAAGGAATATTTGGGACCAACAGTAACATCCAGAAAGAAAGACTTTTCGCAATCACAGGAAATTTTTATACTGCTAGAAGAAATTTGCTGAGCAAAGATACTTTGCAACCTGATGTTCATTAAGTGCAATTCCAACATATATCATAAAGTGAAACTAAAAATCAACAGTTTCAAAAGTAAATAGTCTATAGCAACGTGTATTTTTAAGAACTGTTTCTTTTCTGGGTAAACTGACTAAAAGACATATGTGTTAACACTGTTAGGCAGGCGGCTTCCAAAAGCAGCTTTGGCTTCAGTTATTGTCAAGGCAGAAACATCCTGCCTATTTACAAAGTGAGGTCTTGGTTGTTCTTTGTGTCTGTTTTTGTTTTATTAATTATTTTCATGGGCATCTTGAGTTTTCTGTACTTATTTTTCTCTGTTGGTTAGTTCGTCTAATTCGCTAACGTCTGAGTTGTATATGTCTATCGCTTTGTCACAACTTTCAGAAGTTACCTTTGCATGTACAGTATTCATCTTTAACAAAATAGTTGAAATGGTCAGTGATGATTAAGCTTAAACCTGTTTTAGGCATAGGCATAGTACAGGCACAGTAGGAATAGTACAGGCACAGTAGGCATAGTACAGACATAGTAGGCATAGCACAAGGACAGCAGGAAAGGTGTGCGACTGAAAACCAATCGCACCAATATTAAGAAGTCTTCTTTCCTTTCAAATAAAAATTGATTTTTAAATTTATAAGTTTAGATTAAGCATTGAGTGGATGCAATGAGATTTCACATTAAAAGCTTTTGTTTCTATCACTGCGCCTGTACAATGCTTACAATGCCTGTACTATGCCAGTACTATACCTGTACTATGCCTATTTGTAACCGCCTATTTGGCACTGCGTGGCTCAAAACAGCTAGGCACTATCCTAGTTTCAACTGGCATCTTTTCAGCAGACACTTGAAGTCGTTTGCAAACATCATATAGCTAAAGCATCTACTTTTTTGACAGGGGCTAGGATTCAGGTTGGTGTCAAGTGCAGGATTAGCAATGCAATCTTAACTCCTCTTAGTCACATGACAGTATATGCAACATTTGTCGTGGTCACTGCTATTTAGATAAGACCCTTGAGATGCCTGAAAAACAGCTGCTGAAACTAGAAGAGTACCAACAGCTAATGACTGTTTAAAGTTGTCTCCTTTAGTGACCTGCTATAGCAGCAATTGTTACAGATGTGTAGTAGAAGACAGTAGAAAGAAGTTCCATTAAAACATGGGCATTTTTCAGAAAGGGTATTCAAAATTCAATATGCTGTGTTCTAGTAAAAGTCCCAATTTGAAAGTGAGGGGATTATAGCAGACGTGTATTAAACCAACATTCCAACATACAAAGTGGGGGAAAAACAAAAAATGATTCTCACTTAATGTGTTGGTTTCACAATTACGAGGTTCAGTGTGGTCAAGGCCCAGGCTACTACTGAAGAAGTATGAAATATCTTTTGATTATATGCAATGTTGACTGTTAGGAGATAATTTTTTGACAAACTCAGTCGATTAGAAGACAATTGGTACAAGGATTAAGGTTGCCTTTTACAACCAGACTTCAAACTAAAATACTAATATATTCTACTTTTTTGATTATGCTAATGATTTTCTTTACAGGTAGTGACACCGATAGTGATGACGAATCTATTCCGGACATGGAACCAGTTGTTACTACAGCAACCAGCAATATGGAACCACAAGTCACTGCTGCTGCAGATCAACAGCTACCTTCATTAGAAGTAACAAAAGGCTGCTCAAACAATAATTCTTTGTTGTGCACCATATAATTATGATTTCAGTGCTTTTAAGCCATCCCTTGTTAGGGCTTTTCATTGTTGTAACTTTTAAAACAACATGTTTTGGGCAGTATTTCATCTTTTCTATTGCCTTTGTAGTACAAGTGAGTTTCACTTCTCTTGGACTGAAAACTTATAGTAAATTTTTGAATTCAAATTGTTTGATGTGCAATTGTGAAGGTTTAATGTAAAGAAAGATTGTGATGCACTTTTGTTAGTAGAGAATATATACACTCTACACAGTTTGAGGTTACAAATTTGTGTTGAAAGTGCGTTTCTTGCTCTAGATGCTTGGAAGTGGGGACAGAAGTAGTGGGAAATCAAAACAAAGTCGTGGTGAGAAGAAGTCAAGAAAGGTTTGTACATGAACCTGCGAGAGGGTATGTATGGGAGAGTGGAAAATCAAAACGCCTCATTACACTATCATATAAACCTTGCATTAAGCGCAGCAGTATGTCACTTAAGACAATTACATTTCAGGTCAAATTGTAGTTAAGGGTAATGGCAACTACATAAATAGTGGCGCTCGCTCCAAGACGATTTGGTCATTTCACGGTCATTCAAGCCCTTCGTTCATTTTAGGGTTGATGAGTTTTCACGAGTTTACCATTTCCAGATATAATCTCTTTGCTTTTTCACTTCACGAAATTAAATCCCAAGCCCGGTTTAAACCTGGATTTTTTGTAGATTACTTTTGCTTGCAGACGATATCAAGACTTGGTCTCAAACAAGTGCAAGGAATCAATCGAGTTACTATACGCAAGTCTAAAAACATTTTGTTTGTTATTAATCATCCTGATATCTATAAAAGCCCAGCTTCAGACACGTATATTGTCTTTGGTGAAGCAAAGGTAAATTGAACTAATATTTTTTTTTGAGTTTTATGCAATGTATGTGTCGTAGTGATATACATTTTTTAGTTAAGCAGATAATGGTCGATAAGATTTTTTGTCTTTTGCGTTTTGGCATCAATACAAGTGTATTGTTCCTGTTGTTTGGCTAGTGTTTACACTTTACTCCAAGTAAATTGTAATCTCTCTGCTTGATATAATAGCCCCCGTGGTATAGTAGTAATTGATTTGGGTTTGGAATCGACAGATCTGAAGTTCGCAATGCTATCAAAACACCATTGGTATGCATCAAGAAGTGCTACGTTGCTCCAGCAAAAAGTCTTGTTCGAAAACAAGTGTGTAGTGGTAGACATACGCTGAATCAGCACGTCCAAGCCTGCGAAACTGAAAATCGACTTTTCTCTTTCACTTGTTCACTTATAATTGAATTAAGCTGTCTTTTTGAGTACAGTTTTTCCATTTTAACATGTGCTTTCTTGGGATGGAACATTAAAATGCTGGTAAAAGGGCCTGTTTATACATGGTTTTATGACCAAACTTTCTGAAATGTGTTAAAAACCCAATTTTCCAAGTCCATAAGTTTTGTTAATTTTAATTACTTGGCCGTCATGTAGTTTTGTGTTAAAGATAGTCTCTATATCAATTTTCCAAGATCACCTAATTAAACTTGTCAATTAGTTGCAGTAAAAACCACTAGGCCATTATTCGCATTTACTTTTTAGATCGAGGATTTGTCTCAACAAGCACAACATGCCGCCGCAGAAAAGTTTAAACCTCGAGCGCCGGTTGCTGCTGAAACAAGCGCAAATATTACTACTGTGCAAGAAGAAAGCGAGGACGAAGAGGTAATCGACCAATTTTTTCCACCGTTATTGTTGGTAACAGTATCCGTTCGGTATATTACAGTAAAGAAGGCAACTAGAGGATTTTAGTGTGATTTCATCGCTATTTCGTCTGAAAAGATTATAATGCACGAGGGGTATTCAAAAAGTAATGCACCCAACTTTATTATGTACAAACAAATTATAGTAGCAACATGTATTATACATCAAAAGAAAGGTACAAGTGTGAGGATTACATTTTTACTTCTCCACATAGTCTCCACCTCTCTCAAGAGCTACAGTCCACCTATGAACGAGGGCATGTATACCAGTGTTGTAGAACTCAGCCGGTTGATGTCTAAGCCAATTCAAGACAGCAGTTTTCACTTCATTGTCATTGACATATCGGTTGCCCCGGAGTCCTTCTTTCATTGGACCAAAGAGGTGGTAGTCTGACGGTGCCAAATCAGGAGAATATGGCGGATGTGGTATCACAGTCCATCCAAATGAGGTGATGGCCTCCATGGTCCTGATGCTTGTGTGAAGACGTGCATTTTCATGCTGGAGGAGCACATTTGCCATGTCCAAGTTGGGCCGAACACGTCGAATTTTTGCTTTGAGCTTTCTAAGAGTCTCAATGTATACCTCAGAGTTAACGATTTCCCCTTTCGGCAAAAAATCCACAAGGATTACACCTTGAGAATCCCAAAAAACGATGGCCATAATTTTACCAGCAGACTGTTGGGAATCCCAAAAAGCCCAAAAAACACCTTGAGAATCCCAAAAAACGGTGGCCATAATTTTGCCAGCAGACTGAAAATAAAAGAAAAACATATAACAATCGCAAAAAGGTGTGTCCTATCATGTTTGTGCCAAATATAAACAAGATTGGTAAAATCCTGCACGAGCAATGCTTTTGAGTGCATTATTGTTTGAATGCCCCTCGTATATAAAAGAAGCAGGCAGCACACATTTTTTCTACTTCGTAAAGCGGTATGGATAACAGTTTGTCTTTACTGACTACTGCACGGTTCTGTATTGGTGGTTCTAAAATTCTTCATTATCATTTAACAATGCTGCGATATCAATCAATCAAAATTTATTTGTTTTACAACACTTTTTCTTGCAAATAATTCGGGTAATTACACAACGTAAATTGGCATGGAGCCAGCGAAAAATACTATATTCACAGTACCGTCACCAAATCAGCTGCCACTTTCATTTCTACAGCTTAACCCACATCCCATCGGCTACTGACCTCTATTAGATTCATGGCATGTCACAGATTTCGATTTGATGCACTGATATTGTTTTTGCGGAGCAGGTGAGCGACAGCGAAGTTGAAGCCAAAGACATTGAATTGGTGATGCAACAAGCAAGTGTTTCCCGAAATAAAGCCGTCAAAGCGCTGAAAAATAACAACAATGATATAGTTAATGCTATTATGGTAGGTTGATGTTTTTAGTAATGTTTGGTGTGATTGGAGTTGTGATTTGCTTCAAGATTTGGTAAAAATTTCAAGTCCCTTTGTGACTCGCCTAAGCGGTGTCATTGTTACTACTGATAACAATCATAGAAGAGAAACATTACCGGGCGTAGTTTATAGAATGTGATGAAGTAACTGCTGGGATCCGAATATTAATCCCACTTTTTGTCTACAGTTTGTTGCACTCGAAATATGTTACTGCACACTAGTTCATTGCTTTTCCTAAACTGCACTTGTGAAAATACCTGCTCCATGTTGCTCTGCTCGTTTTTACGGCTCATTCGTGAGCGCGGTGCTGGATTACAGTTTCTTATATGATTACAAAGGGGTGTCTCGAAATTCAAAGTCGGAAATTTAGAGTCGTCTTAGAGTTAAGGTTAGGGTTAGGGATTGAATTTGACTTTAAATTTCCGACTTAATTGTCGCGACTTTGAATTGTCGCCGAACCTTAAAAAGGAATGAACTAGGACTTGGCCAGTTTGTCGTGATTTCGAACATCGGGACTCCTATCACTAAAGTGGGAGTGTGCCGGTTAGAATGCCATCCAAGATGAAATAACTAGGCTTTGTCGCATCTCGATTGCTACGCCTTCGGGAAAGCAGTTCACGAGGCTTCTCTGTGCTTGGTTACATTGCTTTGTGATAGAAATATACTGTGCTAGCTTTACGGGCAACACCGAAATGGGCCGAAACCACGAACACAAATTTGTGCAAAGATCAAAACGTTTTTCCGTGACTTAAGGGTTAACATGAGAACTTTTTGAAAGCTCTTAATGTTTCGTGGATTTATTTCCAGTTCCTACCTACAGCATTACGGCACTGTTGTGTGAGTTATCAGCATCACTATTGTTACATTCTTCAGCTACTGAAGAGTCTTTGTCTTTAAACATAGAGCAGTTTGTATATTGACCTGCTTCAGAGTTTTTGGTTCTACTAGGGAGTGCTTTCTGCCACGAGCGCAACATCCAAGCAGAAAATAAATGTTTTAAAGTTTTTGAATAGCACAACGTCGCAGAAAATTGCGCATCCGACTTGTTGCACTAATAGTTATGCAATCAATATCAGCTTTATTTATTTGAATTAATTTCTAGGAATTGACGATGTAGCGATTATGAAAATTGAGAGATGTCAAATCGGCCAAGATTTGTGTGTACAGAAGACCTTGGTTGCTGGGAAATTCCTTTTGTGCACAAGATGTCACTTTTCAGCGTGTTTTGAACGTGTCTTGATGCTTTTTATAAGTTGTACTGTTACCGCATGCTTTTTCGTCACTACGTGTGTGCCATTACTTAATTAGGCCTTGTTTTCGTGTTTTTTTCTGAATTGTAATTACGGATTCTGGTTTCAGTGTAAAAATGTATTTGGCGTCAGAAGTAAAATGATAAACTAACAGCTCCAAGTCATGATTTTGCTTGTGCAAAATGAAGCGAAGCAAACCAAATTTTTGGTAAAGTTTGTTGGCAGCACACGTTTCCAGAAAGTAAATACAGTAGTTATCACTTTTATGGCAAATGTTGCATTTGCTCAGGATAGTTTTTCTTTAATTTTGGATCTACGTAAAAATGTGTTTGAACAGCAGCTTTATTTTATAACAATCAAATGATACCTGTGGAGAATTGTTGCTTGGAAATAGGTTTCCTCTAAAGATGAAAGGTATAGTCTATCGTTGTTGTGTAAGATCAGCAATACTGTATGGAAGTGAGACATGATGTCTAAAAGAAAATGAAAAAGCAATTATGAGGAGAACGGTGAGAGCCATGTGCGGTCAGAAAGTGGTTGACAGGAAGACTACTGAAGAACAGATGGATATGTTGGGTTTGAAGGAAACTATGGACCGGTTAGCAACAGCGAATGGAGTTAGATGGTATGGACATGTGCTGAAGAGGGATGACGATAGTGTTTTGAGGGTTGCTCTGAATCTTGAAGTGAGTGGCAAGAGAAAGCGAGGACGACCGAAGAAGCAAGTGGAAGAGGAGACAGAGAAGATTGGTTTGAAGAAGAAGGATGCCCGGAGACGAGACAAGTGGAGGGACAGAGTGCGAGCAATTGCAGAAGGAATGGGGTAAATCCGGCCATCTCTGTTGAAGGGACAACACCGGATAAAAACTGAATCACTACAATTCATTTCAAAAGTAACGATAGAGTTTTTGTTTATACACAGTGCCGTGTTAAGACCTCTGAGGCCTTAAGTGGCGAAATTTTGGGCAATCTATCAGCGCCTTACTATAATGTATCCCATATTTGCATTGTATTCATGAGAAAAAGGGTTCTCTTCAAAAATCTCCTTGTTAATGATTCGCTGACCAGCTCAGAAAAGAACACAGGTGATGGTCATATGTACAAGACTAATTAAAAAAGCAGCTTCACAGGAGAATAAAGTTAGTCATCGTACATATCCGCAAAAAACTTCCGCAACTGAAAAAAACAAGTTGCTATTTAAAGCAAAAGTCAATAATCTGTGGGTCCCCTTAAAAGTCAATAAACTATCCCTAAATTAGAAGACCATATGTATGCTATTTTCAGGCAACTCATCCGACAAAACCAATAAATATAATGTTTCAATAGGGAAGCACTCACTAGAACAAGTTGATCAGATAAAGTATCTTGAAATTATATTGGAAAATAAACTTTCTTGCAAGCCGCATATACAACATATATGTACCAAACTCTCAAGTGGCTCTTGGGCATTGACAAGGCTTACAAATTATGTTGATATCTCTACGTCAAAAACAGTTAATTATAGTTTGATCTATCCTCACCTCCAATACTGCACGAGCACATGGGGTCTAGCCTCTGCAATTGCTCTTTATCCGCTTGAAAAATTACATAAGCGTATCATTAGAATTATAACTCAAACTCTTACTGTGCCCGTACTACACCGCTTTTTCACAAATTAAATTTTCTAAAAATTAAAGATATATTTTATTTTGAAATTGCTTAGACCGTGTTCATGCTATATAAGAATCTTGATCCATATATAAATCAAAATTTGGTTCTTTTTAAGAATACTCATTTATATAATACCAGACATTCGGCAAAGAGCAACTACGTTTTTGTAAGAGAACTGACTGAAATGGGTAAAAAGTCACTGTCCTTCATTGGCCAAAAAATTTGGCAAAACGTTACACAAGAATTGAAATCTCACACTTTAAATACATTAAAAAGAAAATTAAAACTTTATACAATTGCAAAATATTTATGTGAGTAAATAAATATTTGTGTATTTCTAGTGTTTTGTTTTTACTTCAACTATCAGAATCAATATTTAAAATTAAAAAATTGTAAGTGGCGATTGATCTAGAAGACTGTATGGTCTTCTCTATCGCCTCCTTGTGCAACAGCTGTAATATGTTTCACGTAACATTGTGAGGTGAACAAAATGATATTAAACTGATTGATTGATTGATTGATTGAACCATTTGGCGGAATTATTTAAAAACAAGGTGGAAACACGTGGCATGCGGCAATTGCAAGAAAAAATTTCCTCCAACAAAGCTAGATTTTTATGTGCAAGATGAAAAATGGTGGAGATGGCCGAATAAGTCTGAATGTTGTATCATGATAGAAAGAGTTACAGTTTTAAGACCTCTCAGGTGTTATCAAGAACAAAAAAAAGATCTCTATGAATCAAACTAGCTTCGTTTCTTTGTACAAGATTTAAAGGATTGAGATGTTGTAATAAGTTTTGATGTTATGTGATGATAGAAAGATTGGTAATCCTGTACTTTAGCACGGTAAATTATTTAAGCTGAAAGGCCAGTGTACACTGTAGGGCCAGGCCCGGTATGTAAATGTACGGGGCAGTGTACAGTGGAACCCACCCAATTATTGCATTGCTTAATCAAACACACACATTCACCTCACAATTGTTCGCCTTTTGTTAATCAGTTTTTATTACTGGAATTTTGTCAATTCACTCTCAGTCTAATAGATTAACTAATGCATAGTGAATACAAAAATATTGCTCTAATTTGTTAGCAGGAGTTTGAAAAAATTTCTTTGTGTTGTTGTTGTCAGGGTGACTGTACGTCAGAATTAGTGGAACCTAAAGTTTTTATTCTCTTGAATATCCATTTTTGTCTGCAAAGTGCATGTTGATTCCAAACAGTGTTTTACATTTTTATCTGAGTTTATTTGCTTTTGGTTTATTTTTGTATTACTGAACAACCACATATATGGTGTAGCAACATGTAAATTGCCACACAGTAAAAGTTTTTGTCCATAATTCAGGAGAGAAAAACTTGTGCAATAATGTATATTGTGTGCATCCACCTTTAAAATATATAAAAAATGCAAAACTACAAAATACTGTATGTAGCCATATGAATAGTCAAGTGGATGAAAATTTTCATTCAAAAACACTGTATAAAAATGTCTACTGTTTACATCCATCAAAAAGAACAACAGATGTTGCAAAAATACAAAAATCAAGAGAAGTTAATAAAAACTATAAGAAAGTGGCTATTTTGCCATTGGAAGCATTTTTCCTTTGGAGTTTTGCTGTCACCAATGAGATGTCTCTTTATTAAGTACATTTGCTGTTTGCAACTGAGATGTAGCAGTTAGTATTGCTGCATTCAAGTGCGATGGTTACATGTTTGATTATTTGCAAAGGCAGTGTACACTGGAGAGGGTGGTTGGATACACTGCGGGTTAAATTTGTCTCAAGTCTCAGGTTTGATATGTCCTAGAAATTTACCAATTGCAAATGTTCAATGGCAAAATAGATTCCAATGGTAAAATGCTGTTAACAGCAAAATTGCTACTGCCTTACTAGAAAGATAAGCACCCAATTGGATACTGAAATGAGTTAAGCTATGCATTTCCATTTTGTCTGCAATTTTTCCTATTTGCATGTAAGAATTTTCATAATTCATTAGTTTAGTGTTGCTCAGCTTACACGATTTTTCTCTACACATAATGATTTTATTTTTTAAAGGGAGAAAGAGAGAGAGAGTTTATTTAATAGTCTGAGAATTTTTGTGGATTGCAATACAGTGTGTTGCTGTTTGTTGCACTGTTTCCTCCTAATCTGCTGGCTGTTAAATCTGATAAGCTTCTCAATTATTGGCCTCAAACAGGTGTTACCTAACTAAAACTTGGCTGCCATATTACCAGTCTGCTAGATCACTGTGATATAACTCTGAAAGTATTTTTCTAATTTCAAATCAGTAACAAGAACTTTATTGTGAGGTATTGTCCTACAATAAATAGGCTACCTAGCTTGTTGCAAGAACAAAACTGAAGTCATGGGTTTTGAAGCAAACACCTTAAATTATGTTTTTGTTCAATGTGAGATAAATTTTTGATGCAAAAGTACAGTGAATAAGCATACTTTTTATATGTGGTAGCACCCACCAATTCTCAACTTAGTGAAACTCCCACATTGAGAAGTTTGTTGTAAGAGTTAAAGAGACAGCCCCCTAAGCAAAACTCAGCAGCTGTGCTTGAAATATGTCGCCAAAGTGGCCAAATTAAAAAGAGAGAGCAAAACCATTGAAGAAGAATATGACTGTATTTGGCAGAGTGAAATAGTCTGATAGCATGGTTGCTAGAATTAATAATATGCAAGACAAGAATATGAATTCATTAGAAGAAGACTTAGTATTCTACAGTGTAGACTACTGTGTACAAGCTGTTAACATGGATTATTTAGTTTTTGCTGTAATAAATCTAAGTACCGTTTTGGTGTGGTTATAATTATAAAATTCTTGCTTAATAAAGATTTGCTCTTTTAGTTTACTGTTAAAAAATTGTGCTAATCATTCCTCTCGAGCTTATGCAAAATTTATGTTTTTAGAATCCGTTGTAAAATATTTGCAATGTCTCTGTATAATTTCAAAAAGATTACTGTTGTTCCTTCATCAAAAGTATGTTAAACTTGAGTTATGCTTTGTTCGAGGTGCCAAATAGGCTCTATAGCACTGCACTTAACACCTAAATGCTATATCCATTGTGCTGATCGTTCGACAGCATGGTGCAATAGACTAGGTATTTGACTGTAAGTTCAATATTTTATTGCATTACGTAAGTGGAACTATCGTTTGCTTTTAAGCTCACCTATTTGGTTCAAACTACTACATGTACTTGTGCTGACTAAAGCTCTCAATAGGATGCATGAGAGGAGCGGTTGACTCAAGAGACTGATATCATTTGCAGACTCCAAAAATATATAGGCTATTCATCTTGTGTTGGGTTTGACTTAGCTCGTATAAATAAGTTCTCTTTATTTTATTTTACCATAACCACAATATATGTGCTTTCAGGATTTTATTGATATTACGTTATCAAAAACACAAAGAAAAACTCCTACGGTTATTCACAGAAGTTATCATATCAGTCGAATCAGATCTTTCTACACTCGCAAAGTAAAATTTACTCAACAAAATTATCATGATAGACTTGCTACAATTATAACTGAATTTCCAAAACTGGAGGTAAGTTGTAATATTGTGTTTATCAGCACTGTTAAATAATTGAATGATTTGTGGCGTCCGAATATATTAAGGCCCACATATAAAGTTTTTGGTTCTTATTGCTCTTTTTCTGCTGAAATGTGGATTTAATTGACTATCAAGAAACATTGGTGTTGACCAGTCTTTGGTTTTGACATGATAGAAGTTGTTATAAGCCTGTATTGCAATTCCCAACACTTTGCACTCACATAAACATGTTCAATCATTTTTCAATTGCTGTTGTTTTGTTTCTAAGAGTACACAACGTTAGATCTAGATTAGTCTAGCCTTAATGCAGGAAATGATCAAGACATTTGTCTTGGTTGGTATGTTGGTTGTATTTTTTATCCCATCATCAGCAAATTTATTTGGATTTGTCTGACTCTTCTTCTTAGTCGTTTGAGCTATTTGATGTGAGCATTATGCAGAAAGATTATTTACACTACATAAGCACTCATTCCTGGTTTGCAAGTCTTCAGTTAGACTGGGACCACCACAATGGGTTGACGGCTTGGCCCCATTACCTGTCTGTCACATAAAGATGGAGGAATTCCATTAAGTGTCTACCTAAGGACACAAGCAAGCTTGCCGGCTTGTTCTCCACACTATTCCTTTTTTGCTGAGCACCAAGCAGGGAAGCTGTGAATACCATTTTTTAGTCTTTTGGTATGACTCAACTTGGGAAATGAACCCCAGGTCTACCGACTGGGAAGCTCGGAATTTAAATGAACCTAGCAGACGCTCTAACCACTATGCCATCACACCGGTGTTGAGAAAGGTGCCAGTATCAAGGAAATCGTGAAAGCTGTCGTATGGATCTCATTTATATACCTGTTTGCTTCTGTTTCTGTCTCACTCTGTAGACCAGGATTTCTTCAACTTTTTTGGTCATGGAACTCCAAGTCTTATTATTTCAGCTTGTGGAACACTAAAGGCTGGTTTCCATTAGGCGTAGATTGCAGAAGTAACACAAAAAATGTTTTGTTTCTCTATTTAGCATGCTCACTTCGTGCACAAAACTAAATGGAGAAACAAAGAATTTTTCACGCTATGCTTGCACTCTACACCTAATTGAAATCAGGCTTAAGTCAAAAAAAACATCTGGATGCATCCTTGTCAATAGTTGTAAAATCCTTTTTCCCTAAAAGGGAATAATCGATACACGTGAGAAACCAACAGTAGAATTCATGCTCATTGTGATGCCCCCCATGTTTATTGTTTGGCAGAACACCTTGAGGAAGCTCATGTAGCACCGTTTAAGAAACGCTGCTGTAGATTCTGTAAAATGTAGGAAAATGAAGTCTCAATACTCTTGCTTAGTCAGCTATTGATGCCACTTGTACTTTACGTTATTCTATTTATTCCCAGCAGAATGCATACCAACTTTTAAAGTTTTAGCATGAAGTTTTTTTGATACTTTTCAGCCCTATTTAATTACCAGTACTATTTTCTGCCACTAATGAGCTAGACCAGCCACTATTTTTATGCTTTTTTTCTCAGCACCATATCAGAATTTTGTACTAGTAGATGTCTAAAATAAAGTAAAATGCATTGCTAAATGGCAAAATGTCTTTCAGGATGTTCACCCATTTTATGCTGATTTAATGAATATTTTGTACGACAAAGATCATTATAAACTTGCTCTGGGTCAAATCAATACTGCAAAGCATTTAATTGATAAGTAAGTAAGTTATTGCATATTATTGAAACCTAGGAAGTGCTTTTTGTATAATGTGATTCTGTTAAACTTAAAGATGAGACAAATACAAATCTTGTTTAATAAACCACAAGAGTGGAAATAATTTGAGTCTATTGAGACTTTTAAAAGATCTCAGTTTAATACCCTTATCATTATCAATCCTACTCATGTAGAATTAACTAAAATTGGTAATGATGTCTACTTGATTATTGGTAATGGTTTTTTACTGGCTTATTCTATATGAAAAAAGTTGATAACGGTTTGAGCATTTTAAGGATTAAGAAGAAATATCCTTTTGTTTTGATGTTTTAATATGGCTGAACGCCACACATTTCTTTGCTTAGACTGCCACCTAATTTTCAAGTGATTTTAGCACGGGTTACACCTTGACTTGCTGTACAAATTGGCTTAAATCCAGCCAGAAACTTCATTTCACCTTTTTTTAGTGTGGCTCGAGACTATCAACGCTTAATGAAGTATGGTGACTCGCTGTATCGTTGCAAAATGTTGAAGCGAGCTGCTCTCGGCCGAATGTGTACAATTATGAAAAAACAAAAACAGACGTTGGAGTACTTGGAAGAGGTATGAATGGTTAACGGGTTTTCAGAAAAGACCTTACTAATTTCAGCACATCAACAGTGGTTCTCGTTTGTGTTGTTGCATTGTGTAGCTGAGACAAAAATATTTCGTGCAAGTAAAAAAAGTTTAGTAATTTGCTTGCGTAACCTCAATTGTTGAAGGAAGGTTTTGTTCCAGGAGCTTTGAATTTGAATATCAATTGAATTTATTTGGTTTCTTGCTCTAATCTACATTACATTGCCGTCCATATTCAATTGCTTAATTTTAAGACGTGCACAGTTTAATGCCCAGATTATAACTCTAGTTTTTTGCCTGGTTTTCTCTGCATGCTGCTGCATGACTGCATTATTTTTTCAAAGTTAGTAATGCTCGTCACTTGTCAATTTTTGCATTCCATCCGACTATATAATTCACTATGCAGTTTTGCAAGTGATAAAAGTTGCTCCAGCTCATTTAATAGTGATAGGTCTATCTTGTCTTGAAACACGATAAAACTACAATTTTTTTACCAGTTTTTCTTCATCGCAAGGCAGGGTATCTATGATCCAGGTCAGACACAACAAAAAGATGGAGACCGAGGGTTTATCCTTTTACCACCCCATCCTGCAGTGTTGTCTAGATCAAATGCTGTCAGTGATAGAGTTGAGCCAACACCTTGCTTCGTCATCCAAAACTGTCAGATCCTTTATTCTTCGAGGTGCCCGATTTACCAGTTCTATAGGGAAGCAACCATGCAAGGTCAACTTAATTGGTAGCCTAGTCTCTAGTCATCTGGCCATAAGCTCAAAACCTTCCAATGCTCGCAGTTCACTCAAAAGATAAAAGCAAAAGTTTTAGGCACGGAACTTTTCCAAAAACAACAAGATTACCATGCTCCTTTCCTTTATGGAAGCTCGGCCTACCTGCCAAGCGAAACGACAATGACTTCAGAGCTAGTGTAATGTTGGCAAAACAATGTACGCATTCAGGTATACAAAAAAGATGTACATAATAAAAATCTGCGCCTGGATTTAGCTTACGGTTTCCACTAAAAACTATTGCACAATAAATATATCCACATTAAAGTGGCTCATCAAACCTTGAAAAAACTTATTCTCTTAAAAGTTTTAAGTTTTTAAGGTGCATCAATTCGAAAAAAAATGAAAACTTTTACCATAGCGAAATGTTTAAGATGGTCAAGAGCCGGCTGTCACAGTCTGATTAAGTTTTTTGTGGATCGCAGAGATTTTCTTCGGGTGGTGATAAAGTGCTTGAAGTAGATAAAGCGTTTGCTTTTCATTTTTAGTCCAATGCCCAGAGAAATTTCGGACGAGCGTATTGGCTCTCGGCATAGTCATTGGTCATAGTTGATGACTTGCAAAATAATTTAGCAATCAAATATTCCTGATTTTTTTCTCGCTGTGATTTTGGAAGTTGTAGAAAGCTACCTGGCATATTTATTTTTTTAGACTGCGTTTACACATAGCGGGTTTTGCTACCAGGAACAAAACTTCTTGCTGATGTTTAGAGCAGGTTTTGCTACTTGATACTGAGGGTAAGCAGAGTGATGCTCTCTTCGAACTCTGTATCCAGCAGCAAAACCTGCTTTAGATATCAGTAAGAAGCCAATATTTAGAAGGACTTCCCATCTAGATAATAATTCACTTATCCGTTTGTGGCTAGCGAGGCTTCAATTCATGCGTTGAAATGGATCGGTCACGTGCCAGGAAAATGCAGAAGTCATGTAGTCCTTTCTGCGTCATGCAAAGTTGAAAGTGCCTCCAAAGCATTCACATCTCAAATTTGAAACTAATTTTACCCATCCAACCTGCATGCTTCTTTCATGAGAAAAACCTTTGGGAAAAAGTAGCCTTATTTTTATCAGCTCTTGGCAATCACCAGATGGTTGTTAGGTTTCATTTGGTTGTCCTGGGTACGACGATAAACTGCATCTGCTGATAGAACTACTGTTTGGGTGATTCGTGATCTTAGAAAACGTGGATGCGCCTTTTAATTGTCATTGCTTCCAGGTCTGCTCTAATTCAAATGAACTTTCAGAATCATATTCATGATTAAACTGCTCTAATACTAATTATATGTAAAAAAATCATTTATCTTTTTTGTTATGGTTTTTGTGTATGGAATATGCTTCTTTTGTTTGTTTGTTTGTTTACCCCTCCTCTTTCTCGGGATGGAGGTACGGCATGAACGGCAATTCGGATTCATGCCGTCAACCTAATTCCAATTAGGCCAGGGGAAAGATGGCAGCCCATTTCGAACCAGTTTTGAGTGACTGGTAGCCCCACCACCAACAAGGCGGACTGCCACTGGTGGGTACCCAAAAGTCGTCTGACATGCTGGGTTGGCAACTTCACAATTGTAACCCGGTGAAGTACGGGAGGGCCACCTGTCTGCCACATAAAGGTGGAGGCATCCCGTTAAGTGCCTTGCCCAAGGACACAACAAGCAAGCTTGCCGGCTTGTTCTCCACACTATCCCTTTATATGCTGAGCGCCAAGCAGGGAAGCTGTGGATACCATTTTTTAAAGTCTTTTGGTATGACTCGACTTAGGGAATGAACCCCAGGTCTACCGACTACGAGGCGGACGCTCTAACCACTACACCATCGCGCCGGTTTGCTTCTTGATTCGTATATATAATATGCTTCTTGATACGTATAGTTGTTGTTCACAAGAGTCATTTATTTTTCATCACCATTGACAAAGTGCAAAACAGAATGTCTGCCCGTAAAAAATTCAAAAAAAAAAAAAATTTGCATTTCAAGTTTCAATTCTTTTTATTTATTATATTCAGAGACTGAGGTGACTAGCGCTTGGTTTCCAATACCTCTTATGAGTGCATGGCACTTAAGGATTAGAAACTTCATTGACCTTCTCTCGAACATCAATTGATATTTTATTCGACATGTTTTGCAAAATAAGTCTTGTAAACCAGCTTCCAAGTGTTGAATTATTGATATCTTTTGAGATAATTTCGATGCAACTAGTAGAATTTTATCTTATTCATTGGAATCTCCCTAATTTTTTCAAAAATAGGCTTAGTCGCATTTGTATGTAGTGACAAATAATATTCTCATGTCAGCGTACACAGAATTCTTCTCAATCTTTTTGTGAGCCGAATTACAAACGACATTCGGTGCAAGCTGTTCTAAACGCAAATTTTACTTTTGAAATTTGTCAAGGGGTAAATGAGAGAATAAAGGTTGAAAACCACTGCTCTAAATATTCTCAAAACCTCATAAACTGACCACTTTATCGTAGGAACAATTCTTGAGCTTTTGCTTTCCCACTGAGTCTAGAACTGTCGAGCCTTGAGTATCTTTGTTGAACCACATCAGCATAAAGTGATTACCAATTAATACAGGCATAAAATTGTGAGAATGTAAACAACCAGAATCGAGAATAGCTATGTTAGTACTAAGGAAAAATATGCTGTTGCTTTTGATAGTTCCATATGGCTTACGATGTTACAATCTAAACTTTCGAATTTTGCGCTGCCTTTATTAATGTTTTCTAATTTTGTCACCATTTGCTGCAAGAACAGTGTAAAACTGTGGTAAGTGTGGGAGTCATTATTGCGCTCTATTATGTTTAACAGATTTTGAGATATGTATACTGAGGAATGTTTTTCTTGTTCCAGTTTTTTCGTTAATTTTACAGTAGTATCGCTCTTCTATCTTCGACAGAGTATTGTTTGATCTGCTTCTTGAAGTGATTAGTTTTTTTACAATTTGTTTTGCAGGTTAGGCAACACATGTCAAGACTTCCCAGTATCGACCCTAACACGAGAACTCTTATCATCAGTGGATTTCCAAATGTTGGAAAGTCAAGTTTTATCAATAAGGTAACGTAGCTACGGATATTAGAAGTTCATGAATTCGCGGTAAAATAATGTAGAAGCAAGCGTGGGAAACCGCGGTGTTAGTACTAGCAGATGTAGTAATCAAAAAAAGTAGCCTAAGCAAAAGCTTAAAAGACCATGAGATTGTTTGGCCCAGTCACTGATAACTATAACAATAAAAATTGGATACAAAGCTTTTCGAAAACATTTTGAAGTATGTTTGAAGCCATGCTGCCAACGTTCTGATGGGGTTTCAAATTGTTATTAGAAGGACGCTGTTTCAGCACAACTTGAAAAAACCGTTTGGAAACATCCGCAAGCTTGATCTGTTTCATTTATCATGGTTCTGAAATGTAGGTTGCTGCGCAACTTTAAACCACAGTGATTTCTATTAGTGATTACCGCGCGTTTATGAAAATGTTCATATCATAAATAGCTGTTTTTTATCAGATTACCCGTGCAGATGTTGATGTTCAGCCATATGCATTCACAACTAAATCGCTTTTTGTCGGCCACATGGATTATAGATATCTGCGATGGCAGGTGCGATGGTGTTTTAGTGTGTTGAAATAAAGAATTGCGTGTACATGAAGATGCTTACTGCTTCGTCTTCATTTACCTGTAATTTTTTCGTTTACTGCATCCATTGATTTCAAATGTCAGTGGAATCAAGCCCAAGTCGATTATAAGTTTCATGACGATTCGATGGAGCATAAATTAATATTGCGCATCAAGATCACTCATGAAACAGTCAAAAACATATTAAAAAGATTAATAACAAGCGATTTCGGCCTTTAACTCTTTTGCTCCCGCGATCATCGATTGATGATCTCGTGTTTTCAGTGTTTCCCTCAAATTTTTCAAATTGAGTTACAAAATTAGTTTAGTAAAAAATTGATTTGTGACTTTACTTTTCATCCAATTTTTATAAAATTTTCAAAAGATCACGCTTATTTCCTCACGCATCGGAAGATGTTTAATTTGTGCCCTAATTCTTGGATTTTTATACCCAAAAAGGGTTAAAAAGACCAACAACCCAGTTGCAGACGATAAAATTGCCAAATTCTCAGCAATAGCCAACTACGCTAAAATCAAATTGAGATTATATCTTTACCACAAAACCAAACCCTTTATCATTAACACAGTCTGAAAACTACTCTTTTGGGGCATCATTTGACAAAATTTCAAGCGATAATAAATTTTACTTTTTTAAATTTCCAAATTTTTTAGGGGTCTCAAAACCCCCCAAACAAATTTGAATGATAAGTAGATAAAAGTAAATTTAGTGCGTAAAAATTATGATGTGTTGCTAAATACTGGTTACATTTGAAAGCTTAGGAAATTTGTTTTCCAGCAATATATAACTTTAAATAGTTTAGACTAAGTGGTATATGATATTTACTGATCAAAAATGAATACTGTACATTATGTCAGTTCAAACCCCCCCAAAATTTTTTGACTTACCTTCACTAAATTATAATTTTTAGAAAAACTACACCCTTTAAAAAGATAAAATAAATTGCAAATATTTCACCAGTAGAGTTGTCATTTCGCATCAAGTTTCCAAGGAGACAAAGACTGAAATACAAGTTTAAAAGCTAGCAGAAGTTTGGCTTCTCTAAATCAAAGTTTGCTATATTTCCCTTGTTTCTCAAGAAATGGGAAGGGTGTAAAAAAGCTTCTGCTTCATTGTCAGTGACAGCATATTCTATTTAAACTTGATATTTTCTGAATCTTGAAGAAATTCCCTGTTCAAAAATACTTAATGTTACATGGTTTAGGCTAACCTCTAGCAGATAATGACTGATCATATTTTAGGTACTAAATTTAACTACCAAAATTTAGTACCGGTCGGTACCGGTCAAAAAAAAGGTCATGTGCCTCAGAAAATTGCAAATTGTAGAAAACCTAGGCTCTTAGGTAAGTTTTGACTGATGTACCTTGAAAGCTTATTTCCTTAGCATCATCTTGCGACCATTTCTAAAGAAATCGGTTGAAAATAAAATCTGTAGTGATCTTTGAGGTGAGGGTACCTCTTTAATTTTGAAGACAACTCAGCCCCAGTTGGGGGAGTTAATTTGCATAAAATTTGCATATTCAAAAGAAAAATTTTTTTTTGTTTTTATTGTATTTGAAATCCTCAAGAAATGTAGATTTCAACGATATATAACACTTAATGTAGAAGTAAACAGATGAGTAATGATTTACAAACAAACTTAGGGTATTTTATGATGATTAATTATGACAAATTATGACAGTTTTTCGCACTGCCACCTTACGGACATTTTTTTTCGCTATTCACGCGGGAGCAAAAGAGTTAATAGGCCATTTTCAGTTAAATCTACAACACACGTGAAGTTTAAAAACAATGCAAATGAAAAAAGACGGAAAATAATATTAAAATCAGAAGAATTTTTGGTAATAAAGAAATCAATATTATGTCATCTTGAACAATTTATGATGAATTGACGATGCATCAAATTCTTGTTAAGCATTTTGAGTTATCAAAGCATACTTTTTCTCATTTTTTCTGCTCGCTTCACACTCGCTCTATGATGTCATGATACGTCTGGTACGATCAGCACAGTCTTTCGCTAACAGAGATCATGATATGATTTTTTTCAAAAGATGCAGCATTTGTACAAATCAGTTTTATTAAAAAAGCTGATTTGTGACCCTATTTCTCATCCGAATTTCGAAATTTGCAAATAAATTGAAGGTTATTTCAAAGCAATTCCGATAGTATGTGATTTGTATCTTTACTATTTGTTCTTATGCTAAAAAAAAATTGAACTTCAACACCTGTGGTGTAACTTTTTACCCCTTTTCAAAAAGTAGTAAGCTAAGGCAAAGCGGGTAAGCCCGTTTGCAGAGGTTGTGGTAAGGTACTAAGAAATAGTGTGATTTGAAAGCTGGGGAAACTTATTTTCCAGCAATATGTAACTCTAGTTAGGGCTAAGGATAAGTTTTTAATGGCTGATCATAAATATGTCGCCATACATGACTTTCCATTTCTAGTTAAAAAATTTTGCTACCATACTTAAGTAACTTGCAATTTTATAAAAAGTTAGTTCTGTGGTATTTTTGATTATTTTCTATCAAAAGGATGCTTCGCCATTATCTAAATTTTCAAAATATTCATAACAAAATGAAGTTTCTAAAATTTTTTTCAAATTTTGCCTGCCGGTCAAAAACACTCAAAATTTTGATGCCTGTGCTTCGCACGATTGCAATTTCTAGAAAAACTGGGTTTTGTCGTATATTTTGTCTTTTTTTCTTTAAAAGCATGGTTTTTTGCCATTATCTAAATTCTCAAGAATATTCATTTAATAATAAAGTCGAAAAATTTTTAACAGTAGCCTACTTCAAACAAAACATTGGTGATCCTCCTATAAAAAGAAGGGAAATGAAGATGGCTCTTTTTTATCTTTTGCAACAAAATATTGTTTTCCAGCTACGTATCGTCTAAATAATTAAGCAAGTTTTTTGCAGTTGTGTGAAGCCGGCGCTGCCGGCTGATTTGATATTCTTAACCTCGACATTACTATAATGGGGACCCTCTATTATAATAACTTCACCGTAAGTGCTTCATTTGAGGTTGGTTTGCGCTTCGCATGGCTGCGTTTATGCTGAAATCAAGTAACATGCGCATAAGAAGCAACAGGACGATCAGGACTGGAGACATTATTTATGCTGCTGTTTTCTTTGTTCCTTTACTGTTTTTTATTTTCACGAGGGATTTCACCAAGTCGTAAAATGTGCATACTACCAAATAACTGATTTGTGTTATCGTAAAACAGAAGCCATTACCACGCTCACTTCAACTTTGTGTTTGTTCTGCACTTATTTGAAAAATGGACAGAATTTTGAAATGCAGAGAAGTTCTAATGACCTCTCTTACTTAAAAGTAATTATACCACGATTGGGCCTAAAGTATAGAGGCGACGGCCCCATTAGTACCAATTTATGCTTATGGTCTTAAAAACATAATTTGGTTGAAGCCGGCTGAACTGTTGTTACTAACCTGACATAACTGACTGGTAGCCCTCCCTGCTGGTCGAAGCAGGCTAGTGTATACAATAAGTTTCTGGAAACAGTATAAACTATGGTATGTTATACCTTTCCTTTATTATCCAATAGTTCACAGACATTGTTACTTGTTTTAGTGTCATTTATTTGCATTATTTTTAAACTTCATATTCGTGCGTTTTAGATTTAACTGAAGGTAGCTTATTAAGTGCCGAAATCGATTTCTATAAAATTTTTATTGAATTTTTAACTGATTCGCCAGTCAATTCAATGGGTACCGCATCAAATCTGTAATATAATTGCTGCTGCTTCAATCTGTAATAAATTCTAAGAAACTGCTACTGCGACTGTTTTATGTTAAAGAGTAACAATTTATTATACACTTCATGCTTTTTGATCATGTGGGGGTCATGTACCATGGTGCAGTGTGAAAGGCTAAAATGGTTTAGTACTGCGTAGCTCGTAGATTATCTGGTAGAGCATCTGACCGTAGATCAGGAAACTGTGATTTTTGTTTCAGAAAAATTGTGTGAGCCTTTTGCTCTCCATAATATATGAAAGTGACCCGAAATATGTTTCAATGTGAAAGAATTAAATAAGCCTTTCGAAAATTTACTTTTTGCTGTATTTCATTCAGGTAATAGATACTCCTGGAATTTTGGATCAGCCTTTGGAAGATCGCAACACCATTGAAATGTTGTCCATCACTGCTTTGGCTCATCTGCGAGCTGCAGTGGTTTATGTGATGGATGTTTCCGAGCAATGCGGAGAATCAATTGAATCACAAGTGAAACTGTTTAACAACATTAAACCACTGTTTGCAAACAAGGTAAACCTGTTTTGTTGCTGCATCAAAATCGTGTATGCATTCTAAAAACATCTTTCATGCCAATTTTTTTACCTTGTGCCAACAGTATTTACTATTATTTGGTTTATTGTATTATGTTTAACAGCGTGCTGTTTGATTGGTGATCGTAGATTTGTCGAGAAAAAAAACTCGGTCATGGTGCTGGTAGTAACCTGACACGTCTATCGCATAAACTAATGTATAGAATCGTTCCACTCAGTAATGCGATTTATTAAGTATTTACAAAGTGAATTTGTCGTTCATCCCTCTTCTTCCTTGGGATGGCGGCCCAACGCTAGACGGTTGTTCAGGTTCATACCACAAACGTAGTCGAAATTGGATTAAGGAAGGCGACAGTTGGTTTTAAACCTCGAAATTGGGTTTAAAACAGACCGCCGCCTTCCCTTAACCCGATTTCGACTAAAAAGTAGCGCCACCATCAACAAGGTGATCTGCCACGCCTCTTACGACATGGTGGGTAAGTAGTTTCCCAGTTTAAATCGATGAAGCATTGTACGGGTGAAATCAATTTCGTCCTAGTAGTTCATTAGTTGCATAATATGCGATATTGAATGGTTGTTATTGAGGTTAATTGTACAAGATCTTGATATTTTTTGTTGAAAAGATTTTATTAATGTGGTTTTATGTAACTAACTGCTGTCATGTTTCTTGAATTTCTCAGCCACTTTTCATTATGGCCAACAAGAATGATATTGTCACTAGAGACGAACTAGCGGAAGAAAATCAAGCAATTTTCAACCAGCTTGAAAAGGATGGCGTTCCTATATTCTGGACAAGCACAGGTGAGGAATTTTCCCATTACTGTGGTAATAATCATGTTACAATTTAAATATCAACTGGTTAGTAAAGGTTGGATTCGACCTGGCCACAGATTTCCTTAGTGCAATTTAATAAGTTTTTGTAGAGTTGTTCGTGGCAGACGTAAACAGAGATCTGTATCAAGCCATTTAAAAGTTTTTCGGACAGTACTCCTGTTAGCTTGCAAAACTGCGTTTTAAGAATGAAATGTGGTAGTAAAGTCGTCATTGGTCGAAAGGAAGAAGTAAAACTTCCTTGACGCTCACAATTTGCAACGAGCATTATTATGCTGTTCAATGCCACACTTGCATTTTGTTACGTTTCATGTTTGACTAGTTGTTTATTCAGTTACTGGAGATGGGATAATGGAGCTGCGACAGGAGGCATGTGATAAGCTGCTGCTTGATAGAGTGGATGCTAAACTGCGAGGCAAGAAAGTATCCAGCATTACTAACAGATTGCGAGTCGCTAAACCTGTCAAACGAGATGAAGAGGCGAGTTTTATTTCTGTTAACCACGCTATATCAAATTGGTTTTTTGCTATTGCGTTGCCAAGAACAATGAAATTTTGTCCAATTTACGGTGTATTAGCAATTTGGACCTTGTTTCGTTAGTTCGTTTTTGTATTGCTTTTTAGTGTCTGTATGTAATGAAAGAATGCCCTGCTTGAATTGCTTTACTGTTTACTTTGCGAACTGCCTTGATGTATTAGATGTGCATGATTTTGGAATGATTTTTTGTGGACAAAAAATTTTGAATGATTTTTGTGGATTCGCTGATGTAACAGAGCGTTACTGACCACATGTCTTCACGTCAAAATAGTTCGTCAGGAGCAAGAGCTCGAAATTCTATTAAAACATCATTATTATTCGTCAGGTAGGGCATCTAAAATTTAAAGTGCTACGTTGCTCCAGCAAAAAATTTAATGCGAAAATGAGTGTGTAGCGGTAGACATGTAATGAATCAGCAGGTCCGAGCTTGCGAAACAAGGACGTAAAAGCGATTTGATTGCCATTTAGGATCGTCCACCTTGTATTCCTGATGCTGTCGTTAAGAAGCGCGCTGCTATGAATGCTGAAACTGACGAAATGGTAGAGGAAGGTATAGTTCCTATGAACACAAGAAGAAAGACGGAACGAGATTTGGAAATTGAAATGGACGACGATTATATTCTCAATTTGCAAAGTAAGTACAAAAATGGATGCTTCTGAGCGATAGGTAATATTCCACAAAACAGCTAATTGTTACGAGCTTTTTCACTAATTGCAGTTTTTGATTAAATACATTCCATTTTTACCCTAGCCTTAACAGCAAAGCCAATAGTTAACTTAAAAAATTGACTGCGTGGTGGGTTTCATCTTGAAGTTGCATTCCAAACGTATTTGATAAACTTACCCATCAACCCAATACCTTATAAACTCCCCAATTTTTTCATAAATATGATCTTTTCCCGTTTAATAGTAGCATCTTACTCTTTGATTTGTTTTGCGCGGAAATTGCAGTTCATCGCTTTGCTTGAGTTATTATGCAACCGCACATTTAATATATCATTGTAAGTCAGCTATAACGCTAGCTGTGATGTTGTGTTTAGAATGGTGGGATCTTAAAAACCCTGAAGAAAAAGACGACAAGATACCGGAAATATGGTACGGCCATAACATTTCTGATTATATTGACCCGGACATCTTCAAACGCTTAGAGGAGCTTGAAAAAGAAGAAGGTCTTCGTGAAGAGGCTGGATTCTACGATGAAGAAGAGGTAGGTCAATAAATCTGACCTCATTTCTTTGATTTATAGAATCTTTTAAATTTAATCACATGTATCTTTATAGCATGGCACGCAAAGTTTTTAGGGATTCTGCATTACATTAAAAAAAGGGCTAAGAAGAAAATTCAATTCTACATCTTCGTTTTTGTGGTGAAATAAGTATTCACCAAGATGTTTTTTTCAGTCTTCTGAAGATGAAGACATGCAAGAAATTCGCCAGCTGGCTGCCCGTATTCGTGAGAAGAGGATTATACAAAGAAAAGAAGCCATCCTGGATCACAAGGTATCAATCTGCCATTTATTTTCTCAATAGCAAGTGGTTTTCCAACGAACTGTTATACGTCATGACGTTGTCAGGACCAGCTTCTGAGTTACCAGTGCTGCAGCGCAGTGTATTTCTGCCTCAGACTTTGCGGTAAATCACAGAACCTTCGAGAACGTTATGATCGCAAACTCTGTCATGAAATTCGAGCTTTGTTGAACTCAGCAATTTTTGCCGACCTAAACTTCAGTTTGTCCGTAATGCGTTTGCTTTTGCAGTGGATTTTAACCAGTTGAATTTCGCAGGCATCAAAATCTCGAATGCCTGGCAAGCATGCCAATCAAGACAAGACCTCAAAAGATATGGTGAAAGCACTTGGAGAACTTGGTGTGGATTTATCTGGCGTCAAAGAGGTTAGGAATCGCTTATTTGTTGCAATTTTTCTTCTTGAATCTTCCTTGAATTTAAGACGTTGAAAAAAAGAGCCGTAGTCAATTACCGAAAGTACGATTGGTATAGTTACTAGTAGCTAAATCAGGTCAAAGTATTAAAAATTAAAATAAAATAAACGAATGCACTTCGCTAAAATCGCATTATCAGTGCAGTTGAAGAATTATAAATTAAACACAACTACATACAAAACTGATGATGCGATTGCAGTATACCACTCAAAGAGTTTATAGTAACTCAATAAATCAATGATGATGCGATTGTAGCGAAATGCATTTGTTTATTGTATTTTAATTTTTAATATTTTGAGCTGATTTAGTTACATTAATTGTACTTTACTAAGTTCATAGAAACAGCAGCAGAATTGGATAATTGCTCAAACATGTCAGAGTTGGGCAGGTTACACATCTCGCGTCTAACTCAACCAAACTAACGGGCCAATCACCGGGGTGGTTTTTCTAGATCTGGTTTGCTTGCATTGTATGATTGGCCTTACACTGGGTTTAGGTTTGCTGTTTGGACTTATCTATGAGTCGCAAACCATGCCTAATATCAGCTAAAAGCAAAAATTTCGCCAGATTTTTATCATTAGTTTCTGCACTCGGAACAGTAGGAGTTGTTGCTGCGCGATTAGCCGATTTAATTCGGCTTAACTCGGTGATTGTATCGTGTCGAGCTCCTGCGTACGGCTCGATATATGATTAGAATCTTGTACAGGGCCACTTCAGATCACGTAGCAAGACTCGCAAGCTGCTGGGCAAACGAAAACGCTCGCAATCAATGGACACTGGCGAATCAAAATCGCGCGCTCGCACGCCATCTAGAGACAGAAGTATGAGTGGCATTCGAGATGCGACGGTAAGTTGTAATAAGGTTATGTTTAAATTAATTTGTTTATATATTTTGATTTGAATAAAAATTTGTTGCTTACGGTTCACGTTATGTGTCTACTAATTTAATGTTTTTTTGAAATCGGGTTTCTAACCTTTTTTCATTGACTGTATATCCCTTCGTTTAAACAGAGTGCTCTTCCTATTTGCTGCAATCAATGCAATCGCTGCTGATGCAAACCAGTATGAAAGTAAACCTTGTGCCTCTTGAGGCGCGAGCAGTCTATAATGCGTTGGATTGTAGTTGCGAGTTTAGAAAGTTCAGTGCCAGTATCCACCAATGGCTGTCCACCTTGTTGGTTGGTGAAGTCAGCAATTTACATTCATGACTGGTTCGAAATGGACTGTCACTTTTCCCCTAGCCTAATTTAATTAGGTTTGCGGCATGAATCTGGAAAATTGTTTCATGCCGTGCCCGCATCCCAAGGAAAAGGAGTGGCAACAACAGGTGCGTTCGAATAACTGCTTTTTTGTGGAATTTCGAAGGTTGCCCATGATAAATAAGTATTTTAACAATTAACGCAGCAAGTAGGTTAAGTGCCAACATAATCCAAATGCGAAGTGGTTGACTATTTGTGTCGCTTGATTTCCTGTTTTATTGCATACACCGAACTTATAGGGTGTAGTAACGGTAGCATTAACCATAAAATTGAAACGCGGTATTATAATCGCATTTGAGGCAATTCAGCTTTTGTGAAATGCAACGTCGCGTTCCTCCCGTCATTTCAAACGTTAAAACTGTTTTCCAGATGCTGAAAAAGGTTCAGAAGTTGGCAAAATTTTCTCAGCGTGCTAGAAATCGTGAAGGTAAAGTGGGTGAAGCGGATAGAAAGATTCTGCAATCTCGGCCCATGCATCTTTACACTGGTAAAAGAGGAATCGGGAAGACGCAGCGGCGTTAATCAATTTTTCAATCGTGAAAATAAAAATTCCTCTATCATTGCTTGAGTGCTTACTAGAAACTTATGCTCCAAACTCTTTTTCTACATCAGTTGTTCACAACCATATTAGTTTCTTTTTTTGGCTACCTCATCTCGACCATGTGCGCAAAGCTACACGGCAATATTGCAGAACCAAGACAAGGATAGACTTAGGCCCGTGGTTTTCAACCGTCGGTCGCCTAAAAATTTCTGTCAGCACGCATTAGTCAAAAAACTGTTTCACCTTTCATTGAAGAATGGCTAAAGGCAAAACACAATTTTGATACAGTAAAATTTGCGCAACTTGATTTCGTGTACTCAGTAAATTAATAGATAATGTAGAATAACTTCCAAGCCGACCGATGCTTCTGCTAAGTGCCGGATTAAAGTATGTGAGGGCTCCTAGTCTTACACTTGAACCTAAGGTCATGATGCGATCGGAAGAAAACCACCACATTGTAAGAAATAAAGGAATAACAGCGGTTTCAAAAAATGCGTCGGCTAAGATTGATTTGTCGAAACAGGTATGAGTGCAAGATTCAGCGGCTTGACGACTTCTGAATTACTTGCTCACGACTTTGGAAAAGAAGCACGACGCCAGTGCAAAATAAAATCTTAAATTTTTAATCCAAATGCAGTTTTTCAAAAATTAAAACCAAAGGAAAAGAAGCGATACCGGAAATATATAAACAGACAAAGCTTAACGATTACCTGTTCACTGCACCAATCAACAGCCGCCTCAACGTGGTAGTGCGGTCCCCCACCCGTTTGGGTTGGGTCGAAATGGCTGTTGGCCTTCCCGAGGGTCCCAGTTACCCCGGGCACTCCCCTTTATTTTTTCGCTATGCTGCCCCCTGAACGACCGAAGAAGGGCAGCACACAGCTTCTTTGAAATCGTTCGCTTGCTTTCTTTTGCCCTTCTTCGTCTCCTCCTTCTCTTGGTGAGCGGTAACGTTCATCCCAACCCTGGCCCCATCTTTCCCTGCTCTGTGTGCACTGGAAATGTGACCTGGCGAGGCAAGTCAGTGCAATGCTGCGCTTGCTTCAAGTGAGTCCATCTCAGGTGCTCACAACTTTTCCTCTCTAAATTCAGAGCTCTTATTCTTGGAGCTGCCGTAACACTGTAACTCCCTCGGACTCCTCCGACATGTATACCTCCACTGTACAATCTGGCCCCCCTCTGCTAATGCTGCACTCTTGCCCCACCCTCGTCTCCAAATCTCTTATCCCCCGTCTGCCTATTTTATATCTTCTCCCTCTGCCCTTCCACCACCGTCCCTTGCTCCTGGCCGTCTTTCTGCGCCTCCTCTCCCCCCTGACTCAGGGTTCTTCAATGGAATGCTGGAGGTCTTCGAGCCAGGAGCACTGTACTACTCCACTTTCTTTCGTCCCATCCCGTCGACTTTATCTGCATCCAGGAATCCCATTTTAACTCATCTTCCGGTTTCCTGTATTCACTGCTCTGCGTTCTGATCGCACCCACTCCCGGTCTGGCATTCTCTCTTCTGATGCCACGCACGCTAGCGGCGGCGTTGTCATTTTTGTCAGGCTGGGGTTGTCTTCTTTTGAACTTTCTACCTCCTCTCTGTCTTCGCTTGATCCCTACTCTGATTATGTAGGGACAAACATCTCTCTTAGCAGCTCCTCTTCGTTTTCTTTTCTTAATGTGTACGCTCCTCCCCAACGGACGGCAGAACCGACTTCTTTTCTCTCTTCATTGTTTCCTCCTCCAGAAGTCTCTTCATTCTGGGGGAATTCAATTGCCATCATCCTCTCTACGACTCAAGAGGTACTTCCGACCCCCGCAGGGAGGAAGTATTCGATTGGGTCATCTCCTCTGACCTCCTTCCCCTCTCTTGAATGACACACCCACCCTTCTCCATCGCTCCTCTCTTGAAATCTCCTTTGCTCCCTCTTCTCTTGCCCTTTCTTGCTCCTGGGTGGTGCTTTAGGACCTGGGTTCTGATCACTTACCAATTCTTCTATCTGCCCCTTTCTTTCTCTTCGGTCTATCGCCCCAACGAGTGTCCTCCTTCCTTCAACTTTTAGAAAGCTCACTGGGATGTCTTTGCTTTTTACTTTGACTCTCACTGTCCATCTGCAGAGGAATACTCGTCTCTTTCCTCTGCTGCTGCTCTCTTTACCTCTCTGGCACTGAATGCGGCCAAATCTTCCATTCCTTTCGGCCGCATCAAACGCCTTCTAAAGCCTGATGGTCTGCTAAGGTGGAAAGTGCGGTTAGTGAAAGACGCAAAGCTTTCGCTGCCGCTTACAGAAGTGATGAAGATCGCCAGGCTTACATCTCCGCTTCTCGACACGCCTCGTCAATCATCGCCAAGGCCAAAGCTGAGGCATGGCAGACGACTTGCTCTTCTCTTTCACCTAAATCTGTGCACTCTCTCCTTCGCTCTATCGCTGGCTCTCCTTCTTTGTCTTCCTCCTCTCCCAACTGTTCTTCTCCCAGGGAATCGGCTTCGGTCTATGCCGCTTACCTAAGATCTCACTTTTCCGTTTCTCAGCCAAAGGCCCTGCGTAGCAGAGCCAGAGGCTACCTCACTGAGCTCTGCCGGGCCACGTGCTCTGTGGAGTTTCACTCGTCCTTTTGCTCTCCTTTCTCTCCCGCGGAATTTCCTGCGGCTGCCTCCAACTTTGCCTCATCCACTGCCACTGGCCCAGACAAAGTTGCCTATCCCATGCTAAAGTACCTTCCTCGCTCTGGCATGGATTTTCTTCTTCACATCTTCGATCTCACATGGTCTTCACATTCCTTTCCTTCCATCTGGAAGACATCTTCTATTATTCCCATACACAAGATGGGAATGCCTCTCGACTTTTCTGCTTTCTTCCGGCCTATTTTTCCCACCTCCTGCGTATCAAAGCTGTTTGAACGCATCATTCTATCCCATCTTCTTTCTGGAATCTAATTCCATTCTTTCTCCCCGCCAGGCCGGTTTCCATCCTGGTTGGTCTACACTCGATCAAATTCTGTACCTTTCTCAGTCCATTTCGGATGGGTTTAACAAACCCAGGTCGGGCTCTTGGACGATCCTGTCTACTATTGATTTCTCCAAAGCTTTTGACTCTGTCTGGCATTCCGCCCTTTTCCACAAACTGATTTTGGCTGGCCTCCCTCCTTGCTTTGCTCGTTGGACTCAATCTTTTCTTTCTGATAGGCGCGCTTGTGTGGTCTATCAAAATCACAAAAGTCGCTCCTTTCGAGTTCGTCGAGGTGTTCTGCAAGGATCCGTTCTTGGCCCTGTACTTTTCTCCCTTTTCATCAATGATCTTCGGGCTTCTATGCATTCTTCCGTCAGCTGCTCTCTTTACGCTGATGATCTGGCCATTTGATCTTCCTCCCCCTCGATTCCCACTGCGGTAGGGGCCACACAAGGAGCTCTGTTTCGATTGGAGCGCTGGTCTGAGTACTGGTGTCTTCCTCTCAATCCGAGCAAATGTGAGGCCTCCTTCTTCTCGGTGGATCCCCACCAAGGCTAACCTCCAGCCTAATCTCCTCCTACTCGGCTCCTGCCTCCTTTTCAATTCCACTCCAACCTTTCTTGGGGTCACCTTCGACCGCACTCTTTCCTTTTCTAAGCATGTATCTTCGCTCAAGGCCTTACGCTGTATTTCTGCTTCCTCATGGGGCCCTCTAAGGAGTCCCTTTCTCTTCTGTATAAATCTTTTCTTCGGTCCCTTCTCACTTATGCTTCACCGGGATGGTTTCCTTTCCTAAGCGCTACCAATTTCACCAAATTGGAACGCCTCCACCGAGCGGCCAGTCGCGCCATCACCGACTGCCTCTCGTCGTCCCCTATCCCACTTCTTCTCTCCGAGGCTTCTTTACCTCCCTTGCGAGTCACCCCGACTCATTTCACTCTTTTTTCTTATAAGCGGGCTCTTCGTCTTTCAACCTCCTTTCCTATTTCAGGTTTGGTCAGAGTTGGAGTGAAACCAAGACTCTGCAGATCGTCGTGGAGAGCTTTTGCGTCCACTCACTCGCTCCTGCTTTCTTCTACCTCTCCTAAGGAGGCTCTTCTTGCTTGCCCTCCCTAACCTCTTTAGAGTCTGCCTTCTTTCACGGTAGAGTCCACCCTTTCCTCTCCATGCTCTCGCTCTGATCCCCCTCTTTCTCGCCAAGGTGAGGCTCTCGCCCACCTTGACTCTCTCCCCCCACATGATCTGGTACTCTGGACAGACGGCTCTGTTCCTTTTCCTTTCGGCAAGGGCGGCTCCGGCGTTCTTGCCAACTGCTCTCTTTGTGGCACTGAGGCCACTCTTTCCTTTTCAGCAGGCCCAGTATGCTCAAGTTTTTCCGCTGAAGCCTGCGCCATTCTGTACGCTCTTTGCTGATCTCGGCAACACCAATAAGTCTGCCATTTCTCTTCTTTTTTCCTTCTATTTAACTCTGGTTCTGTCTTCGCCACCATGTCCTCTCCTCCATCTTTCCTCTTATCTCAAACTCTGTGGCAGATCTGGCAGGAACTGTTTTCTCTCTCCTCCTGTTTTATCAGACTACAATGGGTTCCCGGACACTCATTTCTACCGAGAAACGACGCGGCTGACGAGCTGGCCAGACGGGGAGCGCTGCTTGCGCCCTCCGCAATCCCTTGTAGTTTCTCTCCTGTTATCTCTCGTATTCACTCTCGTCTTTTCTCGGACTGGAGGCGTACTGCTCATCAAAGTATTTTGACACACAGGTTCCCTCAATTTCCACCGAGGAACTTGTGCTCCCTCGTCATGCTGGCTGTGTCATCTCTCGTCTACGCTGCAATGGAGACGGCCTTGTTTTAGGTTTTTTTCTCTCTAGGATTGGCAGAATCGAGATCCTTCCTGCAGCGCCCGTAGACACCTCTCATCTCATTCTGCACTGCCCAGCTACGGACTCTTTGCGCCGGTCACTCTTTTATCAACGACCTCTGGTCCAGACCCTGGGGAGTTGCCCGGCTTCTGTGGCTCCGTGGTCTTCTGCCATGCCCCCGGAAGTGGTCGGGTAGCAACAACAACAACATTAACTGTTCAAGTAAAATTAAAACCAAGCAAATATCAAGCTGAATTATAATTGGATACCACAAAATTTATCGTTACACGTTACTGTAAAATTGTGGCCAGCCTGCACATTGCTACTGCTTTGATGTTCTACCGTTTGCTGCCAAGCCGCCTATTGCAAACCAGGCTCAAGGCTTGTCAATCGGTTCCACAACTCTTTTATGACGTTACTATCCACATCGTTAACGCTTTGAGTCGCATTTTTTATATCGGTTTCCCACATCGCAAAGTATATTGCTAGTTGCAAGCTAGCAAATTTCAGGCAAATTACTTCAAAGGATTTGCTTCCAGCATCACCCTGAAATGTGTGACTTTTTTTGCACACGATAGCAAATTGTTAGCCTATGTATTATGCATCTTCTTATTGTATGTTTTTTTTACCTTGGCGATAGCTTGCCACAGCCAATTCTTCTTGTTTATTCAAATCGGTTGGTTGACCAGTTTTTTGCACATGCATGGCCTTTACTATATTTTGCAAAGTCCTTCCTACAATATTAGGTTCTGCGCAGACTGAATGCTGACTTTCTCCTGGTGCAATTCTACCAAGGACCTCTTGAGTTTTGCCCCATCGCAGGCCCTGTACTTTGTTTACCCTGATTTAGGTTTGTCCATTCTTGGCATACTGTAACTTCAAATGTATTGCATGAGAGCATCAGAAACCTGAAAAACATTACGTACCGTACATATTAAATAAAATTATGTACAGGGTGGGCCAATAAAATGTTACCACTTTTTGAATCCTTGCTATTTCCAAAATAGATTTTTTTATTCTCAAAAATACTAACAACAAAACATTGAATTCTCACACCAATGTATCGAAAACAATATACTGTGAAGGAGAGAGTAAAGATCGTGGAAGCATATTTTGAATTCAGATTGGTAACCCAGACTCAGTAACGATTCGTCATTGACGTTCCGGAAAGAAATCCTCGTATACTCACAATCAGACATCTTCTTCGAAAATTCAGGAAAACAGGATATGCGACCAAAGCGAATAAAGGACATAGTGGTAGTCCAAGGTCTGCGAGAACAGCCATTAACACAGAGATCGTGAGACAGCGTCTGGAGGAATCACCAAGAAAATCGACCAGATGTTTGTCAGAGGGAGACTGCCCTCTCAAGGACCACTCTCAGACGCATACTGAACACAGATCTTTATTTCTTTCCCTACAGAGTTCAGATTTTACAAATTCATTGATATTAAATGTTGGTTTAATGTTTCTTATCACAAATTTTTGAATAAAAATTTTGAATAAATTCACATTTGAAAACTTGTATATGATTGAAAAGTGGTAACATTTTATTGGCCCACCCTGTATAAACAGGCAGTTGGTTGTAAAAGAAAACAAATTATGACTATGAGCAACTGGTACCATGTAGCCAAGTTACCCCAAAATTATTATCCATATAGAAAAAGGATGGGCAAACTTTTTTGGCCGGGGGGCCGCATTGACCATTCAAGAGTTGACCGAGCACCAGTGCTTAAAATCTTGCCATAATTTCGGACTTCAAAAATGATGGTTTCCAAAAAAAAGGTATCAACATCTATTTGGACGGAAAAAGCGTCAATTTAAACTAAGAATTGCGTAGCGGCTCTTTCAATGATGGCTTGTATTGTTTTGGCTCTTTAGTATGGCAAGTGTGGCCACCCCTGTCATATTAAATTAGATATATGGAAGTTTTCACAAGTGTTGGCGGGCCGCAAAAAATGCTCTGGTGGCCTGCATGTTGCCCGTGGGCCGTAGTTTAACCACCCCTGTTCTAGGGAAACTTTGGTCGTTACCATCATCCGGTGATACTTCCAGCCCAACCTCCTCATTAAGTGCTATTATGATAATTCTATCATAAAAGGAATGGAGGAAGGAAAGCCACTTCAATAATTCAATTTTGAAGAACATCTTTCCTTTGTTGTGCAAAAGGCTTTGTAAAAAATTGAGTGAAGAGCAGGAAAGTTTGATTGCAGGGTTCAAAGTCTGTGGAATTGTCCCAAACGACCTTGACCAGGCGCTGAAGCGACTGCCACCGGTCAGCGCTCTGCCAGAGCAAGAATTTCTTGGAAATGCAATGGCCGACATGCTTCAAGACTATATTTCATGAAAAGAAAAAGCAACGAGAAAACTTGGGCCAAAGACAACTTCAGGAACAGCTATTTCGTCTCATGATTTTGCTAATTTGCGTCCATCTACGTCTGGCGCGAGAAAACACAAAAGCGCTCCTCCAGGATCTGATACTACTTCCAGTGAAAAAGAAGTTTTTGCCATTTGCAATTGCTGGAATCTTCCTAAAGGTGGAAAATGAAAAATTGATTGATAGGGATGTATTTTATGGTATCATAAAATGTAAGTCAGTAAAAATGGTGTGTTAGATGCCATTGATTTTTGCGGCTGTACATAGTCTGTTTTTCTGAACCAAAGGAGGTTTGTGTGCCTTGTTGCTATGTATGCTATTGTTGTTTTTTTTTAAAGTGAAGAAGATTATTGTAGAAACCCAAAGACGGGATTATAATAATTTTGTATGGGTTTACAATGCATCATTGTAGTAGCCACTCCTTAGAGCCACTTCTTAGGTGCTACTATGATAATGTTTTGACTTTTTTAAAAATAATATGAAAAGCCAAAACAAGTTTTTGGTCTGCTAAAAATAAATGTTCCAAAACGACAAAATTGTCAAAAACCTATCATAGTAGCCCTGACTGACGGTAATCAAGTCGACTTTAAACTACGCTAACACCAGGATAACTATTTCTAAGCAACAATCCTTAATTTTAGTCGTTGAAAAAAGCCCAAAACAAAAAAAATCACTCACCCACTTTTGATGTCAAAAATAAAAGCTGTCAACCTGGAAATTTTGGTTCAAACAAACAACCTTTTAAATTTTGAAATTACTCAGACGCATATATGGCAAAAATATAATTAGTTTTTGTAATACCTTTAAAATATGATTTAAAGGCGAAACAAAAGTTTGAAATCTCTGAACAGACTGCAAAAAAGTTAAAGCCTTCACAAAATTTGAGCTGTGGCCCAAAGTTACCCCACATGGCCAGAGTTCCACGTATTACGAAAAAAATATTTGTTTCCAGCTATTCTAAATTTTGGTTCCAGGTTGAAGGAAATCCTGCGTATTGTATTCTGCCTCCATT
The DNA here is from genome assembly GCA_963675345.1 of Trididemnum clinides. Lineage (NCBI taxonomy): Eukaryota > Metazoa > Chordata > Ascidiacea > Aplousobranchia > Didemnidae > Trididemnum > Trididemnum clinides. The sequence continues at coordinate 27,766,828 of OY776293.1, forward strand.
TGGCAAAATCCAACCACTGCTGTTTAAACTTTTTTAGAAAATCAACCTTTTCCTTTGCTTCGTATTTGTGACGCATTAGCATTCAAAAGAAAACAGTTAGGCTTACAATCAAACAAAATGCACAACTATTGTAATTGTAACGTCATGCATTTACATTAAAATTGTTTAAGGTTTGCCTAATTATTCTAGAAAAATTAAAAAAGGCAGCGACTATTTTGCTGTCAACGGCATTTTACCCTGGGAGGGCATTTGCTGTGAGACATTTGTGGTTGGTCAATTTTAATGACGTATTAAGCATGTCACTTTTGGTCGTTTGTGATTGGTCAATTTTAGTGATAAACCTAAAATTATTGACAGTCCCATTGTACAATCCCCACAGAGGCCCCCCTCCAGTGCACGCTGCCATTCTACCAGTGAAGATTCCAACCCATAACCATCGCATGTCAAGGCAGCTGCACTATTCATGCACCACAGTATCACTGCTCTCGCCACTCTCTTTAATATTTTCCTTGAAAGAATTATGACGGATGCACTTGAAGAACACCAAGGAACAGTAAGCATCGGTGGCAGAACATTTACAAACCTGCGTTTTGCTGATGATATAGACGGACCTGCAGGCTTAGAACAAGAACTCTAGAACCTTGTTAGGCATCTAGACAGATGCTCCACAGCTTACGGCATGGAAATCAGTGCAAACAAAACAAAATTGATGACGAATAGTAATAATGGAATACAACGCGGCATCACTGCCAAAGGAGAAAAGCTTGAAACTGTGAAGAAATTCAAATACCTCGGAGCAATGGTTTCAGATGAGGGATCCAAGTCTGAAGTTCTTGCCAGAATTGCAATGACGGCGGCAACACTGACCAAGTTGGACATCATTTGGAAGGACAAGATCATCAAAGATAAGACCAATGCGTTCTCTGGTAAACTCGGTTTTTCTTTATGCGTGTGAAACATGGACCCTAACAGCAGAGTAAGAGAAAAGGGTCCAGGCTTTAGAAATAAGATGTTTCAGGAGATTGCTCAGCATCTCATAAAAAAACTATATCACCAATGAGGAAGTCAGAAACCGAATAAAGCAAGCTAGTGATCCCTACGAAGATCTTCTCTCCACAATCAAACGGCGCAAACTGATATGGTTTGGCCACGTGATAAGAGGAGAGAGACTTGCAAAGATAGTTCTACAGGGAACAGTGAGAGGAGGAAGAAAGAGAGGAAGACAAAAGAAGAGATGGGAAGACAACATCGCAAAATGTGCTGGACTGAAGCTAAGCGAAGCAATCACACATGCGGAAGACAGAGAGAAATGGGGAGAACTGGTTCATAGGTCATCTGTAGCACCCCAACGGCAACCGCCACGGGATAGATGAGATGAGAGCGTCACTGCCAGAGTGCAACAATTACGGCTGTATAAATACACTTGGATCGTGACGCCTCCAAAGGAAACATGCCATTGAAGTGGCACAATAGCCACTTCCTAAAAAACTTGATGGTTTCATAAATGAAAAAAAAAGAGCAGCAACTCTTGCAGAACTCCTAAAGCTCATGGAACCCCTAAAGCTTACGGAATCCCTTGAACAGTTCTTCTTCAAGTGTCATTGCTGAGGTCAGCCTTCGACAGCTTCCCTGCATTTGTTCCTCCAGCCGTCTCGATCGTTCACGGCCTGCAGTATCTCTTCAGTCGATCCACCCAACACGTCTTTTAATTCATCCAAAAATTTCAGGCGTTGTCGTCCTCGTGCGCGTTTTTCTTGAATCTTTCCACACATTACGGCATGTTCAAGATTCTGTTTCCTCATGACGTGCCCAAAAAACTGCAGTTGTCTATTCGTCACATTCTTCAAAAGTTCTCTTTTTTGTCCTGTTTGTTGTAATATTTCTTCTACGGAACAGTTCCACGGAACATTAAAGTTCCGCGAACCACCGTTGAAGAGCACTGTTGCATACCACAGGAGTGGCGACCAAAGCGGTCGGAGTACCAGTTTTTTTGCTTCGTAATATTTTCTGGACCAATCATAAAAATATTAGACAAATAGCAAATGCCTATTTAAATACGCTGCTTTGCGTGATTAAGTAAATCTTAATATCCCAAAACAGAGGCATGTCTTGGTAGATCCAACTATGGGGGCTATTTTAAGGGAACGCTATAGCGGACATCTACCGCAATACAGGGGTCTGCAACTAGTCGGTGAATCCCAAAAGATTTAAATTAAACGCAATTATTTTAATATAACGACACATTTTTCCCTTGTTTGCTTGTGCGTGCCACTACTAAATATTTAACTGCTTTCTTTACAGAGCGTAGCATCGCTTGTATTAGTATAATGTTGTTTTGTGGTCACACCACAGATAGATAAGCTATCTATGGTCAGACAATGCTTTCCGTATCGATCGCTATTGCGTCACAATTATTCTCTGCAATTAGTTGAACACTGCGTCGAGTTTGCAGCAAGCGCAACCTATTTTCAATAAAAATGTGGCTTCCCCCGAAATTAAACGGTCTCCAAAGTCAAAATCGACTTGATTTGCTGTGTTCCAAATACATAGCCCTGAATTCTGATGAGAAAGAGTAAATTTGAGACTCATTGGTTTACTGTTGATGTGTGGTAACAAGTTTTATAGAATTTCATAATAAGAAAATTGCAACATGTCACCATTATCCTTAACATGGTATCAAACTAAAAATATTTTTCCCCAAACTACATTCAGCAAGGTTTAGGCCACAAGACTTTAGGACTACTTTTTTGGGTTGCGCCAAAAGATATTGCAATAGTGGATCTAGGGGGATAACCTGGGTACGTACCCCCTCTCAAAATCAATGTTATTTTTTGCAAAACAATTTAATCTACTTCAAACGCTCAACCTGGTAATTTGACTAACAGTAACGATCACCGGCAAATGCGAGGGGGTAGGGAGCAGCATGAAAAGATTGACCTTACTGATATTCTTTAGTGTACGGCCGTGTGGCCAAATGGAGCCACAAACGATATTTGGATCCGATGTGGCGAGTTTGATTTGATCCAAAGCTCGGTTGATAGCACGACGTTTATTTCAGTTAGCTGCTGCTGACTTGAAAATCGCAAGCTCTTCTTGCAGACTCCATAATAGCTATTTATTGCTTTGTTATTTAACGTTTCAGTTGCTAGTAGTTACCAACGCAACACCATAGTCAATATTATAATCGCTGCAGTGCTTTTTTCTAGCAATCCTAGGGTATTTTAATTGTGGTAGCAATTAGCAATTAGGCTATGCAGGTGAAATGTATCATTGAACTACCCTTCGCTTTGTCCGCAAACTACAAAGTAGAAAGGAGTAAAATAATTTACCAGTTGGTTGGCTAGTCAAACATTCGCAGCACGAATGTTTTATCGCCTGGAATTGTGACTGTCTCAGCAATGACACATAGTATCGCTTTATCAACCGATTGTTCAATCGGTGAGTAAGCTACTGAGTATCAATACTGCACCAACTAAGTCAGTCGTTGAAACTTTGGATAGTTTTATGATTTGTGATATAAAGTAACTAGCGAAAGAAAAGATGACGAAAATGTTGGTCAAAAGTAGGGTTTTGTGAGGACTGTGCCAATAGGCAGGTTGATTGGTGATCAAATTACAGTTTCTATTGATCTACTTACGTGTTTTTTCTCCTTAATTAAACGTTTCAACCAGCTGGAGGAGTGAATTTAATTGCAATTGGATTAGATACGGCAACTTCGAAAGAATTCGGCTGTGATATAAATTCAGTAACGATTAACGCCCTGGATGCCGGCAACCCAGGTACACCATTAGCTGGACCATAGATGGACTCAGTGGCGGCTCGTGGTTGAATTTGCTGGTGGGGCTGCAAGTCATTTTCTAATTTTTTTGCACTTTTAGTAGACAGTTTATTTGTTGTTGTTTAGCTATAAATGAGCAATTTTTTCGAAACTCTGCGCTGTATTAGTTGTATAATTGTATTCAGTCAGGCATTGCTTTGGCTGAATTTAACAGATTGCGGTAGACTAATTTAGTGTGCAGTGTAGTAATTCTAATTCGTGTCAATATTTTGAGATCTACAAAGAAAATAGAACAAATACAACGTCTCGCACATATCACCAAGCTAAGGACTAGCCTGAAGAGTGAAGCATATAAACAAGTGCAATTTGTATGAATTTATCGCACTTGAACTTATAACCGGTTAATTCGATGACTTGCAAAATTTCTTTCAGCATCCTTGGACATCAGCAATATAAGTATATATTTTTTTTAGTTTTTACAAAGAGTCACGATCCAAACAATGTGACCACTCGGCTGTGACGGCACTATTATTCTAGCAATTGTTAGACTTAGTGCACCTGCGACAACCGCCACTCATTCACGAGTGATACGGCTTCGCAGAGGTTGACAGACCATCCACTACAGTGGACCCAGTATTAGGTCCCACAAGTGTGACGGTCTAAGCTATGCTTTATTAAAAGCCTCTAGCTTCTTATTGGTCACCAACTGCACTGAAGAGACCTGATAGGTCGAAACAGTGTCACTGTCTGCAGTTTGCTAAGTGTTTCGTTAGCCTCTTGCATTACTAAACAATATTAGTTGAGCAAAATAGGCGGAACCATCCCTCAAATACGGGTAATGAAAATGCATTATCATCACTAAGGCTCTTGCCAAGTGTAAGATACTTTACGTGACTCCTGGCTAGCCCAATATCCAACATTGGACTGTATACGCAACAAACCCAAACAATTCAACACAAAGCACAAGGCTTACGTACCGTTTACTCTTGTACCAGGATTCCTTTTGACGTTACTGCTAACCGTGCAAGTATGCACTAAAACTGGTATCCTTACATGAAATTGATCACACAAAAGCTAATTAGGCATAGAAAAACCTTCCAATGTTTATATACTAAATGTAGTTTTTTAAGGCATTCATGGCAGGAGGTGATTACGCGATAGCATGTCTCGCCATGCACGAAAAAGCAGCTCGAAAGACCCGGGTTGGAAGCCCACAGGAACCAAACACGACGCAACACACCTCCGGGCAGAAATTAATTTTCACCAAGAGTCACGATTCGAACAAGGTTAGTATAGCGAAATAGGCGGGACCATCCCTGGACTCAGGTTTTGGCCTCATCAACAAGGACTCGGCCCACCCAACGCAGCGCCCCCTGAGGGGGCGTTGTGCGCCAAAATTAGAGATTAACGTTGCTCCCTGCATTGCAGGTGGACGCGAAGCGTGACTAAACAATGAATAGTTGCGGTTTCGGGTTCGAGCGATGGGGTATCACGAACCATAACAATGCGCTGATCAACGTTAAAAGTGCGAGCCGCGGCGCTGGTGAAATCAAACCATCGACGCCTCCAGACCAAGTCGTCAGAATCTACGTAGCCCGGGACTGTTATAAAGAGGGAAGTCGGGCGTGTGGTGTTTAAATGAAACTTTTGTTAAATATCGTACGCGAAATAAATTTTGGCGGCTGGACGAAACCAATGCCTTTGCTCCACTCGAAAACGAGAGTCGGATGCCTTGCCCCCTACCTCCCGTTTTTACCGGTTATGCGGGTTCAATCTAGGGGGAGTCGTAAGAGGTCAGCCACTCTTGGTTAGTCCCGTGCAGCAGCAACATTCCCCCACGAAGTTGCGGTAGTCTGATATTTAAATGACAAAGCGAAAATTTTACGACGACTTTTTTGACCAATTGAAGAGAAAAAATAAGTTAAACAACTTTCTCGCCTTTAGATAACTTTTCTTACTTCCAATTTATTTGCCTAATTCATTAAATGATACCAATGATTACCAACATTTGAACTTGCTTACCTACAAACAATCTAACTAATTACGGCAACTAATCCTGTTTTAGAGCCACAGCATCAGCAATCTCAGCGGGGAATTGTTACGTCGCAAGAAAAGTGACAAGAATCAAGCAACCGTGAAAGCAACGCAATTACGTCATGCGTCTGAGCGCTACTGATTTTGCCCTTCCTGTTGCTATCTTTTTCAGCTTAGCGAGCGGTGTTCAAAAATTAGAGATATTCAGTTATACAATAAAATTTGGCTTAGTTATGTTGACAATACTTGCAGCGGCAAAAAATTTTGCTATGTCACACAGAAACTTTAAACCATTTATGAAGCAACTAAATCGCTTTACAAAATTGCAGTTTCGGGCGCTGCAGCTGCAGCCCGTCCTACGCACCATTATGATGTCACATAGAATCCCAACGTCGCACGTTCACTTAGTTTAGTGCTAGCAATATAGGAAAATTAGTCTTTTCAGCGACATAAACTGGTGCATTGGTAAATAAGGTATGAACTAAGACGTAATAAAAAATATTAACATCATAAAAAGCTCGAAAAAAACAGATCAAAAAAAACGCGTGGGGGGGGGCTGCAGCCCATAGGCACGAGCCGCCACTGGATGGACTTAAGCAGATGACCATTTCCTATTGCAGTGCATTTTTGTCGTTTCAATTTCTGCTACTATTTTTCGACAGTTTATTGAAGGGTAAAATATAATTTCTGCAATCAAATGCCTTTCTCTTGATTCAGCTTGAACGTTAAAACATTAGTTGATCTCTATTTAGTCAATCATATTTTTCATCAAACTACTTCTGGTTTTGTTTACATATAAGAACTACCTGTACATAATGTTTATGCTCTGCCTACGCCTTTGCTTTGGTTTTTGGTTTTTGTCTGTGCTTGCTTAACTAAAGACTTGTTTACAATTCGGCTTAGTCTGGTGAGGCCGGACTCCCTTTTTTGTTTTTCTTATGACGTAACTTAATGAACGCAATTGAACGCTAACGTAATAGCGTCATAATGAAAAATACTGGGATGAGCCTAGCTTTGCTTTGCTTGGAGGGGGTAAACAATTCTAAAGACTTCTGTTCTATTGTTTTATGTTTTAGGTGCTTTTTCTGTTGTTTATTTTTAATTTTGTCAGGTTTTGTTTTGAGGAAGTACAGCCACGGCGACCTTGCAGTTTTTTAGCTGCAGTTATGGTCTTTCGCACCTCCTCATCAAATTGCCCCCCTTGCGTTCTTTTTCTTTTGTTTGTTGTTAATACAGTTCGAAAAATAAACATACGTACTACTATCACGACTTATTGAAATCATAAGCTATTGGCTTAATTCTCTCATTTTCTTATAATAGATGTAAATCCTGTACAAAAAAGCTTAGGGCTATTTCAAGCATAAATTATCTCAAAGAATAAAACATTGTAGTAGCATGGTGGTATAAGCTTTCAAATATCCTTTCCGATCCCGACAAGAAATGAATACGTTGGCTTACCCTGTCTGTCAAAGATGAAAGATATTTATTCGGCTTGTAGATTAGTTGAAATATTTGAAGTCGTGTACCCCCAAATTTTTCTAGATTTGCTATCGACCATGATCGGCAGAGTTCAAGCAATATATCAAGCAGAGTTCTGTCTTTACTTACGAACATTAACTCCTCCAAAGCTACTGGGCGTACGAGCACGAAACTTGGCACGATTAATCATGTTCCCAGGTGAGTGTCATCAGGGAGTTGGTGACGTCATCATGACCTCATAATCAAAGACAATTGTTTCAAAATTTGCATTTCTTGGAAAAAACGTTTTTCACTGAAACAAAAGCCAGCCCCAGCTTGCAAAAACTTAATCTTTCCGGGTCTAAGATGATGTCACAGCTTACGCTTAATTCCACAATCACACATTGGTCTTTGTATTTTCTCAATAAAGTAGGCTATTGATCGTAGAAAAGCGATTAAAAGCTTTCGTTGGGATATTAACTAGATGCTTTCAATAAAAACTTCCACAACAATTAAAGCTAAATTGACCATGAAACAAGCTATTCTTAATTTAAGCATTATAAAGCATACTTCTCTTTTTTCTTGAATGCTTTGAATTGCATCCATGAGGTCATAATGCTGTCCGATATCATTGCAGTAAAAAACAATCAGCACGTAGCAACTACGCACAAAGCTTTTATTTGCTGTTGTTTCGAAAGCAAAAAACTTCTGTGCTGCCTGTTGGAGAAGAATGATACAAAACAGTATTGACATAGCAGTCAATCAAGAAACCTACAGTATTTTTGTAATGTAATGGCAAATTAAAATACTTTTGTACAGTCGTGTTGCAAGCCTGACTGATTTTAACCTCTAAGATATATCAATCAGATATTGCAAAATTGAAAAAATTGAGAGGAAGTTTTCACGTTAAATGTTATATATTCACGTTAAAAGCTATTACAAATGTAATAGTTTGACAGTTGCGCAGAGGGAGTTTTTACAAAATATAAATGTTTTTATTACAATGTTTACAACTATTATGCGCATCTTTACCACAAAAACCTAGTCAATGGTCTATATTGACAAACCATAGTCTAACTTATTGTAATATCTTAACTACATGTGCTTGACTTTGGCTTTACATTTTCAGGCTCCCTACCCCAGAACTTTACATTTATGCTTCCATACAAACGGATGAGAGTAAGTCAAATTATTGGTTGTTTCAATTGTGAGCACGTCCACTTTCAAAATACAGTGTGACCCAAAAAAATGAGAATTTTCGAAGTGCATGTTGGCAGACATGAACAAGCGGCAGCAGTACGAGAGACTGATTTTGAGCTAGTAAATATTCCACCATTTTTGTAACCATGAATCAGTGGTATGGACAACAGTGTGCGTTAGCTATAAAAATATTTTATAAAAACGGTAATAGTTTGACAGTTGCGCAGAGGGAGTTTTTACAAAATATAAATGATTTTATTGCAAATGTTTTTTCAAATTACCGACGTTTTTACAAATTAGGACATAATGGTGCTATTTCGTCAAAACACACGATAAAATGTTGCTTTAATAATTTTGAAGAAATTGGATCTGGACAGGACAACCAAGAAGTGCTCGTACTCCACAGAACATTGATTTTGTACGCGAATCTGTCTTGTGGAGCCCACAGCATTCAATTCCTAAGCAATTGAATTTCATAACATGGGGTCATCGGACCTTATATTTTAAAAATGACCTGGAGGTCTCAGACACTGTCACTGCGAATTGTTACGTGAAGATATTGCAATTCTTCGTTGCACCTGAAATATTTTACAAGTTCAAGAAACCTGGTTTCAACAGGATAGAACGACATCACATACTGTATGGCAATTATTGGCGGCTGTGCGATAATTGTTTGGTAACCGTGTGATCTCAAAATTCAGTAACGTTCACTGACCCCCAAGATCCCCAGATTTGTCTGTTGTGGTTTTTTGTTGCGGGGATGTCTCAAGAGTAAAGTGTACAAGACTTGACCAAGAACTCTGGATGAGTTGTTTCCTAAATGGCATGTTTTGAGATTTCATTTACTTTGAATAAGATATTTTTTTCCATCACTCTTGGTTTTATTGCATTGTTAAAAAACTCCCGTTTTTTGTGTCACCCTGCAACAGGGCAATTGCTAAGGACTTCAAAATCTTTGGGAGAAATATGCTTTATCACACTTGATGTTTTATACTCGATTTCTGTTTGAAAGCGCGTTAACTTTGATTTTAGAACGAGAATGGGCTATGTCAGAGAACATATTAACTTTTCGCTACTGTTTTCAAAACTGCCCTCATTCTTAACCTCGCTCCAATGGGCTGATAGGACCGCTCCAATGGAAATTTCTTAACTATAATTGCATTACTTTGGGTTAGCTTGCGTTATGCCTGGAAGCGTTTATGCCAGAACCAAGCAACGTACACGCAGCCAGAGGTTTTAGGTTGTACAAATTGGCATACAAAAAAAGGTCGTTAGTAGTGGTCCCAATATTTGATAGCCTATTCTTATAAATACACACCAATGGTTTTGCGATCTTTCACAACTTTGATATGATTTGAAGCACTTGCTGAATTTAACGCATATAAATTTGTTTAGTTTAAAAACGCCTGTGATGTAAAAAGAACAAATAAGACATAGCCAGGGACTCTAGAAACTTGTGACAAATGTTGTGGCGCTATCCCCCTCTCAAAATATTCTTTTACTCCATTCCCTTTCCAAAAACGGTGGTTTTCTTTTGGGAAGAGATTTGGCCCAGTCAAAAAATATAAACTTTTTACTACTATTTTTACAACTATTCATTGGGTGCTGTCAGTGCAGCTGGCGGAACTGATTCTGTCAACTTAGACAATGATGATGGGGGCCCTGCGGGCGACGCCAGCAGAGCCGGCTAGTATTTTAATAATAATTCTTTGATTAATGGCATCTGCACGCATTTCCTTCTAATTTTGGTCATACAAAGTGGAAGGATGTTACGGGCTCTACGGTCGCCACCGTCAGTAATTATATGTGTAAATTAGAAAATTTTGCTCAAAAATGATCACCAACATCATATGGTACCATACAGTAATTTATCACATCATGTCAATAACCAGCAACCCAATAAGGTTGAAACCGGTCGTGGGTTATTGACATGATGTAATAGGTTGTTGTATGGTATCATATGATGTTGGTGATCATTTTTGAGCAAAATTTTCTATCTTACCTAAGTGTGATGCTAGAGGCAGATCCCTCTTGATAAGTAATCGCCTTGAAAATTGCTGCCTAGCAACTTGCAACCTCTATATTTTGTAATTATGTGTGTCTAAGTCGTAATCATTGGTATTGTATTGAGTCCAATCCAAGGCGAACGCAAACTTAGTTAAGGATTTTTTATTTATCCACCCTGATAAAAAGTTAAAAATTATTTTGAAAACTGAATAACAACCGCTACACAATATACAAACAAAACACAAACTTCGAGAAAATCGCTTCTAAGCATGAGTGGAGTGAGAATTCGAGATGAAGAGGTGAAGAGGCATATTGTTTTGTTTTCGGCAGTAAGGCTTAACGCTTTATCTGGTTGTTGAAAACTTGCTATGGTGAATCTCTCTTTCTATTCTTTTCTTGTTTTGTCAAAGAAATATCCATTGGATATTGCATTTTTTCCAGAAGACTGGTAGGACAGTAACTGTAGTGTTACAGTGTTAAGCATAAGAGAAATGTTTATACCAGTTTCAGAGTTTTTAAGTCCAACATTGTTATTACTGTATCTGTATATTAATCATGTTACTGGAACTTAGTTAAATCTGTGGTTCTTTTCTAGTTTCTGTTGCCATTTTTGTAGCAACGAAGGCATCTTCTCTCTGTCTCTTAAACCCTGGCAAACACAACAAGACATTTTGCATATTTTTAGGTGACTGCAAGGAGTTAAAGTGGTATTAGAAATACTGCGCTTACCAGCAACTTGAATCCTATTCTTTACTAGCAGGGTAGTTGTCTTGATGAAGTGATGTTTGCATTTGACTTCAAGTTTCCATTTAAAAATGTTAATTGAAACTAAAATAGAACCAAAAAATCTGATGATACTATATAAAAACCTGATTTACTGCCTGTAGAATCCTCGTAACCGAGAAAATTATTGAAAATTGGTTTCTGATTGACCTAAAACAATTTAGTAACTCCCACAGCTTGGATGAGTTTTAGGTTGCTTCACCAATTTGATGATTCCAGCCCTAAACTGCCAAACCAAGATAGGTTTGTTGTTAAGCTATGGTGTTACAAGCTGTTTTTGCTTGATGGAGATAACTTTACAAATATATTTCAGGTAGTTACTAGTACTATTTTTTTGAGATATGCCACATAAAATTGGTTACACAGTTGTTGGAGTAACTGGAGAAGCTGAAGGCTACAGTGCAAAAAATTTAGAACATCAAAGTCCAACAGTCCCAGGATGGCAAACGCCAAGGTTAGCACATATGATAGCTTAATAAAGAAAACAAAATGGTTATTTTGCCACACATTATTAGTGTGTCACTAAATAAGCACATTTGCAGTTCTGCACTCATTATTGCAGTGTCATAATGGTTAGTAATGTTGCGTTTGGATGCCATGGTTAGGAGTTGTATTGCTTGCATATTTTTTCTTTTTGGAATTAGTTGTGGATTCTCTGGAGGATGTTTAGCAGTGAAATTTTTTGTTTTTTCTTGAATTACACAGCAGCATACACTGGGTGAGAGGAGTTATATAAAAGGCAATGGTTATTTTGCTGCAAACAATGCTTTACCCTTGGAATCCATTTGCTATTGAACTTTTGTGATTGATCAATTTTGATAGCATATTTGAAATGTGACTCTTGGTCGTTTGTGATTGGTCAATTTCTGTGGTATATTAAACACAAATATTTTACCACCGGTGCACACTTCCCTTATATTCACATACTAAGCCATCCCACTATGTACTGCCTCTGTTGAAGTACACAGCCTGCAAAGACCTGAACCCACATCCAGGGCTGAGGAGCCCCAGCTGGAGCTGGGAGCCAGGGATCTGGGATTTTTTGAAGGTGCCTGAGTTTTATTTTCAGACGTCAGTGGAGCTGGAGCCATCAAAATTTTTGGAAGCTCCAGCTCCTATCCAATTATAGAAAAGATGTAGCTGTAGTACTGTAGTTCTACTAATTTTTCAGATGCATTTCAATTTTATGTTCACTGATTTGAGTGTTTATCAAAAAACCATTGCTATTCCACAACTATTTTTAGATATTCCTTTACCATATAGCTATATTATTGGTAAAATTCATGGCTAAAAAATATTGCATTTGACTACATCAGTAAAACCTTAAAACTTGACTGGAGCTGGCTCCACATGAATCTAAACACTAGCTCCAGAGCTGGAGCAGGAGCCATAGATTTGAAAATTGCTAGCTCCAGAGCTGGAACTGGAGCCTGGTCTATATTAGGCCAGCTCCCGAGCCCTGCCCACATCCACAATTAAAGGCAATAGCTTTATCCACTTCACCACAGCATAACTACGTGCACTGTGGAAAATGTGATTTAAAGACCTATTAATGGTGATGGAAAAATGTATTCCAAGCATGAAATATTGTCAGAGGCGATATAATTACTTGCCTTATATAAAACATAAAAATCGTCTACACTAAGGATTAAATATTTGTCAAGTGACATTTTTAATACTGTATGTCATAAAAATCGACCCATCAAAAATGTTCAACAACAAAATAGATTCCAAAGGTAAATTACCATCAATGGAAAAATAGTCACTTCCTAAAAATTAGCAACTATAATATTTTTGTTTGATTTGATTTGGCCCATTTGATCAATGCTAATTTTAAAAGTACAGGTTTACTGTTTGCAGCAAAACTAAAACAATTTATTGAAAGTTAAAGGTCAGTTTATTCTGCGTTGGTCTGTGGGTTCTGATCACATTAACAGTGAGCACATGTAAATGAGTGGCATATAGCCACGTTTTCTTTAGATCAATTATTTTTAAAATAGCAATATGTTTGGGCAAGTGTCAACTTTATTTCAAGATGCTTGTTTTTATAAAACATCACATGCACTTTTCTTAGATGTTTTTTGATGCACCAAAAATTACACAATCGCAAAAGTGATATTTTCTTTCATTTGTTTGTTTAAAAAAGTAAGCACACTTGGATTTTGGGCACTCACTAAGTTCTCAAAAACTTGAGCAGTTAAAGCGATTGCCAAGGAAACTGCTGACAGAAATTTACTTTTTTAATGTTATTCTCATTATCTTGTTGGATACTAGTAAACCTCATTCAGTTAAAGAGCATTTAACGTGTATTCTGACCTACTCTACTCTTCAGAGTAATCACCACAGTTGTCACAGTTAATTTGTACAACAAGCAACATATCGAGAGCAGGAAACTGCCATGAGATATCTTTTCCAACGGTGCACAACTTTAAAGCCATGAAAGCATTTCAGGTGCAAAGTTTGCACTGTTGCAAGCAACCTAAAAGTGCCAGTAGTTATTTATTGTTGCAGGTTTTGTCTCTACCCCCAGGAGCTTATTATTCACTTAAATGAACCTTGTCGTTTAAAGAAATTACAACTTCTGTCTCATCAATTCATGATCGGTTCTAAAGTTGAATTTTTTGTGGGAATGTCTGAATCACCTGAAAGTTTCAAACGACTTGGGTAAAATTGAAGTTTTCTTTTCTCATTTAGTCATGGACATACATTCATACATTTAAATTTCCTTTTCTCATTTAGTCATGGACTTACATTCATAGATTTTGAATTTTCTTTTCTCATTTAGTCATGGACTTACATTCAAAGATTTAAATTTTCTTTTATCATTTAGTCATGGACTTACATTCATAGATAACAAGTTTGGTTCTTGCATGGACATGATGTCTGCTTTATTATTATTGGTTTGGTAAAGGAATTACTATTTTTTCTTTAACTGATTGATGATGATGTGGATACCTTTTATGCTATTTTTTTACTAGCTCAATAACTTATGGTAACTGCAAGTTTGAACTCGTTTTTGCAACTACCAAATATAGTGTGGTTTTATATTTCAGGTACATTTATTTATCAAATAATGAGAAAACAGGATTTAAGTCTCGAGAATTGAAATCTGTACATATCGATGCTGAGGGTCAATACATACGACTTGTTATTCATAAGAATCACATCAACAAGTTCAATGTTTATAACCAGGTGATGTGTTTTTTGTTGTTGTTTTTATTCTTTCAGTTACTTTCGTAATCATTTTTTGTCCTGTGGTGAAGTTTTTCAACATGTTTTTAATCACTTTTGACTTGTTTATTGATCTAACCTCAAACTTTTTGTGCATTTTTCTCTGAGGGTGGTATTTTAGTCTATAAAGTGCTGATATCATAAATTTCATTATGCAATGCTATGCTGATGTACCTGGTGTCTATGTGACTCGTCCAAAATCATAATGATGAGAGCATTTAAATTATGGAACACAAGATGAACAATCCATTTCAATGTTACATTTCAAAAAGGTTGGCATAATGGCATTCAATGCACTTGGAGATCCATTGAAAAATGCTCGCAGACCATTGCATCATCTTGGTGGTGATCCACTTTCAATGTCCGATTACCTCAATGAAAATTCAAATAAACCTGACTTCATATCACCCATGGACGATCTTGCATTTGATATGTATCAGGTACAAGATGTTTTCAAGATTGTTATTTTTGCATGATTCAATTTGATGGTAGTTTGGTACAAGTTGTATTTATTTTCTTTGTAAAGTTGTAACAAACAATATTTGATGCTTTTTGATATATAAAAAAAAGTATGGTGAAGATAACTTTGTATGTAGAACTTGAAGTTTCTGAAGAGTGATTCCTTTTGTAAGGGCCTCATGTTTGCATTATCTGACATAAATCATTATCTTCAGCTTTTTTTGTTCATTTTATATTCAGGACCCTGAAGTTGCAGGCATCATTCGTAGGCTTGATTTGAAAAAGAAAGAAGCTGTTAAAAGTGAGAACGTTTATTGCAAGTCACATTTTATTGTTTGAAGTTGCGGTTTGCTGCAGTGTATATTTCAAGCTTATTTTGCTCATAAAACTCCCTATTTTTTATTGGCTTTAGTTGAGAACTTTGACGCTGCAAAGAGAATGAAGCAAGCGATTGTAGATCTTCAAAAAGTTGGAGAAAAATTAGCCAAGTTTGTAATGTTTTATGTTTTCATGTGTAATATGATATTACCTGGAGAAAATGATGAAGTTTTTGCACTGAAAGAAATATGCGGGAACCCGACATACATTTTTGGGTGCAGTAATTTGACTTGTTTGAACCATCTAAGAGCCATTAGAATCTGTGTTACTCTTGGCTGTATGGATAAATCCGACTTTGGTAATTCGTAATTAAGACTTTTTACATAGTAAGTTCATAGATTTTTTTTTGCTCAGTTTTGCTGCCATAGCCTTGATTACCTCCTCCTACTTTTCTTTATCTTTGGATTTAATATAATCATGATGAGGTCTAAATGCAACTGGTCACTTACCTCCTAAGTTTTTCATTTTTTAACAGATATGAATTGGACAAGCGACGCGCTATTGAAAGTGAAGATTATGACTTGGCCAAAAGTAAAAAACTGCAAATGGATGAATATAGATTGCGGGTTTATCAGCAATTGCAACGACATAACTTGCTCCACGATGCTGGGATATCACCAAATCTTCCTGAAAAAGATGGTGTATCACCATTAAAAGTAGCTGAAGGTAAGTTTTTTTTTGGGAGATGAACTATACCCAAATTGGCAATTAGGTTGAAAGTACCAATGATCACTTTTTTGTTTTTTTATTCATTTTTTAGACAGTTGACATTTTCTTGAATTTGAAGACGTTTTTGTAAGATCAAGTTTTTAATTTTTGTCCTTTGTCAAAGGTGATTTTGACATTTTGAGCTCTGAGTTGCTTTGAAAAATTCTTTGAGGCTTTCATCAGTGTAGCAACCTAATCACTGGTCTAGCAGGAATGTAAATAGCCCATATATGTTTTTTACAGACTCACATAATCACCAGACTCCAAGCAGAGCCTCATCTGAGGCCCACCATCAATCACCTGTGCCCCACCAAGTCCATTCTCCGGCAGCTGCTGAGCATGAGTTTGATAATCACGAAGCCACAGAAGACCATCAGCTCCATCATCATCATCATGAAGTTCAAGAAGAATATCATGACGTGACATCACCAGATGTTGAACACACTGCTCACGTAAGAATCCACTTCATGTTTGTAATGGGATAATACCAGAGAATTGATTTCGAGAAGAATAAGTCAGCATAATGTAAGAAAAATTTTGGAAAAAAGGTTTCTAGTGTAGGACCAAGTAATCTCTTGAAAAGAAAGAATTTCTTACATTTAGTGGGGCTTCGGTTAAATCTTTTCCCTTCTTCAAATATTGTCTTGGTCGTTGTCAAAGTGATATGAACAATCAGTTGAATAAGCTCTTTTCCTCTAACCACTTACAGGAAGAAATGAGAACAAGTTTAGAAGATTGGAAACAGTAATAACTGGGAGGTAGTGGAGCTGCGAAGTAACAGGAACCTGAAAACAAACGACCATATTGCTTGGCCATGCTGCATCTCGCATAACTTTCTTAGCTTCTTACTACAAGATTACGTTCAGTTTATTGCACCGTGCTGCCGAGAAGTTTAGTTCTAGATTTACACTATTACTGTTGCCACAGACGTCAACGTTACACTCAAGTAGTAGTTTGTTGATATGAATCTTAATGGATTTCTCAGCAAATAGATTGAAGCTTACAGTTTATGCTTCGTTTATTTGTGGATCATATTGGCATTCACGAATTTACACTAATAAATGTAAAATTTGTTTATTACCTCAGGATGATCCAGTGGCAAATCAAACCCCTCGATATCAAGATATACCGGCTCTTTCCTATGACGAAAAGGTAATTCCTGCTTTGGATAAACACAAAGAAAAAGATCCATTTCTTGATGAGGTTAGTTTTTGAGGCTTGCCTTTATATCAATTAACTGATCGCTTTAGGGGCCCAGACTGCTTGGTCACTGCGACAATCACAGCGAAATCTGTATTTAGCCAATAGATATCTTTGTTTTCTTGGCCTAAATAGGCCTATTCTTCCTCTACCAACGGCCCAGACTTTGGTAGCTATTTCATTCTTGACCACCAACTCCTACATATTGTTATCGTCTGACAAAGGTACAAAATAGACTGGTCCAAAATGCTGTTCTTGTAGCTCAATTATTAAGTTATCTCTTCATTAAAGTGTGAAAGTTAATATGCCCAGTTTATTGTACACAAAATGACATCATCACTACTTTGCTCTAACATGGTTAATTTCATTATCAGATTGTTTTATTTCAAAACCAATCTGAAAAGAATTTACGTCACTATTTCTCAGCTCTTTTGAAATCGTTTACAGCTATTTTTTATTGTTATTCACGTGTTAGTGGCGGTGACAACAGTATTATTCGGGCTTTCTTATTCAATCTCAGAAAGCTTTGTCAGTTCTTGTTTACTTTTGAAACCGCGTATTACTACTGCTGCTTTGGGTTGATACATAGCTGGCCACTCTTGTTGTGGTTTGGAGTAGTGGCCTCTTCACACAACTCGCGTCAAGTTGTTGTATTGTAAATGGATGGACTTTGGTTGCAGTTCTTATGATCAAGAAACTTGACATTGATTTTCGTAGATCTTGCAGATATCAGGCGTTAAACATTCAGAGCACAATGCGGTTCAGTGCTGGTTTCAACGGAGAGATTACGAGTTTAATTTTCTCTCTGTTGTGATATAGGTTTGAAAAAAGCTGTTTGAGCCATAAGCTCTTCGTAACGCTCTCAGTGGCAAAATCGCGTCAAAAGAAAAGATCTAGCGATACCGCCACTGATGAGAGCGTCTCGAAAAGCTTATGGCTCAAACAGCTTTTTTCAAAGCTGTATTAAAATTCTTAACCTTCAACAAGATTTTTTTCTCTGTTTGGGAAAGTATGTTGCAGCAGTTTCCCTTGCTTGGTTGCACTACTTGTGATAAGAATTCTGTGCGCCAGCAGTAGTGGTGATTCTGAAGTCGTACTGCGCGCTAATCAATCCATGTATGTATAACCTTGAAAGCTTTCACTTTACTGGTTGACAAAGATGAACATTGCATTGTTTCTCATACTTGTATTAGTTTTTAAATTGTTATTGACAATCTTATTTATTCAATTGACGTTCTCTATGTGGTTAATGATCAAATGCGATTTCAAATCTTTTGTTGTGCAAGTTTAGTGTTAGTTATTCCACAGTTGTTATTATAACCTTCCATGGAGATTTATTGCCATCACTACAGTTCATTGTTATGAGCTTAGCTGTCTTTGGGTTCAAGTCTTCACTTAGTTTTTCCACTTTATGAATGACTTTCGTTGGCAATTATATATTCAGCAGATAAAAAGACCTTGTTTTAACTAAAAATATGTTACCAACTTTTTAAAGTCTGGTTGAGTAATTTTAAGATATCTACTTGGATTACGAGTATTTTTATTCAAAGCTGCTGAAATTGAAGGGGATGATATCTCTGGGACCGTTTGAATATTGGTTTCAGCCTAACCGATGGTTGTTTGAACAAAAACAATTGAAGTTGTACGCTTGTAATTGCTATTGATACCAAGTTGTTTTTAAGTATTTAAAACACTAATTAAGGTTTGAAATAAATTTTCTATGCCGTTACAACATTTACGCTGAACAATCAAATAGTAACGTGCAAAAAAGCATTGTAATCAAATGACTAATCGTGTGGCTCAACTAAAAGCATTGTCAAAAAAGCGATTGAAGGATGTGGTTTACACCTTACACATTACAATGTTCTTAATGCACGAGTTCGCAGGGTTTTGTTGGGTTATTGTCACTTTGTTAATGTGTAGCAAAGCGATCGTGTCGGATCTGATCGTATTGTTAAAATGATAAATTCCTGCTTTTGCATGTGGTATTATTTTGTTGCCTTTTCGTATGCTGCTATTGTTCTTGCTTTTCGTGTTGCGTTGAGAGATTGTGATGCAGAATTATGAAATAACTGTATCTTAAGGTCTCCTCTCCTCCCGTTGGTTCTCCCGAACAAGAAGGAGCCGGACCTCCTGGGGAACCGGAACCAATGTCAGAGAAAAGCATACGAGAAGCAAGATCAGTGATTGACGTATTTGACGTGCCACTGGTATGTAGGCGGATTGCTTTTGAATATTACATCATTGTTTCTATTATTATTGTATTGACACGGTGACTAGTGTGCCCAGTGCGATCGAATAACTTTAAACTTGTTTGTATATAGTTAGCTCAACAAAAACACATTCAAGAAAGGCATCTAGAATTTCAAGCACGCTTGCAAGTCAAGATCCGATGCATGAGCAACTGGTTAGTGGTGAACATACTCTGCATCGGCAACATATAACCAACCTTGCACAATACCGAAAATATGATGTTTAATGACTTTCCCATTTTATAGTTAAATGGATGATTGCCTATTTTCACATGATAATCGTATTGATTTGGTTGCTGTTTTGCAGCGCTAGAGTTTTAGTGCAATGATTAGATTGAGCGACAGGTCAGGCTTGTGCATTGATGACGCCAGTGTCTGCATAGCACTATTTCTTGGTGGTTGAGTCAACTTGGTAATTCTCACTCTGACTCCAGTCTGAAGTTATCAAGTCGAGTTGTACATGCGAACCTATTGCCATCTTCCAACCTTTTCGATTTTGAAACCGGTTGCATGCAGACTGGCTGCAGACTAATTGCCTCGCATTAACATGACACTACATCTTGCTCTCTATAAATAAAATAGCTATCTGGTTGTCTTGACGAATAACGGAGCCAACCTATAAGCGACCACGTCACGGAATGGAACATTTGTTTTTAACTTTTTACGTCATAACGTGCTCGGCAATCCATAGCATTACCGTTCAGGTTTCACAAGCTTACTCCAAACTCTGGTCTTTCCGTGAAGACGCATTGGTGGCTGTGCACAAGCTGCTCTCAAATGTTCCCGAGAACACACCGAAAGATGAGCTGCGTAGTCATGTTAAAGCCGCTGTCTTCCTCGTCCGAAAGGCAATTAAGGGTAACTATATTAGTATAATGAATGTACAGATAACCCCCGCGCTTCACGTGGTTGGAATGGCGAAGCTGTTCAACCCGAATGTCAACAGAAGCGATTTTCGGTCACCCACCAATGGCGTCCGCCTCGTTCATCTTGTGGTCTGCTACCTTGCTCTTTTGAAATAAATTGTCACTTTAAGCGTTGCCTTTTGGAACCTAGATGTTTTACTTCACGCCTTCACCCCAAAAAGAACAATCCCTACACTAAATACGAAATAATTGATTAGTAGTCTATAGCAATTTTAAGGTTCATTCAGGGTCCCCCATAATTAACTATGCAATTTTACTTCAACATGATAAATAAAACATAGAAGAAATAAGCAATTGCTTTATACAAACTCACATAGGATACAGTTAAGTTTTTTGCTACGTAAAACATGATGTTTAATGCTCTCCATGGAGTTCAATGCACCTTGGTAATCTTTTTGACACTAAGCGGCGTACTGTGGTGCACAGCACCAACGACACTTGAGCGATGGTATCTCGGATTTGTTTAAGTCCAGCAATGCTACGGAGCTTTGCTGAGTAGACTTTGTGTTTGAGAACGCCTTACAGGAAAAAATTGGGAGCGGTCAAATCTGGCGAACAAAACGGCCCTGCACCAATCAACAGCCGCCTCAACGTGGTGGTGCGGTCCCCGGCCCCGTTTGGGTTGGGTCGAAATGGCTGTTGGCCTTCCCGAGGGCCCCAGTTACCCCGGGCACTCCCCATTCATTTTTTCGCTATGCTGCCCCCTGAACGACCGCAGAAGAGCAGCACACAGCATCTTTAAAATCGGTCGCCTGTTCTTACTTTTTCTTCTCTCCTGCCCTACTCTTGCCGTCCTTCGTCTCCTCATTCTTCTTCTTCTCCTGATGAGCGGTAACGTTCATCCTAACCCTGGCCCCATCTTCCCTTGCTCTGTGTGCGCTGGAAATGTGACCTCGCGGGGCAAGTCAGTGCAATGCTGCGCTTGCTCCAAATGGGTCCATCTAAGGTGCTCACAACTTTCTTTATCTAATTTCAGAGCTCTTGGCAGCTCTCACTCTTGGAGCTGCCCCCCCTGCCGTAACACTGTGACTCCCCCCTCCTCGGACTCCTCCGGCACGTATACCTCCACTGTGGAATCTGGCCCCCCTCTGCTAATGCTGCACTCTTGCCCCACCCTCGTCTCCAAACTTCTTATCCCCCATCTGCCCATCTTATATCTCCTTCCCCTGCCCTTCCACCACCGTCCCTTGCTCCTGGCTATACTTCTGCACCTCCTGCCTCCTCTCCTCCCCCTGACTCTCTCAGGGTTCTTCAATGGAATGCTGGAGGTCTTCGAGCCAGGAGCACTGAACTACTTCACTTTCTTTCATCCCATCCTGTCGATCTTATCTGCATTCAGGAATCCAATCTTAACTCCTCTTCCTCTTTCCGGATTCCTGGATTCTCTGTTCTGCGTTCTAATCGTACTCACTCCCGGTCTGGCATTCTCTCTTCTGATGCCTCGCATGCCAGTGGCGGCGTTGTCATTTTCGTCAGACAGGGCCTATCCTTTTTTGAACTTTCTACCACCTCTCTTTCTTCGCTCGATCCCTACTCTGATTATGTAGGGGTCAACATCTCTCTAAACAAATCCTCCTCGGTGTCATTTCTTAATGTGTATGCCTCCCCTATTCGCTCCTCCCCAACGGATGGCAGAACCGATTCCTTCTCTCCCTCAATTCTTCCCTCCTCCAGAAATCTCTTCATTCTGGGGGACTTCAATTGCCATCACCCGCTTTGGGACTCAAGAGGTACTTCCGACCCCCGCGGGGAGGAAGTATTCGACTGGGTCATCTCCTCAGACCTCCTCCCCCTCAATGACCCTGACACACCCACCCTTCTCCATCGCTCCTCTGCAGTCGCTCCTCTCCTGACATCTTCTTTGCTCCTTCTACTCTTGCTTTTTCTTGCTCCTGGGAGGTGCTTCAGGACCTGGGTTCTGACCACCTACCAATTCTTCTATCTATCCCCCTTTCTCCGGTCTTTCACCCCAACGAGCGCCCCCCTTCCTTCAATTTTCAGAAAGCTCGCTGGGATGACTTTGCCTCCTACTTTGACTCTCACTGTCCTACTGCAGAGGAATACTCGTCTCTTTCTCTTTCCTCTGCAGCTGCTCTCTTTACCTCTCTGGCAATGAATGCGGCCAAATCTTCCATTCCTTTCGGCCGCATCAAACGCCCTCCTAAAGCCTGGTGGTCTGCTGAGGTGGAAGAAGCGGTTGGTGAAAGACGCAAGGCTTTCGCTACTGCTCACAGAAGTGATGAAGATCGCCAGGCTTACATCTCCGCCTCTCGTCGTGCCTCGTCGGTCATTGCCAAGGCCAAGGCTGAGACATGGCAGACGACCTGCACTTCTCTTTCACCTAAATCTAATCCCAAATCTGTGCACTCTCTTCTTCGCTCTATTGCTGGCTCTCCTTCCTCGTCTTCTTCCTCTCCTAACTTTCCTAACTGTTCCTCTCCCAGGTAATCGGCTTCGGTTTATGCCGCTTACCTGAGGTCTCACTTTTCCGTGTCTCAGCCAAAGGCCCTGCGCAGCAGAGCCAGAGGCTACCTCACTGACCTCCGCCGAGCCACGTGCTCTGTGGAGTCTCACTCGTCCTTTTGCTCTCCCTTCTCTCCCGCTGAATTTCTTGCGGCTGCCTCCAACCTCTCCTCATCCACTGCCACTGGCCCAGACAAAGTTGCCTACCCCATGCTAAAGCATCTTCCTCGCTCTGGCATGGATTTTCTTCTTCACATCTTCAATCTTTCTTGGTCTTCACATTCCTTTCCTTCCATCTGGAAGACATCTTCTATTATTCCCATACATAAGATGGGAAAACCTCTCGACTCTCCTGCTTCCTTCCGGCCTATCTCTCTCACCTCCTGCGTATCAAAGCTTTTTGAACGCATCATACTATCCCGTCTTCTCTTTTTTCTGGAATCTAATTCCATTCTTTCTCCTCGCCAGGCCGGTTTCCGCCCTGGACGGTCTACACTTGATCAAATTCTGTTTCTTTCTCAGTCCATTTCGAATGGGTTTAACAAACCCAGGCCGGGCTCTCGGACGATCCTGTCTACTATCGATTTCTCTAAAGCTTTTGACTCTGTCTGGCACCCCGCCCTTTTCCACAAACTCATTTCGGCTGGCCTCCCTCCTTGCTTTGCTCGTTGGACTCAATCTTTCCTTTCTGACAGGCGCGCTTCTGTGGTTTTTCAAAATCACAAAAGCCGCTCCTTTCGAGTCCGTCGAGGTGTTCCGCAAGGATCTGTTCTTGGCCCTGTACTTTTCTCTCTCTTCATCAATGATCTTCCGGCCTCTCTGCCTTCTTCCGTCAGCTGCTCTCTTTACGCTGACGATCTGGCCATTTGGTCCTCCTCCCCCTCGGTCCCCACTGCGGTGGAGGCCACACAAGGAGCTCTGATACGATTGGAGCGCTGGTCTGAGTACTGGTGTCTTCCTCTCAATCCGAGCAAATGTGAGGCCTCCTTCTTCTCAGTGGATCCCCACCAGGCTAACCTCCAGCCCAACCTCCTCCTACTCGGCTCCCGCCTCCGTTTTAATCCCACTCCAACTTTTCTTGGGGTCACCTTCGACCGCACTCTTTCCTTTTCTAGGCATGTATCTTCGCTAAAGGCCAAATTTTTTCCACGTCTCAAGGCCTTACTCTGTATCTCTGCTTCCTCTTGGGGCCCCTCTAAGGAGTCCCTCTCTGTTCTGTATAAATCTTTTCTTCGGTCCCTTCTCACCTACGCTTCACCCGGATGGTTTCCTTTTCTAAGCGCTACCAATATCACCAAATTGGAACGCCTTCACCGAGCGGCCAGTCGCGCCATCACCGGCTGCCTCTCGTCGTCCCCTATCCCTCTACTACTCACCGAGGCTTCTCTACCTCCCCTACGAGTCACTCTGACTCACTTCACTCTTTTTTCTCATGAGCGGGCTCTTCGTCTCCCAACCTCCTTTCCCATCTCAGGTTTGGCCAGACTAGGAGTGAAACCAAGACTCTGCAGATCGTCCTGGAGAGCTTTTGCGTCCACTCACCCGCTCATGCTTCCTTCTACTTGTTCTAGGGAGGGTCTTGTTGCTTGCCCTCCCTGTCCTCCTTGGAATCTTCCCTCGTTCACGGTCGAGTCCACCCTTTCCTCTCCATGCTCTCGCTCTGATCCCCCTCACTCTCGCCAAGGTGCGGCTCTCGCCCATCTTGACTCTCTTCCTCCTCATGATCTGGTACTCTGGACAGACGGCTCTGTTCCTTTTCCTTTTGGCAAGGGCGGCTCCGGCGTACTTGCCAACTGCTCTCTCTGTGGCACTGAGGCCACTCTTTCCTTTTCGGCAGGCCCAGTTTGTTCAAGTTTTTCCGCTGAAGCCTGCGCCATTCTGCACGCTCTTTGCTGGTCTCGGCAACACCATAAAGTCTGCCATTTTTCTTCTCTTCTTCTCCTGTCTGACTCTCGTTCTGTCCTCGCCACCCTGTCCTCTCCTCCACCTTTCCTGTTATCTCAAACTCTATGGCAGATCTGGCAGGAACTGTCCTTCTTCTCCTCCTGTTCTATCAGGCTACAATGGGTCCCCGGACACTCGTTTCTCCCGGGGAACGACACAGCTGATGAGCTTGCCAGACGGGGAGCGCTGCTTGCGCCCTCCGCAATCCCTTGTAGTCTCTCTCCTCTTATCTCTCGTATCCACTCTCGTCTTATCTCGGACTGGAGGCGTACTGTCTCTTCAAAGTATTTTGACACACAGGTTCCCTCAATTTCCACTGAGGAACTTGTGCTCCCTCGTCATGCTCGCTGTGTCCTCTCTCGTCTTCGCTGCAATGGACACAGCCTTCTTTTAGGTTCCTATCTCTCCAGGATTGGCAGAATCGAGAATCCTTCTTGCAGCGCCTGTGGACACTCGTCCCAGGACATCTCTCATCTCATTCTGCACTGTCCAGCTACGGACTCTTTACGCCGCTCACTCTTTGGCGACTCTCTGTCTCTTTATGACCTCTGGTTTAGACCCTGGGGAGTTGCCGGGCTTCTGGGGCTCCATGGTCTTCCGCCATGCCCCCATCCCTCGGAAGGGGTCGGGTAAACAACAACAACAACAAAACGGCCACTCCAACGGTCTTCGCTTGCCAATACATTGACCGGACAGGTTTGCACAAGTGTAGCAAAATGAGCCGGTGCCCCTTACTGCTGAAACTACCGACCCTCTTCACTATCCTGTTGCGGCAATAACAGCAAAAGCTGCTGCTGTGGCATCTCCCTATAAGTTTGCGCAGTCGCTGTTCCATCGAAAAGGAACGAGCCAACGATGAATTTCGATGAAATAGCGCATCAAGCACAGACGCCCGAAAGGTTTACGTGAAAATCAGTTGTGTCCTTTAGATTCTCAGACGCCTAGCAAACACAATTCTGACGATTGGTGCAGCCGTTCAGTTTAAAAATCGCCTGATTGGACCACAAAACTGAAATTGCTTTCGATAATTTTCGCTAGTCAATGTCATGCGCTTTGCTTTCCAGAACCGCTTAAAAACTGTAATCTTTTGGTCTTTTATTAATCTTGTAATGATATGTCTGAATAAAATGAGTATATCTGAAATAGAAATGCAAACGAAATAAAATTTTATATCAAAGAAGAAAAATGCTTAAATGCATAAATGAACAAATGCATAACAAATGTGGTTACTTATGGCGTACCCTACACATAAATTATTAGTTTTGCAAAAATTAATTTGTGTACTATATGATCACAAAAAGGGATTTCTTATTTGTTTGTCGTAATGACGATCTGTTGCGATGCTTTGACAATCCATCGCCCTGTGTATACGAATATGCTTCACTACTTAAACCTAGTCCACGTTTTACACTTTACAAGCCTATTTTTCTTCAAGATCCTCGCACTACAACACGCGTTTTTACCCAAAGTAAGCGAACGACAGGCATTAGGTCCTCGTACGAATGTGAAGTGACAATATGGAGGCTAGGCTTCACGTTGGTGCCTAGAATCGTACTGTTCGATTTTTAATAAAAACCGCATCTAATGGCGTTATGTGTTTCCAGATAAGGTGCACGCTGTGTACAAGGCATCGCTACGTTTGCTGGAAATGATTCTTGTTGACTTCATTCCGAAACATAAACTTGGGAAAGCTGAAGTAACGCACGCCGTGTCGCACACTTTACCAGGATTGATACAAAAAACTGGAGAAACGGTAAACAAATTCCTCTGACGTTCGCTTTGCACGTCAGTGTCCGATGTTATTAGGCTGTGAGCCGCATTTCTTGGTTTACGTAGACTCAGCGGGTCACAGCAATTTGGTGATAATGTAACTCCGCTTTTGTTAAGCTGAAAGTAAATTTGTTTGGTGTATAGGTTGGTAAAATACAGTAGTTTTTTTCTAGGTTTTACTACTATTTTTTTGGGCGACTGAACCCCGATATGCGGCTCTGTCATTGCTGTTGCCAAGCACGTTCAGGTTTATTTTGTCACTTACCTTCTGACGTCATTTAGGCGGCCCGATCTCGGAGTTCGGCCCTCGATTTCATCGTTCGCATGAGCGAGTTCGCAAACGTCCACCATCACCATTTGGTGCCTCATCACGCTACCCCTCCCCTTAAACGGGACACTGCAAATCGACTGGCGCTTAGCAGAGTGGAGCTTATCAAGCGATTGTTAGATAAATACGGTGAGAAATCATTGCATTTATTGTTTTCCCTATTTTTCTTGTTTCCGAGTTTAGCTGCTTCAAGCATATATAATTCTTTTCCAGTGTAATAATTTTTCTAATATTTACTAGTTTTTGATCATCCTGTTTCTAGCATATGTGAAATCTTATTGTTGTTGACCCTTTCTCTTTGTTAGGAAAGAGACACAGTAAAGAAAGAAACATCGAGAGTAAACGCCCCCAACCACAGTAGAATCACCTTAGGGACAACGGCATTTCATTCAGTACCAGTTGTGAATGTAGACCAGTACTAACATGGCGAACTGGCGTTGATGGGTACTCAATAATCGGCCCTTCATGTTGGCTGATGGGCAGCTTGATTATTTTCACCCAACAAAGCATCAAAAACTTTGGCAGATAGAGCAACTGTGTTTAAAAACGCTTCGAAGCTGCTCGTGCTGCTGAAGCAAAGTAGGAAAATTTCTTCACTACTTCGAACCTGCCACCGTTTTTAGGATTTGTGCTGAGTGGCTTTGTTTGATCGCCTTGAAGTTGGTTTTTTATTGGTCATGATTGAGCGGAAAAGAGTTGCTTCTTGTGTTCAGTTCATGTTAATAAACACATTTTCATGTTTCCATCCAACATACCCAGAAACGATTACACTGATTGCTGTAGCATACCTTTGTTTTCGATCTCGTTTATTTGTGTGGTTTGTTTGTACACACCTTGTAAATCCGCTGTGGCATGGAGAGCCCTGGCAGTTATCCGCACACCGCATGATGTCAACATCTGCCAACTCGCTTGTTCAATGTTAAGCCTTGACGAAGCCAGTAGCTTCCAATCCATCCTTTTAGATCTCGGTTGCAACTTCGCTTTATTTCAGGTTTAGAGCAGCCGTCACTGTCGCTCGATCACGTGATGAAGTTCTGTGTGTCAGCTCTGGAACACGCCTCTGGTCCTGTCCGGGACGAGACCAGCAAAGTGATCTTTCAAGTTTACAGGTTGGCCGGCACTCCAGTCAAGTCCTACCTCCCCAACGACGATCACTTGACCCGAAAGAATCCTCTTTACAGGTAGCTGTGAGTGCGAGATCGACACTTTTTGCAACCGTTTCTGCCTGTGCGCAGTTCGGTCAAAGGTTAAAGAAGCCGTGAAATTGCGTGTGATTGGTCGTTACCACAGTTTTCTCGCAAAAATATTAGGAAGAAGTTATTTAAAGCGTGATTTTAACGTTAAGGCCAAGAGTGTGGGTAATATTTTAGAAGAGTTTTTGAATTCAACTGTCAGTCTCACTACTCTCAGAACTGCACAATTCTGAATAAAACTGTATTTGCATTGTCGCATATCTGCATTGTATGTATATTGTAATCCACACAGCATAGTTTAAAGTCGTTGTAAATATCAGCGGTATTTGCCAGGACATTTGTTTCCAGTCCGGAATTGAGAAGTTTGTGTATCACAAAAATTAATGTAAAAAGTGAGTGGTCAGTGGCAGACTTGTACGGCACCAGTGAGGGTAAACAAAAAAAATGAGGTAATGTGTTGCAGAAATCTTTTTGACGGCTTTGACAAGATCGACGGCAAACCCACCCAAGCGGAGTTGAAAGAGCAAGCACAAGCTGAAGAAGCAAAAAAGAGGAAAGAGGTGTGAACGAGTTTTTGAAATCGACGCGCGACAGCACGTCTGTTTCTACGGATTCTACAGATAGCAGTTACTCAGTGATGCGTGACAATCGCGAGTGTCTGAGTTCGCTTCCCCTTTGTTTCAACGTTTTGCCTTCGGAAAAGCACTGCACGGCAATGCCGTTGCTTGGTCGTTGAAATGCTTTGTGCCAGCAGTAGTGTTAACTCCGAAACAGGTCTGAACGCATAGGCGGATCGATGGAAGTATGTGATAACGCTGCTCGTGTTTAGATCGAAGAACTTCAAGCTCAAGTGGAGCAACTTCGAGCCGTCAACAAGGCTAACGAGGTGAGCAGTCGTGAAAGTATTACGAGCGTCCACTGTGAAGCTAGTAACTGCAGTTCGATACTCGCTCGGATCCTGCTAAGCTGTAAACTTTTTCGGTTCTTTCATTACGGTTGAAATTCAAATCAACGTGAAACTAGACACTCAGTATCCTGTTACCTGGAGAACGCCGTTTCTGCATCAGTCGCTGCAGTAGCAGAAGATTGCGCTGCATACTACTAAAAATGTCATCCGACTGAAGAACGACAGACATTTTATCTGTCGCATGAATCAAAGTTACGACTCATTTTTATTGTTTTTAGCCTGAAAATAAGCCTGGTAGAAAAGGCAAACGTCAAAGTACAAAGCAAGCTCCGTATGCTGATGGTTAGTACGTTAGAAGTGTATCTGTTTCGTTTTAGAACATCGTACCGCACTGCGTTATACGTTGCCGGCGCACTGTATTTCTAACACCGATCAAGTGCTTTCGTGTCAGACTTGATTAGCAGGCGAGCTTTTTAATTCCAGTTGATTTTTTGACGAGCACCGATGGCGCTCCTGGGAGGATTTGAACTCTGCTGTATGATCTGAAGTTGGGAGCACCTCGCTGCGCTATGGTTGCCGTGGAGACATATTTCTGTAAATGACGAACTACAAGCTGTTGGACGTTTAGTACTTTTGGATTTATTTTGAACGTAGGGTTGATGCATTCGTCAATAGGAAATAGAAAGATTCAGTTCTTGGTTTTTTCGATTTCTATGGTTTAATAAAGTGACTGTTTGGCTGATGAAGTCTTGAAATATCTTCTCAAAGTGATTTAACAAATTTTAGAAATCAGTCCAACCAAGGCGGCAAATCCTCTCCCTGAAAACGACGACAGCTTTTTAGACAAGTGGGTTTTAGTTGTTTTTTTTTGTAAACTTTCTTTTGGTTTCTTTGCTATAATTTGTTTAGATGTACAGCAAAAGCTCTTTTATGATGCAAAATGTCATTTTCCGGATTCTATCGGTATTTGTCAGAAGGTTTGCTGTTAATAGAATTTTCAATGCAAAAGCAGGTGGTTATTGGTTGACAACTGGATCTACCCCGCATCAGCGTCGTGTATCATCGGAATAAAAACATTTTCTGTTGCAGAATGTGCATCTTTTGCGGCGAACGAGACGATGATTTTTCCGAAGAAGGGCTAGACTTGCATTACTGGAAGCATTGTCCGATGTTGAAGCGCTGCGAACATTGCAAGCAAGTGGTCGAGATTGCCGGGTACAGCGAACATTTACTGACGGAATGCGAAAACAAAGAATTATTCGGAAAATGCCCGCGGTGTAGTGAAGCGATTTTGAAAACAGACCTGCAAAAGCATATTGCCGATAAAAGATGCCCTGGTAAGATTTTGTTTGCCAATGTTCATAAGAGAATTACGGGGAATTAAAGAGAATTAAATGCCGTTTTGTTTTTGTTGGGCTTAGCCGTGCTAGTTCAGTGTGCGTCTGCCTGTTTATTCATTTGCTTTCAAACCAGACTTTACAGCAGGAACCCAAAACATCCAATCTCGATTGCATTTCTTAACGAGAATCCAAGCGTTTTAATGGAGTTTCGAGCTGTGGTCTTTCGTTCTGAAGTTTGGTGCAGTTACCTGGATACCACGGCAGCTTCCATGCACGATTACCTACTACATTACTGTTTTTAGTGCTGAAGCCCACACAAGAACACTGTCCTCTCTGTCATCGTAATATTCCACAAGGAGAGGAATCTTGGAAGAGCCACCTGATGGGCTCGAAAAGAGACGCATGCCCGGACAACCCTCGCCGTCTGCCTTCTATAAACAGGCGTAAGTAAATGCATGAATGATAATTGGGTGGGAAAAGGGGGCCTTTTATTTGGAAACATTCGTAAATGCAAACCGGTTGCCTCACTAACCACCACCTTTTGTCATTGGTGGTTGGCCAGTAGTGGCCACACTGCATGGTAAGCGCGTAGTTTCACTATGATGGATGGACTACCCATTGAGTCATATCGCGTTATTTGTACTTATCCTATGTTAAGCTTTTCAACTGTCTTAACGAATCTGATCTACTTCACGAGAGGTAAAAGTCCAAACTCTTCTGCAAAACTGATAACCACTTAGGTTTTCAACTTCCAATCTTTCGCTTCAAAGATAATCGTTTTAGAGCAGGTTTGTTGGTGATTGAGTTGTATACGTTTTGCAGTTCGGGCGAAAGCAGAACAGCAAAAGCAAGCAGCTGGTGGTAGAAGAAAGCCCGCGGCAAGACCAATGCGCAAGTGAACGAAGCACTTTCATTATTGTTCTGCAGCATTTATGCGTCCATGATTTGACCATGTTGCTTGATCTTTTAAGTGCAGCAATAGCGCTTTACTCGTTTGGGGATAAATGTGCTATCGAGTAAGGGGAGTGTGCAGAATTTGCATCGAAATAGTTCTTTTATTTTGGTGATTTTTTTTATCTTTATAAAATGATTTTGCGTGATTAGGCTGCGCTGTAGTAATATTGTAGTTGAGTGCTGGCGCTGAACAACGAACAGAACAGCAGTAGATTCTCAATTTCGACTGGCACAAACAGCTCTGCGCAAATTGTATATTTTTTTATTAATTTATGTCGACTTGCTTTTTTTTGTAGTAGTATTATGCGTGCATTATTTTTAAGATATAGAACATTATTTGTAGTTAGTGCGTTTTGATGGTGCTTGATTCTTGAATTAAGTATTCTTTATAAATGGTTTGCAACCGCAAGAAATGGGTTCTATTGTTTAGCTATTTTCAAAAAAATTTCTTAAAAACACTTTACAGCAAGCACTAGTCATTGCATCTACGCCATGACATTGAATTGCCCCTGAGCTGGAGAAAGTAAAAGGAAGTCATCTGCAGCGCAGATTATTGTTTTTCACCGGCTACAAAGCGGGCCAAGCCACAAAATTAAACTAAGTTGATAAATAAATGTACTTCGGTAACGTTTAAGGCTGAATTAATTGTCACCAGTGGCGTATTTAAGGGGGTGGGGCAATAACGTTGTCTCCGCAAACAGTATGACTGGAGCAAAAAATGTAACAAGGGTTTTAGTGTCTGCTTTGAAATCACATCCGGCAAAATTTTAAGTTTCAAAATGTTGATCTCCGGAAAATGACCTTGCAAGTACATCGCTTTTACATTTGTTTTACAAACAAATTTTCAGGTTTATATAGGTTAACTTAGACCAAATGTTCTTTTGGTAGAGGAAAAAATGAATAAATTTAGCTAATAGTTATATACAATATATATTTTTAACGTTTTCCTCGGCCGGTTACGCCGAGCATTTTCAGAAAAAGAGGAGTGTAATCACTTCCCCATGAGTCAGAACAGTAAAGCACCACTCGATAAATTATCAGTAGTGTGCTGAAACCACGGTGCAACATTACTAGGTGTTACAAATTTGTATAGATACCACTCTTCATGCCAAAGGTTAAGTTCACTAAATTTTCTTGTCACCCGGGAAGTATCGCTTACAAATACGCCGGTGGCTGTTTTTGTGTTCAAACCCCCTGCAGGGTAGGAGTGCATCTCGTCAGACTATGGAGCCCCAGATGACTGGCCACTTTCCAAGGCCAAAACTATTAGTCCGTAAATAGAAAAGTAGTCGTCTAAGAGCGGGCGGCGCTTAGTCCGTAGCTGTACGGTACAGAATCAAATGAGAGGTGTCCTGGTTTGGATGACTGCTGGCGCTGCATGAAGGATTCTCCATTCTGCCAATTCTAGAGAGAGAGTAACAGAAGATTGAGTCCGTTGCAGCGAATACGAGAAAAAACAAGTTCCTTTTTAACTAACAAGTTTTTCATACACTACAAAGCTGTGTGTCGAAGAATTTTGATGAGCCAGTGCGCTTCCTGACTGAGAAAAGAAGAGAGTGAATGTAAGAAGGAAAAAGAGAAACCTCGTGGGACAGTGGATGGCTGGAGCAGCGCACCTCATCTGGTCAATTTATTGGCCGTCTCATTTCTCCGAAGGAATGGGTGCCCGAGGGCCCATTGTAGCCTGATAGTAAAGGAAGAGGAGGAAAAGAACAATTCCTGTCAGATATGATAGAGAGTGCAAGATGGAATGAAGGACGGAAAGGAGAGTTTTGCGAGGAAAGAGTAAAAGTCTGAAGGAACAAAACGCTGGACCTGCTCAATAGAAAATTGTGGCCTCAGCGCCACAAAGGGAGCAGTTGGCAAGGTCGTCGGAGCCTTCTTTGCCAAAAGAAAAGGGATAAAGCAATCAGTTCAAATTACGAGGGCGAGAAATAGAAAGAGTCAAGGTGGTCAAAAGCCGCATCTTGGAGAGAAAGAAGAGGGTTAGAGCGAGGGCATAAAGTTGAAGGTGGAACCTCCACCGGAAAGAAAGAGGGTTCCAAGGAGGGCAGAAAAAGCAAGCAACAAGAACCTCCCTTTGGAAAAAATGAAAACACAGCACCAATTCACAGCCACTTCAACGTAGTGAAGCGTTCCCCTAACTCGCTTGACTGGGCCAAAATTGCCGTTGGCCTCCTCGAGGATCCCAGTAAACCCGGCCTATACTCCTTTCCCAATGGTTGTTGTAGTTACTGACGCAAGGTCAAGAATATTATTTTTGAGCTTCCCAGGTCATATCAGGTTGAATAGCTATTTTTGAAAGTTTTTTTGCTGTCGGACTGTTGACATAGCCTACACTACAAACTTGGAACTTCACGTTTTGATTAGAAAATGAAGCTAAAAATCTAAAAATACGCCTTACTTTGGCTATACATAGAGATAAGCAATCGCTTCAAATAATAGCACGCCCATTTAAATTAAACGAACAATACATTTTTCAAACGCAGTCATGCAATATTTCTGCATTAACTAGCCCATAACGGACACTCTTCCTTTAAAACGTCAAAAAACAATACATATGGCAACTTTAATATGTCATGAGCAATCTCTGAGGCAGGATCCAAGCAAGACAGTTAACAAAAAGATACGAAAGCATAAAAGGAGGAAGAGCGGTAGATTTTGAAAAGGTGAGGAGTAATCACTCTAAAAAAATAGAAGTAATCAAAAAAAATAGAAGCGACGCTCTCGTTGGTCTCGTACATAACATTATTTTGCTGCATGACATCATGTTTATATTAGGGTTCAAAATTGATTTTTCTCCCATCAACAAGACAAATACACTAGAAAAAAGAAAATGTTACACTGTACTTTTTCAGGATGGAGGTGTGAGCCCCATGAGGTAGGTACTCCTCACCAGTGACGTTTATAACATTTGTCTCGACTCTTGACTGCTGGACCAGAGATGGCAGGCCCACCTAGAAAAGAGTTGCCCAGGAGATAGTGGGGTAAGAAGTCCTGAGTCAGGTGGTCACTGACGCGGCCCAAACGATACGAAATTCTGAGAAAAGTTTTGTGAAGAAGCGATCCTTCTTGAACTCAGCACAGCGTTACAATTAGTGATTGAACGAGTACTCGGAATCGGAATTGAGAATCCAAAATATCGGAACTTTTTCTGGTATCGGAATCGGAAAATTTTAATCGAATTTCCAATTCTGAAAACGATTCTTTGGAATACGTATGTTTGCAACTTAAATTACAATCAGTCCCTTAGCACTCCAACTTCGGCCCCCCCCCCAAAGTAAGCGCAAGAGCCCCTGCGCACAGGTCATATCACTTTAGAGGTGTAAAATTGAAAAGCTGCATTAAGAAAATACACCACAATTTGTACATAAGTAAACAGGCTAATGTCAGAATAAAGCATGCCGATACCGAAGGTGCAAGTCATAAAAAATTCGGCACCGATGCCAGAGTTCAGTAGGACATTTATGCAGACACTGCGAAACGAAAGCAATGACACTGAAAAACATGAAAAAGTTATAAAAACACAGTATCATTTAAATAGTCTGGAGCGAACCTTTTTGTTCGCAAATGCTGTTATGACATTGTCATAATCAAGAGATCGGGCGCAGTCATTTTCGATTGACAACATGGCTAATGAAGATAGTCTACTGTCTGTCATAGACGTTCTATTAAAAGTTTTGATCAGTTTCAATTTGCTGAAGCTTCTTTCAGCGCTGGCAACAGTCACGGGGCAAGTTAGTAAGATTCGAAGTGCGATGTACACATTCGGATACAATTCAAATAAATGAGTCTTTAGAAGATAGTTGAGAAAGTCTTGAGCCGTATTGAGATTGCGTTTTTTTTTGTAAAATTAAAACAAACCGCTGTAGCTCAGCGCTCATTTCATCAGAATCAATGTCACCGAACTTTTTTTCGAACTCTTTACAGCAAGTAAGAAGAGCATTTTCTTGTTGCACAAGCAAAAGTTTGTCTCGTGTGTACAAAAACGAAAAGGCGGAAGAAACCTCACGTAACAAATTAAAGCGCTCCTTTATTGACATAATAGCCTGGTCTACTAATGAATAGAAAAAGTTGCTTTTAAATTTCAATTCAGGAGTAGCTCGTTGTTCTTCTTCACCTTGGTAATCAAACAATCTTCTTTTCTTTCCACTTCTTGACGGAGGAAAAGAAGGATCAATATCCAATTCCTGTGCTATTTCAACAGCAGATGTTGCGGCACGGTCATAACCCGTTGTGCGATAGTTTTGCAAAAACTTTTCAGTTGCCTGGATTTCCGTTTCCATTGTATGAAGGGAAACTCCATACGATTGAAGAATCTTGCTTGCTTTATTGACTTGGAATAGGATATCATACCAAATAAACACCGACAAAAGAAAACTTCATTTTCATAAATGAGCTATCAACGATTTTGTTTCTGAGGCAGCTCTTCCATCTTTTCTTTCTATGGAAATGGCTTCCAAGTCTTTCAGTGCCAGCAACACCTCTTTTAAATTGTATCGAAGAGGTTTGATGCATTTAATTCTGCTTTCCCAACGAGTATCAGATTGTGACTTTATGGACAGCTCCACATGTTTCTTCAAAATTTCCCAACGCTGATCAGAGGAAGAAAACAGCACATACAAACTTGTAAGTACTCCAAAAAATGTCAATGCTTCCGTCGATGAATTAGCACTGTCAACAACAACTAAGTTAAGGGTATGGTTTGCACAGGGCACGTAAACAGCTTTGGGATTGATGTCTAGCATTCTTGCTTGGACCCCAGAATGTTTTCCTTTCATGTTAGCACCATTATCATATGACTGACCTCGACAATCAGACAATTCGAGTTGCAGTTCGGTCGCTTTTTCTAAGAAAGCGTCCAACAAGCCTTTCCCAGTACTGTCACTTATTCTTAAGTAGCCAAAAAATGTTTCTTTAACAACAGCAGCTTCTTCATTGCATAGTACATAACGGAGAATGACAGACATTTGTTCATGATGTGACATATCTGGAGTGCAGTCCAAAATTATAGAAAAATATTTTGCCAATTTCAATTGCTGTAAATTTTCTTTTTCAACTTCTGTCGCTAGCAATTCAATTAGTTCATTTTGTATGGTAGGACTCAAATAGTGATCTTTAGTGTTTTTATTCTTGATTCTGTCTTGAAGCTCTTTTAGGATCGGATCTCTTCTTGCCAAAAGCTCAAATATACCCAGAAAATTTCCATTGTGAGGAGATCCTAAGACTTCTTCAGATCCTCTAAAAGCAAGATTCCTTTCCGATAGAAACAAGGCAATGTCGATAAGTCTCTCTAAAACATTTCTCCAAAAACGTCTTTCATTGAAAAAAATATTCATCTCGCGTTTGTCGATAGTGGATGAATTTCTTATCCCTTCAGCTAGCAACATCCATTGACTGCAGCATTCTTGGTGGGAAATGCCGTTTTCATGGTCTTTCAGTTTTTTCGAAAAACCCTTCCATGTATTTATACTACTACAATAGGGGCTTAGTGTTTTTCCAAATAGCTTACAACAAAAGCAAAAAACTTGATCTGATTCCCCACAATAAACTAGCCACGACCGTGAAACACTTTCACCATTAGGTAACACACGTTTATAATGGTTGGAGGAAAAACGTCGCCTTGGAGTTGTGTTATTATATGGAAAATTCATTATTAGTTGATGTGGTCCACGCTTTACTATATCACATCGTTGAGCATCAGAAATACTTTCAGGCCATTTACATGGGTCATCAGGGATAGGGGTAAATTGAGATTCAGATATTTTTGATATTGAAGGTTGCGTATTGGCAGGTAAATCACAACTTACATTTTCTGGAAATTCACAATCACTTTGATGCTGATCGTCATAGTCTTCTTTTTCTTGTACACTATAGTTTTCTTCATCCCTCTCGGTACTAGTGCCAGGTCTACTCTGCTCAGTAATCTTGAAAAAATCTGTCATCTTGGGCAATTTCGCTACAGCATCTCGAGCAGTGGCTGCTTCTTTTCTCTTTTGAGCACCACTTTTTGAACGTTTCATTCTATACAATGTCAATAAAATACTTTATCTGCACTCTGCAGTGTATATATATTGTCCCGGTATTTATAGCCAAACAGAATTCCAGACCATTCTATGATTGTTGCGTAACAACGGCATTGTTACGTCAATCGAATATTCAAGATTCTACCAGAAAATCAATCGAAATATTCTAGATTCTGCGAGATAAAATGACGTTGCATTCACTTATGATGTCACAAGCCAATTTCTTCCTACAGTTTAAATCGGTTGTAAACAAGTCTGCTGAACTGAAAATAGTCACGTAGCCAAAAAGCAATTTCAGACTAACTTGGGCCCCCAAAGTTGGCCTGGCCCCCCCCCAATTGGGGGATTTGGGGGGCGGCTGCTACGCCTCTGATTACAATCTAAGAATATTGGGACTTGAATATGAATGAATATCTTCAAGGATTTTACTTGAATATTTTTTCTTCGAAGCATTTACCCTTTTCATTTCATTTTATTATATAAGAAACTTTTTTGCTATAACAAAACCATTCATGTTCCTATTGAATGCCTAATAAACAAAAGTACTTTGTCCAAAAAGTATTTGTTTCTTAAACCAGCTTCAGAGTCTAAAAATTATCAAAACAGCAGAGTAGTTTGGTGGCGATTGTTGGGCTAATTATTGTCAGTAAGTTTGGAAAGATATTATTTCTGAACTGATCGTAATATGCAGCTTATCCTACGCTCGTTGAAAAAAACAAGACGGTTTTAATCTGTTTGCAGCCTTGGCAAAACTTAATGCTCAAATTATCTGTATTAGTGCAATGAAAGTTGTTAGCCTGCTAGAAGTATGCAGTATTTCTTGTCGTTTTAGTGACGCCACTACCTGTTTTGTCTGAGCAAGTTAAGTTTTTTCATATTTCGCATTCTCTTTTCATAGTTGCTATGTTGTGTTGCGTGATTAGCCGGTACCGTTGTAGCCTACTGCCCTACTTGGAAGTGTTCTTCTGTAGGTAGTTTTAGTTGCAATCAAACGATTCTGAGTTATTATATTTCTACCAACCGAATGTCAGCGAACAGGAAAAGAGCTTGTCAAGCTGAATTCTTGAATACGGTTTCACTGAGATTTACGATCGAGGACAGCAGAAACCCCGATGTATCGTGTGCCGAAAAATATTAACTGCAGAATCTTTCAAGAAAAACCAGTTCAAAAAGCACTTGGATAAAATTCATTTTTATCTTTTTTCGAAACCTTTGGCATATTTTGAGAATTTGGAAGCAGGCGTAAAGAAGCAAAGATTAGAGAATATGAAAAATATGACATTTGATCTACGAACAGCAGCTCGTGCCAGTCTGGAAATCGTTTGGTTAATTGGCAGAAACAAGAAACCGCACACCATTGATCAGGAATTGATTAAGCCAGCTGCAGTAAAAATGGTGGAAATCATGTGTGGGCCTGAATATTCCAAAACGATTGAATTCTGTTCCTTTATCTGCCAAAATGATAAAACACCAAATTTTCAATCTTGCACAAAATGTGCGAAAACAAGTGATTGCTTCCATTGAAAGTAGCGTGCATTTTGCTTTGCAACTCAATGAAACTGCGAACGTGAGCAATGACTCCCAATTGATGGTGTATGTGCGATACCGAGGCGTGGATAGAATTGAAGAAGAAATGCTATTTTGTACTCCTCTCGAGTTGCACACTCGAGGGATCGATGTGTTTCGGAAGGCAAATGCTTTCTTCTTTAAATCTGAAGAAGTAAATTTGGAGTGGAGAAATTGTGCTGGGGTGTCAGAAGATGGTACTCCATTAACGCTTGGACGTGTCAACAGTTTTGCCGCTTTGGCACAAAAAGAGAACTTCAGTATACAGTACAAGTACTCACTTCATGGTACGCCGACAAGCGCTAGTTGTGAAGGAACTGGAACCAGAGCTTGAAGGAGTCATGAACGTTGTGATAACAATGGTAAATTTCGTAAAATGTAAAGCTCTTCATACGCGACTGTTTTGCGAACATTGTGAAGATGCTGATTCTGATGATTCCAAGGTGTTATTTTACTCTTACGTACGGTGGCTTTTTCGTAGAAATGTGCTTAATCGAGTGTGGAATCTAAAAGATGAATTATGTTTCTAAGGAAGAAAAGACACCCCCTAGCTGAAAAATTCCGCAATTCCACGTGGGTGGTTCACCTGGCATACTTGGTTGACATCTTTGACCATGTGAATTGATTAAACAAGCAACTGCAAGGAAAGTATATCGACATAATCTCAGCAACAGAAAAGATCTCTGCATTTGCATCAAAACTTGTGTACTGGCACCAAAAATCAGAACAGAACAAAATGTCTGCTTTCTCCAACTTGGAAGAATTTTTGGAAAATTTCGATCAAATTAGTCTTGATCTTGTCAAACTCCCAAAAGCGCTTTTGTCGATACTTTTATGATCTTGATACCAAAACTGTGAGCTGGATAGTAAATTTTTTCCTACGGGACGTCAGCAAAGTGCCAGAGAAGCTGGAAGGCTTGGCGGAGGAGTTGCGCTGTAATAACGAAGCACGAATTGCATTTGAATTTGAACAAGTCTTGCAATCCTTTTGGATGTGTAGAGCTGTCAGGATTCTGCAGCTGGAAGCCACCAACCTCCTGGTAGTTTTTCCAACAACTTATCTCTGTGAGCAGGGTTTTTCTGCTTTAGCAAACGTAGAATCAAAATATTGCAATCGTTTGGTTCCTGAAGATTGCTTCAACAGCCAAAAAACATAGTTTTCAGACGATTTTGGACAAAATGAAGCAGTACCATTACTCCCACTGAGCTTGAACGTCATCGAACAGTATTTTGAGAAAATAAGATTTCATTCTCTCAAGGATATTAAAACTTAATTGTCTTTCCAAAGAAACGTTCTTTTAGTTTTTTATTTTTATACATTTGAGGTTATTTTCTTTTGATAATGGTAAAAAAATATAATTTCGGTTTAACTGCAAACGTTTTCCCGTTCTCAAAAATATGACATGAATTGTGAAAAACATTGTACAATTGTGAATTGTACAAACATCGGTAAACCTTTGTACAACTTTTGGGTAAAAAGCATTCGTAGCAGTATCCCTCATGGGTGAAGGTTTGCCGACAACTGAACTACACACTTGCATTTACACAGCACTTTTGATGAAGCAATGCAGCGCTTTCAAATTCTAAATTCTCTTCCGGACGAATATCAACGGCGGTTTTAAGTAGTTACGAACTCCATACCTTTCCTAGCGATGTCGAAACAATTATTATATCACAACGAAATCGTGATAAATCTTGCATGGATGCTAAATTATACTAGTCGCGGATTCACCGAACAACGACTCAACTTAGCCAAAGTGAAATTATCTCTAGGTTTGATTAATTTCACCAAATCTTGTTTTATTGAAAAGAAAACAAAAATTTCAAAAACACAATTGAGCAAAAAATGAGTGAATTCCCAAAAAAACTACCACGCAAAACAATGAAACAAATTTATAACAAAACGAAGTATTATAATAAAAATCCTTGATTATCCGACAAACAAAGGTTTTTTAAACTCCAAAAACTCCCTCACAAGCACGACATATGTACATCAATCGAATCTTACTAGTCACAACAAAGTAGAAAATGAAATCCAATATGGCAACTTTTCGAGCCAGTTAGAGAAATCAGTAGTTGTGAGCACCTAAGGCACAGATATCACTGTACTTCCAGCAGAGTGTCGGAGGTGCAAATCAAAAATGTGAAAAGCGAATTGCTCCATCATTAATTGCAGGTATGATAAAAAGGCATTGGGCATGTTTAGTATTCCAAATGAAATTATGATGCGACCGAAAAATATAAACACTAAGCGATGTATTATGAAATGAATACATTCTACAGCTAGTACCACTGCAAAAAGTTGGCAATCACCATTAGAGCCGAAGTAACATACCAGCAAAGCATTTTGTGTCGTAAGTTAAAAATAATTCAATGCAACATCAAATAATTCAAGATAAAATTTTTTTTGTGCAAGTACTACATTAGAATTCTAGGCAGTAAATGGATCTATCTAAATAGAGAAATATTTGTAAAAAGAAAAAAACTTAACAAAAAAATGACAAATTTAGCAATAAGAAAAACAAATTAAATATTGCATGAATTCAAACCAAACTGAAAACCTTACAGTGTAGAAAAAATTGAAAATAAATAATTAAGAAAAATTTTAACTTGGCCATTTGAAGCTATTTAAAAACAGAAAAAAATTGAGCTACAAATACAAATTGTTAACCAAAGTATATGAAATTTAAAGACCACATTTATAATATACTACTATACAATATGTTAAATGATATTGGTAGCAGCGGTGAGCACATATTAAGATAGCATTCCTTTGTGATAATTTTTGTTCAATAATGTACAAGAACGCTTACTAGGTCACTACAGCCACAAAAACTTCTGTTACTACTGTACTGTACAAAACTACGCTTCCGTATAAATGCTGCATTAAAATGGAGAAAAACTGTAAATAAATTAAAACGAAACAGTTCAAAACAAACAGTTGCTAGCATAGCATTCGATATAAACTAATATTCTAACACCACCAATAGAAAAACCGAAGTTGAAATAAAAAAGTTTTTGAAGCAGCAAATTACATTGTCAACTTAAAACGTCCATGGTCGCTAGCATGACAACGGAACACGCCGTTTGACATTTATTCAAGAAATGCTCGACATGTCATGATTTTCATTTACAGCTAGCCCCCATAGATGCTTTAACACTTAGCAGCAGATCTCACCTACTTCAGTTGATAAAGTTACAGTGCACAGAACAAACTACATGTTAAGTAAGGTTTAAGAATGAAAGGAGAAAAAAAAACTGAAAATTATGGCAGTTAGACAACTCTAGGGTAATGCACTGCAATTCAAGCAGCTAGTTACTTTGATTATGAAGCTGTACCACGACTACGATAAAGCACTGACAAACTTCCGATGCAAGCTTTTATGCATGTTACGGGCCAACTTGGAATCAAGAAATTCAACAAAATTTAAAGTAGTGAAACCAGTACAACACAAAAGAACACTGTTGATTTGATAGCCTAGTTACTAATGGTACGATTGGTATTTTTCAAAACTATATTTTAGTTAAATACGAGTCAGAGATGTAATAAAAATGTGTGGAAAAACACACACACAAACTACAAACACTTTGTTTTTGTAATTCACAATAAACGATTGTTCAATTTTCTGATGTGCAACTAAGTTTTAACGGCATCCACCTTGCATTCCTCGTGCAGATCTTTTAAAAACAGCATTAATAGCGTGGCATTTCTTGCAAGACAAGTTCTTAGTTGTATGAAAACAGAAATACGTAAAATTACACGATCAAATACATACATGTAAGCGAATATATAAGGATGAGTAATATTGTTGTTCACGGCGCCATTTTTCAGCACCTTTTTTTCGGTTAATATAAAAAAGAAGAAATACAACAAACTTAAACTTAACTTGAAAAAAAGTAGCATCTGCTAAAACATGGATTTTAGAACTGGTATTTCGCTGTTGGACAGTACGTCACATCGACACGTTTTATACAAAAATCGAGTTGAATCACAAGGTATTAATATTGTCATTGCTGAATGAACAAGTCATCACATCGAAAAACCATTAAGAGCCAGATTAGAACCAATAGTTTGGTCTCCAGACCCAATGCTGCCAGGGCCGTTTTGCTTCTCACCTTGCATTGAAAGGCTTCCCAAGCCACGGGAATTCCTAAAACAAAAAAATTTTAAACTTAAAAGTTTGAAACACGTGCAAAATGATCAAGCGTGTATATACGGAGAATTAATTAGCAGTCACAGGGCTTAAGCTACTCCATTAGCTTGTGCCATTCATATTAAAACACAAAGCAAAGATGAATAGGAAGCTGTCGGTTTAAGGCAGCGTACAAATCTAATCATTTTATTGCTGCCAAATTTAGCGTGAAGACGATCACAAGTTTTCACTTTTGCCCCAAAAGAATGAAATTGTTTTCCAAAAAAGCCTGCATAGAAATGCTTATATGGTGTTTACTTACTATCTCTGATATCTAACAGTAAAAAATAGTTGCTGGCAGTAGCGCAACAAAGCATTTACCAGTTATTCCACATCCCGTCTCCATTTGTCGGCTGGTGCATCGCATTTCCGATGCCCCATGCATCTCTCCCCGGCTGCGGCGGCTGCTGCTGCTGCTGTTGTTGTTGTTGTTGCTGTTGCTGGCCCATGTTTGACCACGCACCCCATGAATTCTGCATCTGCTGGCTCGAGTTGTTGGTAGACCAGGTGTTATTTGAATTCAAGCCATTTCCACTCCAAGTTGAACTTGAATTAGGTGTCCAAGT
Source organism: Trididemnum clinides (assembly GCA_963675345.1). Classification (NCBI taxonomy): domain Eukaryota; kingdom Metazoa; phylum Chordata; class Ascidiacea; order Aplousobranchia; family Didemnidae; genus Trididemnum; species Trididemnum clinides. The sequence goes on from OY776293.1 coordinate 27,810,492, forward strand.
ATTCCAGGAGTTCTGCTGTGGCTGTTGCTGCTGACCTTGTTGATTCTGGTTCGGGTTCCTGTATTAAGAAGCACCAACCATTCATTAGTGTTAGTAAAACAAATGCAATGGTTAGAGAGTGGTCTTCGCAGTCGGTAAAACTCAATGCAATTGTTTTTAAGCCATGACGAATACATTAAAAGCGGTATACACAGCTTCCTTGGTAGATTTGAGGTCGAAAGGGATAGCGTGGAGGAAAAGCAGACTAGCTTGCAAGTTGTGTTTTTGGGAAAAACACTTCACGAGATTGTTCCATCTTTATGTGACCAATAGGTGGTGGTTCGAGCTGTCTGCCCATCGCGATGGCCCATTCTGACTTACACACTTGCAAATAGAGTACGAAATCACATTTAAGAATGAAAAAAGTGCTAGCAAGAAGTTAACTGATATTTCCTGCCATAGCAGCATTTCTATGATTACCAGTAAAACTGGCGTTCAGATAAACTTTCAGATTGCCAGCAAATAAAACAGAAGAAATGGCGTCTAATTAGAAAATCCAATAAAAGGTATCAACACACAACTAAAACCGGCATTAACAAAGATCTTACGCGCTGAAAGCCAAAAGAAACAATGAAATCAAAGATCTATCAGAGCAGTGTATGAGCAGCAATGTCGCACGAAAGTGAGACGTGGTGTCTGTGGGAAAATGAGATGGCGATTTTAAGAGTTAAGAAAGCAATGTGTGGTGCTAAATTGATTGAGGAAAGGATTAGACAAGAACTTATGAGTTTGCTGGGAGAGAAAGAAACTTTAGGCAGACTGGCTAAAGCAAAAGTTAAAAAAGACGAGCGCTGGATTTTGAAGCGTTGGCAGAAGGCAAGGGCGACCAAAGATGGCCGAGAAAAAACAGGCGGAAGAACAGTTTGAATTATAACAGGAAGATAACTTTATCAATAAGAAACGGCACAATGCCGTTTACCAACTTTTGTGAAACAGGTGAATACGGCAATCTCTGTTAACGGAGACAAAATCGGATTTACAAAATTAAATCTCTCTCTCATAGATGAGAGCTCTTCAACCGAGGTTCCGCAAAACATTTACAGGGGGGGTTCACAGGTTCTGCAGGGGTACCTTAAGATTAAATATTCAGACAACGATGATTTTTGAATGTGTGCATATCTAAATAAATTGAGTCTGCACGATGGCAAGACGTCTTTCTTCTGGTTTTACTCGTTTTTTTAATTTTCTGAAATGGGGTTTTATAACGTCTACCAAACTAGGTATAGGGATCCTCGACGTCAATATGCTCAGAAACCACTGTCGTGAATTAACAGGCTGCTTCCTTGTGCCATGCTCACCTCCAAGTGTTCCATTGATTATACTGCTGCTGCTGCTGTTGTTGTTGTGGCTGCGGCTGTTGTTGCTGCTGGTGCTGGTTTTGTCCCCACATGTCCGTATTGCCAGGCGACCACTGGGACATCTGAAGATTGTCCATGGATGGTTGGGAAATCTGTAAAGCAATAACTATATCTTTAAATACGTCCGGCCATGATAGAGTAACTTAAACTTAATTACGGTTCTTTGTGAGCTTTTAAACCAGAGAAAGTAAATGTGAATAAAAAGCGTAGAAGGAATACTAGTTAAAATAATTTTTAAAAATGTCAAAACGTACCACTTACTAAATTATCAAAGACCGTAATGCTGCCAGTTGAAAGATTAACCTTTAAGTCTTTTAAGCACATGCGGAATAACTACAACCGACCACAACTTATCAAGCTTTCAAAACTATTGTTACCCCGTTGGTAAAGCCAGTTCCCATTGTCGCCATGCCAGTGCCTTGGACAGCTGCCCCCTCTTTTCCCCATGAACACTTGATGGTGTATCCTTCCAAAGTGGAGCCGTGTTTAGCAGTGATGGCTTGCGCAGCATCGTTGTGGTTGTCAAATCTGAATAAAACGTAAAAATAAGCTGAAGGCTGGTTTCCATTAGGCGTAAATTGAAGGGGTAACGCAAAAAATTGCGCATCTCTCTAAATAGAGAAACAAAGAATTTTTGGCGCTAAGCCTGCGATTTACGCCTAATGGACAATGGAAACCAGGATAAACGGAATGCCTAAATCCCTAATGGAAACCAGCCTTAAAATTGAGAACAAAATATATTGCAGCATGTTCTTACTGTGATCCGCTATAACGAATTCCCTTGTAAAAACAGGTTGTATCAGTCAAATAAGAATATACTTCTAATTGGTGGTATCACATACTACCATGAAAATAAAAGGATAAAAAATAATTCCACGGCACAAATGCACTGGCGCAGTTGACAATTTAAACCAGTTCCTCTAAATATAAGTTGCACCTATATTCAAGCTAAAAAGCTTACTATGGCGTCCTCTTTACAAACATCCAAAACGCATTTCACGTGATTGATTTTTATGTTTAAAGCACATCAAACATGAATAACAAAGAGAAGTATCTCTCAATTACCCAGTAATGAAGATCTCTGCCATTTTGATCACAGAGAGACTATATTGAACTCGACTCAGATTTTGGTTTCAGTTTCTCTCCACCTAATGATACATCATTAATTGTGCAATACCAACCTTATAAAGGAATATCCTTTATCTGGAAAGACTCGAATTTCGACTATGTTCCCAAATCCAAAGAAAGTATCACGCATTAGCTGTTCGTTTAAGCCAGACATGCAACCTCCGAGATACACAGTGCAGTTAGTGCCACTGGATTGGTTCACCACAGTGTTGTAATCCAGTTTTTGAACTAAAAGTAAACACATTGATTGGCAACACAGAAGTAGAGTGATTTACATACTTGTATCAAGCCCCCACAACCAAGTTCTAGACATTTTATCAAGACGTGACAAAACTAGGGATGGGCAATTCAAAATACCGAATCCGAAGGATGCGAATCCCAAACTATTCAAATCCAAAATGCCAATTATAACCGGATAATAGGATTCGGTTTATATCCTGCTTACAAGCTTTATCACGTTGCTTGGTCACAGATTTTCTTTTTGTAAAAGTATCAATTGCATGCAATGATTCAAAAACTGACTCGCACACACAGGCAAACGTGTAGAAAGCTCAAAGGTATTGCACTGCAATAAACCCGTTCTCTGATTGTGCTTCTGCTGTTGTAAACTTGTAATAAATGCTTTCGTGTTGATTGTGCTAATTGCAAAAAAAAGGATTCGGATTCGGGATTCGATTTAACTATTCTAGAATAGTATATTATTCTGAATTGTCCATCTCTAGTCAATGCTAACGCCACCAGGCAAAATTAAAAGCAGACCGAATGCAATGCTTCATTCTTTTTTTACCCAGAGCAAAGAGATTCACCTGTCTGTCCTCCCTTGCGAGCAGCCCAATTGCATCTAACTTGTCGTCCATGCAGTGCTTCTTGAATAATGGTCTTCTTTTCCACTATGTTCTGAGCATCCTGAAAATAATAATAACTGAATGTTTACTAGCCATAAATTTTTTATACAGCAACTTTCCGCATATACGCAATGATTATGTCCAAAGGTAAATAGATTGTATTTCTAAAATGTCCACGTAGCAATCAATCAAAAAATGATCAATCCGTGCGAAAAAGGCAGTTTGAATATTTGCAAATAGGTTAGCGGCTAAAGTTTACGCAATGAGTCAGAAAAGTGCGTCATAACATTTGTAGGCCACTGACTTTTTGATTCAGTCTTACATGCATTGCAGCAATGTGCCTAAAACACAAGTTTAATTGTTAGAATTGCCTTGTAAACTTGCATTGTTACAATATGTAATTAACTATTTTAACAATCCGTTTAATTTAATTGGTATTGCTTTCCATAAACCACGGCATGTTACAATTCCTAAAGCAAACTAAACTATCATAAAGTGTCTTTCCAAAAGGCACGACTCATTCATTCATTCATTGTGAGGTCTGAACACATAACTAACTGATCACTTTCTCAAAAAGAAACAAATACAAAGAGGTTTTAGAAGGGTCAGGGTATTCAATTAATTATCTAAAAAGCAGTCTAATATTTGTGACCAAAAAGAAAGTAGGTCTTGTTCAGAAAGAGATTCAAACATGAAAAAGTACATAAGATAAAAATGAAGCTTGGCTGAATGGCTAACTTAATCAAATGATTTAAATTTCCGTACACTATGACCAGGGACACCGCTTTTTATTGTACGGGTGGCGAAAGGCAACAGAAGTAACAACGATGACATTGTAACTGAAACCAACCTGATAGTTGACAAATGACACAAAGCCGTATCCTTTGGACTTGTTGGTCTGCAAATCTCTCATGACTCGAGCATCACTAAACGAATAAATGCTGTTTGTAAAACCATACACTAAACGCAACTAATAAGTAGTTCTCTACTTACGACACAAGGCCAACTTTGCTGAAATATATCTTTAAGTCTTCCGAAGTTGTTTCAGGCGCAAGGTCACCAACAAAAATGTGATGATGATCTGCAATTTATAAATCCTTTAATAGTAGATAACTTCCAATCAATAAAGGTTGGCCTAGTAACAATTTCACATCACGAAAAACAACAACCAATACACCAATTGTTTTAAAAAATTTGACATTTTTTATGACTTAAATATCTCAGAGTTAAAACTACAAACCAACTTGATTTGTGTAAGAATAAACATTAAATTTTTCTTTACGCTACTTCATACAATTCAATCGTATTACTGGGCTAGATAATTTAGTTTTAGACTTACTGCTGGTGTCTCTTTTTGCAGATGGTTTCGTTGCCCAGTTTACACGAATTTCCTGTTTAAAATAGTTCACTTTAATTTCAATTTAGACAATATCATTAACCAAATTGCAGATCAGGGTTTTTTCTACGCTTTTGATAACTTGGCGTGCATCAAACTAATTCAACAAAAAAAATGACAAACATTTTTGCCCAAGAGCAAAATTCAGCGCTCTGACAACAAGTCAATTGGAAGACATTGCCTGCTACGTTGAATATAAAATGTACATCATGCTGCTTCAAAAACATGAACCCCGATATGATGTTGATGTGTGCCTCAACAAATTGCTAATTTAACAAAAAATTGGCCTGAAGTCAACTGTGCTAAGTGTACAATCTCAAATTGGTTAAAAAGCGTCGTAACTGGAAATTAAAATGAAGTTACAACTACATATTTGAAGTTTTAAAGCATCCTTGGAAACTTTACACAATCTTGGTGTTAGTACTACCAAGTAATATGAGATAGTATTAAGTCTTAATGCTAAAAATACTCTTGGATTACTGCATGTTCATCATGTTTACCTTGCCAAGTATTTTTCTCTGATTCATAGCTCCATGAGCAGCTAAAGCATGGCTGTGTTCAAAAAATTCAACAAAGCAATAAGGATCTCCTCCAACAGGCTGAAAAAACATAAAATTTAAAGAAAAAATATCTACGAAGCACAAAGATTGTCTATACTTTGATACTCACATCTTGGATCATCTTGCAGCTTTTACATGGCCCTATCACGCCAAACAACTCCATAATTAAGGACTCTGAGACATTTGCGTCCAAATTTCCCACATACCTGCAAAACATCAAAATATTTATTTGCTAAAAATAGACTAACTAAACATAATGTGGATACAGTAGAAAAAACCTCTCTGAAAAGTAACCTATACTGGACCCTAAATTTTTTTAAATTATACGGGTAGCTCTAGCTTTTTTGCTCATAAGATCTCTTAACCTGTAAGCCACCTAGAAATCCAAATCTGTGACGTACAAAAGTAAATTTTTATTTAGATCATGATAATGCAATGACAGCCACAGATCAAATGCTATTTGTAACTCGTTGAAAGGTAAAATATTCAAGACTGCAAGTTTTGTTAAAAGTGCAGTTCTAGAATAACGACTTTTATAGTCATCTATTAATAACTATTTTGTTGTACAAATAGGAAAGATCCGGCAAATATATTGTAAAAATTTTGGAAAAGTGGGGCACATGTTGTAAAAGGTTGGGAGTGTTCCGGAACAAATGCTAAAAACTTGAGATCACAGTACTTTAGACTTAAAGCTGGTTTCCATGAGGCGTAAATTGTAGGCGTAGCGTGAAAAATTCTTTGATTCTCTTATTTGGAGAGATGCGCGGTCGCATTTCTCCAAATAGAAAATCAAAGAATTTTCCACGCTTCGCTTACGATTTACACCTTACGGAAATCAGACTTTAATCAAAAGCCATGACAAAAGCCTGCAAGATATAAAGTAAAGCACAAGCACTAACAAAATGCAGAAAACCACATAATGATGGAAATTGTGGAACTATATATCAAAAACAAAATAACAGTAATACAGTAAACCCTCATTAATCGCGGCTAATGCGTTTCACACCCCACCGAGAAGTGTCGGTACTACAGAATTCCCGGCGCCTTTAGGCTAATACAGGTATACAGTACATCAGTGGTTCTCAAACTTTTTGCAAAGCGACGCATTTAAAAAAGCTTGCGAGACTTTGCGACGCACCAGACAACATCCTACAGTTTAGTTTGCCGTATTGCGAGATAAATGTGACCCATAATTTACATAAATAACTGCCCCTATGCAGATGCTCCCGAGATTTTGGATTGGTCTGTCATCATCAATCGTAAAATTACGCTCTTTTAAATTTGTAACTCATTTTTGCTGTTTTCGTCCAACATACAACTGAATGCTTTATTCTTTATATATTTTTCGCCAATTAAGTTAAACTTCTGCAATTCGATTCTTGAATAACAAGTCAACCGTTACAACAGTGTACTAAAAACACTATTGTGAAAATGTCAGAAGAAAGTAAGAAAGAAATCTACGATCAGAGTTCTTTTGACGCAATAAAACCTAGACTTAATGGCACAAAACCAAAATATCCCGCATCGCCTTTGGAAAATTGAAACGACGCACCGGGGCGTTGCGACGCACAGTTTGAGAACCACTGCAGTACATAAACGCTTACTTTTGGACACATATTCATACACATCAGTATTCATGAACGCTTACTCTTCTGAAAACTGAAGGATAAAGAACACGGAAAATTAGAAATGTTTTGTTTATTCTGAACACAATCCGATACTGTACATTATTTACAGTAATTGAAACGACTATTTGCAGTAATAAAGTACGTACAGTAATGAGGCCTTTACGTTTGTTCGAGAAGGGCCTCATCATCAGATACCATCATAATGACGTGCCACTGCGCAAAGCTTATGCTTTCTTTTAGCATATCTAAAAGCTTGACTTTTTTGCTGATGGTCATCATCTTCCTTTTCCTCTTGGGCTTGCTAGACGAATCTTTTGCAGGGGCATGGCGCTTAGGTGTCATTGTAAGGGTTAGCAGTACAGTTACTGCAATCACAAATAACTTACAACCCTCATACATGAGACACAGTTAACAAGGTGAACCAGAATGGCGTGATTATGCGCAGGCAATCAGCAATGTGATACGCAGCCAATCAAAAAATTTTTTTTTGAAAAAAATACCGCGATGCAATGAAGCCGCGAAACTTAACCGCGAAGTAGCGAGGGAACACTGTAATATATAAAACGAAATAGTTGGAAGGTAGAATACTAGGCTCCAACATCTGAGAATTATTGATATAGCAACAAATTTCTTCGTATGACGACACATCAAATTTTGTAATATTCAAGTAATTAAAAAAATATTTCGCCAACTTTATAGCAATCAAATAGCTCTATAGCTTGCCGTTATTTCTTAAGTGACAAAACATCAATTCCTGTTTGTTTAAAATCGTAACACAGGTTCCTATATATCTACACTTCTAGATTTTAGTGTTGCCCATACTCCGCACCTCATCATAAACTATGGCCTCGCCCAATTAGACAAGGTGTAGATTTAAATCACAACACACACAAAATTATGCATTAGACAGCGGGCTATTCCATAACATGGAAAGACTAATTTACGGAAATGTAATAACAACATTTAGTGAAGTAACTCACAGAAAATAAACTACTGACTTTCAGACCAACTTAGTTGTTAAATAAGGAGATGCATACCGTAGTTAAACTCAATTCAATTATCTAACTTTATCCAATGAGAACTTTTCTATATTTGCACTTCCTTAATGGAAAGTTTGCTGTAGCTTCGTAATTCTAGCCATTTGGAATGAATTTCCATATTTTAATATAAATTTTCATGTTTCTGTGATTCCGCATTTTCTCATTTTAGTCATTTTCATAAATCTGGGTTTGCATATTTTTGTGTTGCCTTTGAGGGTGACCCAAGACATTAATGCCATACAGAGGGTAAAAGAATAAAAACCGGTATGATTAAAAATGGCCCCCCCACACATGCAATTACACTTCAAAGAGTCACTGCTATGCAATGACATAAACATCATGCAGGCACATTTACGCATTACACACCTGAAAGAAAAACTGAAATTATAATTTATAACACAAAACTTGTAGAGCTGATGGCAGTTAATACAATAGAATGCAATATTAGTAACTGGCCCACAAGTTGCAATGCAAAAAACAAACCAATCACTTGAGAGTATTAACTAAAGACCACTAACAATTTTTCTGATGAGCTTGAACGTGGGTTGTAATTTTTGTAATTCCCTATTTCACTGTTGCTCTAAAAGCTGTGGGAGTGGTCTCACAGCTTTTAGGTCTCAACTCAATTGCCTACAGGAATGTTATCCAATTGGATGTTGATACTTTTAGTTTTTATCTGCTTTCGCAAATTTCCATGGTTCAAAATCCACACTGTTGTTAAAGCAAGTAACTTTAATAAATTGAAAGTCATTTTAATTCGTAAAACATTTTAAAATTCAAACGTTTTCGACTTTCATATAGCCTTTTTCAAGAATTAAATCTGTAAATGTGACGTAATAAATTAAAATAATCAACAATAATTTCAAATGATACACATTATGAAGACATAATACTCCTAACGGCTATAAAAACGTAGCCAACTTTAAAATAAATAATAGCTGGAAAAGATTGGATATAAAAACCTTTAAGCTCATCAAAACCAGGAACAAAGCGTTACAGAAATGGCAAGATTTTTTGCTCTAATATACAATATAACATTAATTTTTTCACTAGATTGAGAAAATGTAATTCACATTATGAAGCAAAAATTCATGAAGCTTTGCTTATAAATCGTCAGAGCCCTAGCCTTAATAAACAATATTATGCAAGTGGAGCTTCGTTTTTGCTAAATATATATTTACAAAACTTTGACTCCTTTACTTGTAAACTGCATGTAATGGTAACATGACATTCCATGTTGGATTTTTTCGCATAATTTTGGAAATCTTGCCGTTTCTGTAACGCTTTGTTCCTGGTTTTGATGAGCTTAAAGGTTTTTGCATCCAATCTTTTCCAGCTATTATTTATTTTAAAGTTGGCTACGTTTCTACAGTTGTTAGGAGTACTATATCTTCATAATGTGTATCATTTGAAATTATTGTTGATTATTTTAATTTATTACGTCACATTTACAGACTTAATTCTTGAAAAAGGCTATATGAAAGTCGAAAACGTTTGAATTTTAAAATGTTTTACAAATTAAAATGACTTTTAATTTATTAAAGTTGCTTGCTTTAACAGCAGTGTGGATTTTAAAATGTTTCACCTCTTTGCCAAAGTTCCATGGTTTAGTTGGCAATATTTTAATTAGTCAGTTGGCCTAAATCTTCTTTTTAAAATGAATTTTTTTATTTCCCAAAATTTTGTGCTTAATAGCCAATGAATTTCCACATTTTTGAAATTTCCACAGAGTTGTTAGTGTTTTTCAATATTTCTGTAAATTTTCATAAATCTGATTTCCGTATTATAGTGTTATCACAGTTTTTATCTGATAAGCAATGCACCAATGTGCATGCATGATATCTACACTCTACACTAGTGCAGTTGTCTTTGTTGAATGTAAATCATACAAGTGGGTGTTCCTATTTTACTTTCCAGGCTTCTACCAGTTTACCCTCTACCATTAATAGATTATGCCTGCACATTTAACCATCTGTGCTTTACCGGTTTGGAAGAAAAATTAAAACTGAAAGTTTTGATCAATAGGTATTTCAATCTGCATGCAAGATGTCCATGCAGTTGCGGAGTTATTTCACTATTTTATTCCTGAACTACCAGTAAGTGACTAAACATAAATTTACTACAAATCTACATAATATGGATATGCATAAACTCACAAAGTTCTGGGGTGAGCTTCATCATCTTGGTAATTAACAGCAGGAACAGTTGCATTAATATTCATATTTAATAACTTTTTAAAAAATTTAAAAGATAAAAATATGTATATAAAATCTAAAAAACAAAGAGTAAGCTAGCACATCAAATAAGTCTTACTCTACACATATACTTTTAAAGAATAAAGGAAACAGCTAAATCAGCTTGCCTAATACGGTTGGCATATTCAGGTAATGTTCTTGTTTGCATTAGCCTACAGACCTAAGCTACACTGGCGTTGTCATATGTCAGGATTTTCCTAGACATGTCTGGGATTTCAGTGTTATAATCTGTGTCAGGAGGAAATTCCAAAGTACTTAAATGTCAAGGATTTTTGAAAAAGCATTTTATGAAATCTAATCTAGCAATTAAAGCCAGCACACAACTAAGCATTTTGGTTAAAGACAAGACCTTTTACAATCATAATCATTAGCAGGTAAGCAACTTGGTCAATTATAAGCATTAGAGAGGTTGTCGGGTGCTATAAAACCCATTGCACCTGGCAACTTTCCCTTTCTTTCACTTGAGAAACGCTGGCTAGGTTGTTGATCTCTTGTCTATTGGCAACGTAATTTGCTAATCGCACATGGCAGATCATCCACCACTTAGTTTAGTTTGTAGTTGAAAATGCTGTAAGTTTTAATAAAACATTGCCAATCAAAATGTTCAGTAATGAGTACTAAAATGTTTAGTACTTAAGATAAACTTTTTTATGGCTTTACAGTTCAAAATGGTTAAACAATAATGCATATTGACTGATGATATGCAGGCAAAACATCCTTGCTTCAGAAAAGATAGAAGTGAATGGAAAGCAGTATGTTTAGTTAGCAAACCAGGAACATTTATCTCAGTTTCATACAAAGGTAGCGTGGATTTAAAGTCACATCTCAGTTCTGATAAACATTGCAAAGCAGAAAGACTTTCTTATCTACTGAAGTGACAAATTATTTCGTCACAACAGAGTAAAAAGTTGAGCATCACAATAGTTTTTTGCCTATGGATTGGACATCTTCTTTGTGGAAAAAAAATTTCCTGATTCTGATTTGGCAAAAAAGTTTTTCTGTGTCCAAACAAAAATGGAAGCTATTACCACACCTGTACTTGCACTGTATTCAATCAATGCTGCCTTGAAAAGTTTCAAAGAAAATGACATTGCATATTGTGTAATTTCTAAAGACAGCAGCAATCATAATGGATTGGAGTTTGCACATGTCAAATGCAGAAAACTTCTTCCTCATAACAAAACTTGCTGGCTCTCCTTATTTCCTGGAATCACAAGATTAATAGAAATTACTTTACCAGTAAAATCCTTCTTTTTGTCTCAAGAGCACCCACCTATAATTATTAAACAGCTTTTTGAAAATGCAATAAGTGAAATATACTTCTGGCACATGCATTCATTAATATCTATCTTTCACACACATATACAAATAGTCGAATAAGCAAGCAACTTTTTTGTGAAAGTACTGACAATTTATTTGGAATTGACTTACAAAATACTTGAAGGAAGAATCAAAACTTTTATATCTTTTAAAGTTAGAGAACTTATTGTACAAAAACATGCAGAAGGATACAAAGAGCAAAAAATTCCTTACTAAACGTTGCAAATCTATATGAAAGATGCTTGGAGTATTTGAATAAGTGGAAGAAACCTTTAAAGAGATCTGTTTTGAGTGGATGTCTTTGAGTAAGATGCAGAGTTGGAATGCTGTTGCATCTTGTGTAGAATATCTGATTGGTAAAGGAATTTATCTGGATGATGCAAAATGTTTTGAACAAGTTTGCAACTTAAAGACATTTTTGGAATGTTGGTTGGGTGATGAAGAATTTACTGCATGCCAACTTATAAGAAATGGTGCAATTATTTTTATCAAAAACTTTGTATGCCACTCAGTTGCAAAAAATAGCATTTTTTTTGCTGGAGTAAATCACAATGCACATGTTAAATGAATATTTTCACTTATGCAGAGTCAGTGGACAACAGAAAAAAATTAGATGATGGTGGAAACAATAATAAGAATTTTTATTTTGGCAGTGGCTATTTTGCCGTCGACGGCATTTCACCCTTGGGAGACTATTTTGCCGTAATCATTCATGTGTGTTTATATTGCCATATTTGCTACATTTCAGCCAGTGACACTGTGGTGTAGTGGATAGTGCACTGGTCTTGAGATACCATGGATGTGGGTTCAAATCTCAGTTGGCAGGGCATTAAAAGAAGGCAGTGGCTATTTTGCCATCTACGGCAAATTACCCCCAGAGACTATTTTTCCGTGAGTTATTTGTGATTGGTCAATCTTAATGACATACTAAACATGTGACTTCTGGTCGTTTCTGATTGGTCAATTTTAAAAACCAATTAAAAATACTTTGCACCCCCAGGTCTCTATCCCCCACTCTGTACACTCCCTTCTAGTGTACACTGCCCCGTACAGTTACATACCGGGCCTGCCCCTTTGGTGTACACTGCCTTTCTTTTAATGCCCTGCCAGCTGAGATTCAAACCCACAACCATGGTATCTCAAGACCAGCGCACTATTCACTACACCACAGTGTCATTGGCGTAATTGTAGCAAATACGGCTATATAAACACACGTGAATGATTACGGCAAAATAGAATCCAAGGGCAAATTGCCGTTGACGGTGAAATAGCCACTGCCTTAAAAGAAAGGCAGTGTACACTGAAGGGGCAGGCCTGGTGTGTAAATTACAGAGCAGTGTACACTGGAAGGGAGTGTACAGGGTGGGGGATAGAAACCTGGGGGTGCAAAGTTTTTTTAATTGGTTTTTAAAATTGACCAATCAGAAACGACCAGAAGTCACATGTTTAGTACGTCATTAAGATTGACCAATCACAAATAACTCACGACAAAATAGTCTCTGAGGGTAAATTGCCATCAATGGCAAAATAGCCACTGCCTATAAGAAAAGCAGTGTACACCAGAGGGGCAGGCTCGATGTGTAAATGTATAGGGTAGTGTACACTAGAAGGAAGTGTACAGGGTGGGGGATAGAGACCTGGGGGTGCAAAGTATTTTTAATTGGTTTTTTAAATTAACCAATTAGAAACGACCAAAAGTCACATGTTCAGTATGTCATTAAGATTGACCAATCACAAATAACTCACAGCAAAATAGTCTCCGAGTGTAAAATGCCATTGACGGCAAAATAGCCACTGCCTTCTATTTTTTAATACAACTTCAAAAATATGTCTTTACACATTGGCCGCGGCGAGATTTTCTAGCCACACGCTAAGCGTCTCGTCATAGTTTTGCGTAATTCGCATTTTTTCATCGTTACCTCGGTCAGCTGTTTGTGCGTGTTATGCAGCGCAAAGAAAGAATCGCCTTGTTTACTATGAACTGAAAGGGCTGGCAAACAGACCTGACCTCAAAACAGACTCCAAAGTAGGGCGAAATAAAGAAAAAAGTTGAAATATTTCCTTTGTAAAAGATAGGGCGTTTATCTAACACGCTGAAATGACCGAATTTAAACTTTGCTGAAAGACGAGTATATACATCTACCGCGTACAGAAAGGAAAATGAAAGACGTAATATTACGTCCCTTGCGGTCAATGTGCTAAGGGGGAATCTTAAAACAGTTTTATTAAGTCCAACAAGACATTGCTGAAGAAAATCAGATCTTCGAAAAAATATGCATAGTCAGCTGGTCAGAGAAAATATTTTTTGTAAGGTGTTTTGACACTTTTCCTGTATTCTCCTTTTATCATATAAGGCAGAGGTTCCCAAACTGGGCACCGCGATACTTTGCCAGGGACACCACCAAAACATGTGAAAGTTGCTTATTATTGCAATAAAAATGATTTTTTTATGCTAAATATTTTTTGTAAGCTTTGTAACTGTTTTTGATTTAAAAATCTCTCCTTTATGACATCATAAGCCTCCAACTGTGTCGTTCTAGCAGAAAAACTGATCACACTTAGATTAATGATATTATAGGTCTCCAACTGTGTTGTTCTAGTAGAAAAATAGTCACACTTACGTACATAGACTTCTGAGGCTTCTGTCAGCAAAAATAATAAGAAAAAATTTTAGGGCAAAAAGTGTGATAATTTTGTAGCATAGCTTGCTAATATTTTGTTCTAGATTTGGAGACTACCACACAATTTTTAAAATAATTGATTCCGTAGTGTTTATACAATATGTGCCTTGCAATGAATGCATTTGTTACCAGTACCATAACTCAAAAAAGACAAGTACAACTTGATCCAAACATACAGAAAAGTGGAAGAAAGAAGACCAGAAAATACGACAGCAGTTATCTCAACTTTGGCTTTACAGTTGCAGAAAAGGAAGGTGCTGAGCATCCACATTGTGTTAATTGCTATAAAGTTTTAGCTGCAGAATGTATCTTACCAAGCAAACTAAAACGCCACTTAATAACAAATCACAACAACTTATCAGGAAAGTCACGCAAATTCTTCGCTTGTAAATTAACAGAAATGAATAGACAGTCTGTCGAATTATCAAGTTTTTTGGACACACCTGTCAAGGCACAGCTTGCATCTTGCAAAGTTGCTTACAGAATCGCCAAATGTAAAAAACCACATACTATTGCAGAAGAAGTTGTGCTTCCTGCTGCTCTTGACTTGGTTTCAACAATGATTGGAGAATTAGTCGCTCAAAAACTAAGTTGTTTAACTCTCAAACAATACTATCTGTAGAACTGAAAAAACTTCTGATGATATCAATGATCAACTGGTAGCGAAAATACGTGGAAATGAGTTCAGTTTACAGTTAGATGAGGCAACAACTAGTACCCATGACAAAGATGCCTATTTGATTTGTTACGTACGTTTTATTGATAGCGATGACAACATCATGGAAGATTTGCTTTTTTGCAAGCTCATTTTAACAAATTGCAAAGCACATGTATTATTTGCAATACTGAACAATTTTTTTCAGGAAAATAAGCTTGAGTGAAAATATTGCATTGGCTTGTGCACTGACGGAGCCCAAGCTATGTCTGGTCGTTTTGGCAGGCTGTGAGCATTAGTGCAGGGCATTGCCGTCAATGCAAAATGGACCCACTGCTTAATACACGGTGAGGCACTGGCTTCACAACAGCTCAGTGGTGACCTTAATGGAGTGCTTGAAGTTGTTGTCAAAACTGTGAACTTCATTAAAGCAAGGCCACTTAAAGCACGGCTTTTCCAACGCCTTTGCGATGAATTAGGGGCACACTACAACAATTTATTGTTTTACTGTACTGCAAAGTGGCTTTCCAAGGGAAAAGTTCTTTTACGTGTGTATGAATTGAGAAACGAAATTTTTATCTTCTTGAAAGAAGATAGCCATGCACTTGCTATTACCCTTAAGGATAAAGTTTTTCTGACTCAATTGGCTTATCTTTACAAAACTAAACCAATAAAACATTTCACTTCAAGGTAAAGATACTCACCTTTTGCAGCTCCATGACAAAATTACAGCCTTTAAAAGAAAACTGGCGATATGGAAAACTGATCTGTTGATAAATAACGAGGAATGTGATAGTTTTCCAATTTTAAAATCTCATTTTCACTCGCAATCTGGCAATCTTTCTCTGGGTACTAGTGATAAGTGTGACATAAAGAGTGTGATGTGCTCACATTTGGATGCTTTAATCTTGCATTTTGAAAAGTATTTTTCTGAAGACATGGAGAAGCACAACTGGATACGAAATCTTTTTGTTAATAATGCAAATCTTCCTCAAGGGTCTACGTCTTTGGAAGCCAAACAATTTATAGACCTTACTTCTGATCTCACTTTGAAAAGTTTATACAACTTTTCAACTTATTTCATTTTCATTTTGGGTTAAGGCTCGATCTGACTTTCCACTTGTAGGCAGTAAAGGTCTTCGTGTTCTTGTGCTGTTTGCAACGTCATATTTATGTGAAGTCGGTTTTTCTGCAGTAGCAGTAATTAAGTCGAAGTACCACAATAAGACTGACATTGAACACAAGATGCGTGTTGCAATATCAAACATTGCACCACGATTTGATAAAATGTCCATAGAGCAACAAGCTCACCACTCACATTAAACATATTTTGTACATTATTTTATATTTTTTACAATAAACGTGATTTAAACACAACTGTTTGATAAAACTTGAAATTTGCCAATTTTGGCATTGCTCATAACTTTTGAAAGGGTGCCGTGGCTCTCGATAAATTTTAAAAGGGCCCCGCCAACAAAAAAAGTTTGGGAACTGCTGGTATAAGGTAATAACTCTGTGCTATTTTTTTATGTTCTGTTGATGTTGTTTAGCTGAAAAAACTGAAACTAGTTTTAGGAAAATGCAGCAATTTTGGTTTTTACCTTTTGTTCCCTATCCTACAGACATAAATCTGTCAGGAATTGCACCTCACCAGACATAATAACCCTAGGCTACAAGCAGATAAAAAAACTTGCAACTTCCTACAAAACCTGTTACTGGTTAAGTCTAACATCTGAAATGCTGAAAGAAAACGAAAAGCTAACACTTAATTGTGCACACTGAAACTTTGTTACGATAGTCAAACACATAGCACAACACTGCATGAACTGCACATAACACCTTCCTACTTCCAGCAAATTCGAGCAATCGATTTGTAATAAACACGAGGTTACAAAGAAATAAGTGACAAAATGACGACGTAAAATTATGTTGCCAATACAAAAAAAGATATAATTTAGGAAGGGATGTCCTGTAACTTTTAGCATCATAAAAACGAAACTACATAGCAACACTAAACCACTTTTATATTGATAGCCTATTTATGTAGTTCACCCACTCTAAACTTAACTTTTTTGGCTTACATCAAGCCCTAATGAAAGTATCTGTGACATCTAGTATTGAAATCAAATACGAAGGTTGCACATGACGTCACACATTTATCGCCAAAAAACTGACTGACCAAACGCTGTAATGTATACTGGAGAGGTATAGGGCAAACACCAACTTTTGTGGTTGTTTTAAAAACTAATGAGAAAGTAATTAAAAACTGAAATAAAACATTGCTAGTTTGCTACTCGAAAACAAATAAATTTAGTCAAAAGCAATTTGGTTGAGATTAAGTCTTTCAGTTGGCTAGTCTAAACTTAGTACAGTGTGCCAGTTCAAAAAAATTACCCCTAACAGAAGTGCCATCTAAATACCATTTGCTACTCAGTTAAAAATAACTCAATAACGATTAGGTACTCGTCGGCACACTAGCAAAAGCAATCATTAGCTGATCATTAATACTGGTATCGTAAGCTTGCCGGCAAGCATGCTTTTTGTGCCCTTGGGCAAGGCACTTAACGGGATGCCTCCATCTTTATGTGACAAACAGGTGGTGGGGTGTTGTGATGATATAGTGTCGTTTGCACATAACAGCTACATTTACAATCTATCGTGTGTAGTCACTTTTTGGTAATGATTGAGATTGTAAATAGAAGTGAACTAAAGGTATACTTGTGATGAGTTTTTAAGCTATTTTAATCCCCGTGATTATCTAGTTGTTTTGTTGTAGGAAAACACAACGAATTGGCAACGAGGACAACTAATTAGCGACAAGGTTTACACTTAGCCATTTCTAACAATAAAATTATTGAATTAGTGAAAAAAGCAGCTGGATCAGCAGCAGGCTCTAATGGAATTGTAGTCTCAGCAAATGGAACTGCCATCTCAGCAAAATAAACAGCAAACAGAACTGCAGCCCCAGCAAAATCAACAGCAAATGGAAGTGCTACTAAAAACACTCGAGCAGATGAATGCAAACTCCAGTAATTCTGCGGGATCTACAGGTACTCTTCCTGAAAACTAAGTTTCTGCTGTTAGGCCTAGCCCATATTCTGTGCCTAGTTTTACAGCATTTGACTCAACTGCTGAATTGTGGACTGATTATTGCTCTTGTTTCTTAACATTCATAAAAGCTCACTATGTGCCTGAAACTAAAATAGCCCAAATCTTCTTGACTAATTAGACTGTTTCAGTGTACAAGTTGCTGTAAAGCTTAGCATCTCAGCAGCAGCCTTCTATCAAGATTAATCAGTCCGATATGGAAACACTTGCACAGTTTATGACTGAATAATATAACCCAAAATTTTTTATTATTCGGAAAAGACACAAATTTTGGAGTGATCTGAGCAGAAAACATAATGAGTTTTTTACAGAATTAGCAGCACGCATCCGACAAGACGCTGTTGCCTGCGATTTTGGTTCAATTACTGATTTCCAAGATGATGCCATGTGCACCAAATTCATTTCCTCAGTGAACAACAAGGCAATACTTAAAGCTATTTTCAAAGTACGAATTGACCTTTGAAAAAGCCATTAACATTGCCCTTGTGATAGAAGAAGCCAACAAAGTTGCAAAAGAGACTGTCAGCTTCTCAACTCCATCTACTAATGAACAGATGTATTCAGTTAAAGTGCATACACCATCACGAGCATACCGGCAAGTGAGAAAATGACCTCATGCTTCCTTCTACTTGTTCTAGGCAGACTCTTGTTGTTTGCCCTCCCTGTCCTCCTTGGAATCTGCCTCGGTGTGGCTCTTGCCCACCTTGACTCTCTCCCCCTACATGATCTGGTACTCTGGACAGACGGCTCTGTTCCTTTTCTTTTTGGCAAGGGCAGCTCCGGCGTTCTTGCCAACTGCTCTCTCTGTGGCACCGAGACCACTCTTTCCTTTCGGCAGGCCCAGTATGTTCAAGTTTTTCCGCTGAAGCCTGCGCCATTCTGCACGCTCTTTGCTGGTCTCGGCAACACCAACAAGTCTGCCATTTCTCTTCTCTTCTGCTCCTATCTGACTCTCGTTCTGTTCTCGCCACCCTGTCCTCTCCTCCATCTTTCCTCTTATCTCAAACTTTGTGGCAGATCTGGCACAAACTGACTTCTCACTCCTCCTGTTCTATTAGACTACAATGGGTCCCCTGGACACTCGTTTCTCCCGGGAAACGACACGACTGATGAGCTGGCCAGACGGGGTGCACTACTTGCGCCCTCTGCAATCCCTTGTAGTCTCACTCCTCTTACCTCTCGTATCCACTCTTGTCTTATTTCGGACTGGAGGCCTACCGTCTCATCAAAGTTATTTGACACACAGGTTCCCTCGATTTCCACCGAGGAACTTGTGCTCGCTCGTCATGCTCGCTGTGTCCTCTCTCATCTTCGCTGCAACGGACACAGCCTTCTTTATGTCTCTAGGATTGGCAGAATCGAGATTTTTCCTGCAGCGCCTGTGAACACTCGTTCCAGGACATCTCACATCTCTCACTGTCCAGCTACAGACTTTTTGCACCGCTCACTCTTTGGCAACTCTCTGTCTCTGTACGACCTTTGGTCCAGACCCTGGGGAGTTGCTGGGCTTCTAGGGCTCCATGGTCTTCCGCCATGCCCCCATTCCTTGGAAGGGATCGGGTAACCAACAACACCTTCAGGTAATGTCTGCAATGATACTCGAAATTCAGTGAACAGGTCAAATGGACCACCTTGTGGTTGTTGTTGCAGAAATGGTCACACAGGCACCACTTGCTATTTAAAAAGTACTGTGTGTAACTATTGTCACTAGTTAGGACATATTGAAAGGGCTTGTTACAAAAAGAAAAAAGACACTACAGCATATACTGTGAAGCCCAACAACTTAGATACGTTGCAGACTGTCAAAATGGTCAGATCTGTTCCCCAGTTGCAACAAATTATTAGCCTTGATGGTCACAAAACCATTTTTGAAATAGACACAGGTGCTGGGGATAGCTTTCTTTCAAAATCGTGCTGGATTAAAATTGGCCGACCAGCATTGCAAACTACTGACAAAGTTTATACATCAGCTTCTGGTTATAAGCTACCTGTTTTAGATGTATATAAAGCAAAATCTGTTGCAGTTATGCATAATAATGAATCAAGCCTTGACGGCAAACAAATTGATTTTGTGGTCACAGACGTTCCACAATTAAACGTATTGGGTAGAGATGCGATTGCAACACTGAGCATATCCCTAGATGATATAATTCATGGAAAGCAATGCAGTTTGTCTTTGTGCAAATCTGTGCATCAATGTGCAGAAAGCTTGCAAAATGCCTGTAAACAAATGTGTTATGAGTTTCCTGATGTTTTAGTGATGAACTAGATTGCCTAAAAGATTTTGAACTTGACATCAAGTTTAAACCTGACATAACGCCTGTATTTTGCAAACCACAACCTGTGCCCTTTGCCATACAGGATGACTTGGCACAAGCTTGTGAACGGGGTATTGCCAAAGGGGTGTGGAAGCCTGTACAATTCAACGATTTTGGCACACCAGTAGTGCCATTAAAGAAACCTCTACGCCCAGGGCAAACTATACCCTCATTAAGAGTATGTGGGGACTACTCAGCTACACTCAACTATCAATTGGAAATACATAGACAATCCATTCCGGTTCTTGAAGAACTAATGCAAAAGCTAGGAGGGTGGTGTTGCTTCACTAAAATTGACTGAGCAGATGCTTGTAATCAAACTCCCCTCAGCCCAGAAAACCAAAAAAGGCTGGCACTCAGCACACGTAAGGGTGTGCTTCTTCAAATGAGATTACCTTTTGGGATAACATCGGCACCGGGTTACTTTCAGGAGATAATGACCCAATTGACTTCAGATCTTCAAGATGTTGCTGTTTACTTAGATGACATATTTGTAAGCGGCAAAAATGCTGAAGACCATTCGCCAAGTGAACTATTGACAGGAAGACAAATTTGAAGTACATGTAAGATTGATGTATTGCTACCATCACCAGCTTATGCGGCGCAGAGGAAGCAATTGAAGGAAACACCTCACCCATCCAAGTTACGGGGAAACCAAGATGAAAATCCTTATCAAGTTGGCATGCCATTGTAGGAAATAAGTTTCTTAGAGCAATAACGTGCTGACTGAATCCCAATTGCTGGGAGCTATGGCAGTCACAAGGAAGAAAGCACTACAGCAATATTTTATTCCATCAATTCGTGCAGCTGTGGCAGATAATCAAAAATCACGTCCTTCTGCCACGACGATCAACAACGAACAAGAAACATGACAGACAACCAGAACACGTCCGTCCGCCACGGCGATCGACGAAGAAAGAGAGCACAATATCTCCGACCACATGGTCGGTAACAAAATCTGCACGCGACACCAGGAATTAGGTCGCTGCACACGTCTATGTAAACAGGACACTGCAATGTCACATTAACAAGAAATAACGGATAAACAACCTAATGGCGGGAAAGGCAAGCCGATCACCGAGCTACCAAGAGAAGATAAAAATAAACATAATCTAGCCCTCATAAAAAAAAGAAAAATAAATGTGTGTGATTTTAGACGCATACAATAACAATAAACAATACGCGTTGCAATATCACGGCTAGGTTGCCGGAAAGCCATGCAGGCTAGATTCCTGGCGTGAGGTTACATCGCCAGGCGTGCGAACTATAGGAGCACGATGTACTTTAAACGGAGATAGCCGAGCGGCTACAAGCCTGACGGTATGTACTTCGTCAGTTAATATTACAGTAAAATCATAGGGTAAAACAGCAAAGGTGCGCGAGCTGGGCGTCAAACTGGGGACGCACGAAGTTGCAAACTAGCAAACGCAGCTCTAACAGTAAAGAACTAGAATCACACACACATCGGCGGGAGCAAGGTGCTAAACCTCCGAAAGCAAACTAATAAAAAAAATGTAAAAAAAAAGACAAAAAGATGTTTGGCATCGCAGCTCGATGAAGTGCGAGGCGCCACACGCTACACCATGTTATGCACTGGAAGAAGATCAGCATGCGTGCTACAATCCTCGATGGGTACCAGCAGAAATTGGAAAAGTATATGGCACTCGTGGTGTACGAGTAGGAATTCTATCAAATGAAGCGAGGTGGCGAAGACATATCGACCAGTTACGACCACGTTACGTCTTTGATCCAAACACCTGCATAACTGATTGTGAACAAGCCTCCGGTAGACACTTTGCAAGGTGTTGTGATGATATAGTGTCGCTTGTACATAACAGCTACATTTACAATCTATCGTGTGTAGTCACTTTTTGGTAATGATTGAGATTGTAAATAGAAGTGAACTAAAGGTATACTTGTGATGAGTTTTTAAGCTATTTTAATCCCCATGATTATCTAGTTGTTTTGTTGTAAGAAAACACAACATGGGGCCAAGCAATCAACCCGTTTTGGTGTCCCAGTCTAACGAAAGATATGCAAACAGAGCATGAGCTTATATGAATGAATAAATGAATTGGTACCGTAAGTTTTTAATTAGCCTTGGTCCAGCAGCCTTAAGCAATAGCCCAATAATTGTTAAGGAGTAGCCTAGTTAAGGTCACAAATTTCATCTCATAAATTAATACTCCATTCTGACAGCATTATTGACCAAAAATTTCCAAAACTTACTCATTATATTCATCAATATCTAATTCAACGTATGACAAACGGTACAGAAGTCTGCCCTGTTATTTAGGCTGCAGTATAATTTAAGTTTACAACTTTTCAATATGCTTATGCAACTAAATATCAATCAGTCATTTTATTTTTGCCCAAATCAGCATACATAGAAAATAAATTTGACAGCAGTGAACAAAAAAGGGATGCGATTGCAAAACGATATACCGGTACGTTAATACATGCTCATGAAAAGTATTTAGTTTAAATTTGAAAATAGTGGCATGGTCATCACACCTGTAAAACAGCAGATAAATAAAAACACACACGAAGAAAAGCATATACAGTATGTACAAAGTGCCGCAACAAACACATAAAATATACTGTATAAGTTGCACATTACAATTAACTTAAACTCAGTATTCCCAAATACGCTAATTTATCAAATATGAAACCTTCATAGAAGCTGGCTGCAAATAAGCCTAAATGTTTAGCCCATAAAATTAGCCCAACTATTAGCAATAACAAACAAACCTTAGCAGCTCTTACCTTTCTTTGACTTCAGATTCATTTGCTAACATCAGTAAAACAACATATTCAACGTTTGTTTAACAATTGTCACGTTTATCCATTTGATTTGCAAATAACGGTATCACTCCAATTCAAATCAATGCAAAAACATTGAAAGTGGTCAGCCACTTTTTCAAAAGCGTGTTTTGATAACGTTTCATCACGTGCGTGCAATCTTCCTATGGAAAGGTTGTATATGACGTCACACAATTGGCGCCAAAAAAAATGACTGACCAAACGCTGTAATTTATACTGGAGAGGTATAGGGCAAACACTAACTTTAAGAGTTATTTTGAAAACCAATGAAATATTAATTAAAAACTGAAATAAAATATTGCTAGTTTGCTAATCGGAAACAAATAGATTTAATCAAAAGCAATTTGATTGAAATTAGGTCTTTCAGTTGGCTGGTCTAAACTTAGTACAATGTGCCGATTCGGCAAAAAATTAGTCCTAAGAGAAATGCCATCTAAATATCATTTGCTCTTCCGTTAAAAATAACTCTATGCCAATAGGAAGGTTTCACGCACTGATTAAACGTCATCAAAATGCTCATTCGAAAAAAGTGACTGACCACTTTCGACGTTTTTGTATTGAATTGATTTGGAGTGATACCGTTTTTGTGAATTAAATTCATAAATTAGACAGTTTGTTAAATAAACGTTACTTATGTTGTTTTATCAATGTTATGGAATGAATTTGAAGTCAAAATAAGGTAAGAGCTACTAAGGTTTATTTGTTATTGTTACGAGTTAGGCTAATTTTACAGGCTAAATATGTAAGCTTGTGTGTAGCCAGCTTTTGGTAGGGTTTCACATTCAAATAATCAGCGGATTTGGGAATGCTAAGTTTAAGTTAATTGCAATGTGCTACCTACCTACAGTATACTTAGTTGCATAAGCACATTGAAAAGCTGTAAATCTAAATTATACTATTGCCTAAATGACAGCACAGATTTTTGTACCGTTTGTCATATGTTGGATTAGATATTGATGAATAAAATCAGAAATTTTTGGAAATTTTAGTTACTCTGACCTGTCAGATGTAATTTTGTGACCTCAAACATTCCTTAAGCAAGTTTTTGAGCTATTGCCTAAGTGGCTGGGCCACCAGTAATTAAAAAACTTATAGTTCGGTGGTAACGATCAGATAATAGTTGTTTTTGCTAATGTATCTACCAGTATCTAATTGGCATAGAGTTATTTTTAAGTGAGGAGCGAATGATATTTAGATGGCACTTCTCTTAGGACTAATTTTTTGGCAAATTAGCACACTGTATTAAGCTTAGATTAGCCAACTGAAAGACCTAATTTTAATCAAATTGCTTTTGATTAACTCTATTTGTTTCAGAGTAGCAAACTAGCAATATTTTATTGCAACTTTTAATTAATTTCTGATTACTTTTCAAAATAACCCCAAAAGTTGGTGTTTGCCCTATACCTCTCCAGCATAAATTACAGCTTTTGGTCAGTCACTTTTTTTGGCGCCAAGTGTGTGACGTCATATACAACCTTCCTATTAGGTACATGTTGGTACATTAGCAAAAAAACATTATATCAGGGGTCGGCAACTTTTTTCGTACTGCGGACCGGTTTAAAACTCAAAATTTTTCGCGGACCGGCTTTCAATAAACCACAAATGCTCAACAATAAAAAGTTATAAAAGCTCAAAAGTATTTACATTTTTAATTCAATGAGAACCTTGTGCTTGTTTTGCCGCCACGAGACGCTCCCACCTAGGAATCATGGTACTCAATGACACCCGTAATGTGTCCCTGACGAGTCTAGTCTGTCCAGTCTGTTACGCGGTTTCGTCTTTGTTGCTGCCATCACTGAAAATCCAGACTCGCATAAGTAGGATGTTGAAAATGGCAGTAGAGCTTTTAATGCTTTTATGGCAAGATCAGGGTATTCTGGCAAGACCTTCAACCAAAATATTGGCAGAGTCGTTGTATGAAAAATTCCTTTCAGACTACCATCATTTGCAATGTCCAACAGCTGGTCTTCTTGTCGTACAGGTAAGGTCGAATCACCTGGTTTGAAACTAAACGGATTACGGATCCATTTCTTTGAAGTTCGAGGGTCTTTGGCGCTTGGAAAATAACGCTTAAACTCCTGTCTGAGAACACGTAAATGACTGCTCACAAGGTCCGAGAAGTCTTGGTCAGGCTCGCTGTCTTTCAAAGTCTCTGCTAACGTTTGAAACATATCAAATACTCCTTTGCTTACGCACTGCTCCCACAATTCAAGTTTGTCTTTAAAAGCAGCCACTTTATCTGCCAACTTGAATACAGTTGTCATTTTTCCCTGAAGTGAAAGATTTAGTTCGTTCAGCAGATTGAATATGTCACACAAGTATGCAAGCTTTAGAAGCCACTTTTCATCACTAAATTTGTTTGCAAGATCAGAATTTTTTTCCAATAGAAACCTTTGCAATGGTTCACGTAATTCAAACACTCTCTTCAACGATTTTCCTTGGGAGAGCCATCGCACTTCTGTGTGCAAAAGAAGACATTTGTGCTCTGCATCCATGTCCTCACATATCTGCTCAAACAGCGGGGTGTTAAGTGCATGAGCTTTAATGAGGTTAATCATCAGAACTGCATCAGTGAATACACTGTGAAGCTCAGGTGATATTTTTCGGCTAGCCAGCATTTCCCTGTGAATGACGCAATGAGTGGCCTCGCACTCTGGTGCGACCTCTTTAATGCGAACAGTCAAACCAGACAGACGGCCAATCATGGCTGCAGCTTCATCCGTGCACACCCCAACACAAAACAACCAATTGATCTGTTTTTCTATGAAATAATTATTTACAGCCTTAAACAGTTCGGAGGCTGTGGTGTTTTTTGGAAACAGCAAAGCACATAAGATATCCTCTTGAATATCCTCTTCATAAAGATATCGAACAAACACTAGCAACACAGCTTTGTTTTCAATATCTGTAGACTCATCACACTGAATCGTAAACCATGGTGACTTTACAATTCGCTCTATTAACTGAGCTTCAATGTCTTCCGCCATATCCTCAATTCGTCTCGCAACAGTGCGAGCCGAAAGAGGAACCTGCGGTATCTTTTTAGCTACCGGTTCTCCTAAATTTTCACGGCAAATATCAGTACACGCAGGTCGAATCAATTCTTCTCCAATAGTAAATGGTTTATTGGTCTTAGCAATGCGATGAGATACCAAATACGATGCTCTGAGTGCATTTGAATTTGTTGATAAAACAGTCTTCAATAATCGTTTTTCACCTTCGTGATCACGTTTCCTTCTTTCAAAAAACTCCAGAGGTTTATCTTTTATTTCTGGGAGCTTGGTCTTCATGTGCCGAAGTAGTTTTGATGGCTTCATTGCCTCGTTTGATAACTTGCTCTTGCAAATTAAACAAAGTGGACAAGGTGCTTCGGAATCGCCAGTTGAAATAAATCCGTACTTTAGGTACGACTCATTGTATTGTCGGTTAAAAGAAGCTTTCCTTTTTTTTGTGATTGTAGGACCCTCGGTCTCGACGTCAGATTCTTCAGATGATATTGGTCCATTCCCAAAAAAACTCAGCATGGATGTTTGTTTTGTAGGCCTACCGGTACTCATTTTTCTCGGACTAAAAATTTAAATGCTAAAACTTTTCAAATCTGTAATACAATTGCCCATTAAACTAATTGTATTACAGATTTGCTAATCTGTAATACAATTTAAGCTTCAGTAATAATTTCTATTCAAGTGTCCCAATTTAACTGCTATTGTATCTTTACTCTAATACCTTATCAAAAATCTATTTCCTAACGCAATATGATCTTACTACACTTGCTAATCTAACCTAACCTAACTAAAGTTGGAATGCGTCAAAATCTTTTGCTTCGTAGAACAAAAATTCGCCCCTGCAGTGCCAAAGCAACCACATCAAAGCAACTTTCATCGCTATAGTTGGCAACGCTAGCTAGACGTTTCAAGCCGCAAGCGCAAGCCACTGCAGCGAGGGACTCTACTGGAAAGCAGTTAGCCTACGATCAGAGAACGGTAGCAAATTCAGATATTATCTCTGATAAGTGACGATGAATTTGCATTATTTCATCATAAGATGCTAACAATCGAATATTGCGAGCAATCAAGGCTTTAAACAAAGCTCCTAAAACAATAACATTTTGCGTCAAGCTTTAAAAAAATGTTTCAAAGCTTTAGTCTGAAATGCTAAAAAACTATACGGCCCGGTAGCAGACTCCTTGCGGACCGGCACCGGGCCGCGGCCTGGTGGTTGCCGACCACTGCATTATATGATCGTTGCTTCTGTTACCTAAGTTTTTAATTACCCTTGGTCCAGTAGCCTAGACAATAGCCCACAAAATTTTTAAAAACCAGTTAAAGCAACAAAATTATATCTGTTTTGCCACTAAAACTGGTGTGCAAGCATTATCGACAAAAAATTTCAAAGAATTGCTGTTTTTATTCATCAATATCTAATCCAACATATGACAAACTGTATCAAAACCTGCGCTGCCATTTAGGCTACAGTATAATTTAAGTTTACAGCTTTTCAGTGTGCTTATGCAACTTAATATGCAGTATAAGTTGCATATTACAATTAAATTAAACTTAGCATTCCCAAATACACTAATTAATCGAATATGAAACTCTGCCAGAAACTAGCTACACACAAGCTTACATGTTTAGCCTGTAAAATTAGCCTAACTCGTAACAATAACAAATAAACCTTAGTAGCTCTTACCTTATTTTGACTTCAAATTCATTCCATGACATCAGCAAAACAACATAAGTAACGTTTATTTAACAAACTGTCTAATTTATCAATTTAATTCGCAAAAAACTTTATCACTCCAAATCAATTCAAAGCAAAAACGTCGAAAGTGGTCAGTCACTTTTTTTCGAAAGCGCTTTTTAATAAAGTTTAATCACGTGCGTGAAACCTTCCTATTATGTAATGGAACTAAAACTTTAGAGCATTAAAATGGGCTTAGACTTTACACTATGTCAGCAAGTCAGATTTTAAATAGAGATTTTGTGGTCACAGCAACATATGCCAGTAACCAAATACTGTAGTTTGTAACGAAAAAAAACTGATGACGAAAAAACGATTAAATGATGACAAATGACTTCACGAAATAGCGGCAAAAGCTTACGGTAGATTGACAGATTGTGACCGAATAAGACAATTAAATCGATATATTTTTAGCAAGAAGAAACATCCATTTGCATTTAGCTGTTTATTAAGGAGTGATTGGTTTTTTTAATAAACAGAGCTTCATGAATTTTTGCATTGTATACAGATGAACATTTTTTTAAAACCGTAAATTACGAGTACAAATTAATTTTGGTTTTAGAACAAGATTTATACTGTTGCAAATGATCTTTAATGGCTCTTTTGCTGTTGTTGTTAAGGTTTGAATGCTGTCTTGCCCTGGAGACCAATTGATAGGATAACCTAGGGCCTAGGCTACCAATATATGTCTTACCAGTATCACACACAGGTAAATCGATGTAATTGACACCAAAGGCAAAGGAGTTGGAGATTTTAATTTGAAGTAATTTCCGACTTTAAATGTTATATACTGTATTTGGGCAAACTTTAACGTCTTGACACTTTCAAAATCAGCCTAGATGTGTTTTTATAAAATTGATAAGACGTGTTTCCCACGTAAGGTACGTCAAACAAGATGAATTTTTCGCTTGTATAAACATCGTCACATTGAGCATTATGGGAACTGCGAAACTTATTCAAAACTTTATCAAAAAACTAGTTTGGACAATCGTTGTCATAAAACAAAGATCTCAACTTTTTTTTTTTTCAGTTTAAAACAGCTTTTCGTTGGAACAAATAGTTTTTGCTTAATTTAACATGCAGAAAAGCAATAAAAACACCAGTGTTTGTCGATTTTCTCTGAATCCCTGAATCAAAATTATTGTCTTTAATTTTTAGCTATATATTCAAAAATGAAAGTGCACCATACGATTTTTTCCAAAATGAACTTTATGCTTTTATGCTAGGAGTTTAATAAATTAAGAAACTCAGCACAGGTACAAGTGCTGTCAGAAAATTATGAGACCACTTGAATTTTTATTCTAAATATGACGTTCACAAACTAGATTTCTTATCTGGTTACTTACAACCCCTAGATGTTATATATCAATGAACGTAGAATGGTAAGCAGAATCTGTGCATGTATCTTTTAAAGTATTTAATTGCGTTGATTATAAACAAAACAATAATTGAGATGGTCGCCCAAATTTTGTTGAAAATAACTTTTTGCATGTAGGGTATAGCTCTTGTTACAAATATTTTTAAATCGTTAGAAATGACAAAGACACTTCAAGCTCAAGCCTTTGTAATTTTGGCGGCCCTGAAAAGGGCTGTATTTTAAAATGTTATGAACCAATATTTTGTGGGGCAGCTTTTGTTCTGAACCACTGCTCTGCAACGTCTTCACATGCTATGCACGAGTTGCGAAGCTCTTCGCAGATGACGCCATACTCTGATGATATTCTCAAGCAATTCTCTTTTATTGGTTGGTTTTTCTTCGGCAATGATGAGACTGCGCTGGCCAGTCCATCTGATGTACTCTATGGGCTTGCATTTAGCCTATTTTTTACCATTTTTTGCTTGATGACAACAGCATTATCATCTTGAAATATCCATTTGTCTTGCCCAAACAAACTCCGTGCACTCGGGAGCAATTTCGTTTCCAACACATCTCCATATTTTGTGGCATTCATCATACCCTCACAGATGTGCATTCTTCCAATACCATGAGATGTCATACAGCCACAAATCACCACACTGGTTGGGTGCTTTATGGTAGGCAATATACACTGAGGACTGAAGGCTTCATGAGGTCTTCTCCATACATAATTGTTTCCAGAGTGATTTTGTGTCGTAAACGTGTTTTCATCACTAAAAATTACTCTGTCCCAATTCTCAGAACTTCAACTTACTGGTTTGTCCATTTATTTCTCTCCAAAAATGTTTTTTCGTTTGTTACGTCATAGTCATAAATTGAGTAAATGAAACGCACAAGATATTGAAGTCAACGGCAAATCGTGAGCAACAAAAAGTTTAAAAGTCTCACAAAGAAATTTATTATGCACTTACTCAGCGGGGGGTGGGGGGGAGAGCCGCCGTCCCAGCGGCCCCCTGGTACGCCCCTGTTTAAGATAATTTTATTTGGTTGTTTTGTATCTTGACCGGTACTTTTCAAAAAATTAAATTTGAAATTCTAATTTATTTTATGATTGAACAAAATCTTGTGAATTTAGCTTCACAAGTGGAGTTTATGAAAATGAACACTCCAAAGGAAAACGCCCACTGCGTTTCCAAGTTTATGAAAGGAAAGTCAGATGTTCAAGTCCAGCAAAATTTTGATGCAAATATCGAAAAAAGCTATCTACAAGGTTTACCATTCGATCATGACATAAAATTTTATGGAGACTTGTAGTGTGTAACAAAGAAAGAGAGCTGGCCGATCTCAAGCATAAGATATTGAATCTGTGTTTGTGGCACATAGGCTACCAGAATCCCTAGAAAGTCAATTTGCAAGGATTCTTCTTAATTACAGATACCACGCTACAATATTCATAAAGTCTGCGACTTTATGCATATAAAGTCCAGTTATCATAGGCCCTTAAGCCAAAAGCCGCGACAAGAAGAGTTTGAAGTGAGCATGCTGGACCGGCTTGATTCAGATCCAAGGTTTTTAAAACGTACGTATTTTTTTCACCGCTGAGTCAACGTTCCACGTCTCTAGAATGCTAAACAGACACAATTGGAGAATGTGGGGCTCGGAGAACTCTCATGTTACCCGGGAACTAGAGCGAGACACCCTTAAAGTAAATGTGGAGGATCATGCAAGATAAAATTATCGGAACATTTTTTCCCTGAAAAACCAATCACGGCTCAAGTTTATCTCCACGTTTTAACAGAATGTGAGGCATCACAGCTGGAAAAGTATAAGCACAAAGACCAATGGCATAGCCAGGGTCTTGAAATGAGATATTCTATTAGAAAAAGGAGCACAAAAAGTCGTGAAAATGTTTTTACGTGCAGAAAACACATAACCTTTCGGTAACTCTTCATACAAGTGTTACAGAATCGGCTTCGGAAAAGAAAAAAAATTTTTTGATTTCCGTGGCTGAACTGAACTAGCGCCCTTTGTTCTCACACGCCTTTATTTTTTCTCCATTTGGCATTTGATAGCTTGAGGTTGAAATGCAACTCTCGTGCGTTTTTTGACTAAAACCGGGCGAGATTGCATTTTGATTGGCTGGCC
Source organism: Trididemnum clinides (assembly GCA_963675345.1). Taxonomy (NCBI): domain Eukaryota; kingdom Metazoa; phylum Chordata; class Ascidiacea; order Aplousobranchia; family Didemnidae; genus Trididemnum; species Trididemnum clinides. The sequence continues at coordinate 27,841,888 of OY776293.1, forward strand.
TTTTGCTCCAAATCGTAAATAGTAACGCTTTTGCATTTCAAAAGTAGTTGGTTCACAATGGTTGAATTTTGTTACCGCATTTAATTCCGTATGCTTCGGTTATCGCGCAGGCACTTCCTTCTAAGAACTCTACGTTGGCTGCTAGAGTCCGGTATTGATTTATTTTAACAAAGTCCGGCACCAAATCTTCCACATTGATAGCGTCTTTTGCTCTGCTGACTAAGACGCCTGCACTTGTCCAATTGTTGACAATGGTACGAACAGCTGGAAGGTTCTCACTGTAATATAAGGCAGCTCTAAGCCAAGTTGCCCATCTTGTAATTACAGGGTCAGGACGAGATGGCAGACCAGCATCATGAAAATCTTTCTTGCAACTTCTTTGTTTTTGATTGTTGCTGCCTTGATCGTTGCTATTATTTCATCAATATTTTTAAAATGAGCACGCACACGCATAGCGCAGTTATGTAGTAAGTGCGCAACACAAGTGACATGCATCGAAGAAGGGTATAATTCCTTTAATGTCTTTCCAGCCAAAGACATGAACCGAGCAGCATCAGTCAAGAACAATGACAAATTCTCGCGTTTTTTTTCAAGTTGTCGCAATATGTCATCCACAGTGTGCTGAATAATACTGCTATTAACATTGCTACCGCTGTCAAGTGGATGGCAATTAACGAGGAATGTCTGATTTGGGGCATCTAAGCTGCCCACAAGCACACTAATATACTTTTGTTTAGCAATCTCTACTTCATCCACAATTTAAAACATTTTTTGTCACGAAGTAATTCTTGAATTTGTTCTTCTTTTTGGGATGCTAATTTAGCAACACATACCCGAGCTGCAGTCTCCGAAGACAATACTTTTCCCATTGTAGCAAACAGAGACTTTAAAGAAGGATGATTCAGTTTATGAAGTGGGATATCTGCTGCTAAGAATGAAGAGACAAACTGTTCCTTGAAGTTTACTTGATCGAGTTGTAAAAAGGTTTGCTTACTTTGAGATTTGCTCTTCGCCTCCAATTTTCTTTGGTGTTGCTTACTTTTTCGGTGGCTTTCCACAAAAACTTTTTGTCGCATTTGACTAACACGTCGCAAAGGTTGCATTGCAAGTCGCAGAAGTTGCCGAAAACTCATCCGGATATCCCTGGAAAATTTGCCTAACTTTCGCTGTAGAAGATTTGGCTTGTTTAGGCATTCTTTGCTTTGCAAGCTACGACTTAAAAAGATTACGTGTAAGGAGCGCAAAGGTTTTATAGGAATAGATTAATTGTCTAACAATTATGTGTTTATGCATCAACAATGACGATTTGATGCACAATAAGTGCTATTTCCTTCTCAATTACCGCGCGCATTTTTACCATTGCAACTATTTGAGAAGTTTAAAATGAAATAAAACTGCGCATAAAATTTTAATAGCAGCTCAAAATTCAAAAAATATAAAAAATATAAATTTGTTCGTTTTTGTAAGGAAATTTTTGATGAAGACAATTTTGAGAAGTTTTGACTTTATGCAAAATTTTGACTTTATTTTGACTTATAAAATCTACCAAAACAGACTCCTGAACACCTGAAACGAACGTTAGTACATGTTTGATCATGTAAGAAGGCCCTGAAAAAATTTTGACTTTATTGACTTTAGCGGGCCCTAGCAATCAGTTATCGAAATTCTTCGAAGAAGCTAGAATCACTAGATCAGTCTGGAATCGTATTATGTCGTAATAAGGATTGTGACGTAATAAAGGCGTACTTACAGCAAATTAATTGCGGGGAAAACAGGTCTTTTTTTTCTCAATCAGTAGCCAAGCGAACAATGACACAGCACTTTACACAAATATGAAAACAATTCTTACAAGGCAAATTTCCTTATTCGTGACAGTGAGATTACCAATGATCGGACCCTATACTTAATGTGAAGTTACCAACAGTCGGACCCTATTTGTAATGTGAGGTTAGTAATGGTCGGACCCTATATGTAATGTGAGGTTAGCAATAGTCGGACCATATATGTAAGGTGAGGTTACCAATAGTCGGGCCCTATATGTAATGTGAAATTGCCAATGTTCAGGCTTTATAGGTTATGTGAGGTTAGCAACAGTTGAACCATATATGTGATACGAGGTTATCAATGGTCGGACCGTATACGTAATGTGAAGTTACCAATGATCGGATCCTATATGTTATGTCAGGTTACCAATGCTCGGACCCTATATATAATGTGAGGTTACCAATTATCTGACCACATATGTAATGTGAGGTTACCATAAGTGGTGCCCAATATGTAATGTGAGGTTAGCAATGGTTGAATTCTATATGTAATGTGCGGTTACCAATGGTCGGACCCGATAGGTAATGTGAGATTACCAATGGTCGGACCATCTACATAATTGAGGTTACCAATGGTCGGACCATATATATTAGGGTGGCCATACGTCAGGATTTTCCCGTACATGTCCGAGATTTTAGTGACCTAATCTACGTCAGATATAAATGCCAAAAAGTGCTTTAATGTCAAAAAATTTAGTGTTTAGTCAATGGTTGTTATACATCAGGATTTTACCCAACATGTTCGGGAGTTTTAGTCTTATAATCTGCGTCTGGAAGAAATGCCAAAAAGTGCTTAATTTCAGTAATTTTAGTGTGTAGTTTAGGGTTGCAATACGTCAGGATTTTTCCGGACATAATCTGCGTCGGGAAGAAATGCCGGCAATTGTAGTGTTTAGTGTTTGATTCGGTTGTGTGACCGGCCAAATCCGGCCCCTCTGTTTAAACGGGCCACTTGGATTTGGTCAAGATTGCCGTGAGTAGCACATCTGGTGATAACGAAATAGGTATTGACCTTTTATTTTTTTTGTTTTTATTTTGAAAACATCTTTATTTGGGACACCACAGCACGAGCTACGACTTATTTCAGAGCAATATTCACTTAAATTAGGCCCAAAATATATGTTAGTAATTAAGTGAAATAGTAACAACTTTTGGTAGCGGCTTAACAAGAGTAACAAATTCCAAACTTGCAAGCAAAAGATAACAATTTATTACCAAAAGTTGCAACTCTGGCAACCCTGCTGCCCACACCTACAAGTGTGAACATTATTGAAAAATGTGTTCAGGATTTTGCATCATCAGATATGGTAACCCTAATATAACTTATATGTAACTAGCCGGCGTCACCCGGCAGGGGCCCTCCATCAGTAATGTCGGGGTTTAGTATTTCGGTTCAACCGGGTTTTGTTGAGTATTTCGGTTCACAGAATCTTGCCACAAATTATTGTTAATACTTGTGAGGGAGCAGGGATTGTACATAATCAAAACTAATTGTAGCGGCAAAATGGTGGTTGCTTTCACAATTAAAGAAAAAACTATTTAATAGTACGCCTATTTTGCTATGTGGTGCTGCCCTTTACCTATTTCTATTCGTGGTATCAAGTTCCTAATTTGGCTGCGCTGCTGGTCTTGTTTCCGGCAGAGCGACAAAAGCGGCTATTCTCTCTATATTCGGTTTTACAAACTGTTATGCTTATGGTTATACGTTAATTCTTTCTTTACCTTGGGATTTTATTACGATGCTGTAGAGCAGTGGTTTTCAAACTTTATGAGTCACGGCCCACTTTTCAAAACATAAAGTTTCGGGTCCCACATAATTCTGCATGTACTTTCGAAGTACTTGGAAAAAAGTATGGTGAAAACAAACATCTATTCAAGATGTTAATTCACTTTTAAATTATTTAAGACAAAGCATGCACTAATTAAAATTTCGAATGACTTTCGCGACCCACTGAAATTACGCCCACCACCCACCAGTGGGTTGCGACCCATAGTTTGGGAACTGCTGCTGTAGAGTATAGACATAAATACCTTAACAGGCAGCATATGAGCATAAAAAAATCCTTGTTTTATAGTATATAGAACGGCGTCACCCGAAGAGTCCCCGCCAGTAACGTCGGGATTAAGAGTGTCAGTTTAGCCGTTCACCTATCAGGGTCTTGTTGTTTCAAATCTTCAGCAAAAGAAGATCTGTCCACAAGTGCCGGAAAGGAACTCCAGGGCCTATAAAAGCAAATAAAAAAGAAAGAGCAAAAATTCACCAAGGGCTTCTTCGTAAAATAAATTGAATGCGGTAACAAAATTCAACCATTGTGGAGCAACTACTTTTGAAATGCAAAAACGTTACTATTTACGATTTGGAGCAAAAGGCCAGCCAATCAAAATGCAAATCTCGCCCGGTTTTAGTCAAAAAACGCACAAGAGTTGGCATTTCAACCTCAAGCTATCAAATGCCAAATGGAGAAAAAATAAAGGCGTGTGAGAACAAAGGGCGCTAGTTCAGTTCAACCACGGAAATCAAAAAATTTTTTTTCTTTTCCGAAACCGATTCTGTAACACTTGTATGAAGAGTTACCGAAAGGTTATGTGTTTTCTGCACGTAAAAACATTTTCACGACTTTTTGTGCTCCTTTTTCTAATAGAATATCTCATTTCAAGACCCTGGCTATGCCATAGGTCTTTATCCTCTGTTCATTGCTGACACGAACCAAAGGGAGCTTTGCGTTTCCCGTAGTTTGGAAGTAGGGATTGCATTTCTGATATTAAGATATTCTAAAGCAAAATATCAAAAATGTCTTTTGTGTAGTGCGATTTGACACTGTGACGCCGTTTTGTTTTGATTTTTCTTTAAACTTTCTCAAGTCCTCGCCGGCTACGCATTATGCAGCATGTTCTTTTCTCCCTGCTTGACGTACCCTGGGGAGTTAAAAGAGTCCTTGCTTTTCCCTCTGTAAATAACAGCCGTGCTTTCGTTGCCTTTTTCTTTTTTTTGTGCTGAGCAGTTATGATACTTTTCCTTTGTTACGAGTCGACTAGCTATTGGAATGTGACTTCACAATCGCTACTATTACAGTGCCGTATAGTAATTCCCAGTTATCTTTGTAGACCGTTATTGAAATTAGTTAAGTGTTAGTGTGATGTGTGACAGTGCTGTAGTTTTGAGGTTATTGTGTGATCATATTAAGATCATAGGACTGGGATTGTTTTTGTGACTTTATAGCTAGAAGAGCTTATTGATTCTCTGATGATTGTTTTTTTTATAGCCTGTGCTTAGCTGGCAGTCTTTGGGAAAAGTAATGTAGGTATGGTAGGCGGGGCAATGTTTTTACTTTGTTTTGCAGAGCACTACCTGCTAACTCGTAACGCCAGTAGTATATGTTTGTATAGTGTGTATATTTCGTTGCTGTTGGCTATTAATAGCTATTTTTCTGCCTTTATTGAAGTTGTGTGATCTGGTTGTTGTATGCCAGTGGAGGACAGTCAAAGCTAGAAGTTCTGAGTACCCGGTTAGTTCAAATAGGATCCTGAACCGGTAGGCGGTGGTCTGGCCAGTTCACGACACGAGTTGCGTGCTACATTACGAGTTAGGAATTCGTGACAAACACTGGGGTTTTTGTCTTTGTGAATTAGACTGAAGATTGAATTCTGTTCAATTTTGAGATATCCTAGCATACCGGTTTTGGTTTTTCGAAAGTTCAGTGGTGGCTGTTGGAATTACCATGGATGAGAAAGTGAGAGCATCGTTGCATTCAGAGGACATTTGTGAAAACGAAATGGAAAGTCCAAGCGGTAATGGCTTAAAACGTGTGTGCATTGATCTGTGCGGACCGGTATTATCGCCAGACGAGACAGCAATGATAGACGATCCGATTGAAGATATTCGTCTAGCTTGGGTTGACAAGCCTGTTTCGAGTAATTTGAAGAACTGGAGATGTTTAGTTCGCTATGCACGTGAGTTGCTCATGTTGTCAGGAGTAATGAAAGAGTACTCAAGATCTAAAGAAAGAGTTGATCAGAAGATTCTAGATCAAACTCTTGAGTATAGCCTTAAAGCACATACGGTTTACAGTGGCGCTTTGCACGACTGGTTGGAGGAGAATCCATTTTCTTTTTCACGGCCGACGGTACAAAAGTTGGTCAAAGATTACAGAGGTACGGAAGATTCGAACCGATATCATGCTCGTGCTTCCAAGGATCCAGAAGCCAGATCATATTGCAGTTCTGCTTCTCAAGCACCATCGCATATATCACAAAGCTCTGCGAAAATTATTCTTGAACAGCAAAACGAAATTGATCGTTTACATCAGTTAAATATTTCCAAGGAGTTAGAAATGGAAGAAAGGGCAATAGAGATGGAAATGAAGTGTAAGAAAAGGGATATGGAAATACGTAAAAGGGAGTTACAGCTGAAGAACTTCGAGAAGTTGACCGAAGATTTGGAAATGGCTGCGGATGCACCAGCCTTCGATCGAGCAATGAGTGCAGTGCATCATCCCCATGCAGTGAAGGGCTTTGCGGGGGGACAAGTAGACGTAATATTGAAGACTCCAGGGGGGCCTATAGTCGAAGACGATACGTTTAAGCTTGCTGATGAGCGGCATCAGAACCTTTTGGCAAAGGAATCAAACTTGATGGAATCGCGCGCCCCAACACAGCATATAGGCCCAGTGCCTGTGGAACGAAACAGAAATGCTCCTTACTGTTCTGTTGAAAATGTTGGTTCAACGTTAGCTACCTGGAAGCCATCACTTAGTTATGCGGGAGATGAAGGGTTGCATTTCTCTGGTCAAAATGAAGCAGATTACCCAGCATACCGTCATCGCTTCGAGCTTCATTACAACGAGTGGCGGAGGTCTCGTCCAGATTTATTGCTACGCTGGTTAGAGAGCACAGTGGATGGCCAGGCAAAACGGTATATCCGCAACGCTTATGCAATTACAGACCCGGGAAAGGCAGGTGACGTTATTTGGTACACTCTGGAAGAAGTGTATGGACAAAAGCATGTAATTCTTGAAAACGCTTCCAAGCAGGTGAGGAGAGCTTTTAAGTCGATTGGACACGATAGAAAACTCTTACTCGAATGGCGAGCTGATTTGAGGAATTTGAAAGGAGTCGCCCTCTCCATCAAACAAGAAGCTGCACTTGAAAATCGGCAACTTTTGGGACAGCTCTATATTGCATTTGATGACAAACTGCGAATTAGATTTGATTCAAAGTATTTGTCATACCATTGGACTTTTGATAGTTTTTTAGAATTTTTGAGCTTCGAAATTTCATATGTTGACTGGATGAGTGTAGTACAAGTTGATTTGAAAGTTGTTCCAGAACATAGCACAAAACGGTTCACCGGTACACAACGGCATGGATCAGGGAGTAGACAAGCTGGCTCTAATCGGATGGCGGGAGCTGTCGAGAGGGTGAAGCAGTCCTTTAGTCAGGATCAAAATAAAGCCGAACAATGCTGCTTGCATCCACTTGGAAAAGAGCACCCTCTGTGTGAATGCCGCAATTTTTTGGATATGAATGTTAGCTCACGTTGGAAGGTGGCAACAAAGCACCATCTGTGTTTTCTATGCTTGAAAAAGCATCACTACACGCAAAATTGTAAACGCAATTTTAAGTGCCACCAGTGTGACCAGTTGCATCACGAGCTGCTGCATGGAACAATCCCAAAAGACACTTTACGTGCGTATACCAAGGCTAAAGATGTACCCTCAGCACGTTTGACCACCCATAATGACACAAACGCCAAACCAGCTCAATCAGAAGGATGCGATGTTCTTGGATTCTTGAAGCTAGACCATGCTCCCACTGAACAAATAGGATTAATGAAACTGACTGCTATAGCACAAGACAATGAAATGAACGCTGAGCATCGCGTCACATTCTATGCTGCAATTGATACAGGAGCTACTCATTCCCTGTGCTCCCGTGACCTTGCAAAGCAGCTATACGGTGAGTGGAGCTTCTCTGAATACCGCGATTACAAGATGTTCAATGGTACCATTATGCGCTCGAAGATAATGACGGGCCGCCTTAGACTCGAGAAGGTAAATGGAGACATCGTTGATGTAAAACCAATAGCATTTGTAGATCAGGCACTTCCATTTGCACAGTATTTACCTAATGGCGGCACCCTTCCGAAACGGATTGACATGATTTTTGGCAGCGATCTTGTATGGGATTATTTGTTGGTTGGTCCACAGTTGCAAACACAACACAAGGCCGTACTGCAAGGCTTGGGGACATTTTGGCTTGGCACACTGGATAAAGATGAAGCCGGTGTATGTTGTGCGTCTGTTTGTGCTGATACTAAGACTACATGTTCAAGGGTTAGACTTACTCTTAAAGACAGTAAATACGATCAAAAGCAGTTGGGAAGTGATCCGTTTTATTGCTCTGTCAACGATAATAGAGTCGCCATGAGCATTAACGACGAAAAGGTGTTGGAACACTATCAGAACACAATCCAAGAGGTAAAGTTAAGCAATGGCGAAACTCATCTTCAATTTAAATTACCATGGGCGTGTACTCCAGAACTGTAGTAGTAGTAGTTATTCAGTTTTTATCCGGTGTTTTCCCTTTAGCAGAGATGGCCGAATTTATCCCATTCCTTCTGCAATTTCTCGCACTCCGTCCCTCCACTTGTCTCGTCTCAGAGCATCCTCCTTCTTCAAACCAACCTTCTCTGTCTCCTCTTCCACTTGCTTCGTCCAGGTCTTCTTCGGTCGTCCTCGCTTTCTCTTGCCACTCACTTCAAGATTCAGAGCAACCCTCAAAACACTATCGTCATCCCTCCTCAGTACATGTCCATACCATCTAACTCCATTTGCTGTTGCTAACCGGTCTATCGTTTCCTTCAACCCTAACATATCCATCTGTTCTTCAGTCGTCTTTCTGTCTACAATTTTCTGACCGCACATGGCTCTCACCATAGCTCTCTCCGTTCTCCTTAAAATTGCTTTTTCATTTTCTTTGAGACACCATGTCTCACTTCCATACAGTATTACTGATCTTACACAACAACAATAAACTTTACCTTTCATCTTCAGAGGAAACCTATTTCCAAGCAATAACTCTCCACATTCCCTGAATCTTACCCAACCGATTCTTACTCTTGCTGTGACTGCCGCTTCACAACCACCACTAGCATTTAGTCTGTCTCCCAAATAACAAAATCCATTTACTGTCTCCACTTCATCGCACAACTTCTCGATTGAGTCCATTGTCCCTTCCATTATTCCTCAACATTTCAAGCAAACAAAATGCATTGCCAACCTAGCGGTAACTCTCTTTATTTTTGCACATTTGCCATGAACCCAGTTTTCACATTTTGTGCACAACACTGAGTTGGCCATGACTCTCCTCCCACAAACTCCACATGGATCTATCTTGCTTTTGTATAGTTCGCCCTCTGATGCGTTTACCATCAATTTTGTTTTTCTGGTGTTGACCTTTAAACCTTTACTTTCCAGTGCATTCTTCCAATTCCAAAATTTTTCCTTCAAGTCTTCCATGTCTTCACTCATGATAACAAGGTCATCTGCATATAGTAATTCGTTAACCACACCCCTTCTTGCATTTTCGGCAACAACGTCCACCACTATTGCAAACAATAGTGGCGACAGCACAGATCCTTGATGTACACCAACATTTACTTCGAATTCCTCTGAATATGCAGATCCCACCCTCACTCTTGTCTTTGCACCATCATACAGGCTCATAACTGCCCGAACTATTACTTCTGATAAACCCTTCTTTCTCATGGCCCATTCCATCACTTTTCTTGGCACTCTATCAAAAGCTTTTTCCATGTCAACAAAACACATATACAACTTCTTGTCCTTCTTTTGATATTCCTCCTGCATTCTTCTCACAATGAATATCGCATCCACTGTTCCTTTTCCTGGCATAAATCCAAACTGCATTTTATTCAAATTGACTAGTGTTCGTATTCGCCTCTCTAGCACTCTTTCAACAATTTTCATGGCATGTTCTAGCAGTTTCACTCCTCTGTATGATCCGCAGCTCATCACATCACCCTTTCCTTTAAAGATAGGTACAATCACACTTGTTTTCCACTCATCAGGCATTCCTCTACCATCCAATACACGCTGGCACAGTTCCATCATCACTTTAACCCCGATTTTGCCACTTGCAACTATCATCTCCACACTTACTTCAGATGGTCCAGTTGCCTTTCCTGATTTCATCCTTTGCATTGCCTCCACTGATGAAGGACAATTATGAGCAGGCCAAAAGCGCGTTGCTGGGGCTAAGGCGCAAACTTGAAAACTCTCCAGATCTGCTCACGAAGTACTGCGAAAAGATTGAAGGGGCTATCAAAGAAGGTCATCTTGTTCGTTTGCCTGAGGAGGTTCGACGTCAAGAAATGCAGGACATGTCCAAGCCACGTTATTACATTCCTCATTTTCATACGAATCAATCTAAGTTTCGTGTAGTCTACGATGCTGCAAGGGAATACCGTGGCGTTTCTTTGAATAGTTTACTTGAGCGTGGACCTATTTTTGTGCAATCTTTGCGATCAATATTGCTGCGATTCGGGGAACAAAAACACGCAATTGCTGGAGATATTACTAATATGTTTTTCCAAATTAGAATTGCCCCGGAAGATCGCCATATGTTACGCATATTATGGTTTGAGAAACCTGGAATGCAAGGTGATATTGCTGCCTATGAATTTTGCGTGGCGCCGTACGGATTGCACTGCATTCCCAGTGTTGCGGGATATGCTTTACTGTATACTGCAGAGAAGAACATTCCAAATGTTTCTGAGAATGCGACAGCTAGAGTAACTCGGGATATGTTCGTAGACGATCTGTTGACTGGAGTTCAGAGTGTCGAAGAAGGACAACAAATGATCGAAGAGATTTCCAAACTGCTGGCGTCCACTGGGTTCCATTTGTCAAAATGGTGTGCCAGTGACAGTGAAATCCTACAAAATGTCGATGAAGACAACCGCGCACCAGCTCTGAGAGATATCCGGAGCAGAGAAGTTGGCGGAGATGAAAGTCGAATACAAAAAACTCTGGGACTTGTATGGGACACTAGTGCAGACGAAATGCTAATGAAGGTTCCAGAGATTAATCCTGCAGACATTAAACATGTAACTAAACGGCAAGTTGTAAGCCTGAATCATCAACGTTTTGACCCTCTGGGATGGTGGGCACCTTTATATGTTAATATGAACCTCTGTTGTTCGAACATAGTCAGACAAATTTCCGAATGGGATGATGTGGTGCCACCAAGCCTTACAAAAGACTGGCAAAAGGCTATTCGCTGTGTAGACTCAATCGGCTCGGTTCCATTCATTCGCCGACGCGTTCCTGCCGAAGTTACAACTAACAGTAAATTCGAATATCATGTTTTCACAGACAGTAGCAAGGATGTTGCTGCAGCTGCTGTATATCTTGTGTTGAGACCAAAACTAAATGTGAAGTAAATATGGTGGCAGCCAAAACTTCAATATTTTCCCAAGCTGAGTTGTTTCGTGGTTCGATCCCGCGTAAGGAGCTTATTGCGCTTGATCTTGGAGCGCGACTCCTCCGAGAGTGTCTTGAAGGCACAACTCTTCCGATTGACAATTTTGAATTGTGGTCAGACTCAAAAACGGTTATGCAATGGTGCAGCCAAAAGTCTTTGGAGCTGCGTGTGTTTGAAAGAAACAGAGTGGATTTAATTTTGCGAAATACACAAGGAAAAGCTCCACGTTATGTCGCAACGGACCTGAATCCAGCAGATGTCGCTACGCGGGGCTGTCGAGCAGAACAATTAAAACGTTGGCACCTTTGGACGAGGGGACCAGCATTTCTTTGTCAACCAAACCAAGATTGGGGAGAATATATTGATGATCATGAAACAAAACATCTAAAAAAGACGCAGTTGTGCAAGCGGCTGCACACTCCGTTAAATCCGATAGTAGTGATATCGCGTTTATGCAGAATGTTTTGGGCCGTACCAATGAACTTGCTAAGGCTATAACTATTATATCAAGCCTCATCAAGTGTGTCCGAAAATGGAAGACACAAACATTCAAACAAAACAAAAAACAATGTGGAGATACCAATTCTGTTGACCCTCGTCATGCACGACTGGCGCTTGTTCGAGTTGCGCAGACTGCTTGCTTCGGTGATGTAATTCACCTCATGGAACGTGGTTGCACATTTTAAGATAGTGTCAAACAATTACCTAGCGCCAAGCGAAAAGGTTGGATGCATGCACTGAAGAAGTTTGTACCATTCTTAGACTCTGACAGAATCCTTCGTGTGGGGGGAAGATTCGACTATATGACTGATCTTACTGATGAACAAAAGTGCCCGGCATTTCTGCCGAAACAACACAAAATAACTGAGCTTTTTATTCTTAAGAGACATCAAAAATTGGCTCATCGTTCTGCAGCATTTGTACTTTCATCACTTAATAATGATTTCGGATTGAAAGTTATTGGAGGAATTCAAACCGTGAATAGTTATCTGCACGACTGCTTTACTTGCAAATTACTTCAAAAGGCCTGTGCAGAGCAACTGATGTCACCACTTCCGGAGTTCAGAACTATGGCAAAAAGACCTGTTTTTACATCAATTTCGATCGATTACGCTGGTCCATATGAAGTGAAAAGAGGTAGAAGCACAGAAAAACGATGGCTTTGCATTTTTGTGTGTCATGCTACGTCAGCCATCCGCATTGAAATTGTAGAATCCTTGGAAACAACAGCGTTTCTCAATGCACTTAGGCGTTTCCTGTGTTTGACTGGCAACAAGACTAGACATTTACGAAGTGATTGTTCTACTACATTTGTCGGAGCAAACCATTTGTTACAAAAGAACAACGAGCAAGCGTTACATGATGGAAAAAATTCAAAAGAAATCAAAAGGTGGTTAAAAGATCACGACATTGTTTGGGAATTTTCTACGCCGGCAAGTTCCCATTATCAAGGCTTTGTTGAGCGACAGATTCGAACATTCAAGGAAGTAACATTAGGAATTCTTGGTCCTGGGTATTCCAAACGTTTGCCAACAGACTTTGAGTTGCTTACCCTATTCAGAGAAGCGGAATTTGTGATGAACTGCAAACCGTTAGGACGGTATCTTGGTGATCAAGATGATGTGCGTCCTCTCCGACCACTAGACTTAATGACTGGGTTCATGGAACCAGAAAATCAAGGGTTAGCTGCACCTAATGCTTCCTGGAGAGACGAATTCCAACGAGGTCATAAGTATACACAAAAGCTTGCATCTGAATGGTGGAATCGTTGGTTGAATACGTATCTTCCTTCACTGCAAAGTAGACAAAAGTGGACTGAACTTCGAAGAAACATCAAAAACGGAGATGCAGTTTTTTTGATTGATGATAGCACCCCTGTTCGGGGAAAATATCCATATGCTGTAGTTATCGATACCAAACTTTCTCCAGAAGGACTCGTCAGATCTGCGACGGTGAGGACCAGTGACGGATTAATTCGACAGCGAGATATTCGAAAATTGGTTCTGCTCGAACCATCTGACAATTTTTTACCCGAGGAGGAGACTGTGACCTGTACAACTGTTAATGACAATGACCAATGCCTAAATCCGGCGATAGACTGCAAAAGCCGGTAGCGAGGACAATGATGTTGACTTGAGGTGCTCCACCTGATGATGATTCACGTGCACCAAGAAGAAGATTGTACATAGGACCACCTTTTTTGTGTTTTGATTCTGTTATTTTCCACATATTTGACTTAGTGACAGAACTCCTATTATTACGTGTAAAAGACACAAAAGGCACGCTTGACTATATGTAAAATCCTTCTATAGTGTATGTGAATGATTTTAGAGGGGACTGTAAATAACAGCCGTGCTTTCGTTGCCTTTTTCTTTTTTTTGTGCTGAGCAGTTACGATACTTTTCCTTTGTTACGAGTCGACTAGCTATTGGAATGTGACTTCACAATCGCTACTATTACAGTGCCGTATAGTAATTCCCAGTTATCTTTGTAGACCGTTATTGAAATTAGTTAAGTGTTAGTGTGATGTGTGACAGTGCTGTAGTTTTGAGGTTATTGTGTGATCATATTAAGATCATAGGACTGGGATTGTTTTTGTGACTTTATAGCTAGAAGAGCTTATTGATTCTCTGATGATTGTTTTTTTTATAGCCTGTGCTTAGCTGGCAGTCTTTGGGAAAAGTAATGTAGGTATGGTAGGCGGGGCAATGTTTTTACTTTGTTTTGCAGAGCACTACCTGCTAACTCGTAACGCCAGTAGTATATGTTTGTATAGTGTGTATATTTCGTTGCTGTTGGCTATTAATAGCTATTTTTCTGCCTTTATTGAAGTTGTGTGATCTGGTTGTTGTATGCCAGTGGAGGACAGTCAAAGCTAGAAGTTCTGAGTACCCGGTTAGTTCAAATAGGATCCTGAACCGGTAGGCGGTGGTCTGGCCAGTTCACGACACGAGTTGCGTGCTACACCCTCAAATGTTTGGTTTGACGTTGGTAGCTCTATAAAGCTGTTATAAAGCAAAATATCAATAATATCTTCCATTTGGTGCGATTTAACACTGTGACGTTGTTAATTTTGATTTCCCCTTAAACTTTTTCAAGTCCTCGCTGGCTACGCATTATGTAGCATGTTCTTTTCTCCCTGCTTGACGTGCCCTGGGGAGTCAAAAGAGTCCTTGCTTTTCCCCAAATGTTTGGTTTGACCCCGGTAGCTCTATAAAGCTGTTATAAAGCAAAATACCAATAATATGTTCCGTGTGGTGCGATTTAACACAGTAAACGTTGTTAATTTTGATTTTGCCTCAAACTTTCTTAAGTCCCTGCTTGCGACACATTATGATTCATATTTGTTTCTTTTGCTAAGGTATGCTGGTAGAAGTTAAATGAGTCCTTGCTTTTCCCAAATTTTTACGTTTGATTTCGGTAGCTCTATAAAGCTATCATAAAGCAAAACAGAAAGAAGTGTTTCTCCTAAGTGTGGTGCGATATAACCCCGGCAGGCCATACTATCACCCGTGCCAATTAAAAACGTATCAATTAATGCACCTGCGCCAGCTTCACCGTACAAATATTTATGAGAGCAATAACAAAATGTTTTAGTAAATATAACCCATAGTTCCTGAACTTGTAATAATGATCATATTTGGTCTATTAATCAAGGCTGGAAGTGTTCAAAAAGAAAAAACGATGACACAATTTACCATTCGTAATTTTTAAAAGTACAAAGGGGGGGAGGTGAAACATAGTCAAATTATGACCTCGCTCAAATTGTGGTCGTTTCGACAATTAAAGAAATGAGCTATTTAGTGGTAGTCATATTTGACGATTTGGTGGCTGGGTTTTCATATTAATATTTGTGACATTAATACTATTGGCTTTAATTCGGCCATCGCATGAAAAGGGGCCATGGCTTTCCTTTAAGTCATATAACCTATTGCAACAGGCGCCTATTAAGCTCTTTTCAAACAAAAACATTCTCCCTTAAACCAGTGTGACAAATTGTTGCTTCTTTTTTCGGCTTCTCCCTATTCGGGGTCACCACAGCGCGAAAGTATTCTCCATTTGACCCGATCGACGTCGTCTCCCTCCCTAGCTCCAACCCTTTTCATGTGTTCTCTCGCCAAAGCCATCCACCTTCTCTTTGGCCATCTTCTTTTCCTTCTATCTGGCACGCCATCTCCATTATCCTTTTTTCTTACGTACCTTCTTTTCTCCTTTTTACGTGTCCATACCAGCGTAGTCTTGCATCTCGAAGTTTGTCTCCCAGCTTTGCGATTTTCGCGGTCCCTCTCACGTATTCTTGTCCTTTATTGTCAATCCCAGTACCCATCTCACCATTTCTAACTCTGCAACTTCCATTTTTCCCATCTGTCTTTCTGTCACTGCCACCGTTTCCATTTTATAAGGTATGGCTGGTCTAACAACACTCTCGTACATTTTACCCTTAACTTTTTCTGATAACTTCCTATCGCACAGAACTCCAGACACCTTCTTCCAACTTATCCAGCCTGCTTGGATCCTTCTCCTCACTTCTTCCTCACATCTTCCATCGCTACTAACTGTCGAACCCAGGTATTTGAAGTTTTTTACTCTCTTTATCTTTTCTTCTTGCAAGTTCAACTCTTCTCCATCATTCACATCCCCAACCTTCAATTACTCGGTCTTTCTCCGGCTCACTTTCAGACTTCTTCTCTTCAGTGCATTTCTCCAAATCTCCAGATTATCCTCTAGCCCCTATGATTTTGCTTAGACGGCACTATGTCATCTGCAAACAGCATATCCCATGGTGCGTCCTTCCTGATGTCCTCCGTAAGCTTGCCCATGATGATGGTAAAAAGAAATGGGCGAAATGCTGAGCCTTGGTAAAATCCAACACTTACCTTGAATTTCTCTGTCAACCTTGCTGCACTTCTCACAGTTGTTGTCGCTCCGTCATATACTGTAAGTCCTTGATAATCTTTATGTAGCACTTTAATGTTTTAGCTAATCGCAAGCATTCCCTCAGTTCCTCTCTGGCTACCCTGTCGTATGCTTTTTCCAAGTCAATAAAGGCACATGTCACTGCTTTCTGCTTTTCTGTCCACTTTTCCCACAACATCTTCAAACAGAAGATTGCGTCGGTGGTACTCCTTCCTGGCATGAACTCAAATTGTTGCTCAGCGATCATCACCTCCTTCCTTATCCAATCTTCTATTACTCTCTCTCACAGTTTCATAGTGTGGATCATCAACTTGATCCTTCAGTAGTTTCCACATTCCTTGATGTCTCCTTTACTTTTGTACAGAGGTACAAGCATGCTCCTCCTCCATTTATCTGGCACCTTCTCTTCTCTTAGGATTCTGTTAAAGAAAAGCTCCTCACCTTTATTCCCTAGAGCGATCCATGCTTCCATTGGTATGTCATCTGGTCCTTGAGCCTTTTCTTTCTTTATCTTCCTCAACTCAGTCCTGACTTCTTCTCCAGAGATATCTTTCACGTCCCTTTCTCTCTCTTCTATACTCATTTCTCTTCTTTCTCTAGGGTCTTCCTGGTTGAGTAAGCTGTCCAAATACTCCTTCCATCTCTGTTTCACTTTCTCTTCTTCCATCAGCATCTCCCCAGTTTTACTCTTGATTACTCTGATTTGTTGTACATCCTTACTTTGTCTGTTTCCCTGCTTTGCTATGTTAAACAATTTCTTTTCCCCCTTCTTTGTTTCCAGTTTTTCGTACAGTTTCTCGTATGCCTTGTTTCTTGCCTTTGCCACTTCTCTCTTAGAATGTTTTTTGCAGTTTTATGAACCAACTTGTTTGCATCATCTCTGATGGTATCCCATATCTTTTAGCTTTTCTCTTATCCTTCAATTTCTCCTGGACTTCCTGGTTCCACCACCACGTCTCCCGTCGACCTGCCGTGCTAACTTTTCCCAATGTTTCATCCAGTTCTATTCTGGCAATGCTTTGTATCATTCTCAATTACTCTTTGCCATTCTTTCTGTCCACCAAGTATTCCGCTTTCAATCACTTCCATTGTGAATCTGTTCTTTACTTTCGGGTCTTTTGGCTTCCACGATTTTATTCTCTTCACTGATTTTAGTGCTTTCCTCCGCTTTGTCCAAATGATTATCCAACTGACTACCATTCTGTGCTGTTTCGCTACATTTTCACCGACAATAACCCTTGTAAACACCACCTCCTTGATCCTTCGTCTTCTCACCATAACGTAATCCACCAGCGAACTGCGTCAGCCATTGTAGGTGACTCTGTGTGCTGGTTTCTTTACAAAGTACGTGTTAGTGACCGCTAATTCCACTCTCTTAGCAAAATCCACCACTGCTTGTCCTTCGTCATTTTTCTTCCCCAATTCGTATTTGCCGATGCATTCTTCATCTCTGTTAATCCCTTCTCCTACGTGCTCATTCAAGTTTGCTCCACCACAATTCTTTCATTCTTCGTTATCTTTTGCCCTGCCTCATCTAGGTCCATTCAGAATGCTTCTTTTTCTTCACGTATGCACCCCACCTGCGGTGCATACGCACTGATAACATTCAACATAATACCATCAAGCTCCACCTTCAATCATATCATTCTGTCTGTTACCTTCCACGATTCCACTACCCTGTTCACATGCTCCGTTTTCATTATGATTCCCACAGCATTCTTTTTGTTTCCGCTTCAACAGTACCACATTTTATATCCTCCACCTATGCATCTTGCTTTCTCCTCCTTCCAGCGAGTTTCCTGCACACACAGTATGTCCACCCCTCTTCGCTCCATCAGGTCCGCCACTTCTCTTCCTTTGCCGATCATGGTTCGAACGTTTAATGTAGCAACTCTCAGCTTGATCTTCTTAGCTTTCTTCATCTCATCATTTCTTTCCTTTTTTCTTCTCCACTGCTTTCCACCTCTTCTTTGCATCCAACTAGCATGTCCACCAGTGACCCTTGGTGCCCAATCACTGGTAACGGTCGTTGTTATCCCGGGCCTTGACCGATCCGGCTTGAAGCCAGGTACGACGTGCATAGAAAACATTTGGCTAGGTGTTACGCCAGATGCCCTTCCTGTCGCAACCTTCCCCATTTATCCGGGCTTGGGACCGACACCAAGACTGCTCTGATTTAAACAACCTTAGGAAGCTGGGTTGGTGTGACAAATTGATGCTAATATTGTTTAATTTTGATCTTTTCTTAAATTTAGGAGTTTATTACATTGAACTTTGCCCCTAATCCAGACCTCGTACTTCTAAATGAAGATTAGTGATTTGTACCGATAGACCTATCTTTGCAATTACAAATATCAGTAATGGGCTTGACCATTTATGTTTGCTATCAAAATGATAGTGGATAATTTTGCTGCCCGCTGCTGTTTTTACTGAACAGTGGCATGCATCGAGAAGTCATTTAACATTATGACCTCACAGTGCATTTTAAGCCATTAATTATTGGGATCGCTACTTATAAAATGCAGGAGTTTCTAGTTGCTAGTTGCTAATTAGAAATTTTCAAGGCGATCTTCTATTAAAAGGGATCTGCTTCCAGCATTAAGGCAAAATAGAAAAATTTGCTCAAAAACGATCACCAACATTATACGGTACCATACAGCATTCTATTACATTATGTTAATAACCAGCGACTGGTTTCGACCTTATTGGGTCTCATCAGGCCGGTGTAAAAAACACACAATAATAAACATACTGAAAAAACAAATTTGACATTGGGTGCACAAAAATGCAATACAAAACAATATGATACAGCAATACCGATATCATGGGGGTCAAACTCAAGGATACACACACATGACACGGACAACAAGTCACATCGGTAAGCCCTAATAGGGGTGTAGGATCATTGTCAAGACTTATCATTTTATAAAATGCAGGAGTTGCTAGTTGCTAATTAGCAATCGCTTTTTCGTTACTGTACACAAATTAATATGAACTAACGTCTCTCACTGCGTGCATGTTCCTTGGCCCTGGCATAACCGCCCGCGATGCAAAGAGCAAACTAACCCGAAATAAAGTACTCACAGTTAAGTTATAGGAGTAGCGGGGGCCCCCATTAATAATGTCGAGGTTAAGATCATCAAATCAACAGGATGCTGCGGCAGCCTCGCTCAATTGCAAAAAATTGCTTTAACATTTTGATTATATGTAGCTAGACACTTACATTTTGTTGCCAACGATAAAAAAAGGCCGTCTTTACCCCTCGGCTTTTTCGTGGGTGATCACGAAGTGTTTTGCTTGGAGTAGGCTACCCACTAAAATTTGTAGACTTCATTTTTCGATGAATCTTTTTGAATAATTTGATGGATAATGCCAAAGATCCATGCTATTCAGAAAGAATAGACAAAATGAACCGAAGTATTTAGTTTTTCTAGAAATTGCAATTTTGTGAACTGCAGGCACTAAAATGTAGGTGTTTCTAACTGGTAGACTACAATTCATAAGCATTTAAAGACTTCAGTTTTTGATAGACGATTTTGAAAAAGACGACAAATAATTCAAAAGAACCACGCTTGTAAGGAAAAGTAGTCAAAAATGTACCAAAGAACTAACTTTGTTTAACAATTGCAAGTTTGTTAGGTCAAGTAGGATAATTGTTCAACTAACAAGGAAACATTGTGTATGGCAATCAAGATTTGATCAGCCATTATAAACTAATCCTTAGCTTTAAGTAACTGGAGTCGCATATTGTTGGAAAGCAGATTTCCTAAGGTTTCAAAGAGAGTAACTGTTAGTACTTTATTGTAACGCTTTTGCATTAAAGTCATCTGTTTTTACTGATTTCACCATTTCACCATTTTCACCATTCACCATTCACCATTTCACCATTCACCGATTCATAATAAAAATTGATATTAATTGTACATATTATTACATACTATCGTAATTGCCTTGAAATAACCTTTAATTTGTTGAAAAAACTTTGAAAATCAGTTCAGAAATGAAGTCGCAAATCAGCTTTTTAGTAAACTGATTTTACAAAAAGGTTGCAATGTTTGAGAACATCTTGATATTATGATCTGCGGTAGCGAAGATTTGTGTTAATCGTACGAGACATATTATCACATCATAGAACCAGTTTCAATCGTACAAGGGAAAAAGAGAAGAAAAATTGCTTAAAGGGTTTAAAGTGCTTAAATAAAGAATTGTTCGTTGCATTGTCAAATAAGCATTAATTGTTGTAGAATTGTTTTTATCAAAAGCACCCTATTAATATCTCCTAAAAAAGTGTTTGATTTTCTGCGATGAGTACTTTTTGAGAAAGAAAAAAAAATAGTGCAATAAATGGTTGATTGTGACGTCATTTTAGACCTCAAACAAATGAAAGTTTTTGAAATGTGGTAAGTCGGAAGCTGGTTTTCGTTCGAGCAAAAAGCGATTGTCCTCTGTCAAGTAATGCAAATTCTAAAAAAGTTATTGTTGATATTGGCGTCATCATGACATCACGAACACCCTTAAGACACTCACCACAGGGTGGTGATCAATCGTACCAAGTTTGATGCTTGTATCTTCAGCATTCTTAGAAAAGTTAAAATAGACAGACACACAGACAGAACTGCGCTTTATAGTATAGATAGGAGGTTATCATTAGTCGGACCCTATATGTAAAGTGAGGTTACCAATGGTTGTATTCTATTTATAATGTGAGGTTACCAACTGTAATGTGTCTGGTTTCTACTGTCACGTATATCTCGTACACGTAAACCCACTATTTTTCTTTTTTTTTGCAGAATTTTATTATTTTTTGCCGTGATTTAGTCTTTCATTTGTTTGTTTCATCAGACCAGACGTCCATAGAAATTCAACAAAGATAAACGCACACAAATACACGCACAAACAGTTTAGTTTACGAAAAGAACAACGGGTTTTTGACAGTTTCCCCTGATTTAGGCTATCATGTTGATGCAAGTATTTGTTTTTGTTTCGTTTTATTTGCCATATTTATCCTCCATTCACGAGAAAGCGAATTGTATCGCTATATTTTGGACGGGAAGTCCGCACTCGCTTGGGAGCTGCCTTTTTTGAGGTTTATGGGCCACCTGTCTTCCACATAAAGGTGGGGCGTCCCTTTAAGCGCCTTGCCCAAGGACACAACAAGCGAACTTGCCGGCTTGTTCTCCACAACCTTTCCTAAATGCCGAGCGCCAAGCAGGGAAGCTGCGAATGCCATTTTTTAAAGTCTTTTGGTATGACTCGACAAGGGGAATGAACCCCTGGTCTACCGACTGCGAAGCGGGCGCTCTAACCACTACACCATCGCATCGGTCGAATGTATAAAGTAATGCATAAAGTAGTTAGAACGCAAAACGCAAGATTTGCAGATTCGTTTGCTGGTGATATTTTGTCTGTCATTTTGTTCAAAAGCTTGAAAAGTAATGAGATATTGTTCTGAACACACAACTCACATTGCTAGAACCACACACTTGCCTTCTGTATAATAGCTTCTCTATCAGTCAAGGCAGACATTCGCAGTGTTTCACCAACACACGCAGATATGCTCAGACATTCGCTAAACAACGATCTGAAGTCAAAAATGACGTAAAACTACGTCAAATCCAGCAATATGTCAGCTAACCGATGGCTTTTACTAATTGGCAAAATATTACGTTGTAAAGTATTCCATGCAAAAAATACGATAACGTAACATTTTGTCTTAAAGCACCTTTTTTTATACATTCCCATTCTTTTTTGATACATTCCTCCTTTCACGGTTTTGAAATCTTTAATTCCTCCCTTTTCAAAGTAAAATAAAATAAAAAAACACGGGCTTTTTGCTTTCATGTTATGCTTTTTATCTACTTTTCCAATCCAACATACCTTGATTTTCCAGTTATTTTTATGTTGAAAAAAGAGAAGCGAAATAAATTGCCAACTCTTGCCAAAAAAATATACCTTAGTGCAGTGGTTCCCAACCATTTTGGAGGCATTACCGAAATCAAGGTAGCGAGTATGCTTTATTACCCTCAATATTTCACTTCGTAAAAGAACACAATCGTGCTATCTAGTATTTATTGCTTTCGCTACTTTTCAGTAAGTTTGGGAATAACCACAGCAAGAAAAAACAGTAAAAAGAACTCAACGAAATTTTGTTCGTATTTATATAGTTTTCAGCAGCCTACTTTTCAGTAAGTTTAGTTTTAGAAAGAATCACTGCAAGAATAATGTTGTCTTCAGTGTGACGGTTGTGACTGCATCTGCATGGCCAGTGCTGTAATTCTTGGCTCCGTAACACTCAGTGCAATACGTGCATCATTTTGCACACTCAGCCTATTCCTCTTTTTCGTTTACAAACCCATCACAGTTGAAAATCTTTTTTCACACAAATAAGTAGTCGAAAACGATGTCAAAATGTTCAACGCTAGCTCTGCCAGTGTTGGTGCGTCACTGAGTTGCGCAATCCAGAAAGCCTGTAGATGAGTATTTTGAAACTCCACTTTCTTCCTCTCGTTTAGCCTCAAGGCAATCCACTCCTCCTTTGCTGGAAAGTCATCATCTGCAACCTGGTCCTCATCCACTGAAAACGGCTGCACGCACACTGAAGAGGTGCTGTTTCTCGGCTGGAAAGTAACGATCCAGGTAATGGACAAGTTCTTCCAAGTGCTCCTGGATTTCCTGCTTTGCCTCATTTAGGAACTGTTGTACTTTGTTGTTGTTATCAAGAAATTGATCCAACGTAGAAAACTGTGCCGTGACTCCCCTCGAGATCCTCCTGCTCCACAGTATGAGCTTTGAGATAAATGCGGAAACGGATTCGCGCATGTCCAGGACAGTAGTGTTCTTTCCTTGCAAAGCTAAGTTCCCTTTGTTGAATTCCCCAAAGATATCGGCCAAGTAGCACAATCGAGAAAGCCATTCTGTATCGGAGAATTAGGCAGCCAAATCTGATATCTTTTCAATGAGGAAACACTTGATGGGTTCACGAAGTTCCACTACTCGACTTACCACTCTTCCCCGCGAGAGCCATCGCACTTCTGTGTGGTACAATAGAACTTCGTAACTTTGTCCCATTTCATTGCAGAATTGTTTGAATATGCAAGAGTTCAAGTCCTGTGATTTGATGAAGTTCACGATTTTGACAACATCGTCGAAAACTGCTTTCAAGGAAGCTGGCAGTGTCTTGGATGCGAGTGAATACCGATGAATGGCGCAGTGATCGACTTGTATAC
The DNA here is from genome assembly GCA_963675345.1 of Trididemnum clinides. Lineage (NCBI taxonomy): Eukaryota > Metazoa > Chordata > Ascidiacea > Aplousobranchia > Didemnidae > Trididemnum > Trididemnum clinides. The sequence continues at coordinate 27,865,358 of OY776293.1, forward strand.
TCGGGTTCTCTCTTTTCACAAAACCTTTGAAGCCGCGTCGACCACCCATCATGGCAGGTGCACCGTCGACTGACACTTGTTGAACACGATGCAAGTCCATTCCGTTGCTCTGCAAAAAATGGCTCACAGTGTTAAACACATCTTCACCCTTCGTCGTCGTGGTAAGATTTTTGCACAGAAGAAATTCTTCTTTTATCATGTTGCAGTGAACGTAACGAATGTATCCCAGTAAAACTGCACAGCTGGCGATATCCGTAGACTCGTCAAATTGAAGACAAAATTTGACTGGGCTGGACTTGACTTCTTCAATTACCTGCACAAGTATATCCTCAGCCATATCGTCCACCCGCCTGCGAATTGTATTATTTGACAAGGGCACAACACTCAGTTTTTCGCTTGATCTTCGCCACACAACTTTGCCACCATTGCCTTTGCACAAGGCATTATGAGCGTTTTGGCAATCGTGTGACATTTTTGCTGCTTAGCCACTTTGTAGGCGACTGCATATGAAGCTTCAACAGCAGCAAGAAGTTACTGTCCTCTACTTCCCTGAGCTCCGAATTGAATTCCTTTTAGACATTTTGCTTTGCGTTCAAAGAAATCTCTGTCCTTGTTTTGTAAAACTGGGTGACACTTCTTCAAGTGAGCCTCGAGTTTGGATGGTTTCAGGCTTTCGTTCGTCAACACTTTGTTTCATATGATACATTGGGGACGGTCTTGAACCTTGTCAGGCAAGTTGACGAAACCATAACTGAGGAAAGCTTCAGAATAATTGCGCTTCTTGCCCGTGCCGGCCATCACAACAAATTCTGTTAGTCAGCGGTGGAATGGGCAAGAGAGAGCTAACTCAACAATTCAGAAAAATTTGATAAAACTACGAAAAAAGAAACAAAATTGCCGACCAGCACAGTAGATTCTAATCTAGACTGGCTAAGCGCATACGTCACATATGGTCACAAAGGGCATTGTGTGGTTCCACTCGTTTATTAGATTGTGACTTCATAGCCATGCCTAAGAAATGTATGGGTTTAGACCAGCTTTAGGCTGAGCTAAATTTTAGAGGCGTTTTATGCACGTTTAGCTAACTTTCTTAGACTTTTGCATATAACATATATTTTTAGCGTGCTGGTGGTGTCACATTACCCACCGAAGAATCACATATTACCCCTCGGGGTAATTTACCCCCAGGTTGGGAACCACTGCCTTAGTGTAACACTTGATCGCAGTCTTTTATTTGAAACAACAGTTGTCAACGCCATTGCACAGGTTGATGCAAGGAATCACGTGTGGAGAAAAGTTACCTCGATGAAGTTGGTTGCCAAACCATACATATTCACATCGACAGCTCTCGCCCAGAGGCGAAGTCTATTTTGGGTAGACCTAAAAAGAAATTTGTGTGGTGATTTTTTTTGTTGGAGACCACCTTTTTGAAAGCGATTATTTTCCTATCTTCGGCCTTTATGAAGATGAAATTTTATTGTTTCGAAAATCAACTTCTTGGACCAATCTGTGTTTCTATTTGTGACCCAAACTGCCTACATCTCATGATCAAAGTCAAAAAATTTGAAGGATCCATGGCTTCTGTAGCCAGCCGCTAAAAGCGCCTAAGCCCCTGCCTTGTGTAACTCAGCAGCCAAATATATCTGACCAGTGTGGTAAACATCTTGCAATGCCGCGAAATTCTAATTAGCCCTCAACAACATTTGCGTCTCATAGCTAATAACCTCAACCAATACCAAATATCAAATATAACCAGCATTGCCCTAACTAAGATTAAAAAGAAAGACTTTGCCAGCTCAGTGGAATACCGGGGGCAAACCAGCAATGACAAATTGCATGGACGACCTGCAGCGAGACAACCGCTGAAATCGAGGAAGAGTTTTCTTAATCACACCACCGTCTTTCATATATCACTCCCGAAGAATGACATGCTTTGGAGAAAGACACTTGAACGAGATTCTCGCAGCCATGACATGAGAATCCCTCCTTTTTATTACTTTCCACCACCCCATATTGCAATCTGGGCCAAATAGAAATGCTTGAATTGCTTCCTCAGCAGAGTTAGCCGCACCAACAGTAGCCATGGAATAGAGGGGATTTTTCACTACTTCAATCACCTGCGAGTGTGATTCTGCATTCGAGGATATCAAGCATCTTCTTATTTTCCTTAAATTGCCAACATCACGCTCAACTAAAAATATAGCACTGTACGGTCTACAATACTTGCTCACGACAATGCATGAAACAGTGGGCAAACATCATGAGACGTCTCAATGGAAAAACGATAAAATTCTATGCTTCTTGATAAGCAATTGACCAAAATAAATAACTCAAAACATGTAAAATAAAATGTTTGATTTTTTAGTGATGATCATGTGTGTGCAATGATTTCGAAACGAAAGGGACAGAAGTTCTCTTGCAAAAATGATAGACATTTAAAGCGATTTTTTAAAAATATTGTGAATTATAGAAAATTCTGAATACCATTGAAATAAATTTTAGTGGGGTTGGTTTTATATGTATTAGGATGAAGATATTTCTTCTGGAGGTTACCTTGCATCGAAGGTTCATTTTTCTCTTCATCTGGGATAATGATTTATTTTTTGCGGGTATTCTTGTAATGTAGCCTCTTATATAGTTTCTGAAAATTGCTTCAATGTTAAGTAAAAATGCCAGTGGAAAAATAAAAAGTGTTTCTTTGAGCAAAGCTTGTCCACTGCTCGCGGGATTTTTCAACATTCCTGTATGTGAGAACACATTCATGGGCACGCATTGCAAAACAAGTAGGTTAAGAAAATTTATGGAATAATCCTGAAACACAAATCATGTACTAAATGGAAAAAAATTGAAATCATATGAACTTTAAAATGTGGAAATTCTTTTCCTAACTGGTTAGAAATCCTTCCAGGAGGAATTCCTCGCCGGTTGGGAACCAATGAACTAATTTAATAAAATGCATGAAATAATTCTGAAACACGAATATTGATCTAACTGCAACAAAATTTAAATCTTTTAAAGTCTAAAATGTGGGAATTCCTCCCCTTCATCTTCTTCTTTGTCTTTTGGCTTTTCCCGATTAGAGGTCGCCACAGCAGATAATTTGCATTTTTATAACATGGCAATTGCTTTACGGTCGTATGCTCTTCCTGCCACCAACCCTCTCTTCGGAGGGAAAACTGAGCCACATGTCTTCCACATAAAGGTGGAGGCGTCCCGTTAAGTACCTTGCCCAAAAACACAACAAACGAACTTGCAGGCTTGTTCTCCACAACCTCCCCCAAATGCCGAGCGCCAAACAGGGAAGCTGTAAATACCAATTTTAAAAGTCTTTTGGTATGTCTCGACAAGGGGAATGATCCCCAGGTCTACCGACCGCGAAGCGGACGCTCTAACCACTACGCCATCGCGTTGGCATTCCTCCTCTATGAAGGTAATTTGGAATTCCTCCCCTATGATGTTAAAATTCCTCCCCGAGGAGGAATTCCTCCCCCGTTAAAAACCACAGATTAAAAGTGTCAAAAGAGTCTGACCGTGGCTGACAGTTTTCGCAGCATAAAAAACCTCTTTCTACAGAAGAAGCAGCCGGTAAACTGTTTGATCTTACATGTTTATTATTTTAAAAATGTCATTGTTTTGCACTTTTTTTGGAATATAACAGTTTGGAATATAACTTGGTTGTTTGCACCACTGCTTTCATGCTGTACTTCGCACTTTCCATCGTTTCTATAAGCTGAACTAGACAATCATATTGGTCTTCGATTTTAAGAAGTAGAGTAGCCAAGCCAGTTATATGCTAGCTAAAATATGCTGGAGTTACTAAATACCAGACCCTTCACAACTTTCTTCAATCGCTATCACTACGGGTAAATTTTTTGCATAATATAAGCCAGCATTTAGCCAGCTTTCCTTTCTCGTAAGAACAGGCTGAGACGGCAACCAATAGTAGCGAGTTTCGCTTTTTAGATTTTGTTTTTACTGTTGCTGATTTGACTTGTGCGATTAGCTGATCGACACCTTCAAAGTGAGATTGGATTTTCATCGCACAATTGTGCAATAAATGTGCTACTCATGTCAAGTGAAATAGTTTATGATAGAGAGATTTTAGTATTGCACCTGCACCCACCATATATTTTGCACCATCAGATAATGAACAACAGAAAGAGTTTCTGTTGATTTCAAGAGATCTAACCGCATCGTCAACTGCTTAACCATGCTATTGCTATTTGGCGCACATGTAGAGGTTGACGGTCGTGCAAATAACTGGCATCAGGTGTTTCTAGGCTTCCAACTAAAATATTTAAGCCAGATAGAGTGCTGTCATCAACAACCAAAAATATTTGTTTGTCATATAGGCCTACAGCATTTCTCATCCGCTCTAACTCACCTGCGCTTAATTGCAGCACTGTTTTTCTTCAAGTAGTTTCAGATGGCAAACTGTGACTAATGTCGTGAAATAGATCTTTGATGTTATTGTTGTTTAGCTTATACAAAGGAATATCAGCAGACAAAAATGCCTTGGTTATCTTTTCAACAAAATCGGTGTACTGTTCCTCAAAAACATTTGCTAAGTGCGTGGGATTAGTAGATCGGATCTGCTGTCAGTGTTTGGACGTATTTGAATGATTTTCAACAAGAAATCGTTTGTGGGAAGAAACCATTCAACTGCACAAATTGCAATATAATTCATCATTGGGACTTGACACAAATTATTCAGGTAAGTCTTCAAGTACGTTCTGAGTTTTAAATGCTTTGGTAGCTTTAACTTTTGGTATAATTTAAAAACCTGAACTACAAACCAAAAGCAAAATTTGAATAGATAGATCACGCCACCCTTTTAACAGTTGATAGCACCGTAGAATATTAAAATACCATTTGTTGGTGTGCTTGCACACGACACCTGCATAAATGAGCCATTTTCTCTTTTTTGATTTTTCTTAGTTGGTAGGGTATCCATGATCCAGTTCAGACACAAGGAATGAATGGCGGCCAAAGGTTTATCCTTTTATTCACCAGCCTGCTGTGTTGCCCCGATGAGATGCTGGCAGTGATGGAGTTGAGCCAGCACTTTGTTTCGTCATCCGAAACTGTCAAACTCAATATTCCTCTAGGCGCTCGACGTGTGGGACAAATGCAGTTTGTTCATCAGCGCCACTCTCGCAATTGGTTGAAGAAGCGAGACCCTATTTGTGCATGCACGAACCGAAACGCACAACGCCAGTTGGCAGACGATCGCGTTTGACCCAAGCTGTTTGGTCAAACTCATTGCAATAGACCTTGTGCTGACCTTTGGAATATCGACACAGAGCGTTGACGTACTCTTAGAATACTCCATGTCCCATGTCAAGTTCGTCCATCGGACAGAGCGGATGCCCAGCTTAGATAAGCTGTGCAATAGTTTCCGCGCGGCAGGAACAAACCGGTGTCTAAATTTCAGTCTCTCCTTGCTAGCAATCTACGATTCAGTCAGCTGGCCATTCAGAATATCGCCAGGGTCCAAAGAACTGCAATTAGCCAAGGAGAGTGTCGCTCCTTGGCGACGAAGCTCAGCTGGCTGGATGCTTGATAGAACTTGAAGGTTGTCTGTTGGAGTGGGGACGTAGGCATCCAGTGACAATGCGCAAAGTGTCATTAAAAACGCTGTCAATAAAGCGAGTTTGCGCGCTTCAACACCAAGCTGGTGCACATCACTCAGCAGTGGAGTAGATCAGGAACAAGGCAGCTGTGCGCAATGTCTTAGCATCAGCACCCCATCCTCAACCCGCAATTCGCCTCAGCAGCAAAACGTGCGTGGATATTTTTTGCGCAATGCTTCAAGGTGATGGCGATACGTGAGCACTCTGTCCAGTTTCACAGCAGGATCAGGTCGGCACTGAACAAAATAGTAAGGTTTTACCATTGTTGTTAACTTTGAGCTCACGCTTGGCCTGTCGATTGAGGAGATGAAAAACTGCCGTCACCGTTTTAGCATGGCAGAGCTTTAGCCGCCAAGTCTGGAGATATGCAGAAAGTGTAGTCATGTCTTCGATCAAAATTCTTTCCAATACCTTCCAATCTCCAGATGAGTAAAGAATCGCCAAGTCGTCAGCGTAGACATACTTTTTAGAGGCTATGAAAGGCAGATTGTATATGTATATGTTGAAAAGAAAAGGAGCCAAGATTGATCCCTGTGGGACACTATTTTTCAGACGTCGGAGTTTTCTTGGCTTGCTGTCACCAGTGGTCAGAGAGAAGCTTCTGTTTCGAACAAGTTTCTTCATCATTTGGACCATGTGCTTGTCTGGCAGAAGTCTCAGCAGCTTGCACGTGAGACCACGGTGCCAGACAGTGTCATAAGCAGCAGTCAGATGGACAAACACGGCACCTGCCTTCTTTTTTTGCCTCAAAAGAATCCCTAATGTTTTGCGTAAGCAAAACAACCTGGTCTATGGTAGACTTCCTGTGTCGAAATCCAGCCTGTTCCTTTGGGAACAAGAGGTCGACTATTGGTTCGACGCGATTGTAGATCAGTCTTTTGAGGATCTTGTAGGCAACGCAGAGCAGAGAGATGGGCTGGTAGCTCTGTGAGTCCTCTATAAGTTTTGAGAGTTTAGGGATCACGAATACCAGCGCTCTTTTTCAGACTTTTGGAATTTTGAGTTGGCGCAAGCAGAAAGAAAGGAAGTCACGTAGCCAGATCTTCGAGCCGGGATCATCATGGATTACAAGCCCCGTACGAATAGATTCATGGCCCGGAGATTTACCTGGTTTCAAGTGATGGAGGGCAGCAGCCAATTCACGTGGAAAAAATCTCCGGAGATATTAACTGCATCTAGGGCAGTAGCCCTACAAAGGTTAGTCAATTCCTACAGAACAAGTCGGAAAGTCTCTCGATTTGCACCCTATCTCGAATTTCCCGTTTTTTTACCAGCTGACTAGCAAAAGCATTTGCTAAAACATGACATTAGGGAGGGGATTGTCGTGACTTACCAGTAAGATTGTTTAACGTACTGCATGCTACCCGGCTAAAGTGGCAAAAGTTGATGTTCTGAACAGCTCCAGACCATCGATCCCTCCGTATCCTGTGAAGCCTGGCAAGTAAAGCTCTAACAGCTCTACTAGAGTCATGCCCTTTTGGGTATTACAAAAATATTTGATAGAGGTTTCCACACTTGGCATCCCAACATGGTATATGATTATTTCGTCCGCCACGTAGGATATAGTTTTTCACCGCAGTGCTGATGGCGTTACAGAAGCACTGATATGCCTGATTCATATCAGGTGAAACAGGTGGCGGCAACGTCTTGCCAAGTTTGTTTGTGAGAGCGATATAGTGGCTCTACTTGGCCTTGCGGAAGTTCCATCGCTTTACATGCTTGCTTGGTACAGGACAAGCAAAAATGTGTGAAGTAATAAGCGAGGGTCGATCAGGGATATCAAGAACTTATTCTAAAATGAAATTTATTCCAGTTAAAAACACCTCAACAGTCTGTTTCGCCTAAGGCGGCTCGTCAGAAGGTAGTTCTAAAGCACAACACTGGCATAAGATGAGATCCAAAATTAATAAATAAATAGAGGTTAAAATTATATAGAAAGCTCGAAACTCAAGGGAAGGGAAGCTCTACAGATCTGCCTTCTGACGAGCCGCCTTAGGCGAAACAGACTGTTGAGGTGTTTTAAACTGGAATAAATTTCATTTTATTTTATTACTCTGATTCTATCATTGAGCTTTCTACTGCCGAATCGACCGACTACGTAGAACTTATTCTAGATATTTCTGGAATCGATATTGAGATCTTGGAAATTTTTCTGAGACACGTCTGTCAGTTTGATGACTGTCCGAGTCGACTCTGACGAATGCAAGATACGGGTTGGTACTTGTATTCCAGGGCCAGAGTGGAAGCTACCGGCATCTTTTGGGTTATGAAGGAGGGCAAGATTGTTGGTACTTGCCCAGCCAACCAGGCTTTCTCAATCTGCACTGTTGGTATCATAACCCCAATCAACATGCACACAATTAAAGTCGCCAGCATAGAGACAGGGATGTGGGAATACTCGGAGATCGAAAACCTGCAAACGAATCGGTGGAGGTTGGTAAACGTTGACTATCTTATATCTATCAACGTCGACACACAGCCACTCAGTCACCGATGTAGGCGGAGATTGGTCGAAAAGGGCTCACTTTAGTAACGTGGCAAAGCCATGCTTGCTGCTTAAGGAGAACCCAGCTTGTTGGTAGTTCGGTAGAACTAACCTCTTTGTGGAAGTGCAATGTGTCTCCTGGAGTAGAATGACGAATGGCTCACATCACACTATGCAGCAAGAAGATGAAGAGCACTCATCTTGCTTGCGGTGAGTCCATCAATGTTCCGCTGAAGCCATCCTGTAGTCTTTTTTGATTCATCTTACATAATGAAAAGATAGTCTAAACTAGCATCGAAGATGCCGCTTCGCTGTATTGGAAACGTTATTACCCAACAAATGTACAGTGTTACGCCTCTTAATTATCACAGGTATTCAATTGCAAAACAAACGCACTTAATTTTGTCTGACTTTGATTATTGCACCACCATCGCACCATCGTTTGATTTGTGGCAAGCAATCTGTACTACCGTACAAAATATTCGCAAACAGTGCAAGTTAGAACAAACAAGTTACTGTAAGTACGTTATATCACAGTTATCATTTTTTTCAGCAGTACAAAAGAAACATTTAACTCAACAGTGTTATTTATAAAAAATTGACTTTATTACCCTAAAACAAAATTGACCCAACAATAAAAAATTGGCTTTTTATTGTCCTATCAAATGAAGAATATAAATCTTTCTCTTTGTATCCAGAACTCTTGTACAAAACTACGCTCCTCAAGCTTACTGCCAAAAAATTGACTTTATTGACAAACTTGCCCTACTAATTACAATTTGCTAAATCGGCGTTTCCAAAACTCGTCGTTTGGATAATGGGTGTTCCATAAACCGCGTAAGATTTGAAATGCCGGATGTTTGTGAGCAAACTTTAAACTGTTTTTAATCAGCAGAAATTTTATTTTGCTCAATATCTTACCGATTCATGACATCCAAAATATCCTAACGATTTTGCCTCTTGGAGATTGCTGAAAATAGAAAAAAATAAAACTGTGTGTAAGCAAAAAGGCGGCAGCGATAAAACAATTTAATAAATGAAGTTATGCTTCTTCTTGCACTTTTAACAAGAAAACAAGCGGAGCTACTGCTTCTCGCTTTTTTTTGAAAGAACAAAGCCGCACTTCTGCCCCCAAAGCATGAGTGCGTTTCTGTCCACCTTTGATCTCTGCATTTAAACTTGCTTCGCAGCCGGGTACTGCTGACACAGCGCATTTCTACAACAAGCATGCAGCCATACAAAAGAAATTTTCCTTAAGGTATCTTTGCCAAGTGCGCCACAACGCAGCCGTCGCGACGTCGGAACTTACGATTATTGTCTTCTTAAACGGCGTTCAAACCCATTCAACCACTTTCCCTTCAATGAGGCAACTCATTTCAAAGTTATTGGACGCCAAAGATAAAACAAACATTTTTAATAAAGTAGGAATAGTCCTAAAATTTAATACGTTTGGGATTAATGCTGGCTAAAATAATCTAATTACTGGAAGCACGGAATTCAAAATATGATTTTGCCATGTATTTTTTAAAAATTTCGCTACATTGCGGCAAAGAGCTATTCGCGTGATCACGAAAGTTTCTTTTTTCTTTTATTTCAACAATGCCTACGTTTTAACGGTTTGCTGTGCTGGACCATTAGTCAAAAGTTAAGATAATTTAACCCTTTGAGGACCTTTGGTACACATATGTACCATGATTGTTGATTGTTATATCATTATGACGTGATAACCAATTATCTGAAATCCATTATATTTTCGTTGTTACCAAACAATTGCGGCATTGTTTCAAATTTTATGAATTAAATTCTTGTGGCCCTTAAAGGGTTAAAAGAGATTTAAAAAGTCATGAGTTTTGTGCCTGACGGCAATGCTCGAGCTTTGCATGCTTTGTGCTTAATGTCGACTGATGGTTTAGGAATGGGAATTTGCGAATTTTGTCCCAGGCGGAGCCAGTTAGAATTTGTGTGTTTTGTTGTGGCTGTTCAGTGTGTTTGAGGGCTAGAATTAGTGGAGTCCGGTGATATAACTTGAAAGTGGATACCAATTGCTCGATCCTCCGTTAAACAGTTTTACGTGTGGGTAATGTTTGCGACTGCGTTGCCTGTATCCATTAACCAATCATTAGTTTTATTGTTGTGAATCATACAAGCAGCGCGGATATTATTTTTATACGAGAGGTTTTTGTTATACTGTATTCAATTTAAATTGATCGGTATGTATTTCCGGTATGATGAGCGTATAAAGCAAGTCAGACCGGCGGATTGGATGCTGTATTCATTCCGAGTTTTGTATCGTACGACAAACATACAACAAATAACTCTGCCAACACGCAGGTCGTTGGTTCATCAACTAACTAATCAAGTCGGAGATTTATGATGATAAAACTAAATGTAGGTTAACAGACACAGGCAACGCAAGCAAGCACTACCCATATGTAAAACTGTTTAACGGAGGGATCGAACATTCAGTATTCGCGGTCACGTCATACAACCAAACTGCTCGAATTCTCGCCCTCAAACACACTGAAGCGCAACATTGTATCTGATATCTGCTGAAAGTTTACGACTCTGGATTTGCAAGTTTAGTCAGCAACGAGAACTCTTGAAACTTGTGGGTTGTATATCTCAAGCCGGGGTGTAGTGGGGTGGAAACGCAGTTGCCAAACTTTTTTCTAGCCTGAGAACGCGTTTCTATGTTATTTTGATGAGAGGGGTTTCCAAAAATGCTTTGCAATTGAGCCACATCTAATTGAAGCAATATGACAATTAGCTTATAAACCACAGGCGTTAGGCTAACGCATGAAGTGGGAGTATTGCCGTGCGTGGCTGACAGATAAAAGCAACAGTAGTTTAAAATCAACAACAGAAAGACATTGTATTCTTAGTTTCTGCTTCTGAAAGTCAGATGAGAGTAATTCAATGTAATGCCACGTCAATTCACTTTACTGAAGCAGGTCAAAAGTTGGAAGAGGGTCAACGCTAATGTGTAGAACAACAATGGCCTGAGCTGAAGGATCAAATTCAAAATCCTTTGAAAATTTAATTGCTAGTAGCGTACCCACTCTTCATCTTATGCCACCACAACCCTGATCTCAAATCAGCTGATGGTATAGGGCTTGGGATTTGCGAGTTTAGTTCCTCACAAAAACAAGGACTCGTGTGTTTTATTGGCTTGCTTTATGCCGAATGGTGCTGTGTAGCTGAGAACTTTCAAGTTTGGTTCCTGATTACGGTGCTCTGGTTTTGTATAGCTGGTCTGCTGGTTTTGTGGCAGACTGCTTGCCTCACACCAGTCATTGTGTTTTTCATGTTTTTGTTTTTAGTTATTCTATTTTTTTTTCAGCACTCAAAGTTGTAATTGGGCCTGTCTAAAGCCGAAATAGTGTGCCGGCTTGTGGCAATTTGGATGTTGTTAACACGACACAGCTGCCCCTATAAACACATGAATAAATATTTATACATCAACCTTTTTTCCGGATTTGAAGATTGTATTTAAATTTTTCGAGTTTTACAAACGATTGGGAAATCAAACCTCTAACCCCAATCTTTTAAATATTTTAATTTTTGTTAAATTTCACTTTGCTTATCCACTAGTTCGCAATAGCTGTCACATTGTGAGTTGCATACAGTTGGCTACCAGCAGAAATGATTTTGAAATTTTCCAATAACTTGGAAACTTTTATTTTGTAAAAGAAATGGGAAAAACCTTGAAATTTTTGATATCAAACTCTTTAAACTTCTCGTTTTGAACAATGACCTTATTTCAGTTTTCAACCTGAAATCTAAGAATTTCAATCAGATCAATTCGTTCTTTCGACAATCACTACTAACATTTACCGTTTTCTGAAAAAGCTCCCCAGTAACTAATGGGAGCGAAACGTTGAATTTGAAGAATAAATTGTCGAAAGAACGAATTGATCTGGTTGAAATATCGTTACACTCGACATACGAAAAATGTCTGTTATATTTAATTTAAGTATTTGTTAGCCTATTAGTTTTCAAGCAAGGTTGGACAATTTTTTGTTCGCATTCGACACAAGATCTCTTTTTTTGAAAAAAGGTAAGGAAATAGGTACTTTTTGGGCGAAAACTTTTTTTTCGAGATCAACCTGAAAGATTTTATGTGTCCAACCATTACACAATCTTGGGAAGTTTTACTCGGACATTGGTTTTTTGGGATTATTTAGCGCCTTTCTGGGATTTTTGCAAATTTCAATTTTGGCAACTCTGGTGAGTCGTAAGTCATGACCAACTTGCAAGTTGGATGCTGTAAGTGCGATAATTAAAATGATATCATGTTCTTGGTAGTTTTTAATCGCCTTGTTTTGAGGCGCATCAACGAATAAAAGAAGATAGACATTTAGCCGCTCCGTATGTCCGAATACCACGCGCTTTCGGTCCGCATTTTTTACTGAATGATCAAAAACGATTGCCAAAAATCTGGGATACAGGGATATGGAGGTGTCATTGGGTGTGCAAAAGAATTAGCTGTATTGATGGGTATGTGGAATTGGATATTACTAAAACGCGAAATTGCGAATAAGTGTACTAGAGTTTGGGTTAAAGCTGGAGTTACGAGTTAAGTTTGGAGTTAGTGTCAGTTTAAATTAGGATTAAAGGTGCCCTACTTTATTCAATACGGTCAATTCCTTAGTAGAACCTGTTTTAGTTGGCCCGGAATCAGGGATTTGTAAAACCATGAGATTTGGAGCAGCAAAAGTTTTTTTTCATTATTCCAAGCTATGTTTTAAATGATAACATTTAATGAAAGGTTTTAAACGAACACAAGGAATAGAATGTTATCACCCAAATTAATGTTTTGTTTTGAAGGAGGTATGCCCAAAAAAAGAAGCTAATTGCAAGATAACGTTGGCAAATATTGTAATTGCAGAAGGCCTGTAGGCCTATTGCTGTACATTGGCTTGTAGTAGACGAACCAAAAATTGTTTGTAACTTCTAAAATTTCAGTATTTGTTTGCATTTGTAATGAATTTCTTGTACTTCCAAACAGCAAACCATCAACAAATTTGACTTCCTATTTCTCTAACAAGTCATCCAGTGATTCATGTGCTACCAGATTCTCGTTTAATATGACACTTGTTTAATATTCATCAGGGGAGCAAACATTTGATGTAGAACTGCCAAGTGTTTTGTAAAAAGATTTAGCTTGAACCCTGAAAGCACTGGAGTAAGATTGCTTTTTTCATGTCAGTAGACAAGTACCCCTAAAGCTTAATTACTTAGAAGTGATAAGGCGTTCTTGTCAGTTTTATAAAATAAACTCATGTTTTGAAGTTAACAAACTTCTACTTTTTGATTGCTTGCATTCATTGCAGCTTTGTATTCCACTCAGTTGGTCCTCTATATTTTTTGTTTCTCTTTACTTTGCACACATAACTTTCACAGTTGCATGCATGTTCTTAAAAACTTTTGTGAGTGTAAGTGTTGTTTGCATTTTTGACATGGTTGATCTCTTAGTTATGCAAAACTTGACTTTATTGATTTTATTTACCTTGTGTAAGAATCAAAACCAAAACCTTTTGCATTTTTTTTCTTTGCAAGCATCCAAAAAACTGGCATGCATTTTAAAGATTGTCCATTCTGGTGGTTAATACAATCTATTTGAGTGTTTGTTTTGTGATAATAATCTGAGGATTGACAGACCAAATATAATGTACCAGAAATAATTTCTCATGCTCCATTCCCGCATATTTTGGATTCTACTTACTCTGGACCCTAAAGTGTGCGTATTGATGATGTGGCCGAACTTTTGTGAAAACTTTACCTGCAGTGTGCCTAAGGTGTTAGAAACATTGTTTTGCTCAGGTAGACTTAGATGGCTGTAAGCTTGTAGTGACATGCTGTTCAGAGCCTTTTAATCTGTATATATTGACGTCAGCATCTTAATTTGTCACAGTAGTTCTAAGCCAGTATGTTGCTTGACATGATTATATATCAAAACTTTTAGTTCATCATGCTTTAAGTTTGAAAATGCTGCATGCATTTGAATAATTCCTTTTGTTTGCATTTATGAAAATTAATCAAAGAATGTTTCTTTTTCTTGATATAAGATAGTATTTCTCTTTCTTTAGTTAGTTTTTCTTTGGTTCAGTGAACTTTTCTGGAGTCACAGAGACTTTGCTTATGATGAATTTCAGCCAAGTTACTTGCAGTGGTTGCAATCGCTTCATGCAGATCTTTACTTGCTCCAACATTAATACAGCTTTTGTTTTCTAAAAATGCCACCATTTTGTATTCATTGTTTGATGTTGCAAGTAGACAATGTCAAAATTATTCATTACCTTAGTTCAATTGTTATGCTTTGGTAGTCAATATACTGCAGCAAAGATCTAAAGCTTAACAACTACACTTCAGCTTTCGTGCACAAACTTGACTTTTTTTATTTATGTTAAGCAACTGATCAGCAAATGTCAAACACAATAATTTTTTGTACAGGTGACTGGTCAAAGACAAGACTGAAAGAAAATAGTTCAATAGTTCCCTTGATGAACAATGATAAATAACAAGTAGGCGATTTTCTCAAAAACATTTTTCCAGATATTAAATTTAACCATATCACGGCAGTATGTTTTGTCAAAATAATACTCATTTATGTCAAACTTGAATTATACTAAAACAACTTTTTTCTTGCTAATTGCAAAAAAATGGACTCAAAAGGTGATGAGTTTTCGAAGGGTTTCTTAAGTGATTTAAAAAACTTTCTGTAAGTGGGTGTTTTTACTTTTAACATTTGCTTTCATCATGCGATGCACAATTCATCTCTTAAAGGCAAAAAAGAAAATGAGGAAAAAGACCCAATCATGAGTTTATAAAAAGACGTCACAATTAAATACAGGATCTCTTTGAACTTGTTTATGCATTATAGTAATATCGTGTAAGTTGGCTAAAGCACTAATAAAGCCTGAATTATTAAAAATGTTATATAAACCGCATTTGAATTCTATGCTGTAAAGCCAATTTACTACAGCAGTTATTGTATCTACTGTCTCTGATTCCATTAAATTATTGCCTGTCACCACAGGTGGCAGAATCTGGCAGAGATGTGCTCTTGTTTAACATTTCTTCTAAAGTATCCCATATGGTTTTAGTAGGGCCTGCTTCATACTCTATCAAAAGAAACTATGTTTAGTACCTTGACATTAAAAAAAAATTGAGCAGTATATCAGTTATTGCTTGTTTCATTCATTTGATTTTCACTTTTTTAATTCAAATACCGTGTTTCACCGGTTTTAAAGAATGGTGAAGCTGTTTCTGAGCATATCGTAAGTGGCAACTATTGGGTACCTACCAATTGCAGTCTGACAGTTAATGGTGGGATTGCTAACTTAATTGCGTGGTTGGGCTACTCATGTCACAAAACTGAGGTTCAGGGTAAGCAAGGGCGTGCTCCCTGTAGAAAAATTTTGTTTCAACAAATCCTAATGACATGAAGAAAAACAAACAAATATCCCTCAGTCATCAGCAGCTCTTAAATGGCAGGGGGTGCAAAGAATCTCCAGGTCAAAACCTGAATGTCGTAAGATGAGATCTGGAACGTTAAATGTGGGAAGTCTTTGTGGAAGGAAAACAGAAGTGTGTGAAGCACTGAGGAAGAGAAGAGTTGATGTGTGCTGCATGCAGGAAGTAAGATGGAAAGGCCAAGGAGCTCGTTTTGTGGGGACGAAGGTACATACTGTGATGGTCACTGAATGATGCAGGATTTGGAGGAGTTGGAATTTTGGTGAAAGAAGAAGATAACGTGGAAGTTAGAAGAAAAATCGACAGAGTGATGGCAATTGTGCTAACTTTAGGTAGAGAGGTGATATGAATAATGTGTGCGTATGGACCACAAAGTGGAAGACCAGACACAATGCAAGTTCGTTTTATGAAGAAATGCCAGTGAGTGGGACTTGGGAAGTTCCAGTAAAATCATTGTTTCTTTAGAGGATTTCAATGGGCATGTGGGGAAATATGCTAAAGTTTTGAAGATGTACATGTGGGAATGGTATTGGGTAAAGAAATGCAGAAGGAAGAAGATTACTAGAGTTCAATGATAAAAAGAGCTGTGCGTGGCAAACACTTTGTTTTATAAGGCAGATTAAAGGAAAATCACTCATAGTGCTGGTGGATGTGAAACAGAAATTGATTTTGTGCTTTTGCAGAAAGTATGTAAGGAATGTGAAAGTGATTCCATGGTAACTTCAGCCCAGGCTAATGGTTGTCGTTGGTTACCCGACCCCTTCCGAAGGATGGGGGCATGGCAGAAGACCATGGAGCCCCAGAGGCCGGGCAACTCTCCAGGGTCTGGACCAGAGGTCGTACAGAGACAGAGAGTTGCCAAAGAGTGAGCGGTGCAAAAAGTCTGTAGCTGGACAGTGCAGAATGAGATGAGAAGTGTCCTAGGACGAGTGTTCACAGGCGCTGCAGGAAGGATTCTCAATTCTGCCAATGCTAGAGAGATAAGAACCTAAAAGAAGGCTGTGTCCGTTGCAGCATAGACAGAGAAGGCACAGCAAGCATGACGAGGGAGCGCAAGTTCCTCAGTGAAAATCGAGGGAACCTGTGTGTCAAATAACTTCGATGAGACAGTACACCTCCAGTCCAAGAAAAGACAAGAGTGGATACGAGATATAAAAGGAGAGAGACTACAGGCGATTATAGAGGGCGCAAGTAGCGCACCCTGTCTGGCCAGCTCATCAGCCGTGTTGTTCCTTGGGAGAAACGAGTGTCCGGGGACCCATTGTAGCCTGATAGAACAGGAGGAGTGAGAAGTCAGTTCCTGCCAGATCTGCCACAAAGTTTGAGATAAGAGGAAAGATGGAGGAGAGGACAGGGTAGCGAGGAACAGAATGAGAGTCAGATAGTAGGAGAAGAGAAGAAAAATGGCAGACTTGTTGGTGCTGCCGAGACCAGCAAATAGCGTGCAGATTGGTGCAGGCTTCAGCGAAAAAACTTGAACATACTGGGCCTGCCAAAAAGAATAGAGTGGCCTCAGTGCCACAGAGAGAGCAGTTGGCAAGAATGCCGGAGCCGCCTTTGCCAAAAGGAAAAGGAACAGAGCCGTCTGTCCAGAGTACCAGATCATGAGGGGGAGAGAGTCAAGGTGGGCGAGAGCCGCACCTTGGCAGGTGAGAGGGGGATCAGAGCGAGAGCACGGAGAGGAAAGGGTGGACTTCACCGTGAACTAAGGGAGATTCCAAGGAGGACAGGGAGGGCAAGCAAGAACAGCCTCCCTAGAAGAAGTGGAAGGAAGCAACAGCGGGTGAGTGGATGCAAAAGCTCTCCAGAACGATCTGCAGAGCCTTGGCCTCACTCCAAGTCTGGCCAAACCTGAAATAGGAAAAGAGGTTGGGAGACAAAGAGCTCGCTCATAAGATAACAGTGAAATGAGTCAGGGTGACTCGCAGGGGGGTACAGGGGCCTCGGTGAGTAGTAGAGGGATAGGGGACGACGAGAGGCAGCCGGTGATGGTGTGACTGGCCGCTTGATGGAGGCGTTCCAATTTGGTGAAATTGGTAGTGCTTAGAAAAGGAAACCATCCGAATGAAGCATAAGTGAGAAGGGGCCGAAGAAAAGGTTTATACAGAACAGAGAGGGGCCCCATGAGGAAGCAGAGATACAGCGTAAGGCCTCGAGACGAAGGAAGAACTTGGCCTTCAGTGAAGATACATGCTTAGAAAAGAAAAGAGTGCAGTCGAAGGTCACCCCAAGAAAAGTTGGAATGGGATTGAAACGGATGTAGGAGCCGAGTAGGAGGAGATTGGGCTGGAGGTTAGCTTGGTAGAGATCCACCGAGAAGAAGAAGGCCTCACATTTGCTCGAATTGAGGGGAAGACACCAGTACTCAGACCAGCGCTCCAATCGTATCAGAGCTCCTTGTGTGGCTTCTACCGCCGTGGGGACCGAGGGGGAAGAGGACCAAATGGCGAGATTGTCAGCATAAAGAGAGCAGCTGACGGAAGAAGGCAGAGAGGCCGGAAGATCATTAATGAAGAGAGAGAAAAGTACCTGGCCAAAAACGGATCCTTGCGGAACACCTCGAAAGGAACGACTTTTGTGATTTTGATAAACCACACAAGCGTGCCTATCACAAAGGAAAGATTGAGTCCAACGAGCAAAGCAAGGAGGCAGGCCAGCCGAAATGAGTTTGTGGAAAAGGGCGGGATGCCAGACAGAGTCAAAAGCTTTAGAGAAATCAATAGTAGACAGGATCGTCCAAGAGCCCGGCCTGGGTTTGTTAAACCCATTCAAAATGGACTGAGAAAGGTACAGAATTTGATCAAGTGTAGACTGTCCAGGGCAGAAACCGGCCTGACGGGGAAAGAGAATGGAGTTAGACTCTAGAAAGAAAAGTAGACGAGATAGAACGATGCGTTCAAACAGCTTTGATATGCAGGAGGTGAGAGAGATAGGCCGGAAGGAAGCAGGAGAGTCGAGAGGCTTTCCCATCTTGTGGATGGGAATAATAGAAGATGTCTTCCAGATGGAAGGGAAGGAATGTGAAGACCAAGAAAGATTTGAAGATGTGAAGAAGAAAATCCATGCCAGATCAAGGAAGATGCTATACCATAGGATAGGCAACTTTGTCTGGGCCAGCGGCAGTTGAGGGGGAAAGGTTGGAGGCAGCCACATGAAATTCAGCGAGAGTGAAAGGAGAGCAAAAGGACGAGTGAGACTCCACAGAGCACGTGGCTTGGCGGAGCTCAGAGAGGTAGCCTCTGGCTCTGCTACGCAGGGTCTTTGGATGAGAACCGAAAAGTGGGATCTTAAGCAGTGTAGACCAAAGCCGATTCCCTTGGAGAAGAACAGTTAGGAAAATTAGGAGAGGAGGAAGACGAGGAAGGAGAGCCAGCGATAGAGCAAAGGAGGGAGTGTACAGATTTAGGGTTAGATTTAGGTGAAAGAAAAGAGCAAGTCGTCTACCATGCCTCAGCCTTGGCCTTGGCAATGACTGACAAGGCACGTTGAGAAGCGGAGATGTGAGCCTGGCGATCTTCATCACTTCTGTAAGCGGCAGCAAAAGCCTTGTGTCTTTCACTAACTGCACCTTCCACCTTAGCAGACCATCAGGATGGCATTTGATGGGGCCGAAAGGAATGGAAGATTTGG
Organism: Trididemnum clinides; assembly: GCA_963675345.1. Lineage (NCBI taxonomy): Eukaryota > Metazoa > Chordata > Ascidiacea > Aplousobranchia > Didemnidae > Trididemnum > Trididemnum clinides. The sequence goes on from OY776293.1 coordinate 27,884,582, forward strand.
CCACATTCATTGCCAGAGAGGTAAAAGAGCAGCAGCAGAGGAAAGAGAAAGAGACGAGTATTCCTCTGCTGATGGACAGTGAGAGTCAAAGCAGGAGGCAAAGCCATCCCAGCAAGCTTTCTGAAAATTGAAGGAAGGGGGATGCTCGTTGGGGCAAAAAACTGGTTTTAAGAGAGAGGGACAGATAGAAGAATCGGTAGATGGTCAGAACCCAGGTCCTGAAGCACCTCCCAGGAGCAAGAAAGAGCAAGAGAAGAGGTACCAAAGGAGATGTCAGGAGAGGAGCGACTGCCAGTGGAGCGATGGAGAAGAGTGGGTGATATTGAAAACATCTTATGTTGGCTAGAAACAATCACTTACAGTTGAGTAATCTTCGGATATCAGAATCATTTATTAAGGGCTGCAATAGTTGCTCAGAAGACTGGTTCAAGCCCGTCATTAATAATCTTAGGCTTAATACCCTAATAGACATACATCAGAATTACACCAACGCAACAGAAGTCAAAACAATACAATTACAAAGGAGGGTCGTAAGCAAAGCTGTCCAATCTGTAGCACAGCTAAGCCAGCCATATCTGATTACATTAGATCAAAGATCACACTTAAATTTCTTATTATCTTTTTTCCCAAAACCGACGCTTTGGAATCAGATTGAAATGAAAACCTGTTTTGTAAGTAACTCAGAATTTTTCTAATTACAAGTGCTTTCAGAGGGAAATTAGTGTGGAAAACGTTTTTGAAATTTTTCAAAAGGTTTTTTGTTTTGTAAGATTTTGTTATCACATTTCACTGGCCGCAAAACTTAAGTCGGCAAATATTGCAAAACCCAAATTGTTTTGTTTATTCATTTGGAAATTCTTGAGAAGGCCAAAGCCTTCCATTTGGCAAAAGCAAATCTACCTGAAAAATTAAGTAAAGGTTTTGCTTGCTTTTATGGGCACTAAGCCATCTGCTCCTAAATCATTAATGGGTTCTTTTTTACCGTAGAAATAATCCATGAAAAAAGCTTGCCAAATCTTATCGAAGACATGGGATTGGGTCTCTAAAGATTCAAAAAAGTGTCCGAATTAGCGTCTTTTCAAAAACTTAACTAAACGTTATGAAGTAACTAGCTTGCTCTGCTGGCGTGTTGCGTGGGGTATTGGTTGGCATGGTGGGTAAAAATCAGTTGTGAGAACAATAATATAAATTGATGTTTTTCGCATGGATAATTTTTTTTCAAAATCGAGTGACATTTGGAAAAAGATAGCTTCCATTTTTTGGCTACCCTCAACTACTCTGGTCCCGATTTACTTTCTCTATACTCAAAATTGTTTAATGAACAGAAAACCAGAAGCAGTTGATTGTGTCACAAACTTTTGTCTATTGTAATAAATACTCAAGAGCAAGAATATTGATGGCTTTTACAATATAACTGATCACTTTTACTACTGAACAATAAGGCTATTAAGTAATACGCTTATTTGACAATGCGGTAAACTTTTTTGTAACTATATTTGTGTAGTTGTCCTCCCTTTTCTTTGATTTAGCGCAGTCAGGAGATGTGGGAGAGGACGCAGTTGTGTTGAGCCACTGATAGCTTTTTGCAATTCAGGGCATTGCACCTGAAGACATTAGTATGCAAGTCCTACTCTGACTTGAATGCACTAGTTCAAATCCAATACAAACTTTCACTGAAAGCAAGAATCATTGCCCCAAAAACAAATTATTGTGCGATGCCCTCAAAAAAATGAGACGGTGCTCCTGGGTGTCATGATGTCATGGTGTCATGATGCAAAGCTTCAGAACTACTGGACAAAAGAATTGATAAATAAAATATAAATGAGTGAAGTTTTTTATTTAAAACATATGTTCTTGTTATTATGAGTTAGACTTTCAAAAAAAACAACTTGGGCTTAATATTGATTGGTGTTTTCTTCTCCCCCCTCCCCCTTCTAATTTAAAAGAGAACAAAACTCTATCGGTAAAAGTGACCTCTAAGCTGGTGTATTTTGAACAAGCGTTTCATTCTATGCTTTTTCTTTAATTTTATTTACATTGTTTTGGTTTGTAACTTTTGATTTATGGATATATTTTTTGTGTTATATTCAGAGATGTGTCTGATTCAGTGTTTTCTTCCTGAAGGATTTAGTTACATTATTTCCATTGCTTGCCTGAAGTGAGATGGGAGATGTTATAGGAGATGGAAGTATTTACAATAGGTGTGTTGTTGTTGTCGTCATAATAAACGGACAGTATTGTGAAAGGATACTTAATCACGTAGTTGGAACGCTGAAGTAATGATGGAGGATTTCTATACTTCACTGTTCTCTCTAACTTTTTGACAACTTGATGGTTGTTCAAAAATCTTGGAGTAGTTGCACCTAATTTTAAAATCAAGGTGATTTATTTAGAGAAAAAGCAATCAAAAATCTTTTTGGTGGTGCAGAATTTTGATATAGCTTTCAAAGCTATAATAAAAAACAATTATTTTTACATTGCAAAATTTAGTGCCTTTTTCATCAGATCCATAGAAAGCTTTGCTACGTTGCAAAAAAGCCCATTTGGTGTTGTTTTGAAAACATGAGCCTTGAAATATGATTGGATTGTGCCCAAAATGCATTGCTTATTATTTGCCTAAAAACTTGACTAAACATGCTTGCCGGTTTTTGTTAGAAGTTGGTAGGTGACTATTTGGCAAAAAAACTAAAGCGCTGTGTTGTGGCTGTTTTCTCTATATTTCTGTAACCTGATGTATTGGTGTTTTGTAGACCCAGGGATCCTCCTGGTCAGAGAAGTGTTTATGTTCCTCCTGGTGATACTGCCAAGGAGTCGTATAGGCTGAGCACTTTTGTCAAATTTCCAAAAGAATGCCCAGCCAATACGAGAAGTCTTGCTGGTGCTGGATTTTATTATACTGGCTACAAGGATCGAGTGAAGTGTTTCTCTTGTGGTCTTTGTGTTGAAAATTGGACTCAAGAAGATGATGTTACTTCTTCAAGATGGCATCATGATGACTGCCAAATGATTTTACATGAAGATTGTGGAAATATTCCAATAAGTAAGAATGAACCAGGATTAATTTGTCTTGCTTTTATGTGGTTATTTGTGAGAATTGATCAGCTAAACTGTTGCAACAATATCTGCATGCAAAAAAAATTTTTATTAACTCTTTTGCTCACTCGATAATCAATTGATGATCCCGTGTTTTCAGTGTTTCCCTCAAATTTTTTCAAGTTGAGTTGCAAAATTACTTTACTAAAAAATAAATTTGTGACTTTATTTCTCCACCGATCTTCATAAAATTTTCAAAAGATCGCGCTTAATTCCTCACGCATCGGAAGATGTAAAATTTGTGCCCTAACTCTTTGATTTTCTTACCCAAAAACAGTTAGAAAGACAAAGAGCCCAGTTGCAGACGACAAAAATTGCCAAATTATCAGCAAGAGCCAACTACTTTAAAATCAAATTGATATTACATGTTTACCACGAATCAAAGCCTTTATCATTAGTGCAGTCTGAAAACTACTCTTTTGCGGCATCATTTAACAAAATTTTAAGCAGTAATGAAAAAATTTATCTAATAAAATTTTCAAATTTTTTTGGGTCTCAAAACACCCTGAAACAAGTTTGTACAGTAAGTAGAAAAAAGTAGATTTAGTTTTTAAAAAGTATGATGCGTTGCTAAATACCGGTCATATTTGAAATCTTAGGAAATTTGCTTTCCAGCAATATATAACTTGAAATAGTTTAGGCTAAGCGGCATATGATATTTACTGATTAAAAATGAGTACTGTACATCATATCAGTTCAAAACCCCCCAAAATTTTTTGACTTACCTTCACTAAATTATAATTTTTTAAAAAACTACATCCTTAAAAAAAATAAAATAAATTGCAAACATTTCACCACTAAAGTCGTCATTTTGTATCAAGTTTCCAAGGAGACAGAAACTAAAATACGAGTTTAAAAGTTGGCAGAAGTTTGGCTTCTTAAATCAAGTAAGTTTGCTGTATCCCCCCTGTTTCTCAACAAATGGGAGGGGTGTAAAAAAAACTTCTGTTTCATTGCTAGTGACAACTTATCTTATTTAATCTTAATATTTTTTAAATCTTGAAGAAATTCCCTTCTCAAAAATACTTAATGTTACATGGTTTAGGCTAACCTCTAGCAGATAATGACTGATGATATGTTAGGTACTAAATTTAACTTAGTACTGGTCAGTGCTGGTTAACGAAAAAATCATGGGCCTCAAAAAGTTGCAAATTGTAGAAAAACTAGGCTTTTAGGTAAGTTTTGACTGATGTGCCTTGAAAGCTTATTTCCTTAGCAACATCTAGCGACCATTCGTAAGAAAGTAAAATTTGTAGTGATCTTTGAGGTAAGGGAACTTTAACTTCAAAGGCAACTCAGCACCAATTGGGGGGCTAATTGGCATAAAATTTGCATATTCAAACAAAAAAATTTTTTTTGTTTTTATTATATTTGAAATCTCCAAGAAATAGAGATTTCAACGATATATTACACTTGATGCAGAAGTAAACAGATGAGTAATAATTTACAAACAGATGTGGGGTATTTTATGACGATTAATTATGATTGATTGTGACAAATTATGACAATTTTTTTGCTCTGCCACCTTGCAGACATTTTTTTGCAATGCACGCGGGAGCAAAAGAGTTAAACATTAGGAAACCAAAGAAAAGCCAATCCGCTTTGCTTTGGCTAAACAAGGAAGAAAAAGTCCCTCCCCCACTTTTCTGAATATAAATGAATCAGACTAAAGATCAATTTGCTAATAAAGCTGTAAGTTTTTTTACAAATATGATTGTGGTAAAGTTGTCTTCATCAGCTTACTCATTTTAAAGTAAGTTTGTGATTGGGAACTTACCAGTTTTAAATCAATAAAACTTTTGAAGACCTGTATAAAACGTAAATAGATTCTATCCCAGGCAGTTGATCTTTTACACAATCCGTAAACGTTTTAAGAAAGCAGCAAATTTTATATGATTTTATTCAATAGCTTTATATCGATTTATTTCAACACTGTTGCATGTCAAATGCTGCAGTTAAGAACTAGCTTTGAAGTCTTTGTTATGATTTGTCTGAGAATCGAACCCTGATCTTACGGGATCGATCATGTTTGTTGCTCGTTTTATCTTGTATTCATTTTTATCAGGTAGTCTATTTCGCAATTTCTCAGGAGCAAGTCATCGGCCAAGCCGTCAGATAACTACAGAAGGCCAACGAGTATGTTGAAATAGTTTATTTTTGTTTTGGATGAACTGATTGTGCAGCCTCAGCAGTAGCCTGGGCATCCTGATGTCGCAATCAGTCTTTTGTTGGAAGGCAGACGTATCTGAAGGAAGCCGAGGGTTTTATTTTTCCACCTGCTTTATTTGCGGTTGTCAGCTCGCAATTATCGAAGAGGTCTATCACCTGCCTGCCATAAAAAATGAAAGTATCCCATCAAGTGCCCTACCTAAGGACAAAATTACTAGATTTTTCTGGTTATTTTCCCTTAGTGCTCAGCGTCAAGCTGGAGGGCTGTCAATACCGTATTTAAAGTCTTGTGGTGTAATTCGACAAGTGAATCGAACTTACGTTTACTAACTGCGAAGCGGACGTTCTAACCATTACACCACCGAGTCGATTTAACTCATAATTTACAGTTTAAAAAAGCGGAATAACGCAAATATGGCATTTTTCTTGTATTACGACAGCAATTCCCAAACTGGCAGCCGCGAAAGCATGCGAAAGTTGTTGCATTTGTCACTGTCAAGTCCGCTCTGTACCTCGAAATTTTGTAATGGAAAAATAGTGTCTACTGTTTAGAAGAGTTGCTTGTAAACAGATTTCGTAGTCACGCGTCACAATGTAATATATTGTGTAACAATTACCCGTGCAATTTCATTAACCTGTGTGAAGCAAAATTCGGCGGAAATTTTTGTCCAGTTTTGAGAAGATAATGAATGAAAATAGCGCTTCTCTGCGTATTCTATTTGATCATGGTAAAACTGTAATTATATTCAATTCTCTTTTTCTTGCCTGGATGTTGGTGTGAATCATGAGAATTCTCTTGTTAGCTCTTTACAATCACATGAGCATTGCATGATCTGATAACACGTGCCTTTACAATCGTATGAGCATTGCATGACCTGATTAAGGTAAAACACGTGTCTTTTCCATATAAATTAAGCGAGCACATTTAAAAAAAATTTCTTACGTTTTCTTTTCCACCAAGGATTTTTTGAATCAGCTTTCATGCTGCTAAGATTCTAACAAAAAGGAGATTGGTTGAATTTCTTTTATAATGTTTGTGGGTTTCTGAATTCACTTTGGAACTACCTGAATGAGAAAAGAAATGCCTGGCTCCAGCTTGCGTAGAATTATCTGTTTGCTTTCTGTGTTCGTATCATCTGCATAGATAGGGCTATTTCCTAAGTCAAAAGGACAGAGTAAGGTAGGGTACTGGCAGCCTAAGGGGGATCTCCACTGTAATCTGCCGTTAGTGGGTCATATACTGTATTACACGAGAAGGCAATACATTCGCTGCTTTCTTCACAACAAAATTACAGTGCGTGGTTAGCAGCAGCTTGTTAGCGGCTTAATAGTTTTACAGTGCGAAAGTTGTCAACAACTTGTTTTTATTTTTTATAGCAACCACACGATTGTAGAAAATAACACTTTCCATAGTGTCAAACAATATCTGCAGTAAAGTATTGACAATTTATTGGCTTCGTAATGGACGCATTCGTTACTGGTTCTTTGCCTCAGAAAAGACTGATGTATGAGTTAATGTAAACAAAGAGAAAAGTGGAAGAAAGAAGACTAGAAAATACGGCAGCAGTTATCTCAATTGTGGCTTTACAGTCGCAGAAAGTGTTGAGCATCCGCAATGTGTTATTTCTTGCAAAGTTTAAATATGGAATGTTTGGTACCTAGTAAACCAAAACGCTACTTAACTGGGAAACGACGGGAATTTTTCTCTCGTAATTGTCAGAAATGAATAAGCAGTCGATCTTATTTTCAAATTTTTTGCACACACCTGCCAAGGCACAGCTTGCGTTTTTTAAAGTTCCGTACAGAATCGCGAAATGTGAAAAACCGCATACTATTGCGGAAGAACTCGTGCTTCCTGCTGCTTTTGACTTAGCCTCGACAATGATTGGAGAATCATTTGTTCAAAAGCTAAAAGCTCTTCCGCTCTCAAACAATACCATTTGCACCTTTGGCTTCATTACGGCGCCGCGAATATTGATAAGTTTTCAAAGGGCGTTGTCAGCAAAAAAAGTTTGGGAACCCCTGCATTACCATGTTACCCGTTGTTCGTTATAGAATAATACCAATTTTTTCCACATATTAAATAAAGACAAGCAGGGAGTCGAGGAAACCGCATGGTGATCGTATGGCCACTGAGTCAGCGCTCGGTCAATCTAGTTGTTATGTTCAGCGTTGGCCATAGGCTGAACCCGAAACGTGAGCTTTAAAGGGGTCGGTGGGAGTTCCGATAAAAATCTTAGTACAACAACATTTATTTTTCGTTCAGAAACAAGCGATGAAGTTGAACAGAAAGAGAGATCTTTTATTGGGAGATCAATCGCTTTTCAGCGCTAATTTATTTGTTTCTTTTCCAAGAAAATTTTTTGAGGAAAGGAGTGGGTCAGTGGTTTGCCAATCCTGCGAAGAAGTCCGGACTAGCCAAAAACTTAATTTAGTGGTACTTGTTGAAAAATGTTTAAGAACCACTGGTTTAGATGGTTTAATAAATGGCATTTAAAAAGGATCTGCTGGCAACCTTTAGCTTTTAATCGTCCTACATTTTAACTCAAACACATAACTGGTGATTATTTATTCTACAGTCTTTAAGAAGTCCTTCAAAAATTACTCAGCTTACTAAAATCTCTTTAAGGTCATTATTGTTTATCTTACAGTCAATCAGTTATTCAAACGTTGAGAGTTCAGCAAATGATTGTCGTTCTCCGCGATCTGCAACGGTACTGACGACTGCTTCAGGTAGGGTTTGGCTTTATTTATTGTTTTCTTACTCTTGCATTTACGTACTGCATAATGGATTTGCAATAGCTTACAACGACTTCTGAGGTAATCTTCACAAAAATTTGCTATATTGAAAATTATTTTGTAAGTGCTGTTATCTGGTGGTAAAAGAAATTTTCTCTTCTGAAATGTGAATGTAACCAACTTTTTAGGGCCTGCTTCTTTTTATAACAGCATGCAATTTAGAAATCTATACTCCAGTAGAACCGACGCGATAGCGTAGTGGTCTAAGCGTCTGCTTGGTAGTCGGTAGACCTGGGGTTCAATCCCCTTGTCGAGTCATACCTAAAGACTTTAAAAATTGGTATCCACAGCTTCTCTGCTTGGCGCTTGGGATTTAGGGGAGGTTGTGGAGAACAAGCCGGCAAGTTCGCTTGTTGTGTCCTTGGGCAAGGCACTTAAAGGGACGCCTCCGCTTTTACGTGGAAGATAGGTGATTAGGCCTGGAGAGGGATGGGCTCCGCCAGGCGTCTCAGCCTAAGATTCGCTGCATGATGAACACAACCAAAACAAATTGGTCATCTACAGCGCTTCAACGGCAATCGCCACGGGATGAAACGAAACTCTGGCAGAAAGATTGCGAAAAGTGCTGTTGTTAGCATATGTTGGAACTCGTAGCGTTTGTGCTTTTCCGTAGTACTAAGATTGATAAAGTCTGACTGGACAAGGACATTTTTTGCAATTACCATATCATTCGCCTATAACTGCACCTCTATGAGATTACAAAAAGTCGCCGTTGGGAATAACAGTCATTATAGACGAATTGCCTGAAAGAAATCCAATACTATCGTTTCATTCAACAGAAGAAGCATTATGCAGTCAGATTTGTCAGTGTAATTGAGAACCACCCAAGTGGCGAAATTGGCTTAGAAATTACTTTAATGCCTCTCGTAATTTACATTAATCTGCAAGGAAATTTGTATTACGCAATTCGCGTAATACGCTTTAAAACCTCATCATTTTCTTTTCAGCTGTTTATCTCTTTCTAGTTTTTTTTACAGCTTTTGATGCTCTTTACCAGTTTTGAATTGGCTAGTAATTTTACATTTTTTCTATAGGGGGAAGTAAATCTCTTTTGTTGATGTTTTACTTCGGAGATCTCTTTGAACTACCATTTTGCACTTAGTAGTCACTGCAGCTTTTAGAGGATGCTCTTTGTAAATATTTGTTTTGATTAGTTTTTAGGTCATTGTCGATTGCCTTGATTTGTGATTAACTCGATTGACGAATTCCTTGCTGCAAAAACAGTGCAGTAGCTATATAAAGAAAAAACGATTGGCAAGCAGAAGTCTTAGCCAAATTAAAGTGTATTGACTAGGGAAAGTTTTTCAATAACGTTAATTTTTTGGTAGTAAGTTTGAGCGGCATGGTTTACTGTAAAAGTTCTGGACACAAAAAGTAAGTTTTTTTTATTCTTAATTTGATATGACAATGAAAAGTCAATTGTTTATCGTTAGGTCAATTTTGTTTTGGGATGATAAAGACAATTTTTTAAAAGAACAATAACATTGTTAGTCAAAATGTTTTTTCGTACTGGCGAGAAAAACTGATTACTGCGATATGACGGGGTTAACTTTTTTGTTTTGACTTACAATGGTTGCCAGTTTTTTGTGCGGTCAGTATAGATTGCTTGCCGCAATTAATCGATGGTAGTACAATAATCAAAGTCGAACGAAATTATGTGCGACTTCGTTGCAATCGAATAGTTGCGACAATTAAAAGGCATAACAGTCTGACTTTTGTTTGGTAAAAAACGTGAGCAAAGAGGCATCTACGATGATAGTTTATACAATCTTTTCATTATTTAATGTGAATCAGAAAGGAGGAAATGGCTTATTTATACAGGTTCCGTGTGCAAGCACACCAACAAATGGTATTTTAATATTCTATAATGGAATTAGCTGTCCAAAGGTTAATGTGACATTTATGTTTAGATGTTGCTTTAGTTTGTGATTTAGGTTTTTAAATGATACCAAAAGTTAAAGCTATTAAAGCATTTAAAATTCAGTCCGTACTTGAAGACTTACCTGAATAATTTATGTAAAGTCCCAACAGCGAATTATATTGCAATTTGTAAAGCTGTACGCTTTCTTCCCACAAACGATTTCTTGTTGAAAATCATTCAAATACGTCCAAACACTGACAGGAGATCCGATCTACTAATCCCACGCACTTAGCAAATGTTTTTGAGGAACAGTACACCGATTTTGTTGAAAAGATAACCAAGGCATTTTTGTCTGCTGATATTCCTTTGTATAAGCTAAACAACAAGAATATTAAAGATCTATTTCACATTGGTCACAGTTTGCCAAGTACTTGTGGAAAAACAGTGCTGCAATTAAGCGCAGATGAGTTAGAGCGGATGAGAAATGCTGTAGGCCAGTGGTTCTCAAACTGTGCGTCGCGACGCCCCGGTGCGTCGTTTCAATTTTCCAAAGGCGTCGCGAAATATTTTGGTTTTGTGCCATTAAGTCTAGGTTTTATTGCATCAAAAGAACTCTGATCGTAGATTGCTTTCTTACTTTCTTCTGACATTTTCACAATAGTGTTTTTAATACACTGTTGCAACGACTGACTTGTTATTCAAAAGATCAGATTGCAGAAGTTTAACTTAATTGGCGAAAAATATATAAAGAATAAAGCATTCAGTTGTATATTGGACGAAAACAGGAAAGATGAGTTACAAACTTAGAAGAGCGTAATTTTACGATTGATGATGACAGACCAATCCAAAATCTCGAGAGCATCTGCATAGGGGCAGATATTTATGTAGATTATGGGTCACATTTATCTCGCAATACGGCAAACTAAACTGTAGGATGCTGTCTGGTGCGTCGCAAAGTCTCGCAAGCTTTTTTAAATGCGTCGCATCGCAAAAAGTTTGAGAACCACTGCTGTAGGCCTATATGACAAACAGATTTTTCTGGTTGTTGATAATAGTCCTCTATCTGGCTTAAATATTTTAGTTGGAAGCCTAGAAACACCTGATGCCAGTTATTTGCACGACCGTCAACCTCTACATGTGCGCCAAATAGCAATAGCATGGTTAGCAGTTGACGATGCGGTTAGATCTCTTGAAATCAACAGAAACTCTTTCTGTTGTTCATTGTCTGATGGTGCAAAATATATGGTGGGTGCAGGTGCAATACTAAAATCTCTCTATCATAAACTATTTCATTTGACATGAGTAGTACATTTATTGCACAATTGTGCGATGAAAATCCAATCTCACTTTGAAGATGTCGATCAGCTAATCGCACAAGTCAAATCAGCAACAGTAAAAACAAAATCTAAAAAGCGAAATTCGCTACTATTGGTTGCCGTCTCAGCCTGTTCTTACGAAAAAGGTAAGCTGGCTAAATGCTGCCTTATATTATGCAAAAAATTTACCCGTAGTGATAGCGATTGTGTAAAGTTTTGAAGGGTCTGGCGGCATTTAGTAATTCAAGGGTATGTTAGCTAGCAAACAACTGGCTTGGCTACTCAACTTCCCAAAATCGAAGACCAAAGCAGCATCAAAAAAGCGGTGCGAACAATCAAGAACTTGACTTCGGAGAAGACACTAGCAGCATTAAGCGCTACATTCCAAAAAGATGCAAAACAATGACATTTTCGAGATAATGAACATGGAAAGGTTAAACAGTTCACCGGCTGTTTACAGTTTACTTCAACATTTTCAGTCCACAGCTTCTTCTGTAGAAAGAGGTTTTTTTATGCTGCGAAAACTATTAGCCACGGACAGAAACTTAAAAGCCAAAAATGTAAAATAGTACATGGTTTTACATTTCAATTCTTGTACCTGGTGATTGCAGAGTTGGGTGCTATCTAAGGCGTGTGTATTGCAAGTTTTGTTGAAGATTTGTGTGTTTTTGTCAATTAAATGATCGTTTTAAAATAGAAACTCAAGAAACATTAATGTATGGAGTGAAAATTTTGTTATGTCAACAAAGTCAATTTTTGAATTTTTAAGGTTTTAAGTCAATAAAAACGTGTCCCAACAATAACCGTTTGTGGTAGAGACAATGGTTCGTAGTTTCATTATAAGCGAATATAATTCCTCAGGGAGACAAATATTGGGTGTCTTTAGTCGCGAAATGATGTTACAGGCGATGCCGTAAAAGATGATCATGATTTAGCCAGTATCGAGTGGAATGTGACGACATAGGCGAGCCGTCGTTTTAAGTGAAGCTGTTAGAGACGAATTCTATTTTAGTTCGGCTTTTAATAACGTCTAACTATGCTGCGTTGTAAACCTAAACTGTTGGTTCAAATTTTGTGCTGTACGTGATGGGTCGCAATTTGTGCACTACGCCTTTTTCTCGTTGTACCAAATTTTGCTTCAGATAACCACAGATCCATTTTAAACCATTTATTCATGCCATCGTTTGTAACAAAAAAGATGGTGAAAAGCATTTTTCTCGTACAAATTGATCTGAAAATTTTTAAGCTCATGTATTGGATAACTGCAAGAAGCGGGTTGTAGCTATTTGGTGTATTGTAGGGACGCGCAAGCATTTTTGCATATATGTTAATTTGCAGTTTCGCTCAACCGAACTTTAAAGCTGGTCAAGACTTGTTTTTTTAGCAGATCAACCCCACCCGCAGCAGTTGTTTTAAAATTAATTTATAGAGGGAAAGTTTTCAATTTGAGAGTCTTGTTTGGACATTCCTATTTTAAAAATGACGGAGTTTTTAAACTGGAGATCTTTTTTTGAATGGGAGTGGGGAGTAGATTTAAAAAAAAGTTTTGGAGCTGAATTTCTTTTTTCTTGAAAAAACACGTGAAAAAGTTGCAGTCTTTGTTGACCGGGGTAACAAATCTAATCCTTACGCAAACTTCATTCCTCCCACACTTGTTATGCTGTTTATAGATTACAAAACAAGCTGATTGATGTCAGTAAATTTAAAAATTGATTTGGAATGATTTCCATTGAAACGTGTTGTTATGGCTCGCTAGTATAATTTTTCAGAAACGCAAAGCATAGGCATTTGATATTTTTTGTTTCAGGAAAAAAACATTTGATAGTTTTTGTCGTTATTCATCTTAAATTTCTTGCCTAAATATTAATGTTGGTTGGAACGAATCAGAACTGGACCAATTAAACGCATTAAAATATGAACCACACTGCATAGAAGTTATCTACATTAGAATTCGTTTGTAACTTCAATTCGCTAATAACGCCACGTTATGCTTGTTTTTTGCATACATAGTGGTTCGCCCAAAACAGTAATTTCAAACTGCAGAGGAATTCCTCCGTGGACATTTTAAACTTTAGGGAGGAATTTCCACATTTTAGCGTTTACAAGTTAAAAGTTAAACTTTGCTTGATTTTATTGGATCTAATAAGACACTTGTGTCTCAAGATTACAGTAGCTTAGTTGGCCAGTAGTGTGATATAAATGCATTTACATACACAGGGCTTTCAAAAGGTTTCGAAAGTTGGGGCAAGAAAGCTTCGAAAAGAGCTGTTCGTGTTTTTTGAAAGGACACTTTTACTTCACATGACACATAAACCGATCTTCACTCTTTCGCTCCCGCGAAACAGTCCTCAAATTATTTGCATAAAAAAAACAATTGTCTTTGCTTTTATTATTCACTGGTTTTAGGCCATTGGTTATTATATCAAACATGTTATATCGCTAAAAAGGAAATTTCATTGTGATTTAAAATATGCTGACCTCCAAAAAAATTTTTTTGTTCAAGAATATAATTTATGCAAATTAACCCCCTCCTTTTTGTGGGAGTAAATTACTTTCAAAATAGGGTACTGTAACTTCAAAAAAGTTATTTCATTACTAGACTTCATTTTTTGATGAATCTTTTCAAAAATTTAGACACATCATGCTAAAGAACTATGCTTTCGAGGAATAATACTCAAAATATACCAAGTTATTTAGTTTTTCTACAATTGTTGCTTTTCTGAGACCCAGAGCCACAGATATTTCAAGATCTTTTTGGGCCGGAACAAAAAGATGTGTATTGAAATCGCATTTTTAATTGATCAAAATGAAATCAAGATTAAATCAAACTACGTAGTGTAATATATTTTTGGAAAGAAAATTTCGTGATGTGTATTCTAAAAATATTGTTTTGTGACTCAAAATGAAACAAAAACATCTTTACCCCATTCTTTTTTGGTGGGGGAACCAATGTTACCCCAAGTTTTAAAGGTATTACAGGCCTTGCATGTAGATGAATTTTTTTGAAAATGGCTGTGAAATGATGTAAAAGGATTAAACTTCTGGGAAAAAACAGTAAAAAATCACCAAAGGACAAATTTTTTGTTCCATTTTCAATTTTTTGAAGCCCAGCAGCAAAATTTTTGGTGGTTTTGGGAGGTCCTGGAAGCTACTGTTTCTACCCTTTTCATCAATCGTTATAAAATAATTCTTTGCTGATACCCTCTATTATTGCCTGTCTTTGAAAAGACTGGTTCTTCCTGATTCAAATGATATGCAGTTTAAACAGATTAGTTTGTTGCTTATGGTGAAACATTAGCTACTTTTTACCACCACATTTTTGCTGGGAGAAAGCTAATTTTGATTGATTATAGCCTACGTGTCAAAGTCAATACAAAGTGCTTTCTTTGTTTGCATTTTCTCCTTGGTTACTTGATACAACATGGTAAGAGAGTGGCGCAAATTAATAAAAATGTTTTAAGATTTTTAAAAGGTGTACTTTTTTATAATTTGTAATTTTTTGAGGTCTAGCACCAAAATTGGAGGGTTTTTGGCCGGTACTAAAGATAATTTAAGGTTTATCGTGTAGGCTAGCATTTTTATCAATGAAAACAGCCTAAAATATGTATTATGATATAATTTTGAAAGTAAGAGAGTGGCGCAAATTATTTAAGATTTTTAAAAGGTGTACTTTTTTATAATTTGTAATTTTTTGAGGTCTAGCACCAAAATTGGAGGGTTTTTGGCCGGTACTAAAGATAATTTAAGGTTTATCATGTAGGCTAGCATTTTTATCAATGAAAACTTAGCCTAAAATATGTATTATGATATAATTTTGAAAGGAAAATTTTTTTCAACTTTCAAATGATATAAAGCTTAAAACTAATATCTTATTGCTAAAGATGAAACAGGACTGCTTTTACACCCCTACTTTTTTGTTTGGGGAAGCAGATTGTTACCTGAATACCATACCTTGCAAAATCAATAACAAGTGTTTGATATACACCAACTCCGTGGAAACTTGATACATGGCGATGAAAAGAGTTGTATAAACGGATAAACATAATTTCAAATTTGGAAAGGGAGTACTTTTTGTGTGATTTGCATTTTCTATGGTCCAGCTATCACATTTTGAGTGTTTTGGGCCAGTACTAAGGATAACTCCAGGTATTATGTTTCATCAATCATTATAGAATAACTCTTGGCCTAAATTATGCAACAATATACATTTTTATAAAGGAAGTTTCTTAAACTTTTAAACGATGTGTAGTTTGAGAAGAAAATTTTGTTGCTAAAGATGATGCAGGACCATGTTGACTCTCCTACCCTTTTTGTAGTGGGATCACCAATTTTTTTGCTTTCAATATTTTTAAAGTCGGCTATCTATCAAAAATTTTACAGACTTCATTATTTGATCAATCTTTCTGAAAACTTAGATGCAGCCAGCTAAATAACCATAGATTTCAGAAAAAAATAGCCAAAATGTACCAAAGAAAATAGTTTTTCTGCAAATTGCTATTTTGTGAAGTGCAAAAGCCCAAAGTTTGAGTGTTTTTGACTGGTATTGAAAACAGATTAGGCCTACAAAATTTACCAATTTCATCAGTCATAGAGTAACTCTTAACCTAAATCATGCATCACTATATATTTTTGGAAAGGAAATTTTTTCAACATTCGGTTGATGTGTAGTTTAAGAGAAAAATTTTGTCGCTAAAGGCGATACAGAGCCATGTTGACCCCCTTTTTTTGGCAGAAAATCACCAATTTTTTGCTTCGTGCCGGCTATTTAGGTATTTAGGATTTCACAGACTTCATTTTTTGATCGATCTTTCTGAAAACTTAGGTACAGACAGCTAAATAACCATAGATTTCAGAAAAAATAGCCAAAATGTACCAAAGAAATTATTTTTTCTACAAATTGCAATTTTCTGAAATACCTTCGAAAAATTTTTCAACAAAAAACGAAAAATTGTATATGCTTACTATTTTTGTATCAAGCATTATAAAGTTCTTCTAAGCCTTAACTATTGAAAATTATATATTTCTGGAAAGCTAATTTTCTGAGCTTTTTAAATATATTAACAAGTTGTCAGATTATTACATTGTTTATATATTAAATTTATCTGTTTGTAATAGGTTATTAAATTTTCGGGGGGTAAAATTTTCGACTACAGGTAATATAGGTCAATTTTTTCAGAATAAAAACAAATGGTTAAGACACAAATAAAACATTACCAAAATTGCCTTAAAATAACCTTTAATTTAAAAAAAGTTGTTAAAATTGGTTGAGAAACAAAGTCACAAATCTATTTTGAAGTAAACTGATTTTTTCAACTTTTGAAAAAAATCAATTGATGATCTCGCCGGAGCGAAAGATTTCAGCCTAAAAAAAGATACACTATCTGTATTTCATCTCTAAAATTTGTAGAATTTACTACATTCTGCAAGGTTTTTCAAGAAATGACTTAAAATACTTGATACATGAGTAGTTTTGCCGCCGCTCGTTTCACCATCCCTACACACATTTTCACACACACATTCTCATACACACGCACGCACTAACCTAGTTACCTTGCGCTTGCACAAATGGAACATTTTATTGTGCACATTTAAGACACACTTTATTTTGCTGCGTAGTTGAAAAAACATAAATTGAAATAAAACAAACGTCTTGTTTGGTTGTCTTACTTCGTGAAGGGAGGATTTGAAGATTTCCAAAGCGTGACAGCGAGAAATACACTGAAAAAAGCTGGAAACCTCTAATCTATAATGACATCGCTTGTGACGGCAATTCGCTTATAACGGCACTTTTTATTTGTCCCCAAAAGTATGCTGTTCGTTCGTAACGGTACTCTGCAGTGGACCATCAACTTGAACACGAATTATAATTTTAATTTAGTCCAGGCAAGATTCCTGTAAGCGAGTTGTTTAGGTTTATTTTGCTATTGTACTTAACTACGTGTTATGCCCCAGGGATTCTGGCTAATTTGCGAGTCAAAGCAATTCGAAAATGACCTATAAACAAATCAGAACAAAAATGACAATTTGTTAGAACTGAAAACTGCCATGGCTACCTACGTAACGGTAGTTCAAAAAGATATATGCAGAAAAATACTAAACACCGACGTTTCTTTGGAAAAAAATTTGATTTTGCCGGCCGATGGAAATGTGGTAAGTGAATAGGAATCATGAGAATCTACCATCTCTCAAAACTTGCGAAAAAGCTAAGATAAATAAAACAGTTACAAAACCAAAAAAGCTAATACGAATGACTTTCCTGCTAATATTAAGTTTTACTTTTGTATTACGTATAATGCCCGAATTAAATTTCACCACAAATACTTGTAAAAAAATTATGTTGTGTACAGTAGGTCTTTTTTTCTGAGTGAATTTCGAAAATGACGGTGGTACACTGTTCAATCTGACTGGTAACACGTCTCGGTTGAATCAATATACATTTGGAATCGTTTGTGGCGATTTTTCTGTAACGTCAATTTTTTGCAATTTTTCAGAGGTGCCATTGTGGGCGAATTATACTGTACGAGCTATCTAATGTTAATTTATTGTTTAGGTGGTATGTCTGTTAATTATGCTCCTCTTTTTCAAACAGCAAGATCAGTTCAATCTTCGCAACCATCAGCTCCCAATTATAGGGTAAGTTGATTTTCAATTTTATATTGCAATACATTGTCAATTTGGTTTTATCGCTAATTGTGTTAATAGAGAGTAGAACTAGCCTCGATCCCCCTGGCTGAACATGAACAACTTATTCGGAGTCTAGATTTGCGAAGAGAAGGTGATCGATTGTAAGTTTGATGTTGAAATTGTGTGATAAATAAAGTCATGTGTTAAGCAGTGCTGCAAACTCGATGGATTTTTGCTGAAGTTCGAGTTCACAAGAGTTTCACCGGTTTAACCTCTGCATAGTAGGGTAGGCAAAATGTTTACTAGTTTAACCTCAAAAACGTGTTGGACAATATCTTCAGTGATATTACCTGAATTTTACTCTTTATCAAGTGATAAATAAATTCCAGGTCTGCAGTCAAATACTTTCGAGTTCAATAATGTTTCTAGTTTAATTGACTTCAGCAAAATCATCAAATTCTTTCGAGTTTAAGTCCTGCTGTTAAATCTCATTTGCAGGAGGTAAAGCTCAACGTTGCCAATCTAGTTTGAGTTCAGTAGAATCATCGAGTTCTTTTGAGTTTGCGGTTCTGATATTAAGTCATATTTCAATAGGCAAAGCTCGACGTGGTTTGTGTATTACGCAGTGGCATGTAACTAGATAACGAAGCTTGGTCCTCTCTCTCTTTCTTTTTGTTATCGTTTTTCTCTACACCTCGTTTGACCTGAAAGGCTACCGGTAGCGACATGCAGCAACTAGCCACGACTAGCACTTTACGTACAGTTGGTATGCATTTAACCTGACAAACAGTTGCAGCGAATGAGTTGTGTTTTAGATAAGTCATTAATTGGCTGTTTGTTTAAAACCTTAGCTTTAAATAAAATTTTATGCATCTGCGTCATTTCCATTAAATTTTTTTCGGGGGAGGTGGAGGCCGGATCATTAAATATGCTCAATCTTATTATCCAGCGATCGTATAAAATAAGTAATCTCAATATTTCTTGCTCAGCGTGACTAGAATACTAGAGTTCAGGAATACTTGTTCTGAGTGTCCCAGGGGGAAGAGCAATATGGATGAAAAGTCTTTTGAACGTGAGATTTTTTTCCCATTTTGGTCTTCACAGCAACATGAATTTTTTTGGGGGAAAGAGGGAATCAACTCTTTGGAAGTTAGAATTTCATCCATCTCGGTCGCCAAAAAAAATGTCGGTTTTACGTCATTTTTTCCGCGTTTTGCAGGCTCAGACGTGCTGATTATATATATGTATTCTGATGTATGTCTAACACTACACACTCTCTTTCGAACCAGACGTTTTACTGGATCAACGTAGTACTTGAAATTCCGGATGCCCTTCCTGACGAATACAAGCGGTATTTTTATACAGTTTTGAACTCCAGCCTTTTGATTGAAAGCCCGCAACAATACCTCTACACCACGGCGGCTACATCACGTTGGGATTCGGTGAAAAACCCAAACTTAATAACAGATCTGAAGGAGTGAGCTCCCTAAACCTGAGAAAGTCACCGCACAATGTTCTGTATAATTTAGAAAAACAAAACATTAAAACAAATTTTAATTCGATTTGGTCCTTGCCACATTGAAGTTTTAGCGTTTGCGACGTGGGCCCATTTGGTCGTCTTTTATTTTTTCACAGCAGGATTGTGACGTATAGCCAACATTACTCTTTTACTGGAGAGAAACCATTTTGCGGATACTGCAGTACCTGTTGCCCTTAGCATACCAAGGATTTTTGAAGAGAAGTGGCCACATACAAATTAAGCTAAATTTTTGCATTGCTGCCAAGGTCAAACAACAGTCGCATGACACAATGTCCCCCGAGATAATCTTCGAAAGCCGTTGACAAGCTGGCCGGGGACTTTTACAAATATTGGGAGGCTTATTGTGTCTTTTGTCAAGTTGGAGACGTTTTCTTAAAGATAACCTTTGTAACAGCGATTGTGTTTCTCATTTTTGCGTCACAGATCTATTTTTGGATCTGATTTTCTTCAAGTTGATGTCATTATCTTTGTGAAGTTGAAGACATTTATTTTGAATCAGATTTTGCACCCTTTTTTTTTGGTACAACGGCAGACCCTTTGGCACTCTAAAAAATCCTGTCGCGGGATTTTAGTTGCCTGCTGGACTTTCTCACCTTCAGTTGTTGTAGGCTATTCGTGTGTCGAGGTTTGTCAGCGAAACAAAACGACGCAGATGAAAAATTTTGATCTAAAAGAGTTACCGGTTGTTTTTCGAAAACACTGTCTCTTTAAAAGTTTGTTTTAGTTGCTAGTGTCAGACATCATTCAATAACCGTATCTGGTATTATAAGCGCTTTTCTATTCCGTTTTATACCAGTTGGAAATTATTTTATGGAAGGAAATTCTTCAGAGAGATGAGGTTTTTTGACTTTTGTATTTCTTTTTTTTTGCGTATCGTTTTGACCTGATTTCGATATTTTCGAAAGATTATGAGCCCTGCAATAGGCATTTGGTCGCAAGATGTTGAAAAATTTCGTAAAACACGTTGGTAATGTAGATTTTGGAATTCGAATTGCGTCACGCTGTGCTTCTATTGTTCGTCGTACAAGCCGTCCTTGCCTGCGCGTGTGATCGCAATAGCAAATGACTGGATCAATAATTCACTGCCTTGTCACTTATTCAGTACAAGGCGATCTTAACTGATAAAGTTGACTATTTCATATTAAAACGCCATTTATCGTCTTTGAATCTAAGTTAAAGCATCGAGTTTTTCTTACTAGAAACCCACCTGCCTTATTTCACTGTTTTTGTTTACACTTTGTTTTAGAATAATTTTACTTTGCTCTAGATACATTTGATAAATAATTCATTTGCTTGGTTTCTGTAATGTAGTACTCTTCTTTGCCATGCTTTCTATAATGACATTTATCTTATAGCAGCAAGGATATTGTTAACATTTAGTACGACGGTGACCATTCAAAATAAAAATGTAGTACACTAGTCGGCGTCGCCCGGCAGGGCCCATCAGTAATGTCGAGGTCAACAATATCGGTTCAGCCGGCCAAACCGGCTTCACCCAATGGATGGTTGTGAAAACAGCAATAAAAAGTTTGTGCTTTTTCACATAGCTAAATTTCGTTCCGAAATAAAGCTATCGCTTTTGAAACGCAATTGATAAAAAAAGCATTTGCGTGGGATTGCACATAGCCACTACATGTCTACAAGTTTCTGGAACCCCTAGCAACATCTTATTTGCACCACTTTTGCCATAAGCGTCCTAAAATCTAACAAATTTTTATTCGTTAAAACGAGGCAGTGCTTCAATTGAAGGTAAATCAAAATAGAAGAAGGGCGCTAACGTAATTCATATGCATTTTCGGGATTTAGCTATTAGATATTAGGCTCACTACTTACAATTTTATCATAGCTGTTTGGGTATTTGTATGAGCAAGGCCAATGGCTGGGTGCATGTTGCGTGGTCCTAGCGTAAATGCAGCAAACAAAAAGCAAACCACCCCGAAATCAAACAATCAAGTTGCGAAAATAGCGGTGCCCTCATCAGTATTGTCGAATATAAGAATATCGGTTCAGCCGGTTTCACCAAATTGATATTTGTGAGAACAGCAATAAAAAGTTATTGTGCTGTTGACGCAGCCAATTGTCGTTCCAAAATCAAAGATACCGTTTTTTAAAATAAATCGATTGAGCCTTAAAAAACCTACGAAGGTTGCGCATAGCCGCCATTGTTTTCCAAAAGTTTCTGGAGTTCTTGACTTCATGTTACTTGGCTTGCGTTTTACGCAGGAACTGAACTTGCTCGCAATTGGAACAACCGGCGATTCCAAAAAGTTTTATTTTGTTTAATTTTATAAAGTGCATTGAAGCAAAATTTCAAAGTTATGGGTAGGAAGAGGCGCCAAATTAATTTGACCTAAGTATTTTCAGGAATATTCTGTTAAGTATTAGGTCCAGTTTTAACGACTTTTTCGTAGCTGAATGCCTATTTCTGCGACCTAAAGCCTCTGACTGCGCGCATGTTGCTTGGTTTCGACATATGCTCAGCAGGAAAGAATCAAGTAACCCGGTAATGCACCTACAGTTAAATTATTACAGTAGCAGCCATCAGTAATTATGAGGTAAACAAAATCAAATCAGACGGCTGCGTCGGCTTCACCTAATTACAAAGAAAATGGCTTTAACATTTAGATGATGTCTAGCTCGAAACTGACATTTTGTTGCAAAAGATAAAACAAGACCATCATTTACTTCCATGTTTTTGCTGGAAGGATCACCACTTTGTTTGTTTGGAGTTGGCGGCTACATTTTAGAATGCTTAAAGACTTCATTTCTAGATAAATCTTTCACAAAATGTTAATAACTAATGCCAAACAAGCACGCTTTTGAGAAAGAATAGTGAAAATGTACCAAACAACTAACTTTTTATCGAAATTGCAATTTTGTGAAGTGTAGACACCAAAATTTTGAGTGCTTTTAAGCGGTAGGTATTACCAGAAAAATTTTGAAATCTTCATTTTTTGATGAATCTTTTTGTAAATTTATATAGATAATGCCAAAGAACCATGCTTGCTCGGAAAAAGTAGTCAAAATGTACCACAGAATTAAATTTTTCTAAAAATTGCAGATTTCTTAGGTCTAGTAGGAAAATTGTTTAACTAGCAATGAAACATGACGTATGGCAACCAATTTCGATCAACCATTATAAACTAATCCTTTGCCTTTGCCAATTAGAAAAAAATAGTAGTTGAAAACAAATTTCTTCAGGTTTTAAACGACATTGAGTTAGTACCTTATCGTAACGTTTATACCTGAGTTTTTCAAACGGAGTTCTTGGCCCCCCTTTGGGGCCTCGTAGTGGTTCTCCTAGGGCCACGAACAAAGTCCTCCACGAGTTAGCTTTGCAGAGGCTTTCACTAGTATTGTGTAACCCAAGTGTCACGACACAAAGTGTTTGCCGATTAAACTTAGATTTATAGTTTTCATTAGTACATGATAGATCTCCCTTGTGGGGTTCGGTGACGCATTTTTCTGCAACGTTCTTGAAATATCCGCTTTATTGTAACTTTGTTGTTAATCTGTCGCATTACGTAACTTAAATGATTAAGTCTTTATAAATGGTAATGGAATCTTGTGATAGGAAGTTGCAGATTGTGGCATAATCTTGTTTACAACCTCTGAATTTGCTAACTCCCTTGGTTACGTATTAGTGCGTATGATAATTTTAATTTTGCTCGCTTTATATGCATACAACCGAAATTTCGCACTTCACTATTTAGAAGGATTGGAATCGAGACTAGTTGTGGGGACGAACGGAAGGTTCGTATGAATAATTGGAATTAACTTAAGGTGGGAGTTAGTTTCGGACAGATTCGGAACATCCGCGCTATATCGTTGTAATTTGTTGTTATTACGAAGATAGTGGTTGTAAGTAGTGGAAGAAGTTTGGTGCGTCCTGCCTAGTAAATATAAAGTTAGTGATTTACGAAGATAGAGTAATTGTGACCGCTGTATTAATAGAACTTTTAACTACTTATCTCGACTCTAGACCTTAAGTTTTACATATATTTAGCTTGAACAAGATTTCTCTGTGATCAAATGTCGAAAATTCGCAAGTAGAGCGAGAGGTACGTTTCATTTGGCTTCACAAAAGTCACTCGGAACGGTCGTGATTGTGCGCAGTGTTTTCACTGCTCGGTCGTGATATCAAATGCGTCATTACGACCCTCCAAATTAAAAAGCCACCGCGATAAAAAGCATCCCCAAATGAAGGATGATGACATCGATGCTCTGTCTGCCAAAAGAGTGCAATACGACCTGGAAGCGACGCTACCTGATTTGGGACTTACGGTAGAGGAAAAGCCGACTTTTTAATGCAGCTACGAGATGGCATATCGAATTGCGAAGTGTAAGAAGCTACATACTATTGCTGAGGAACTTATCAAGCCATGGGTGGAAAAATGGTTGAAATAATGATCGGATCAGATGCGAAAAAGAAAATCCAGCAAGTTTCGCTCTCTAATGACACCATTCGCCGATCGATTGATTGCATGGCTGCTAATGTGTGCGAGCAAGTTTGCTCTGAAATCAAGCAAAGCACGCTCCAGGCTAGTATTCAACTGGACGAGTCTACCAATAGCGCTTTAGAAAGCTACTTAATCGCCTTCGCCCGATACGAGAAAGATAGAAAGTTGAAGGAAGAGTGCTTGTTTAGCAATACATTGTCAGCCACAACAACTGCTGTTGATGTCAAAGCTCTTGTGGACTCTTTTTAAAGCCAACGAGCTTAGCTGGCAGAATTTCAGGCACATCTGTACTGATTGTGCCCAGCGATGATTGGCGTCAAATCACGGTTTGTTACCCTGGTGAAGAACGAATGGCCTCATGTGACGTCCTCGCATTGTTCACTACATCGATACACTCTAGCATCAAAAACTTTATCTCTGCATTTGGTAGAAGTTATGGACATTGCGGTGAAAGTGATCAACTCATTCGTTCGAGGGCAAAAAATCATCAGCTCTTCCAACTTTTGGTCAAAGAAACCGGAGTGCAACATGTGGGAGTTTAGCTTTTTACCAAAGTCCGTTGGCTTTCAAGAGACAAATGCCTTTCTTGGTTGTATAAACTTAAAAATGAGGTTAAAATCTTCCTTTGGGAAAACAAAAACAACCTCCATGTCCAATTTCCACAATGAAGAGTGTGCTATGATGCTTACGTACGTGACTGATGTATTCTGCCACCTCAACGACATGAACTTGTTTTTGCATGGCCGTGATGTGACAGCGACGTTAAAATTAAGCTGGCTGGGCTAACTGCTTGAATAGAAGTCTGGCAAGCACGAATCAAGGTTCACTATCTCGTTTCTTTTGTTGGAAAGGCCCCTGAAAATGAATAGGATTGATTTGCCAGATAACATCAAAACTTACATCATTGAGCATCTTGAAATCGTCTCTGCAGTCAGCTGGCCACGCAGAATGTGATCAGGGTCCAAAGAACTGCGATTAGCCAAGGAGAGTGTCGCTCTTGGCGGCGAATCGCAGCTGGCTGGATGCCTGATAGAACTGGAAGGTTGTCCGTTGGAGTGGGGACGTAGGCATCCAGTGACAATGCGCAAAGTGTCATTAAAAACGCTGTCAATTAGGCGAGTTTGCGCGCTTCAACACCAAGCTGGTGCACAGCACTCAGCAGTGGAGTAGATCAGGAACAAGGCAGCTGTGCGCAATGTCTTGGCATCAGCACCCCATCCTGAACCCGCAATTCGCCTCAGCAGCGAAACGTGCGTGGATATTTTTTGCGCAATGCCTCAAGGTGATGACGATACGTGAACGCTCTGTCCAGTTTTACAGCAGGATCAGGTCGGCACTGGACAAAATAGTAAGATTTAACGTTGTTATTAACTTTGAGCTCGCGCTTGGCTTCTTGATTGTGGAAATAAGTGGCTGCTATCACCATTTTAGCATGGCAGAGCTTTAGCCTTAAAGTCTGGAGAAAGTGTAGTCATGTCTTCGATCAAAGTTCTTTCCAACACCTTCCACTCTAGCCCATATGATGAAGTAAGCAAAAATTTCAGACAGTGACGCAGATTTGACATTGACGATGAAAACGAACCCATTACATTTCACCAATCAACAGCTGCCTCAACGTGGTGGTGCGGTCCCCGACCCCGTTTGAGTTGGGTCGGAATGGCTGTCGGCCTTCCCGAGGGTCCCAGTCACCCCGGGCACTCCCCTTACACAAATGATTTTTTCTCCGGGCTGCCCCTGAGCAACAGCAGAAGAGTAGCACACAGCATCTTTGAAATCTGTTGCCTGTTTTCTCTTTTCTCCTGCCTCTTTCTTACCTGCTTTTCATTCTTCTCATCCTGATAAGCGCCAACGTTCATCCTAACCCTGGCTTCGTTTTTCCCTGTTCAGTGTGCGCTGGAAATGTGATTAGGAGGGGTAGGTCAGTGCAATGCTGCACCTGCACCAAGTGGGCCGATTGAAAGTGCTCACTTCTCTCCTTTTCTCGATTCAAAACTCTAGGCAGATATCACTGCTGGACCTGCCCTCCTTGCTGCGTCCCTGCTTCTTCTGGAGATCCCATATTTACCAACACTGTGACTTCCTCCTTCCAGCCATTATTCCTCGACTGTCCTACTTGGCCCATCTGGTCCCCAGCTGCTAATGTAGCACTCCTGCCCCACCCTCATCTTCAAATCTCCTATCCTTCTTCCTCCCACTTCGTATTTCGTCTCTTTGTACACTCACCACCGCCTCATGTTCCTAGATGTTTTTCTATACCTCCTATTTTTTCTTTCTCCTGACTCGCCAGGTTTCTTCAATGGAATGCTGGGGGTCTCCGAGCCAGGAGCACTGAACTACTACACTTGATTTCATCTCATCCCCTTGATCTTATTTGTATCCAGAAATCCAGCCTTCATTCATCTTTCTTTTATCGGATCCCTGGATTCTCTGCTCTGCGAGTTGATCTCACCCACTCTTGGCTGGCATTATTTCTCCCGATACCACGCACGCTAGCGGCAGCGTCATCCTTTTTGTTAGACTGGACTTATCCTTCTCTGAGCTTTCTATCTCCTCTCTTCGTTCGACCCCTACTTTGATTATGTAGTGGGGTCGACGTTTCACTAAACAACTCCTCCTTGCTCTCATTCTTAATGTTTATGCTCTCTTTATTTGCTCTCCTCCGACCAATAGCAGGACCGACTCCTTTTCTCCCTCCACCCTTTCCTCCAGAAATCTTCGTTCTGGAGGACTTCAACTGCCATCATCTCCTCTGGGATTCAAAGGGTATTGCTGATCCCGTGGGAAGTATTTGGGTCATCTCCTCTATCTCATTCCACTCAATGACCCTGACATACCTACTCTTCTCCATTGCTTCTCCCCTGACATCTCCTTTACTCTCACCTCTGTCGCTCTCTTTTGTTCCTGGGAGGTACTTCAAAACTTGGGTTTTGATCACCTGTCAATTCTTATAACTGTCCCTCGTTATCCAGTCTTCCGCCCCAAGAAATGTCCCCTTCCTTCAATTTTCAGAAAGCTCGTTGGGATAACTTTGCCTTTTGCTTCGACTCTCACTGTCCTTCTGCGAAAGAAAACTCGTTTTTCTCTCTTTCCCCTTCTGCTGGTCCCTGTACTTCTCTAACGCTGAATGCAGCCAAATATTCCATTCCTTTTGGCCGCAGTTTAAAGCCTGGTGGTCCACAAACTCAGACCGGGCTCTGGGACGATTCTTGCTACTATCGACTTCTCCAAAGCTTTCGCCTCTGTCTGGCACCCCGCCTTTTTCCACAAACTTATTTGGGCTGGCCTCCGTTCTTGCTTTGGTTGTTAGACTCAATCCTTCCTTTCTGATAGGCGCGTTTGCGTGGTTTATCAAAATCACAAAAGTCGTTCCCCCCGAGTCCATCGAGGTGTTCCGTAAGAATCCGTTCTAGGTCGTGTACATTTCTCTCTTTTTATCAGTGATCTTCCAGCTTTTTTTCCTTTTTCCGTCAGCTGTTCTTTTTATGCTGACGATCTGGCCATTCGGTCCTCCTCACCCTCAGTCTCTACTTCGGTGGAAGCCACACAAGGAGCTCTGATACAATTGGAGCGCTGGTCTGTGTACTGATGTTTTCCTCTCAATCCAAGCAAATGCGAGGCCTCCTTCTTCTCAGTGGATCCCCACCAAGCTAACCTCCAGCCCAATCTCCTCTTACTCAACTCCCGCCTCCGTTTCAATCCCACTCCAACTTATCTTGGAGTGACCTTCGACCGCACTCTTTCCTTTTCTAAACGTGTTTCCTCGATGAAGGCCAAGTTCTTCCCACATCTCAAGGCCTTACGCTGTATCTCTGGTTTCTCATGGTACCCCTCTAAGGAGTCCCTCTCTGTTCCGTATAAAGCTTTTCTTCGGCCCCTTGTCATATATGCTTCACCCGGATGGTTTCCTTTCCTAAGCATTCTCAATTTCACCAAACTGGAACGCCTCCACCGAGCGGCTAGTCGCGCCATCACTGGCTGCCCCTCGTCCTCTCCCATCCCACTTCTCTTTTCTGAGAGGTCTCTACTTTCCTACGAGTCACCCTGACTCATTCCACTCTGTCATCTTATCAACGGGCTCTTCATCTCCCAATCTCCTTTCCCATTTCAGGTTTGGCCAGACTAGGAGTAAAAACAAGACTCTGCAGATCGTCCTGAAGAGCTTTTGCGTCCACTCACCCGCTCATGCTTCCTTCTACTTCTCCTAGGGAGGCTCTTGTTGCTTGCCCTCCCTGTCCTCCTTGAAATGTGTCCTCGTTCACCCTAGAGTCCACCCTTTCCACTCCATGCTCCCGTTCTAATCCTCCTTTCCCTCCTCGATTTGGTGATCTAGACAGGCGGTTCCGTTTCTTTTTCTTTTTGGCAAAGGCGGCTCTAGCGTGCTTGCCAACTGATCACTTCGTGGCACTAAGGCCACACTTTCCGTTTCTGCAGTCCCAGTATGCTCAAGTTTTTTTGCTGAAGCCTGTGTCATTCTGTAAGCTTGGCGCTAGGCCTCGGCATCATCAACAAGACTTCCATTTTTCTTCTCCTCTCTGACTCTCGATCTGTCCTTACCATCTTGCCCTCTGTCTTTCCTTTTACGTCAAACTCTCTAGCAAATCTGGCAGGAACTGTCTTTTCTCCTATACTATCAGGCTACAACGGGTCCTCGGACACTTGTTTATTCAGGGAACGACGCGGCTGATGAGCTGGCCAAGCTGGGAGCGCTACTTGTGCCCTCTGCAATTCCTTGTCTCTCCTTATCTTTCGTATCCACTCTTGTCTTTTTTTTTTGAACTGGAGGCGTACTGTCTCGTCTAAATTCTTCGACACACAGGTTCCCTCGGTTTTCACTGGGGAACTTGTGTTCAATTGTCTTCGCTGCAGCGGTCGCAGCCTGCTGCTAAGTTTCTTATCTCTCTTGGATTAGCAGAATCGAGAATCCTTCTTGCAGGGCCTGCAGACACCCGTCTCAGAGCACCTCCTATCTAATTCTGCACTGTCCAGCTACGGGCTCTTTGCGCCGCTCGCTGTTTGGCGACTCTCTGTCTCTACGACCTCTGGTCCAGGCCCTTGGGAGTTGCCCGGCTTCTAAGGCTTCATGGTCATCCGCCATGCTCCCATCTCTTGAAAGAGGTCGGGCAGCAGCAACAACAACAACAATCCATTACAACTGACGATGTTTGTGAAGAGGAAGGTGAAATTACTTGGTCTAGATTACAGTGACTTTGCAGGAGACATGCTGTCAAATCATTGGATCCCGCTTTTGATCGAAGAAAATTTCCAGACCAGGAGGATAAAAGTATTCAGGTTATAATGGGCAAACAAGTCAAAGAATGTAATGTGTCAAGCACTCAACTACATGTGCCATCAAGAGCAGGCCAACAGAATGCTTTCAACACAATTTCCAACAAAGAGCGAGCCTTTTCTGCTGAAATGCTACTACTTTGTTGGATGCGTGACCTTTATTTTTTGTCAACAGGGCTCTTTTACACCATCGTTGATTGTACAAAGTGGTGCATTCGAGAACGACTGGAAAAAATTCGGAGGCACGAAATGCATCCTGGAGTTCTATATTCTAGCGTTTTGCAGCGCCCGCATTTCTTTCTTTTATACTGGTATTTCATATGCTGGAAAACCGACAAATTTGAGTCTTGTTACTTAGCCAATGCAGTAGATTACGTCAAAACTGTGTTCATGCTTTGGATAGTGTTTCCACTTGTCATGGGATAAACTTCTCCACACCTCACTGTAACCTCCTACGTTGTGAAGCTCAAAGCTATGAGCAAGAAAACTTTGCTGGTTTTATCAACAATGCAGCCAATTCGCTGAGAGATCAAAGGCTGTGGCAAGATGAAGCCGGCAATAGTCGAACTTTGTGATTTTATGAAAAGGAGGAACAAATGTCGTAGATTTGAAGGCCAAGTTATCGAAAGTGACAGTGTCAGGTAATGATGTGCTATTAATCAACATCAATAAATCAAAATATATGCACTTTGAATAATTAGATTTGTCAAGCTGTTGAAAGATACTTGGTGGGGGGAAAGCATTTTGTTGTGTTATTATTTTGATTTCAGCACTTTATTATATCATGGAGGTTGCCTGCGTAAATGCCACGTCGGTTAGCTATATAAAAAAAAGAGAGTGCACTCTCAGAAGCGAAAGCGGTTGAGACCTTCACCGAGGAATGGGAGTTGGCTATGGCAATGATCAAGCCTTGTTTGGTCCACCGTCTAGATGGCGCTTCTAATCTTATTGACTGTCTGCGTAGTCGATGATGCATTTCTTGGGAAAAAAGAGCTGCTGTTCATCCGTAGGTAGATTTTCCGCCTTAGCACTCCAAGGAGTATTGCGCCATGTCTGTGAATAATGCCAGAGGGAAAGATATACCGCGAAAAGGAGTAAACTTAGTAAAGCTGTGTATAAGTTCACTGAAAATGGTTTTGTTGAACAGGATATATTATGTAGGCTACGAAAGCAAAAACTTGTTATTTTATTTTCCTTGCAACGCCAATATTGCTAGATGCTGTTGGTTTATAGAATGTGAACAAAGAGATGTTGTTTCTTGGTGCTGCTTTTCATTTGCTAATGTTTGAGCTGCCACGAACGAAATGAGCATGACGGCTTATCGGGATAATCCGATCAGTGCAAGCTACAATAGTTCTCGCAAAACCACTTTTCTATTTACAGCGGAAAAAAGTAATTTTATTGAACAGTATTGCATCTAATGTTGGCTCATCAAAAGCAAAAGTCGAATTATGAAATTCGACCGAGAAATGACTAAACTCCAACAAAAATAATTTTTTGTGATTTGTTTATGAATTACTATTTCCAATACACGAAAACTGCAATCTAGTTTCAAAATAAATGGATCTAAAAAATGATAAATTTATCTGACCATGTGCATTTATATTTTCTTAACTGTGCGATAGTCACCGGTTTATTGTCCAAACAGGTCGTAAAAAATTCCCCTTTAACTTAGTAACCTTTGCGCATCATAAGAACTAGCACCAGATACGGTTGAGGAATGTTATATCACACTTTTCCTTATGTTCAATTGCCATTTTGATGTGCGAATTTTATATTTTTGCTGGTCAATAGTAAATAAACTTGGGCTACTTTTAGAAATGAACTTGAGCAATTGTTAAATATTTATGAAATTTTCCTCCCCCTATTATTACTAACTGGACTTCCTCTGCCCAAACCTGACTAAAGTCCGGCTTCCATTTGCACCAGCTCCACTGTAACGTAGAAGCGCCTTGGATACGGTAACAGGAGCACTTTGGAAATCATTGCGACACCCTTGATAAAATATGCATGGAATCTGGAATGGCAATCAACATCCAGACGACTCCACGATTTTATATCAGCTGTGCTTCTTAATGGGAATCTCACTTTCCATAAATTTCTTGGCTAAGCTAAACTGTCTCAGGATTATTTATTGATTTAGAGTACAGACACATTAGTGTAGCCCGAAGGATTTGTGGGGAAAAATGGGTGCAAAAATATAATTTTGGTGTTTATCAGTTTTAATAGATAACTTTTTTTGTATAGATCGACATCTTTATCACCAATTTTGTCAATCTATATCAAAAATATTTAGAATGATCCATTTTTTGGATGTGGATATTTTCTTACTACTAATTTTTTCTATCTGTCACTAAGATCTGTTGAATAACCTTTTAATTTTAATATCGAAGTTTTGTAGATATCATATTAAAAAACATAAAAATATCAAAATAGTCATTCTGAGAAACAATCTCCACAAAAGCTTTGTTTTGAGACAAAAAATGTCATCATTCCTCCCATCCCCGCATGCAAAACAACGTCTACCTGCTTTGATGACAAGTAAAAACTCAAAACATCTGTTATTTTTGTTTTTCTTCATCATTAGGGTAAGTTCAACAAGTTTAACAACGAATCTGGCTTTTTGTCACAGACAGCTACCGGCAACTTGAATCGATTGCTAGCATAAATGAAGTCTCTCGGGTCGGTCTTGGCAAAAGTTATGGTTCTACACCATCACATAGGTAACAAAGTGGCAATCATTTACCGAGCCAGTACTAGCTCGCAATGTAACGATATCGCTGTAATGTAACAAGAGCCATAACGAATGCTTTCACTAACCCCCTGCTTTATATTAATTTTAATTTAGTTAGGAAACTGTGATTTAGTGGATACTTATGTAGAGTTTTAAATACATAACTACCGTACTTATTTTGAAAATTATGAACACTTTTAGAGGAATAAATTTGAGACATTGATCTGACTGCAGCGCTTCTAGCAGGAATCTATAGAAGAAAAATAGTTACATTGGTGTGGAAGTTAGGCAGAGTCTTTTTGCCATCGCAATATTTATTTTTCAGGCGTTTTGGAATTCCTATATCATGTACCAGAAAGTTTTTGATGCGTTTCACCTCAATTTTGGTCACATGGAATGATTTAAAAAATTTTCAAAATCGTTTTATTAATTCTTACACATAGATTACTCAAACGTATGTGCTAATCTACAATGGATTGGCAATAACTATGGGTTTTAGCTCATGCGTTTGAACAGTTATCAGCAAAAAAACTGGAGAAAAGGTTTTCAAAATGGGGTGCGCAGTTAGTGAGAGTACGCAAAACATTTATTTTTTTGGGATATATAGTAAGTTTACTTGTTTTTTCGTTACAAGTTCGACGACTAATAAACGATATTACTCGATTTTGTCTTCCAAATCGTTCGCTTTTTCTTGTTGCACACGGCTGTTTATACCAGCAATTTTGTCTTTTTTCATGTTGACAAAATCAAAGTACGAGTGTTATGTGAGCATTGTTTTGGTTGGTTAATGTAATTGTTGTTACCCGATCTTTTCCGAGGGATGGGGGCATAGCGAAAGACCATGAAGCCCCAGAACCCAAGCAACTCCCCAGGACAAGGACCAGTGGTCGTATGGAGAAAAGGAGTAGCCCAAGAGCAAGCGGTGCAGAGTACGTAGCAGGGAGTGCAGAATGAGATGAGAGATGCCCTGGGTCAGATGACCCCATGCGCTGCACGGAGGAATCTCAATTCTGTCAAATCTCGAGAGATGAGAGTTTAACCGAAGGCTGTGTTCACTGCAGCGAAGATAGCGAGGACACAACGATCGTGACTAGGAAGCACTACTTCCCTCAATGGATACTGAGGGAATCTGTGTGTCGAAGAATTTTGATGAGAAAGAACACCTCATGTCCCGGAGAAGAGTGTGCGCAAAAGATAAAGAGGAGAGAGACTACGCTGGACAGTAGATGGCTGAAACAACTCACCCCGCCTCCCAAATAATCGGCCGTGACATTTTTCGGGAGAACTGAATGACCGGGTATCCATAGTAGCCTGATAGTTGGGGAAGAGAAAAGAGAAGTTGGTTTCTGCCAGATATACCTGAAAGTGTGAGATAGAAGGACGAACGGAGGAGAAGAAAACGTAGCAAGCACAGAGGGAAAGTCTTGAGAAAAGGTAGAGAAGAGGCGGTCTTGATGGTGCTTCCAAGACCAGCAAAAAGCTTGTTGAATGGTGTCGGCATCAGCCGAGTAGTTTGAGCACTCTGGGGCTGCCAAAGATGAAAGTCTGGTTTCAGCGCTGTGCAGAGAGTAGTTGGCAATGACGCGGGAGCCTTCGTGCCAAAAGGAAAAAGAACGGAGCCATTCGTCCAAATCACAAGAGTGTTAGGAAGAACAAAGTGAAGGTGGAAAAGAACTACATCTTCGCGAGAAAGAGAAGGATCAGAGCAAGAGCATGGAGTAGCGCTCTATGGTAAATGGAGGGCGAAAACAGAGAGACTTTGTAGGAAAAGATGGAAAAAACATGAGCGGGTGAGTGGACGCAAAAACTCCAAGAGAACATGTAAAGGAGGTTTGAAGACGAAGGGCTCGCTTATAAGATGACGGAGGGAAATGAGTCATAGTGAATCGTACGGGAGGAAGGGACGCCTCTGAAAGGAGAAGAGTGACAGGGAAGACGAGAGGTAACCGGTGAGTGTGCGACTGGCCGCTCCGTGAGGGCGTTTCAACAGTAATGTTGGTAATGCTGAGAAACTGAAACCATCCGAGTTAAGCCTAAGAGAGAAACCCGCCGGAGAAAAGCTTTGAAAAGAAAAGCTAGGGACCCCATGAGGAAGCAGAGATACAGCGTAAGGCCTTGAGCGAAAATACATGTTTAGAAAAGGAAGAATGCGATTGCAAGTTACCCTAAGAAAATTGAAGCGGAGAGGAGTTGAATAGAAGAAGGTATGATGGAGATCAGCTTGATGAGGATCCACCAAAGAGATGGAGGCCTCAGATTTTACCGGATTGAGAGAAAGATGCCAGTGCTAAGACCAGCGCTCCAGACAAATCCGAGCTAATTGCGTAGCCTGCACAGCGGCATGACCTTGTGGGATGGAAGGAAAACCAGATGCCCAGGTTGTCAGCAAAAGGAAAGCAACTGTCGGAAGCTGGTAGAGACGTAGGGGGATCATTGATGAAAAGAGCTGGGCCAATAGGATTCTTGAGAAGCACCTCGACGGACTCAAAAAAAGTGACTTTTGTGATTTTGAAAAATTACGCAAATGCGTCTGTCAGAAAGAAATCATGGAGTCCATTTAACAAAGCAAGGAGGGAGGCCAGTCGAAATACGTTTGTGGAGGAGAATGGTATGCCAGGCAATAGTCAAAAGTCTTCAATAAGTCGATAGTTGAAAGGATGTTCTGAGAGCTTGGCTTAGATTTGTTAAACCCACCTTAAATGGACTGAGAAAGATAAAGAATACGAACCAAAGTAGACTGACCAGGGCAGAAACCAGCCTGGCGGAAGAGAATGGAATTAGACTACAGAAAGAATGCTGCATTTAAACAGCTTAAAGATGCAGATAATAGAGATAAGCTGGAAGGAAGCACGAGAGTTTAGAGATCTTGTGGATATTAAAACAGATAAAAACTTCCAGATGGAAGGAAAGAAATGCAAAGACTAGGAGAGATTAAAGATGCGAAGTAGAAGATTCATGCCATAGCGAGAAAGTTGCCTCAGCATGAAGTAGGCTTCTCTGTCTGGGCCGGTAGCGGTTGAATATGAGAGGTTGGCAGCAGCCGCAAGAAATTCAGTGATGTTGAGAAAAGAGCAGAAAGAGGAATTGGATTCTTCGGAACACGGGCCCGACGAAGCTCAGAAAAGTAGCCTCTCGCTCTGCTACGCAAAGCCTTAATGTTCGAGCATAGAAATGTGTGTTCTCAGGTAGTTGGTAAAAGCCGATGCTGTCTACCTGAGAGAAGAGCAGTTGGGTATTATAGGAAAAGAGGAGGAAGAAATAAAACCACGAACTGAATGCAGGATAGAATAGGCGGTTTTACAGGGTGTCCAAAAAAATGACACCATTTTAAAATGTAATAATTATGTCCATTCTTACTCAAACAGTGTCAAATTCTAGCTACATGCACACAGATATTATATGTTTTCATGTTTTGGTTTTCAGGTATTTCTTATTTTAAACCTAAAAATGCCATATAGTAGTGTAGAAAAAGCATTTTGTGTTCTAGAATATGCTAAAACACAGTGGTTCAAGACAGTGCAGGAGGCATTTGGACAACGATTTTTAAAAAAACAAGATCTGAAAATGTACCAGACAAAAAGCAAATTTGGACATGGTACAAAAAGTTCAAAGAAGAAGGTTGCTTGTGCAGAGTAAAAGGATCTGGAAGAACGCCAATATCAGAAGGAAACGTAGAGCAAATTCGCAGAAAACTTGTAAACAGTCCAAGGAAATCCATAAGAAGAACGAGTTTTGAAACTCAAATTCCAAAATCAAGTGTTTGGCGTATTGTGAGAAAACGTTTGCAAATGAGACCATACAAGCTGCAGTTCGTTCAAGCGTTAAAAGCAGATGACAAACGAAAACGAATTCAATTTTGTATCGATATGCAACAAGAACTGGAAGAAGACCAGTTTGATCAAAAACTGGTTTTCAGTGATGAGGCCACTTTTCACACTAGTGGAAAAGTAAACAAGCAGAATGTTCGAATTTGGGGACTTGAGAACCCCCACGAGTCACTGGAGCAAGTTAGGGATTCTCCAAAAGTGAATGTTTTTTGTGCAATTTCCAAGAAACATGTTCATGGCCCCTACTTTTTTGATGAGAATGTGACTGGTGACAATTATCTGCATATGCTTCAGGCCTGGCTTATGGATCGACTCACTGCAAATGAAGCTGAGGACTTCATTTTCGAGCAAGACGGTGCTCCACCCCACTGGAAACTTTCAATACGAGCTTACTTGAATGAGAATCTGCCAAGAAGATGGATTGGACGTGCTGGAAATGATGACAGTGTCTTGCTAAAATGGCCCCCGCGATCACCTGACTTGACCCCTTGCGATTTTTTTCTTTGGGGCTATGTAAAAGGTTTGGTTTACGTCCCTCCTCTGCCCACAAACGTAGTGGAATTGAAGCAGAGAATTTCTTCAGCGTTAGAGGCTGTTACAGAAGACTTGGTGCAGCGAGTTTGGGATGAACTCGGTTATCGCCTAGACGTTTGCCGTGTTGCAGGAGGAGCACAGATTGAAAATCTGTGAATTTCTGAGAATCAATAAGCACGTGTGTTGTACTGCCGACAACGCGTAAATGACAATATCTTTTAAAATAAATTACAGTAGATTCCGCTTAATTGGGCCGCCGGTTAATAGGGTCAGCCGTTTAATTGGGCCAAATTGTGAAGAACGAAATCCAATCAAAGAAAATACGCTACGCTATATCCGCATAATTGGGCCACTATTCCGCTTAATCGGACCACAACTGTAGCCAAACATACACCTGTGTAATTGCAAAACCGCCTTTGTGATGTAATAGTACTCAATATCACAAAGCCAACTTTATTATGTGACAATTGAACAATACAGGCGCAACTTATTTCGTGATTTCGTGCCTTTGGACATCGTAATTGTTGTTTTGTCGCAAATTTTGTGAAGACTTAAGCAGAAATGCCACGAAAAAATTTAACAATAGCTGAAAAAATTGTTGTTCCCAGAAAAATTGGAGAACAACCTCCAAACAATGTGCACAATTGCTTGTATATGCGCATGTGTTTGTTTATTGCCGTCAAGACAATGACGTCATGTTAACTTTGGATAATCGGGTCAGCCGCTTAATCGGGCCAAGTGATGCTAGTCCCGATGTGACCCGATTAAGCGGAATCTACTGTATATCAACTCATATGCCTGTCAAGTTTCATTGATTTCGAGTTCTAATTTTTGGAGATATTTGCATCTCAAATGGTGTCAATTTTTTTGGGACACCCTGTAGGATCAGATTTGGCAGAGATAGAGAGAGATGAGCATATCTCGTGCCATGCCTTAGCCTTAGCTTTGGCAATGACGGAAGAGGCATGCTGAGAAACAGAAATGTAAGCTTGACTATCTTCGTCATTTCTGTAAACGTAAGCAAAAGCTTTGCGTCTTTTTCTTACCGGTTGGGGTTGGCGTTGGACCACCAGGCTTGAGGTTGGCTTGAGGCGTGGCCGGAAAGGAATGGACCATTTGGCCGCATTTAGTACCAAGAAGTAAGGAGCGCAGCTGCAAGGAAAAAGAAAGAAAGGAGTATATCTCTGCATGAAGTCAATGTGTATCGAGGTAAAGAGCAAAATTGTCCCAATGAGCTTTTAGAAAATTGAAAGGAGGAGAACGCTTGTTGGGGTGGGAGAGTGGAGAAGGAGGGTTGGTAAGAAGAATTGGCAGATGATTAGAACCCATGTGATTAAGCACATCCCCGAAGCAGGAAAGAAAAAGAGAGGATGGAGCAAAAGAGCTGCTGCCGGAGGAACAGTGGAGAAGAGTAGGGATGTTAAGGTCATGAATTGGGAAGGAGGTCAGAGAAGAAGACCCAATCAACTACTTCCCAAGAGGGGCAGCAGTACCTTTTGAGTCCCAGAAAGGGGGATGGTCGTTAGTTTCCCAAAAAATCAAGAGATTTCTGTAGAAAAGGAGTCAATTCTGCTATCCATCACAGAAGAGCGATCAGGAGGAGCATAGGTGTTTAAGAAAAAGCAAGAGGGAAAGGGTTTTTTAGCAAAATGTTGACCCCACATTATCGGAGTAGGGGTTGAGAGACGAAAGAGTGAAGATAGAAAATTCAGAGAATGACGGGCCCTGTCTGACGCAAATAACTACACAGCCGCTAGCGTGCTGGTCATCAGGTGAAATGGAGCCAGACCTGAAGTGAGTGCAATCTAATTGCATAGCAGAGTATGCCAGGAACCGGAAAGATGAAGAAGAGTGAGGTTTAATACTTGGATACATATGAGATCGACAGGAAAGAGCAATGGAAAGTGGAGCAATTCATCACTTCTGACACGAAGACCTCTTGCGTTTCATTGGAAAATCCTGAGCTATTCAGGAGAGGAAAAGAAAGCAGGGGTTGTGGAAGAATAGCCGGAAGTGTAGGAGGGTTGAGAAAAGTCTGAAGGAGGGGTTATTGACTGAGAAGAAGGGGGTAGGAGGTTTGTAAGCGCAGATAAAGGGGAAGAGGTGCATTCACAGAAGGGTAGCTTGGTGGGTTGTTGGGCATAGTGAAGTACTCCTGCTGGAGGGCCCCAGAGTAGATGACACAGTGTTGGAGAAGCCCAGATGCAGCAGGAAGGACAGCTCTAAGATTGAGAGGTGGAAAGGCAGTTCAACTTCGAAGAAGAGAAGGTAAACGTAAAATCTTCCCATTTAGATCCCGTACAGCATTGCACCCACCTTCCCCTCCAGATCGCATTGCCGATGCACACAGAACAAGTGAAGGTAGAACCAGGATTTGGATGAACAATACCACTCATCACAAGTAGAAGAAGAATAAGAAGGGGGAAAGAAAAAGGCAGGAGAGCCGAAGAAGAAAAGACAGACGACCGATTTTAGAGTGAGTGCATGCTGCCCTTCTGCAGTCAAGCACTGCTAAAAAATATTTAGTTCGGTGAAAGCCTGGAGTATCTGGGACCCTTGGGGGAGGCCAAGAGCCGTTTCGACTCAACCTGACGGGGGTCGGGGATTGCACCACCATGTTGAGGCGGCTGTTAATTGGTGCAGTAATTGGTTAATCGAAAGAATAGAGATTAGATAAAAATAAGTTAATAAAAGAGTACTTCTTTGAGTGTTGTAGCTACAGATAAGCTATAGTTACTGATAAATGTTTAAACAAGCGATTTTCAAGATATTGCAGGTTTTCTCTTTGCAGCTGTTAACGTGTCAAGCATTGTCACTCTTCCTGTTATTCTTTTGCCTTCCATCTGAATCTGTAGCATAATAGGGGGCTAGTTGGGTGTGGAGAATGCCAAAGTGGAGGGAGTGATAGTTCCCTTATAAGAAAGGTGGGTTTGAGATTTTTTAGAAAATTCTGTAAAGTTTTGAAAAAATGTTACAATAAGATCACTTCAAAATTATGAAAGTACAGTTATGAGGTTTCCAACAAACTTAGTTCCATAAATTAGTAATGCAGATGGCAAAAAAATCCTGTCTAGCTCCTAGATTAGACCTAAATAGTAAATAATTACTGTAGTGAACAAGATCATGCAATGTCTTTTCTGAGATGGCGGTTTTCACAAGTGGAAATCAAACACTGTTTGATTTTTTTATTTTTAGATTGTATAGGCTACTAACTCGTAATGACTGTATGCATGACTGTATGCTACTAATTCGTAATGACTGTATTTTTACGATATCATAGCCTAATTGTTTTAGTTATGATTACCAGGTTAACAGTAACTTAAATTTCATGCTTGCAGGAGATCATTTGATTCTTGGCCTGAGAATAACCGCACTGTTTATCAAGTTGATTTGGCTCGTCATGGATTTTTTTACTTGGGAAATTTGGATCGAGTTCAGTGTTTTTCATGTGGCGGTGTTCTTAGAAACTGGAATTACGGAGACAGCATTGAAAGAGAACATAGAATTAACTTCCCGAATTGCAGGCAATGCTAGTAAACACCGTGTACAATTAGTAGCGCGAA
This sequence comes from Trididemnum clinides, assembly GCA_963675345.1. Lineage (NCBI taxonomy): Eukaryota > Metazoa > Chordata > Ascidiacea > Aplousobranchia > Didemnidae > Trididemnum > Trididemnum clinides. The sequence goes on from OY776293.1 coordinate 27,924,388, forward strand.
ATGACTGAAAGTAAGAAAGAAACCCAATTTTCAACGTCGACCTTGCCTCCGTTACGGTAGTAAGCGGGTCTACTTTGTACTTCTCGTAATTTTTTGAACAGCACTGCTCCACTTTGCTCTGTTAATGGCATCTTCTCAAATCCAAACTTTATTTTAGCAACCTACTTTCTGCACGTCATCTTTGGTTGCATTTGCTCTCTTCTTTTAATCACTGAAGTCGAACATTTTTTTCAGCACATTTTCACTATCCCTCAAAACGTGATAGTAACATTTTCGTTTTGCTGGTTTATCTACAGTTTCGTCTGATTCCTGCACATCCATGTTCAAAGATATTTGATTTATCAAATTACCAAAAGTTAAAAATTAGTGTTAAAATCGAGAACGCTAATTTGGTTTTTCCATTTTTTGATGACGATAATTTTGTAGAACCATCACCAATGATTACTAACTAATGTTCAAAGAGTTACCTGCTCCGTCGCAGTAATTTGTGATTTTTCACAATTGCTAATGTTACACAGAATGGTAAATGGAAACGATATCCACAACATGCCACTTTCAGCTGGAGAAAGACCATCTGTGCCAAGAGGAGAAGGTGCGCAGGAACCGCCTGATCCTAATAATGAACAGGTAGGTGCTGTTCAAGGCCACTACCGACACTGGTCAGTGTGGCAAGACAAACTTCTTTCACCATCAATGTCAAAATGCCGTTTTTAGATGATGGATCTTCTTAATATGTTTCCTTGTCTGTTTCCTGCAAGCCCACACATGCGAGGTGAAGTCAACAGATTTCAAACTTTTGATGACCGATGGCCTGCTGCCCAGTTGCACGCTTCTCCTCGCCAAATTGCCAGAGCTGGTTTTTTCTTTCTTGGTGACCGGGATCGTGTAAAATGTTGGTATTGTAATGGTGGACTTCAAAATTGGGATCCTGATGATGAACCTTGGACGGAGCATGCAAAATGGTTTCCAACGTAAGTGCTGCTGATACTAAAAAGTTAACATTTTACAGATGTAGAGGATTTTCTTTTGAAAGTTTTTCAGCAACTTTCTCTAATGAAGTTTTCTTCCTAACTTTACCTATTGGAAAAGTCTAATAATTCTACTCTTCGTGAGCCAAACACTATTAGTAGAGGATTTCCCTGTTTGCTGTAGCGTGTTACTGTGGTCACTTGTTGTTGTTGTGATTATTCCTTCTTTTCTTTAAGATAAAGGTATGCATAAAACATTTTCCAGATGCATGCCGCAAACCGAATTAAATTAGTCTGGAAGAAAAATGGCAGCCCATTTCGAACCAATCGTGAATGAAAATTACTTAGGGGTAGCCCTAACACGAACAAGGCGGACTGCCATTGATGGGTACCCAAAAGTCGCCTCTTACGACATGCTATATGAACAGCTTCACTATTCTAACCCAGTAAAGCACGGGTGCTCTGATAACCTCATGTTTAGTTACGTCAGTGTTTGTTTTTGATTCAATTGCAGCTATTGCACTTTACCTGAAGAAGTTTTCTTGTTGTTATGGACATTACAGTGGTAAGAAGCATTGTAGCGATAGTGGACTTTAGACAGGATAGCACTAATATATGTATTATAACGCATCAAATCTTTGATAAAGGCGTTGTAAAGGTGCATGTTAGCGTTAACAGTCATGGCAGCTTTTGTACGGGTATATATGTAGTGGTACGAATAGCGTTGGATATGATTGCAATAGAACAGGCATGACAGCAGTAGTATGGCATACTTACTTAATGTTTGTTGCAGCTGGTTGGTTTGTTCATATTTACTGTTGCATTTACTACCGTCAGTTAATGCTTTCATTAGCAGTGTTTACTTAAAGCTGGAAGTAAGTTTTCGATGTTTTTACGAGAGGTTTGGTAAGTTTTTGATGTGTTATCATGTATAAATTTATTTTGTATCTGGCACAAATGCGGAAGCTTGGCGCAGTAGGGTGAAAGTCAATCTACTGTAGTGATGAAAAGATTACAGGTTGAGCGCTTAGATCATGACACTGCATCCGGTTTTGGCCGATTAAAACCATTGGTTAATTCAATATCTCTTCGGGTTTCTACTTTGGTTGGACTTTGCTTCTGTTACAACTGTCAATAATGAGTGGCTATTGTTTTGGAAAAAAATATTTTGTTAAAAATTTTGCTGCTGAAAAAATGGGCATAAAGAGGGGTTTATCGGCTGGCCAAAGGGAAAAAATTGTTTCGTCCCATGAAGAGAGGTATTTAGAAAGGAAAATATCTGAAAAGCTGAAGTTATGCAAGGCAGCAATCCATCATGCTATTGTCAGATTTAGAAAATTTGCAGGTTTACAGAAATTGCATAGGGCTGGTAGATCCATACTTACTAGCCCAAGAGATGATTATATGACGAGAAGGATGGTGGTGCATTCGTCTATAAGTTCGAGCAAAAGCATTTGATCTACTTTGTTGATCTCGGATACAAACATCCATACATTACAATAAAATGCGTTTGAGTCAATGGTTTGGATTCACAGTCTATAAATCAGCTAAAAAGCCTTGGCTTACATTTTCTATAAAAGCTATGAGATTGGTATTTCCAAAGACTCATTTTGATTTGACAACTGAAAAGAGGAGATGAGTAAATTGTGCAACAGTTTACATCTCGCAAGCGTTATGTTTAGGTGACCAGTAGGTTTCAGGTATAGGTAACCATTAGGTTTCAGGTACAGCATCATGGTCTGGGGGGCAGTGTCTGGGAATGGTACCGCTGGTTTTTATTTTCTGCAGCTAAGCACCACTATAAATGGCGCCAAATCTTCGAATCTTATCAGAAACAAGTTAAATATCCACATAAGTTATAAAAGTTTAATACGCCAATATTACGTTGGCTTTAACTAACATTTTAAAACAAAGCCTATACGCTTCAAAAAAATATAACAAACAGAACATTAGCCAATTACAAAAACTCGACATAAATAGCTTAACAACCTTTAACTAAAGACAAAATGTAACTTAATAAGTTCTGTGCAGACTAAATGCAATGACTCAGCTAGCAAGCTTGCGATTTATCATCACGCAAAACAAAGTAGCAAAGTGCTAGAGACTTGATCAGCTTAAGTATGAATAGCACAACTACACAAGCAAATGCAGCGAGTAGTCACGCAACAATGCGCAACAATTTCTACAGAACCACATATCACATTTAATACTGCATGATTACGATTAAGCTAATGAAAAAATACTTGCGGGAGAAAAGTTTTGATGTGATGGACAGCCAGGAAACAGTACGGATTTCAATTCCATCGAAAACTTGTGGCATATGAGGAAGACCAAAGTGGTAAATCAACCAGTTAACAGTGTAGGTAGAATCACTGAAGCAGCAATGAAAATTATCGACTCAAAGAGAATGAGTGGAAACAAACGAGTTATTGATGGTCAAAATGCAGCGAGAGTGAAAAGCAATGAGTGGCCTTAAACTTCTGAACGCCGCTCTACTGGAGGATGTGTATGAGGATAACCTATGTCGAAAGCCTGGGATTTAGGGTACCACAGAAAATTTCAGGAGGAGAGAAAGGAGGTGGAAGATGACCTCAAAAGTGGGAGGCGCTTCACAAGCAGGACCAAGAAAAAATCCTTTTCTGCCGCCATTTTTTCCTCCTCCAGAAATCTCTCCATTCTGGGGGACTTCAATTGCCATCACCCCCTTTGGGACTCGAGGTATTTCCGACCCCCGCGGGGAGGAAGTATTCGACTGGGTAATCTCTTCTGACCTCCTCCCCCTCAATGACGCTGACACACCCACCCTTCTACATTGCTCCACTGGTAGTCGCTTTTCTCATGACATTTCCTTTCCTCCCTCCTCTCTTGCCCTTTCTTGCTCCTGGGAGGTGGTTCAGGACCTGGGTTCTGACCACCTACCTATTCTTCTATCCATCCCTCTTTGTCCGGTCTTTTGCCCCAACAAGCGTCCCCCTTCCTTGTATTTTCAGAAAGCTCGCTAGGATGACTTTGCTTCTTTCTTTGACTCTCACTGTCCATCTGCAGAGGAATACTTGTCTCTTTCCTCTGCTGCTGCTGCTCCTTTCCTTTGTGCTTAGAATGCGGCCAAGTTTTCCATTCCTTTCGGCGGCATCAAACGCCATTCTAATGCCTGGTGGTCTGCTGCGGTGGAAGAAGCGGTTAGTGAAAGATGCAAGGGTTTTGCTGCCGCTCACAGAAGTGATAAAGATCGCCAGGCTTACATCTCCGCTTCTCGACGCGCCTCGTCAGTCATCGTCAAGGCCAAGGCTGAGGCATGGCAGACGACTTGCTCTTCTCTTTCACCCAAGTCTAACCCTAAATCTGTGCACTCTCTTCTTTGCTCTATCGCTGGCTCATCTTCCTCGTCTTCCTCCTCTCCTAACTGTTCTCCCAGGAAATCGACTTCGGTCTATGCTGCCTACCTGAGATCGCACTTTTCCGTTTCTCAGCCAAAGGCTCTGCGTAGCAGAGCCAGAGGCTACCTCACTGAGCTCCGCCAAGCCACGTGCCCTGAAGAGTCTCACTCGTCCTTCTGCTCTCCTTTCACTCTCGCTGAATTTCATGTGGCTGCCTCCAACCTCTCCTCATCCACTGCCACTTGCCCAGACAAAGTTGCCTGTCCTATGCTAAAGCACCTTCCTCGCTCTGGCATGGATTTTCTTCTTCACATCTTTAATCTCTCCTGGTCTTCACATTCCTTTCCTTCCATCTGGAAGACATCTTCTATTATTCCCATCCACAAGATGGGAAAGCCTCTCGACTCTCCTGCTTCCTTCCGGCCTATCTCTCTCACCTCCTGCGTATCAAAGCTGTTTGAACGCATCATTCTATCCCGTCTACTTTTCTTTCTGAAATCTAATTCCATTCTCTCTCCCCGTCAGGCCGGTTTCCGCCCTGGACGGTCTACTCTAGATCAAATTCTGTACCTTTCTCCGTCCATTTCGGATGGGTTTAACAAACCCAGGTCGAGCTCTTGGACGATCCTGTCTACTATTGATTTCTCGAAAGCTTTCGACTCTGTCTGGCATCCCGCTCTTTTCCACAAACTTATTTGGGCTGGCCTGCCTCCTTGCTTTGGTCGTTGGACTCAATCTTTCCTTTGTGATAGGCGCACTTGTGTGGTTTATCAAAATCACAAAAGCCGTTGCTTTCGAGTCCGTCGAGGTGTTCCACAAGGATCCATTCTTAATCCGGTACATTTCTCTTTCTTCATTAATGATCTTCCGGCTTCTATGCCTTCTTCCGTCAGCTGCTCTCTTTACGCTGACGATCTGGCCATTTGGTCTTCCTCCTCCCCCTCGGTCCCCACTGCGGTGGAGGCCACACAAGGAGCTCTGATACGATTGGAGCGCTGGTCTGAGTACTGGTGTCTTCCTCTCAATTCGAGCACATGTGAGGCCTCCTTCTTCTCAGTGGATCCCCACCAGGCTAACCTCCAGCCCAATCTCCTCTTACTCAACTCCCGCCTCCATTCCAATCCCACTTCAACTTATCTTGGAGTGACCTTCAACCGCACTCTTTCCTTTTCTAAGCATGTATCTTTGCTGAGGGCCAAGTTTTTCCCACGTCTCAAGGCCTTACGCTGTATCTCTGCTTCCTCATGGGGCCCCTCTAAGGGGTCCTTTCTTTTGTATAAAGCTTTTCTTCGGCTCCTTCTCACGTACGCTTCAACCAGATGGCTTCTGTTCTTAAGCGCTACCAATATCATCAAATTGGAACGCCTTCACCGAGCGGCCAGTCGTGCCATCACCGGCTGCCTCTCGTCCTCTCCTATCCCTCTTTTTCTCTCTGAAGCTTCATTAGCTCCTCTACGAGACACCCTGACTCATTTCACCCTTTTCTCTTATGAACGGGCTCTTCGTCTTCCAACCTCCTTTCCTATTTCAGGTTTGGCCAGACTTGGAGTGAAACCAAGACTCTGCAGATCGTTCTGGAGAGCTCTTGCGTCCACTCACTTGCTGTTACTTCCTTCTACCTCTCCTAGGGAGGCTCTTTTTGCTTGCCCTCCCTTTCCTCCTTAGAATCTGCTTTCCTTCACTGTGGAGTCCACCCTTTCCTTTTTCAAGCTTCCGCTCTGGTCCCTCTCTCCCTCACCAAGGTGCGGCTCTCGCCCACCTTGACTCTCTCTCCTCCCACATGATCTGGTGCTTTGGACAGACGGCTCTGTTCCATTTCCTTTTGGCAAGGGCAGCTCCGGCGTTCTTGCCAACTGCTTTCTTTGTGGCACTGAGGCCACTCTTTCCTTTTCTGCAGGCCCAGTATGCTCAAGTTTTTCCGCTGAAGCCTGCGCCATTCTGCACGCCGTTGTTGGTATCGGCAACACCGACAAGTCTGCCATTACTCTTCTCTTCTCCTATTATCTGACTCTCGTTCTGTCCTCGCTACTCTGTCCTCTCCTCCATCTTTCCTTTTATCTCAAACTTTGTGGCAGATCTGGCAGGAACTGTCTTGTCTCTCTCCTGTTGTATCAGGCTACAATGGGTCCCCAGACACTCGTTTTTTCCGGGGAACGACGCGGCTTATGAGCTGGCCAGACGGGTAGCGCTACTTGCGCCCTCTGCAATCCCTTGTAGTCTCTTCCTCTTATTTCTCATATCCACTCCTGTCTTATCTCGGACTGGAGGCGTACTGTCTCATCGAAGTTCTTCGACACACAGGTTCCCTCGATTTCCACTGAGGAACTTGTGCTCCCTCGTCATGCTCGCTGTGTTCTCTTTCGTCTACACTGCAACGGACACAGCCTTCTTTTATGTTCTTACCTCTCTAGAATTGGCAGAATCGAGAACCCTTCCTGCAGCGCCTGTGGACACCCGTCCCAGCACATCTCTCATCTCATTCTGCACTGTCCAGCTACGGACTCTTTGCGCCGCTCACTCTTTGGTGACTCTCTGTCTCTGTACGACCTCTGGTCCAGACCCTGGGGAGTTGCCCGGCTTCTGGGGCTCCATGGTCTTCCGCCATGCCCCCATCCCTCGGAAGGGGTCGGGTAATCAAATAACAACAACAGGGAAATGACGTACAGTACCTTGAGTTTCCGGGAATTCCTTGCCCAAGATATCGTTGCTAAATAAGTTCAAAATCTTTATTTGGTAGTTAACATAGCGATTACTTTACCTATTTCGGGTTATTTTACTGAAATTTAGGCAAATTCTTAGTTAAAATCGCTATTTTTGATTTTTTTTATGAGACAAACTTTATGAAATCTGTTGTAGACCCCCAAAAATGTTTATGGTGAACCCCTGCTTGAAAGTTATTATTAATAAAGCATGATTTATCGGGAATCCTTGCTTAAATGACTAGAACCATTGAACTATTTGAATTAAGTCGGAGAAAATTAAAATAGAAATTGATTTTGTGCTTGGGGGAGAAAAATACAGAAAGTATATAAGGGATGTAAAAGTGATTTCATGGGAACTTCAGCACAGGCTGGTGATCGTAGATCTAGATAAAAAGGTTCTAAAAAGGATTGAGAGAAAGCAACTGATCATAAGAAGAAAGATTTGGAAGTTGAATGAAAACGGAACAAGAGGAAGATTTGAAAAAAGAGTAAAAGAATTATTAAGCACAATTTGCGGAAAACTTTCAAGGATGATGTTCTAAAGGCATGTGATGAAGTGTGTGGAAAGAAGTCTAGGAGAGATTGAGGAGACGTGTGGTGGTGGAATGAAGAAGTCAACAATACCGTAGCAAAAAACAAGACGGCATTTAAAGAGCTATGCAGGTTCCCATCAGAAGAAAATAGGACTCATTACAAACGTAAAAGAAATGAAACGAGAAAAATTGTTGCTAGAGTCATGAGGAAGTAAGCTAATCCGGAGTTGAATGATTTATATCAGAATTGTAACATTGTTTTCTACTTTCTCAGAAGAATGAAAATGGTGGGGAAGAATCTGGACGGAGGAAGGTGCTTAAAAGGAAGAGACAAACGGTTGGTTTTATTGAAGAAGACCAGGCAAAAATTTTGAAGGAACATATGGAAAAGATCATGAATGGAGAGAACGAATGGGACCAGATGGTGGAAACTGATGTAATAGGAGGACCGGTGGAAAAAGTGGCTCGCAATAAAATTACGAAAGTAATGCAAAAGATAAAATCAGGAAAGGCAACTGGACCGTCAGTAAGTGTGGAGATGCAACATCTGAAGTAAGTGTGGAGATGATACTTGCAAGTGGCGAAATCGGGGTTAGGGCGATGATGGAACTGTGTCAGCGTGTATTGGATGGTATTGGAATGCCTGATGAGTGGAAAACTAATGTGATTGTGACTATCTCTAAAGGAAAGGGTGATGTGATGAGCTGTGGGTCACACAGAGGAGTGAAACTGCTTGAGCATGCCATGAAAATTGTTGAAAGGGTGCTAGAGAGACGAATACAAACACTAGTCAATTTGAATAAAACCCAGTTTGAATTTATGCCAGGAAAAGGAACAATGAATGCGATATTCATTGTGAGGAGAATGCAGGAGGAATATCAAAAAAAGGACAAGAAGTTGTATATGTGTTTTGTTGACATGGAAAAAGCTTTTGATAGAGTGTCAAGAAAAGTGATGGAGTGGACCATGAGAAAGAAGGATTACGTAGAAGTAATGGTTCGAGCAGTTATGAGCTTGTATAATAGTGCAAAGACAAGAGTGAGAGTGAGATCTGCATATTCAGAGGAATTGGAAGTAAAAGTTAGTGTACATCAAAGATTTGTGCTCTCGCCATCATTGTTTGCAAAAGTTGTGGACGTTATTACAGAAAATGCAAGAAGGGGAGTGGTTAATGAATTACTGTATGCAGATGACCTCGTTCTTGTGAGCAAAACCATGGAAGACTTAAAGGAAAGATTTTGGCATTGGAAAGATGCACTGGAAAGTAAAGGTTTAAAGGTCAACCCCAGAAAAACAAAAGTGATGGTAAGCGGGTCGGAAAGAGAACTATTCAAAAGCAAGATAAATCCATGTGGAGTTTGTGGGAGGACAGTCATGGACAATTCAGTGCTGTGCACAAAATGTGGAAACTGGCAGATATGCAACGATAATTAGAGTTACCGATAGGTTGGCAATGCATTTTGTTTGCTCGAGATGTTGAGGAATAATGGAAGGAACGGTGAATTCGATCGAGAAGTTGTGCGACGAAGTGGAGACAGCGATTGGATTTTGTTATTTGGGAGACAGACTAAATGCTAGTGGTGGTTGTGAAGTAGCTGTCACAGCAAGAGTAAGAAGTGGTTAGGTAAGATTCAGGGAATGTGGAGAGTTATTGCTTGGAAATAGATTGTGTCTGAGGATGAAAGGTAAAGTTTATCGTTGTTGGGTAAGATCAGCAATACTGTATGAAAGTGAGGCATGGTGTTTAAAAGAAAATGAAAAAGCAGTTTTAAGGAGAACGGAGAGAGCTATAGTGAGAGCCACGTGCGGTCAAAAACTTTTTGACAGAATTGAAGAACAGATGGACATGTTGAGGTTGAAGGAAACTATAGACCGGTTAGCAACAGCGAATGAAGTCAGATGGTGTGGGACATGTGCTGAGGAGGGATGACGATAGTGTTTTGAGGGTTGCTCTGGATCTTATAGTCCGTGGAAAGAAAAAGCGAGGACGACTGAAGAAGACCTGGAAGGGGCAAGTGGAGGTGGAGACAGAGAGGATTGGTTTGAAGAAGGAGAATGCCCTGAGACGAGACAGGTGGAGAGACAGAGTGCGAACAATTGCAGAAGGAGTGGAGTAAATCCGGCCAAGTATGCTTAGGGGACCACACCGCATAAAAACTGAATAACTACTACTATTACACTGCCTTGTGACTGGTGTTTCGCATCTATGACACGTATCGCTATTGTAACAGATTCTAGGTACTTATTACACTTTAATAAACTTTGCGAAGTACTTAGCTTACGCTAAAATTAGCACGGTGGTGGGCAACCTACGGCCCTCGGGGTAAATTCGGCCTTCCCACGCAAAGTCTTCCGGCCCGTAGCTCCTCAGTTAATTGCAGGATCTATATTGCCCGCGTTTGAATTTCTTTTCATATACTAAGCTTGAGTTGTCTTGAAGCCTAGTTGTCTAATTGTCTTCCCGTCTAATCTATTCGTCTTTGTAATCTTATTTTTTCCCTGCTAAATGACAGATGTTTTATTTAGCTGCACTTTAGATACTTTAGATACATAGCTTGCAGTTTGAAATGTCATTCAGAGTTTACAAAAATTAATTGCTGGCTTCAAATTATAAAAATGCGCTGTAAATTACTCTAAATCCACAATGTTTGACGCTATGAAAGAGTCAAAGAGGCAGATTTTCGAAAGCAGATTAGCTCGGCTCGCCGAGATCTTGCAAAATTTACTTTTAGCCCGCGACTAGGAACAGGTTGCTCACCTTGAACGAGAGGTTACTAAACCGACTCACTAATCAATATGCTCAGCTGCTTTGAAATGATAACCTATATTCCATTTATTATCAAAAAAAAGAATACTTTAATTAATCTCTAGATCAAGAATGGGCACTTTTGATGGTATAAAGCAGGGGTCGGCAACCTTTTGCTAACTGTGTGCCGACTTAAGTTTTGAAATCGTTCAGTGTGCCAACCTTATACATTAATATGCAATAAACTAGACATGGTCCATATACTTGTTCTACAACATATTTTATTTCACATACTAATGATACAATAATAAGTAAAGATTTTAAATCATTTAAAATAAATGAAGTTAACAATTTTTTTTTAAGTTTTAATTATTAATAGGTGCCTTGCCCTTGCATGGTTTTAGTCAATTGCTCAATATCAGCAACATACTTTGTCACTTTGAGTTTCACACAATTTTCTGAATGTGCAGGTGTTAGGCGACTTCTTTGTGGATTTAGCACTGCTTTCATGTGAGAAAAAATTTGTTCACAGGAATATGTTGAACCAAAAGCTGAAAGAAGAGCAAAAGCGATTTTCTTCAAACAAGTGTACGATCTTGGAAGGGATGTCCAACAGTTGAGGATAGCAGCAGATATTTCTACATTTTCGTTTCGGAGACTTCCTTAGCTCAACAAATTTTGATGTCCATATTACCGAAGACCTAAATTCAACCTGTTGCATTTCAAACTCATCAATGTCCATCCAACTAAAAAGTTCCAATTGTGCAGTTTTCAGGTCAAGTGTGGCAGGCTTAATGAGATAAACAAATGTGGGTCCATGAATGTGAAAATCTTGAGTTCTAATATTAAATTCTTCTTTCAGTGCTTCAAGGTACTCCTGAAGCTCATCTGCATTTACTCGAAATTGATCTGAATGATTTTTCAGATTTGGGAAGTACTTGAATGCTTTAATGTTGATATCACGAGTAAAAATATCCAGTTTCATTATAAATGCTTTACAGTGGCTAAAAAGATCAAGTACTGTTTGGCACCGCCCTTGTAATTTCAGATTTAGCTCATTTAAATGTGTGTTTATGTCAGTCAAAAACATTAACTTCAATAACCAATTTTCATCTTCCAATTCAGGAACATGTTTTTGTTTTTCATCAAGAAACATCTTGATAGCTTCCAGACAACATACAAATCTAGTTAGCACTTTACCTCGACTTAGCCAGCGAACATTGCTGTGTAACAAAAGATCTCCATATTCACAATCAATTTCTTCAAGAAGAGACTTGAATTGCCTATGAACCAGTGAAGAATGTAAAACAAGATAGTTGACTATCTTAACAACAGTTGTCATCACAGCACCTAAATTCAGAGATGAAGTCTTTGCACGCAAGCTCTCCTGATGTATGTTACAATGAAAATTTAACAGTTTGCGTCCGACATGATTTTCAAGAAGTTTTACAAATCCTTTCTTGTTGCCAACCATTGCAGCAGCACCATCGGTTGTCACACAGAATAACTTGCTCAAGTCAATGTCATGTTTAGTAAAATAACAAATAAATGCATTCAAAATATCTTCTGCTTTATTTGTATCATAAAGGGGTAATAAGCAACACAACTCTTCGTAAATTTGGTTATTTTCGATATATCGTGCAATTATGCCTAGGCGAGACAAATCATTTAAATCTGTGCTTTCGTCAAGAGCAACACTAAATACTTGGGCTTGCTTTAATCCAATTATTTGTTTAGTTGTTACATTTTCAGCTAAATCAGTTATGCGCCTCTCCACTGATCTTGCAGAAACTGGAATTGCTGTAATTCGAGAGACTATTATCTCCTTATTTGGTAAATCACCAAATAAAATTTCAGCACTTTTTAAAAAAGTTTCTTTGATGTATTCACCATCTGTAAAAGGTTTACCTTTCAAAGCGTCACATTGAGCTATTTTGTAACTACATTCAGTAGCTTTATTCTTACTTCCAACTGCTTGGCTCAAAATACCAGTTTGTTTTTTAAAAATGGAAATGGCTTTTTTAATGGCTTCACTTATCTCTTCTGAGGTTTTAAATTTATATTGGTGTTTAGTTTGAAAGTGTCTTGTTGTTGTTGTTGTTGTTGTTGGTTCCCGACCCCTTCCGAGGGATGGGGGCATGGCGGAAGACCATGGAGCCCCAGAAGCCGGGCAACTCCCCAGGGTCTGGACCAGAGGTCGTACAGAGACAGAGAGTCACCAAAGAGTGAGCGGCGCAAAGAGTCCGTAGCTGGACAGTGCAGAATGAGATGAGAGGTGTCCTGGGACGGGTGTCCACAGGCGCTGCAAGAAGGGTTCTCGATTCCGCCAATTCTAGAGAGGTAAGAACATAAAACAAGGCTGTGTCCATTGCAGCGAAGACAAGAGAGGACACAGCGAGCATGACGAGGGAGCACAAGTTCCTCAGTGGAAATCGAGGGAACCTGTGTGTCAAAATATTTGGAAGAGACAGTACGCCTCCAGTCCGAGAAAAGACGAGAGTGGATAAGAGAGATAACAGGAGAGAGACTACAACGGATTGCGGAGGGCGCAAGTAGCGCTCCCCGTCTGGCCAGCTCGTCAGCCGTGACGTTCCTCGGGAGAAACGAGTGTCCGGGGACCCATTGTAGTCTGATAGAACGGGAGGAGAGAGAAGACAGTTCCTGCCAGATCTGCCACAAAGTTTGAGTTAAGAGAAAAGATGGAGGAGAGGACAGGGTGGCGAGGACAGAACGAGAGTCAGACAGTAGGAGAAGAGAAGAGAAATGGCAGACTTGTTGGTGCTGCCGATACCAGCAAAGAGCGTGCAGAATGGCGCAGGCTCGTCTTTGTACACTAGATGTACGGCACACAACACTTTCACAACAGAAAGCACAAACTGCTCCATCTTTTTGCTCTACAAATCCATATTCTTTTGTCCAATTGTCTTGAAATGGTCGAAGATCAAGTTTCCTTTTCTTTGCAGCCATATTTTGAAATTTATATTCTGAAAATATAAATTAATCAGCAAACATTAATGCTGAAATTTATATATAAAATATTTTTAAGAAAAACCCAAAGTTTTAACAATGATATTAATATGCTTTATGAATTGTTTAAGAATGCGCTGATTCGTTTCATCTGCATATTTATTTGAATGATTAATGTTGATTAAAAGAAATCAATTTTGAATTTCCGATATTATATGCTTGTATACACGTACCGTATTTGCCGGACTATAAACCGCACCAGATTATAAGCCGCACCTCACCAATTTTTCTCAGAAAAAAACGCACCGCGGTATAAGCCGCACCGGACTATAAGCCGCATTTTTAAAACTAGAGAAATATTCAAGCATTTTATAACTTGTTATGAAAATTATGACGAAACAAGACTATCTATTAGCAAATGGAAACTTACCGGTAAAACATAAATTGAATGGACTGGTGTTCCTAGCCATTACTAGATTCAGGTTTTTTAAAATTTTCTGGTTTTAAAAAATAGATTCAGGTTTTTAAAAATTTTCTGGTTTTAAAGTTAACTTATAAGCCGCACCTGACTACAAGCCGCACCCCTTAAATTAAAACACATTTTAAGTTTTTAAGTGCGGCTTATAGTCCGGAAAATACGGTAATTATCAAAATATGCATAATATGAGCAAGTCAGTTATATGGCAGCTATAAGCCATCGTAATCACATTTTTGTGTACATAAATGAATGTAGTTACACTGCAATGCCGATCTGCAGATATTGATCGCTTTACTGTACACATCTTATTTAGAACCGTAGGCCCAACTTACACGGACTTATTAATTTTTGTAGATCCAGAAACTATAATTTACAGGGGATTTTATTTTTCAATAGGAACTATGTGATTCAAGTAGATCTATTCTAGGCCTAGCGGTATGCGGCCGTTACTGGCATTAGATCTATAGATCCGTATATTTGCAGCACGTGGCCTCAAAGTTATAGATCTAGGCCTAAAAAATATTCACATTCTATAAATATTTTCTAGTATGATTTTGCATAACAAATACTTTATCTGCTATTTTTCCAAAAACCTACCTTGTTCTGTTGTGGATAACGATACACGAGCACTTGAAAAGTTCTACCAGCAGTGATTGCATTCAACTCATTTTAGATATACGTACGAACTGTACAATAGGTTTCAAAACACTACTTGACGTCATAGAAGGTTGTTTGTGCTAGATGGTGTTAGCATCTAATATTGTGTACGAATTCAGTCGGAACTACTGGGCTATTTTTTATAGACCCAAGTAGCTCCGATTGGTGCAACTTCCGTGTGAATAATAAAAAACATTTTGTGCAACTAGGGAAGGCTCTACGTGCCATTGGAAATTTCTTGGCGTGCCAAGTGTGGCACGCGTGCCGTAGGTTGCCGACCCCTGGTATAGAGGGCTACAAAAAATGATCTTGTATTTAGGCTTGAGAGGCTCTTGTTTGAAGATTAAATTCTTAAAGCAATTGTTCAGTGTAAAGTCCTGGCGCAAGGCGATAGTTCCTTATGTCCTTCGAAAACATTACTTGTTTTGGATATTATTTTTTGTAAGCTCAAGCCATTGGTTTATGAAAAGTGACTCCTCAGCCGAATGCGGCTACTTGTTGCTTTAATTTTATAGTTTTTAACCTGTTAAAAACAAGAAATTTATTTTTCTAGTAGCTGTAGTATGTCATATAGAAAATTTTTTCATCTATAAATCCTGGTTGCCAGGCATAATGGTAGATGAGCTAAGTTAGTAACTGCCACTGTGGTTTAAGCCCAAGTTACAGCAAGTTGTATCTTTGATTGACATGTGATAATTACTAGGATCTCAGTCATAATAGCGACAGATGTCATAAACGAAAGCTGTATACCAATCGCATGAAATAAGAGGATGACCACTGATGTCAACCTCTTATTTTATAATACAATGCAGTTGGTATTATTAACTGTTCAACTGAATAATCAAAGAGGTTAATTTAATGACTGCGGTTACATCATACTTTCCATCTTTAAGTTAATGACCACTGTTCGACTGGTCAGTATAAGTTTGGATTCAAACTCGTTGTTAAAACATTCAGAGCTAGGCTCAATTGTTATTTTTCTTAATTAGTAGTATGTAACAGAAACGTCAATGCTTTACACAGTTGCGAATTTTTACTTCAACGAAAAGGACCAGATTTTGTTCACCGAATTGTTGCGTTGTTTCCAAACCTACCTCGGCCGAGATTGCGGGGAGCTTTTGATGTACCACCAAGGGGAGGTAGACCAAGAACCCCATCTCCACCACCACAAATAATTGATCCAAGAGTAAGTAAGCTTCAATATTGTTTTGTTACGCCAACTTATCTAATTGCTAATTAAGTTACATCAACTTAGTGTAATCGCTAGCCCGCGATCCGCCGATGTGTTTGCTTGCCTACTGCAAAATATTTTCAATGTGTTTTGACTTAATTCTTCAAAAATCAAACCGTCTGAGTAAGTTTTCGTAATTCGTGCAGCCATTGATTGCGAGATAAACTAATACCAGCGCAATGCCGTAGTGGTGGAGCGTCCGCTTTGCAGTCGGTAGACCTGGGGTTCATTCCCTAAGTCGAGTCATACCAAAAGACTTTAAAAAATGGTATTCATAGCTTCCCTGCTTGGCACTCAGCATAAAAAAGGGATAGTGTGAAGAACAAGCTGGGAAGCTTGCTTGTTGTGTCCTTGGGAAAGGCACTTAACGGGACGCCTCCACCTTTATGTGGCAGATAGGTGGCCTACCCGTACTTTACTAGGTTATAATTGTGAAGTTGCTAACCCAGCATGTCGTAGAAGGCGACTCTTGAGTACCCACCAATGGCAGTCCGCCTTGTTGATGGTGGGGCTACCAGTCACTCATGACTGGTTCGAAATGAACTGCCATCTTCCCCTAGCCTAATTTCAATTAGGTTGACGGCATGAACCTGAATAGTCGTTCTTGCCGTACCTCCATCCGGAGGAAGGGGAGGGGTAATCACAACAACAACAGGTGAACTAATGTTCCGGATAGCCTGATTAGTTCAGTGCTTCACTACTCTAGTCACCTACTAGTCAATAACATCACTTGTTACAGATGCTTGTAGGCTACAGCTTTTGTTGCGAATTTATAAGCGCACTGATGATTTTATTGATAGAACCTAGACCAGAGTTACTCTACGTGTTCACGATACTGGCTAAATATTGGCGATCTGTATAAACGCTACATTTTTGGAGTTCAACCTGTAAAAGTCAATGTTTGTTGACTATTGCTAGGAAAAAACTTTGGTTTTGTATCAATGGATTAAGTTTTTCTGAGTAACTTTTTTGCAGTTTTCAGCTGCGAATTAGACAAAAGACTTTTTAGGTCACGTTTTACAAGTCTAGTCGCGGGGTGCAAAATTTTTTTGCATTGGTCGCACTTTGGCGCCCTTAAACTAAACCAAAAGCAAGTAAGTTCCTTTGGGACTAAAATTCTGAATTTAACTTCACTGAAAATACTGTATGTTGAAAGTGAAATAAAAAAAACAACTTTTTCACGAATGAAAAATGGGAAGTCTAATGAGCCTGATGAAATTTCCACAGAAGTTCTGAAAGCTCTCGTCGATATTGGGATTAAATTGCTTCTAAAATTTGTCAATCAAATTTATAACACCAGCCAAATTTCAGAAGAAATTTGCAAGTCAGTCTTCGTTATTCTGCTAAAAAAGCTGGTGCAATGGAATGCAAAGATTACAGACCAATAAGTATCATGGGACACGTCGTTAAAATACTTTTAAAAGATGCATGCGTCGAGTGAACAACAAAATTACTGCTGAAATTGGAGATGAAAAATATGGCTTTATACATGGTAAAGGAACACGAAATGTAATTTATTTGAGAAAGTTAAGTGAAAGAATAATAGAAATGCAGTAAAGGCTTTATTTGTGGTTTCTCATATGCGGGAAGACTTATGACTGATAGGATTATGATAAAATGCTCCGGATGCTAAAAGACATCGATGGTAAAAAACAAGGATTATGCAAAATATTTATTACAATCAATGCTCGTCTGTCCGTGTGGAAAATTCAGAAACAGAAACTGTTAATATGAATAATGGTGTCGCACGAGGCTATGTTCTTTCACTTGGCTACTTTAATCTATACAGTGAAAACACGTTTAGATGCATAGTAATGCAAGAGGCTAGCGATGCACTTAGCAAAACTGCAGACAGTGACACTGTTTCGACCTATCAGGTCTCTTCAGTGCAGTTGGTGACCGACAAGAAGCTAGAGGCTTTTAATAAAGCATAGCTTAGACCGCCACACTTGCGGGATCTATACTAGATCCACTTGGTGGATGGTCTGTCCACGAGTGATACGGCTTCGCAGAGTACTGACAGACCATCCACCAAGTGGATCTAGTATAGATCCCGCAAGTGTGGCGGTCTAAGCTATGCTTTATTAAAAGCCTCTAGCTTCTTGTCGGTCACCAACTGCACTGAAGAGACCTGATAGGTCGAAAGTGTCACTGTCTGCATGTTTAGATGCATTTATGCTTTGGAAAGGATCAAAATTGGAGGAAAGAAGTTAACAACATTCGATACGCAGACATAGCTGTATTGATAGTAAATTCACAGACGGAACTTCAAAAGCTAGTGACAAAAGTCGAATAAGAAAGCAAAAAGATGGGAATGGCGCTTAATGAGGAAAAAAGATAATGCACGGCGGTTACTGAAGGGGATTTACATAAATGTTAAAGTTTGGTTTTCAACATGGTGGTTAAACAAAAACACATATCTTGGAGTCATGCTTATCCCTACCCTACGACTCAATTTACGCTTCTTTTCAAGTGATAAAGTAAATGATGAACGTGTGAAATTGTTGGCTGCTTCAATTGTGAGCAGGCTCAGTTCCTGAGTAGGCTTATGCTGGAAACAGGGCAAGCAAGACTTGGCCAGGACTTCAAGAAACTTTGGGAAAAATATAGCGGCTATGCGCAACCCCTATAGGCCTAATGTTTTTGTTCGATCGATTGATTTTGGAACGAGAATTGGCTATGTGAAAAACATTCACTTTTTATTACTTTTTTCGCAACTGTTATTTGGGTGAAGCCCACACTGGCGTTTGATCTAATATTGTTATTCTCGACATGAATAATGGGGGTCCCGAAATTCCAATCATTTAACTGTCAGTGCTTCATGTCGTGTTAACGTCCTCTTCATAAGTTGTGTTTATGCCAAGGCGGAGCGACGTATCTACAGCCAGAGAATTGCGCTTATACAAGGTCGCCTGCAGTTACGACAAAGTCGTAAGAAGTGGGCCTAATATTTAATAGCTTAATTTTGAAAATACTTATCGATCATCGTAATCACTTGCCGCATTTCCGCAACCTTGATATGCTTTGAAGCACTTGCTGAATTTAATTGATAAAATTTTTTAAGATTGAGGACACCATTTCTGAAAAGAGGGCAAATAAGACGTAGACAGGGACTTGAGAAACTTGGGAGACATGTTGCTGCTATGCACAACCTTACATAATGTTTTTTTTAATCGATTCCCTTTAAAAAAAACGGTACTTTTGTTTTGGAACGAAATTTAGTTATACCGCAAAAGATTGACTTTTTATTACTATTTTTACATTTTACATTTACATTTTTACTTTTTTATTACTTTTTATTACTATTTTTACAAAAGATTGACTTTTTATTACTATATTATCTGTTGGGTGAAGCGGCACAGTCGGCCGAACCGATATCTTTAACCTCGACATCATTGATGGGGGCTCTGCGAGCGACGCTGGCCCAGCCGGCTGGTATGTGTACTGTACAGTATATACACGTGTCACGGGTTCACCTCTCGACGGAGATAAATTTGTTGTTGTAGGTGTCACCGACAGACGGCCAGGACCTTTCCCGCACTGTTGCCTATTCAACCGAATAAAAAACCAACCAGTAAAAGCGAAAAGAGTATATTGCAAGTAACACGTTAAAAGCTCTATCTTCCAGGACTGGAAAATTGATTGAGCTTTATCTTCCACTTAAATTCAGAGCAAAATGTAACCGAATTAATCTCTCAATGTATCATCTTCATATATAATTACTTAAAAACTTGAAAATTTTTTATGCTTTGGTCAGGCCTTTTTCAGTGCAGGACGAGGCAGGTTAATAACTGATCACAAATTGCAGTGCAGTAACTTAAACTTGTAATGATGCTCTTGCTCGCAGGCAGCAGTTCGACTCCCAGTGAACTCTGTCAAAAATACCTGTTTAGAAAAGCGTTGGTGCGGTAACAACGAATAGTTAGGCATGTCATAATTTCAATTTTTTTTAGAAATTCAAAATGCCTGGCTGGGATTTGATGTAGTGGCATGGTGTGGTTTTGGGTAAAAACTCGCACCCTAAATTTTAGTTTATTTACTTCATAAAAGTTTGGCATGCCGCGGTTAAAGATCGATTTTTAAGCATTTCTGCCTGTCTCCGTAACCGCGTATAGTAAAACGAAAAAATTGATGTCAAAATATGCGGTATTGTCAATTTCCTGTGATCATTACAGATTTCTAAGCTGTATTTGCATCTAAAAAGTTAAAGACTGTCACAGCCCAGTGCATGAAAAATTTGTCCGGCGCTCGTACACGATATACACGCTAGGGTCAGGTTATTCGTACGTTGTATGTTTACATAAAGCGCATTTCTGTCCCTCTGTGAGTGTGCTGTAACTTCGTCGAAACTACTGGACGTGCAAACGTGTAACTTCACGGGGTGGTCTTGTAGCTCTGGAAAGGCTAGTTGCTTCTGGCTTTCTAATTGATAAATTTTTATTTCTTTTAATAAACACACTAAACCAATCCTGCCCGGCACACCTGTTTGCATCTCATAAAGCTGCGTGTTTGATATTGTTTGCTACCGCGAATTCGTGATCCAGTTTTCGAAACGAAAGTGATGCCAGTCCAAAATATATTTTTGACGTTTGAAGAATATAATTTTTAAGGAGCTCTTGCTTTAATAAAAAATCTTCCCGTTAGCTTTGCACTCTACTTCCAGTTATTCACCTTTTTGCTTTCTTGCGAAGCCGATTAAATGTCATGAAATTTACCTGAGAAATTCAACTGATCATAAGACGTTAACGCAAGCGCTGCTAAGTTGAGAAAAAATTAAATTATGAAGATGGAGGCATCCCGTTAAGTGCCTTGCCCAAGAACACAACAAGCAAGCATGCCGGCTTGTTCTCCGCACTATCCCTATGTGTTGAGCGCCAAGCAGGGAAGCTGTGGATACCATTTTGTAAATCTTTTGGTATGGCTCGACTTGAGGAATAAACCCCACGTCTACCGACTGTGAAGCGGACGCTTTAACCACTACGTCATCGCGATGCAATTTTTATAAATAGCGTTATTAGATTTGTGCCTTCACTCAGCAGGCTTTGGAGGTCGATAAAATTTTATTTCTATTTATCTAAATCTAGGTTGCGCAAATTGCTTGCAGGCCGGCCGCTTTCACTCTCCGGGATGATAGCGCTGGCCAGACGTACAATTTTGTACTGGTGACCTATTTCTCTTGAGATTAACCTCAATAGGGTGAAGGTTTTAAATTGAAGACTTTATTTTGCTACTTTTTGAAATCAACATCAAGAAATGATGGAGTTTTTAAACTGTAGATTTTATGTTTTTTTAGTTTAATCTCAAAGAGCTACATTTTTTAAACCGAAAGTCTTTTTTGAAATCAACCTCAAAACGCCAAAGTTTTCTAACTGGAGACCTTTTTTATTTTGAGTGATCAATTAATGGACGCGGGCGATTAGTCACATTCTTCTGCGGGTTGCACAATCTGTTGTCATGGGTTGCAGATTGCACACTTCTGATCTAAATAGAAGGCTTTACAGATGTCGATTTTCCAATGATGTTATTGATTTTTTATTTGTAAAATGTTGCTATTTTACTGGAACTGTGCTGGATCTGAAAGTGAAGCTCAAAAGTTGATTTTACGTTTTTTCCTGCGTTTTTGCAGACTTGGGCGTTCTGATTCAGATTTGGTGTAAGCCTACCACCACCGAATAAGGATTTTTCTGGAGCAACGTGTCATATTATGCGCTCACTTTCTGACAAATACCAATAACGCTGTTATTAAATTTCAAATTCCAGATCTTTTATTTCGAAGTCTGGAATGATTACCACTATACCATGGCGACCAGCCGACTGCTATGGTTTTTGAATAATGATTTGAGATGACCTGTTTGTATATAAATGCTATTATAATTTTGCTGTGTTTTTAGATCGAGCTGCGTCGTGTAGAAGAATCCGTTAATGAAGCTATGAATTCAGCAACTGTTGGTACTGCAAGGGAATTTGGCTATGATGATTCTAAAATTCGAAAAGCTATAAAACGGTATTGCCTAAATGAAGTTTTTGTTGGTGAATATGTTTCTCTGTTGACTAGCACCAAATCTTTTTCCTGCTTTGACATTTTTTATTTACAGCCGTGCAAATGAAAGGGTTAGTGTTGAAATATTAGGTCAGGCTCGGCCGAAGCAGGGAGTCTTGAAAGGTGGCCTGGAAAAAGAGCTATAAGTAGGGCAAGGTTTTTCATTAAAGTCAGTTTTAAGGTAGTAAACTTGAGCAGGGTGTTTTTTTTTGTAAGAGGTCTGGATACAAAGAGTAAGTTTCATGCTTAACGTAGGTCAATAAGCCGTGCTTCACAGGTTTTAAAGAATAGTGAAGCTGCTTACCTACCTTGTCGTGAGAGGCGACTATTGGGTACCTACCAATTGCAGTCTGACTGTTAGTGTGGGGTTGCCAGCTTAATTGCTTGGTTGGACCACTCACATCACAAAACTGAGGTTGGGGATAAGCAAGGGCATGCTCCCCGTGGAAGAATTTTGCTTAAACAAATTTCCATGACATGAAGAAAAAAATAAAATGGCCCCCAGACCCCAGCAGCTCTTAAATGGCAGGCGCTGCCAAGAATCTCCGGGTTTGTCGTGGGATAAGATTTGGTACGTTAAATGTGGGAAGTCTTTGTGGAAGAAAAACAGAAGTGTGTGAAGAACTGAGGAAGAGAACAGTTGATGTGCGCTGCATGCAGGAAATGAAGATGCAAAAGCCAAGGAGCTTGTTTTGTGGGGACAAAGGTATAAACTGTGATGGTCAGGAAATGATGCAGGATCCGGAGGGATTGGAATTTTGGTGAAAGAAGAAATATCTGGAAACGTTGTGGAAGTTAAAAGAAAAAGAGACAGAGTATTAGCAATTGTGCTAACTTTAGGTAGAGAAGTGATACACATAACGTGTGCGTGTGGGCCACAAAGCGAAAGACCGGACATAGAGATGAATGTCGAGTGAGTGCAACTTGGTAAGTTCTAGTGAAATCAATGTTTCTTTGGAGGATTTCAATGGACATGTAGAGAAATATGCTAAGGTTTTCAAGGTGTACATAGGGGAATGGTATTGGGAAAAGAAGTGCAGAAGAAAGAAGATTTGAAGTATAGACGCGAGGGAAAGCAAATATCATAGACCTAGCACATAATAGATTACGAAATAACAGGCGAAATGAGAGATAAAAAGAATATATTAGCTATGCAGATGGAATTATTTACAATTTAAGCAAACATGCTCCCACAACCAATTTGACGAGACCATTCCTTCCATCTGGAAGACATCTTCTATTATTCCCATACACAAGATGGGAAAGCCTCTCGACTATCCTGCTTCCTTCCGGCCTATCTCTCTCACCTCCTGCGTCTCAAAGATTTTTGAACGCATCATTCTATCCCGTCTGCTCTTCTTTCTGGAGTCTAATTTCATTCTCTCTCCCCGCCTGGCCGGTTTCCGCCCTGGACGGTCTACTCTGGATCAGATTCTGTTTCTTTCTCAGCCCATTTCGGGTGGGTTTAACAAACCCAGGTCGGGATCTTGGACGACCCTGTCTACTATCGATTTCTCTAAAGCTTTTGACTCTGTCTGGCATCCCGCCCTTTTCTACAAATTTATTTCGGCTGGCCTTTCTCCTTGCTTTGGTCGTTAGACTCAATCTTTCCTTTCTGACAGGCGCGCTTGTATGATTTTTCAAAATCTGTCGAGATGTTCGAGTCCGTCGAGATGTTCCGCAAGGATCCGTTCTTGGCCCAGTACTTTTCCCTTGCTTCAATGATCTTCGGGCTTCTCTGCCTTCTTCCATCAGCTGCTCTCTACGCTGACGATCTGGCCATTTGGTCCTCCTCCCTCCTCAGTCCCCACTGCGGTGGAGGCCACACAAGGAGCTCTGATACGATTGGATCGCTCCTCTGAGTACTGGTGTCTTCCTCTCAATTCGAACAAATGTGAGGCCTCCTTGTTCTCAGTGGATCCCCATCAAGCTAACCTTTAGCCCAACCTCGTCCTACTCGGCTTCCTCCTCCATTTCAGTCCCACTCCAACTTTTCTTGGGGTCACCTTCGACCGCACTCTTTCCTTTTCTAAACGTGTTTCTTCGATGAAGGCCAAGTTTTTCCCACGTCTCAAGGTCTTACGCTGTATCTCTGCTTCCTCACGGGCCCCTCTGAGGAGTCCCTCTCTTCTGTACAAATCTTTTCTTCGGTCCCTTCTCACTTACACTTTACCCGGATGGTTTTTTTTCCTAAGCGCTACCAATATCTCCAAGTTGGAACGCCTCCACCGAGCAGCTAGTCGCGTCATCACCGGCTGCCTCTCGTCCTCTCCTATCCCTCTTTTTCTCTCTGAAGCTTCATTAGCTCCCCTATGAGTCACCCTGACTCATTTCACTCTGTTATCTTAGGAGCGGACTTTTCGTTTCCCAACCTCCTTTCCTTTTTCAGGTTTGGCCAGACTAGGAGTGAAACCAAGACTCTGCAGATCGTTCTGAAGAGCTTTTGCGTCCACTCACTTTCTGTTGCTTTCCTCTACTTGTCCTAGAGAGGCTCTTTTTGCTTGCCCTTCCTTTCCTCCTAGGAATCTTCCCTCGTTCACCGTGGAGTCCACCCTTACCTCGCCATGCTCTCGCTTTGATCCCCTCGTCTGTCGCCAAGGTGTGGCTCTCGCCCACCTTGACTCTCTCCTCCCTCATGATCTGGTACTCTGGACAGACGGCTCTGTTCATTTTGTTTTTGGCAAAGGCGGCTCCGGCGTTCTTGCCAACTGCTTTGTCTGTGGCACTGAGGCCACTCTTTCCTTTTCAGTAGGCCCAGTATGCTCAGGTTTTTCCGCTGAAGCCTGCGCCATTGTGCACGCTCTTTGCTGGTCTCGGCAACACCAACAAATCTGCCATTTCTCTTCTTTTCTCTCACTATCTGACTCTCGTTCTGTTCCTCGCTACCCTGTCCTTTCCTCTATCTTTCCTCTTATCTCAAACTTTGTGGCAGATCTGGCAGGAACTGTCTTTTCTCTCCTCCTGTTGTATCAGGCTACAATGGGTCCCCAGACACTCGTTTCTTCCGGGGAACGACGCGGCTGACGATCTGGCCAGACGGGGAGCGCTACTTGCGCCCTCTGCAATCCCTTGTAGTTTCTCTCCTGTTATCTCTCGTATCCACTCTCGTCTTATCTCGGACTGGAGGCGTACTGTCTCATCGAAGTACTTTGACACACAGGTTCCCCCGATTTTCAGCTTGTGCTTGTGCTCCATCGTCATGCTCGCTGTGTCCTCTCGTATATGCTGCAACGGACACAGCCTTCTTTTAGGTTCTTATCTCTCCAGGATTGGCAGAATCGAGAATCCTTTCTGCAGCGTCTGCGGACACTCGTCCCAGGACACTTTTCATCTCATTCTGCACTGTCCAGCTACGGACTCTGCGGCGCTCACTCTTTGGCGACTCTTTGTCTCTGTACGACCTCTGGTCCAGACCATGGGGAGTTGCCCGGCCTCTGGGGCTCCATGGTCTTCCGCCATGCCCCCATCCCTGGGAAAGGGTGGCATAGCCAACAACAACAACAACAGACCAACCTTGGACTTGTTTCATCCTTTTGGACTCATCAGCAAGACCCGTCCCGTCATATCAAAATAACCCATGTTTGCTGAAATTTCGAATGTGTGATTATGAGGTAACCCTGTATTTAGGTGGAAGCTCGGCGTACCTTTGACAGACGCTTATACTTCATATTTCTTTTCCCTCTACGTTGTTGAGTCGGCATGGATTTGCCCGGCACGATAGAGGAAGCGCCGCCTACTGGGAGGTGAGGCAACATGACCTTTTAGTGGTGTGAATTCACCGGACATGTCTTCCAAAGGTACTCCGCGCTCCCACCTAGATAATAGGTGACGTCATAATCACACATTCAAAAAATTCAGCAAACATGGGTTATTTTGATATGACGGGACAGGCCATGCTGATGAGTCCAAAAAGATGAAACGCGTCCAGGGATGATCTCGTCAAATTGGTTGTGGGTGTATGCTTGCTAAAATTGTAAATAATTCCATCTGTAAAGTTATTTTATTCTCCTCATCTCTCCTTTCGCTTTTTATTTTGTAATCTATTATGTGCTAGGTCAAGGAAGAAGATTGCTGGAGTTCTGTGATAAAAAAGAGCTGTGCGTGGCAAACACTTGCTTTTACAAGGCAAATAAATGAAAAATCACTTACAGCGCTGGTGGATGAGAAACAGAAATTGGTTTTGTGCTTGTGGGGGAAAAATACAGAAAGTATGTAGAGAATGTAAGTGATTCCATGGGAACTTCAGCACGGCTGGTGGTCGTAGATCTAGATGAAATGGTTCGAAAAAAGATTGTGAGAAAGCAACTGATTATAAGAAGAAAAATTTCGAAAAAAGAGTAAAAGAACTAGTAAGCACAATTTGCGGAAAACTTTCAAGGATGATGTTCTAAAGGCATGTGATGAAGTGTGTGGAAAGAAGTCTTGGAGAGATTGAGGAGACATGTGGTGGTGGAATGAAGAGGTCAAGGATACCGTAGCAAGAAACAAGACGGCATTTAAAGAGCTATGCAGGTTCCCATCAGAAGAGAACAAAACTCAATACATACATTAAAGAAATCAAACGAGAAAAATTGTTGCTAGAGCCATGAGGAAGGAAGCTAATCCGGAGTTGAATGATTTATATCAGAACTGTAAAATTGTTTTCTACTTTCTCAGAAGAATGAAAAAGGAAGGGAAGAATCTGGACGGAGGAAGGTGCTTAAGAGGCAGAGACGAACGGCTGGTTTTATTGAAGAAGACCAGGCAAAAATTTTGAAAGAACACATGTAAAAGATCATGAATGGAGAGAACGAATGGGACCACTTGGTGGAAATTGATGCAGTAGAAGGATCAATGGAAAAAGTGGCTCGTAATAGAATTGCGAAAGTAATGCAAAAGATGAAATCAGGAAAGGCAACTGGAACATCTGAAGTAAGTGTGGAGGTGATAGTTGCAAGTGGTGACATTGGGGTTAAAGTGTTGATGGAACTGTGTCAGCGTGTATTGGATGGTAGAGGAATGCCTGATGAGTGGAAAACTAGTGTGATTGTGACTATCTCTAAAGGAAAGGGTGATGTGATGAGCTGTGGGTCACACAGAGGAGTGAAACTGCTTGAGCATGCTATGAAAATTGTTGAAAGGGTGCTAGAGAGACGAATACGAACACTAATCAATTTGAATAAAACCCAGTTTGAATTTATGCCAGGAAAAGGAACAATGAATGCGATATTCATTGTGAGGAGAATGCAGGAGGAATATCAAAAAAAGGACAAGAAGTTGTATATGTGTTTAGTTGACATGGAAAAAGCTTTTGATAGAGTGCCAAGAAAAGTGATGGAGTGGGCCATGAGAAAGAAGGATTACGTAGAAGTAATGGTTCGAGCAGTTATGAGCTTGTATGATAGTGCAAAGACAAGAGTGAGAGTGGGATCTGCATATTCAGAGGAATTGGAAGTAAAAGTTGGTGTACATCAAGGATCTGTGCTGTCGTCATCATTGTTTGCAATAGTTGTGGACGTTATTACAGAAAATGCAAGAAGGGGGGTGGTTAATAAACTACTGTATGCAGATGATCTCGTTCTTATGCACGAAACCATGGAAGACTTAAAGGAAAGATTTTGGCATTGGAAAGATCATAAAGATGCACTGGAAAGTAAAGGTTTAAAGGTCAACCCCAGAAAAACAAAAGTGATTGTAAGCGGATCGGAAAGAGAACTATTCAAAAGCAAGATAAATCCATGTGGAGTTTGTGGGAGGAGAGTCATGGACAATTCAGTGTTGTGCACAAAATGTGGAAGCTGGGTTCATGGCAGATGTGCAACGATAATTAGAGTTACCGCTAGGTAGGCAATGCATTTTGTTTGCTTGAGATGTAGAAGAATAATGGAAGGAACGGTGAATTCGATTGAGAAGTTGTGCGATGAAATGGAGACAGCAAATGGATTTTGTTATTTGGGAGACAGACTAAATGCTAGTGGTGGTTGTGAAGTAGCTGTCACAGCAAGAGTACAAAGTGGTTGGGTAAGATTCAGGGAATGTGGAGAGTTATTGGTTGGAAATAGGTTTTGTCTGAGGATGAAAGGTAAAGTTTATCGTTGTTGGGTAAGATCAGCAATACTGTATGAAAGTGAGGCATGGTGTTTAAAAGAAAATGAAAAAGCAGTTTTAAGGAGAACGGAGAGAGCTATAGTGAGAGCCATGTGCGGTGAGAAAGTGGTAGACAGAAAGACGACTGAAGAACAGATAGACGTGTTGAGGTTGAAGGAAACTAGACCGGTTAGCAACAACAAAGGGAGTCAGATGGTGTGAACATGTGCTGAGGAGGGATGACGATAGTGTTTTGAGGGTTGCTCTGGATCTTAAAGTAGGTGGAAAGAGCAGGTGGGGACAACCGAATAAGTCCTGGAAGAAGCAAGTAAACGACGAAGGAGAATGCCCTGAATCGAGCAAAGTGGAGAGAAGAGTGCGAGCAATTGCAGAAGGAATGGGGTGAATTCGGCCATCTATGCTAAGGGGACAAAACTCGATCAAAACTAAATGGCTACTGCTACTAATAGGAAGTCAGTTTTTACCGTGAGGTCATTTTTTTAGAGTAGCAAAGTCAATTTTTTTAATTGACATTATTAGTCAAGCTGTTTCTTTCGTATTAATGTCAAAAACTGATTACTGTGGTAAGCGTGAAAAAACTTACTTGACTTTTTGTTATAATTTGCAATGTTTGTTAATTTTTTGTACGGTAGTACAGATTGCTTGCCACAATTAAACGTTGGTGGTGCAGTAACAAAGTCAGATAAAATTATGTGCTATTGTGTTGCAATTGAATAGTTGCGATAATTAGAAGGCGCAGCACTGTACATTTGTTGAGTAACAACGTTTTGAGTATAACAAAGAAACATCTACGATGCTAGTTTGTACTATCTTTTCGTTATTTAAGGTGGATAAAAAAGATTAAATGGCCTATTTATGCAAGTGGCGTGTGCAAGCACGCTAACAAATGGCATTTTATTATTTTACAATGGAATCAATTGCCAAAAGGGTGACGTGACATTTATTCAGATTTTGCTTTTAGTTTGTGATTAGGTTCTTAAATGATGCCAAAAGTTACCAAAACATGTAAAATGCAATCTGTGCTTGAAGACTTACCAAAATAATTTATGAAAGGCCCCAACAATCAATTATTAATACATCGCAATATGTGCACCTGTACGTTTTTTTCCAACAAACGCTTTCTTGTTGAAGTCATCGAAATACGTCCAAATACCATATAGCGATGAGCAGCTGATCTGAACTACTAATCCCACGCACTTGGCAAACGTTTTCGAGGAGTAGTACCACCGATTTTGTTGAAAAGATAAAGGAATTTTTGTCTGCATATATTTGTACAAGCTAAACAATAAACGTATCAAAGATCTACAGGGTGGCCCACTTAAAAGTAGCCCAGAACATGTAGTAGAGAAGAGGAACATTCTTTCATTGTTTAAGTTACCTATAGTGTTATAAAAGATTGTTTTATTTACCTGTAATGTGATAAAAGATCCTGGAAGTGCTCCCCGTTGAAATCTATGGGTTTCTGGGCACTTTTAATAACGTTTGCAGATACTGCCTGTAGCTCTTCTCTGGTGGTTCTCCTGATAGCGTTGGTAATGTTCTCGTTTAGTTGGCCTAGAATCTAGATTGTGAGAGTTATTTGCATAAACTTTTTGCTTTTATCTCTGGGTATTTTTCCAGAAATGCCTGTTGCGTTCCCTTAATTGATCCAGTGCGCAGATAGGCTTCCACAATCACTATTCTCAGCTGCAGCGAAAACACCATCCTTGAAAAATTTTAACTTTTGATTTTAAGAACTTTGCAGCCTTAATCTGAAAAAAATTGATTAGAGAAAGATAACATATTTGGTATATTGGCCTACAGCCTATGGAGGCCATCAACCTATCACCAATACAACCTATCGAGAGATCAGGCTACTTTTAAGTGAGCCACAACCTAGCGAGAGATCGGGCTACTTCTAAGTGGGCCACCCTGTATTTCACGACATTGGTCACAAGCCAAATTCGTTCATATTGGTTGTCTGTTGTTACAAGACGGGAAAGGTAGGTAAATGTTGTCTTATACAGGGTGTCCATAAAATCCGTGTGCACTTTAAAAAATTTCTAACTTTATTCGTATTTGCGATTGAAATAAAAGTGTTATATAGTTTTATGTACCTACTTTTTAAGTATAGTTATTGAATAATTTTTCACCACCAAATTTGCAACAATTTTTAGATGAACGAATTTGGGGAACTGAAAACCCAAATGAAGTCGTTGGACACAAAAGGGACTCTCCTAAGGTTAATGCGTGGTGTGCTTTGGAAAAAATTGGATCATAAGTCCATATTTTTGGGATTGTGTTAGTAACGGCGACAGCTACTTAGATATGCTGTAGAATCACTTTATTACGCAGTTTGAACAATTAAACTTGAAAGATGATGCAATGTTTTAACAAGTTGGAGCTCCTTGCTACTTTGCTCTGCGTGTTGGACAGTTTCTATATCAATAATTTGCTAACAGATGGATCGGAAAGGGTGGATCCTTTTCTTGGCCTCCGTGTTCGTCACATTTAACTCCATTAGATTTTTTTTGTGTGGGTATGTAAAAACAATTGTGTATGTAACCAAACCCAGTTCATAAGAAGATTTTAAAGTTAAAATAATTACTGTGATTTCAGGCTTTACTATAAATCAGTTGGCAAATGTTTTCCGTGAATTGCAAACTCCACAACAATATGAATTTGCTAACATATTGCAAAGTTTCATGGTGGGACCGCGGTAAAAACCGCTCATCAAAATAACTACACAAAACTCGCATGGTTATTCATTATCACATGAGTTTGTAGTTATTTTGATGAGCGGTTTTTACCGCGGTCCCATCATGAAACTTTGCAATATGTTAGCAAATTCATATTGGTTTTGCTAGTGATAAAGAACATGTAGAAACTTAAATAGAATTTCATTAAAACCTTAAAAAATATAGATTTTCTTTGTTCTGATTCTTTTTACAGATTATTTCTATCGCAAATACAAATAAAGTTTTAAATTTTTTAAATTGCACTCAGAATTTGTGGACACTTTGTGTTATGCAAAAAATTTACCTGAAGTGAAGCGAAAGTTTTCAAACTTTGATGATTTAGTTACTCAAGCTTAAGTTAGCTTGCAAACCATTGGTTTAGCAACTCAATTTCTCAAAATCAAAAACCAATATGATGGTATAGTTCAGCTTTTGAGAATCGATGGAAAGTACCAAGTACAGCATCAAAAAAGCGGTGCAAGCGATCTATGAACATTACTTCGGAAAAGACGCAAGCAACCTTTAACTGTTACATGCAAAAAAGAATGAAAAACAATGACGTTTTTTAAACAATCAGTATGGAAAGACCCTACATTTCACCGTATGTTTACAGTTTACTTCAACGTTCGCTGCCCACAGCTACTTCTGTAGAAAGAGGTTTTCCATGCTGCAAAATTTGTGTGATTTCGTTAACTAAAGTTCATTTTAATATAAAAACTCATGAAATATTAATTTATTGAGTCAAAATTTTGTTATGTCAATAAAGTCAATTTTTTTAAATTTTTAAGTCAATTTGTTTAGGTTTTAAATCAATAAAAACTTGCCTGGTTATAAGGCTCATGTCATCTAACCCAGTGGTTCTCAAACTGTGCGTCGCGACGCCCCGGTGCGTCGTTTCAATTTTCCAAGGGCGTCGTGGGATAATTTGGTTAAAAGCCAATGAATCTAGGTTTTATTGCGTCAAAAGAACTCTGATCGTAGATTCCTTTTTTACTTTCTTTTGATATTTATAATCAATTGTATTTTCATGATGGAATTTTTAATACATTGTGGTAACTGTTGACTTGTTATTTAAGAATCAAATTGCAAAAGTTTAACTTAATTGGGGAAAAATATATTTAGAATAAAGCTTCCAGTTGTATATTGTACGAAAACAGGAACGACGAGTTACTAACTTAGAAGAGCGTAATTTTACGATTGAAGGTGACCGACCAATCCAAAATCTCGGGTGCATAAGGACAGTTATTTGTAGATTATGGGTCATTTTTATCTCGCAGTAGGGCAAACTAAACCTTGGGATGCTGTCTGGTGCGTCGCAAAGTCTCGCAAGCTTTTTTAAATGCGTCGCCTCGAAAAAAGTTTGAGAACCACTGATCTAACCCATTAGAGCTCGTTGTGCTTTCAAAAAGACACTCAAGTCTTTTCGAGTTTGTCTCTACAGAAAATGTTAGTAACTGATTTTGGCACTTTCAGAAACTACCGACTTAGTGCTGAAGAAAAAATTTTGATATGACTTCAATAGTTTATCGGTTTTCCATCAGGCATTACGACAAACTTTGCTAATTTTTAACTTTGAAAGTGTCTGAAACGAGAAATAATTTTCAAGCATTTTCATTTTTACAAAAAAAGTATTCAGTTATTGTATTACTAATATTTATACTAGGACTTATATATCTGCGGCAAATATCTTTATAATAGTTTGTGTTTGTTTTTATCTTATTTTCTTAGTTTATCTTTTGATGTCCTTTTAAGAGGACAATGGGCTTTCAGTAGCTTTTTGCATTGTAGCCTGGTTATTGGTAATCCTGGCGCATTGTAGCCTAGTTATTGGTAATCCTGCTTTGAAGAAAGCAAAATTTTAACAGGTACAGTCTGAATCAGATTTTGTCTGTGCTTAATAAATTTTCGAAGATTTTTTGGGGGCTAATTTGTACTTCCTCCTGGTTCTACTTTATCTGATGGTGTTAGTGATGATGAAGATAAGCCAGAAACCTTGAATCACCTTTTTGGAAGACAACTTGTTGCCCCAGCGGAAGTTGTCACGCATAGATCAAAATTCGCAGCAATGTTTTCAGTAAAAAATGAAGAAGCACCGGAAAAACAGAACAAACAACTTCAAGCAAGTCAACAAAACAAAGAAAAAATGGGCATTAGAAGACATTGTATCAATACTTCCAGATAATAACGCAAAATTAAAATTTGGAGACAGATATTCGAGAACTGTGTAATTTTTTTGAGTTTTTTGTGATGAAGATTTAATGAATTGGATTGTTCAGCAGTCAGGGTCGTATGCAAGAGTATGTTGAAACTATTTGTTTGAAACTAATACACAAACATTGAGGACTGTCTTGACAATCTTTCTAGTTAGCGCTTGCAACAAGGTGCCAAGAAAAAGAATGTCATGGGAACTGTCTATGGATGAGCGTAATCATGCTGTTGCCGATGCTGTCACAAAATTGATTTTTTGAATTTCTTCGCCATCTTTACTTCGCAAGCAATACGCAGTTAGACGCGGGTGATATCAATGGGGGCACTCTTTACTGATCTAAACCAAAGCTGGTTGCTTTAATTCGCACAAGATAGCTGGCTGTCCATCGAAGGATCACTGGTGCCACACGTTGGTAGACATGGGCGAAAACAACATACGCGTGCAAGACCTAAACACTTATTTTGGCTACAAGGTATTGTACCTGTATATTCCTGCAAGGTATTTGGTCCGGGCAGAGCCTTACCAAGGAGCAAATGTCAGTGATATAATTAAAGTTGTAGACATGGGAAGCTATGTAGTTGCCGACTAAATTTCTGAACTTACGCGTAGCAACTTCAGTCTGTTCTTTGATATTCTGTTCACATTTTTGCCTTTTGTGGAATATTTAAGTTAGAAGTTTAGTGGAATTGGTAACACACTCAAAAATTGAATCGAAAAAGCACCATTTTGAAAGGCTATTATCATGAAAAAGAAGCCCAGTGGCAGCTTTGAAGAACAAACTGCTGAAGATGCTACAATTACATAAATGAGATGGTATGATAACAGCATCGTTACCATGGCATCCAACTGTCTTGGAGCTGATTTTATAAAAACTACTCGTCGATAATTTTAAACGAAAATAAAGCCATTTAGACGTAGCAACCACATTAGATAAATCTTTTCAATAGGTGCATGAATTTGATCTAAAAAACACATAAAAAGCACATGGGTAGAATTGATCAAATGGGTCACAACATCGGAAAATTGCGTTCCGCTCTAGAGATGAAGAAGTGGTTGTGGCTGCTCTTTTCGTGGTTGCTGGGAGTGTCCACCCACAATGGATTGGTTCTATATGGCGTGTAACTAAGAAACGGGCGTTAAATGCTTTGGGATTTACGCAAAGAGTAACAATGTGCTACTTCCAAAGAACAAACATCTAGAGGAAGAGTTAGAACACAGATGATTGCATCTTTCACAGTTCTCCTGGAAGTACTATTTCTCCGCCAAAATCACCTAATTGTTTTTTGTGAGAAACACGTTCACTTTGCTTTATGCATCAAAAAAGTACAGCGTATGTGACAAGAGTGTAAAAGCTGGCTACATGTCGACGGCTTTGCACGTTTTCAAAAAACTTTTTGTTTCAAAAGGTTTATATCAGAACTACGCTGCTCAAGACACATCCGCTTGAGCTTTAAATGTTAGATTTCATTTAGTGTGTTATGTGTTTCTAGCTTTTTCACTTTTTTGTTGAAACAAAATGCACAAATATTGGAAAATCTCAATAGCTGTGACAAGCGAGGTTTTTTTTCTCAAAAGTACATCGTACTATATTTTGGCACTTATTCCTTCATATGCACCCTGTGCCTATATGTAGCATATTAAGAGTAATTAACATGATGTATATTTTTATTCAAATGCAATTACAGTGACGTATATTTACTTCGTTTTGCGTAGAATAGATTTTCTAACATTTGCTTTGGCCAAAACAAATTAAGAGTATGTCAAGCAAAATCTACAATTAGAAGGTACTAAGAGCCTATTGTCTTTTCAAAAGGGGAAAAGAAAAAACAAAAATATAAAATAATTTTAAACTTTTAAAATCTTTATCTGTGCATAAAAATTTGCAAAATAATGAAACAATTACCATTGGAGCCTAAATTGAAATCAAATGGGTTAATTTGATCAATAACTTTTTAAGTTTTGTTGAACAAAATAAGTGGAACCAGTGTGATCATGCCATCTGTTACAGAATCGGCTTTGTAATAATCAAAAAAATCTCAATGTGCCCTTGCTGAGCTGAACTCGGGCTTTTCAGTTTTCGCACGCCTTCTATTTCGTTTCCTTATTTGATATTTGGTAGCTTGAGGTTGAAATGCAACTCTCGTGCGTTTTGCCTAAATCCGGGTGATATTTGCATTTGATTAGCCGGCCTCTCGCTTCAAATGGTAAACAAATAACGTTCTTTTAGTTGCAGTAGTTCTGTTTTCATTTGTTACTGCACTAAGGTTATTTTCTGTTGCTCCACAAAGTTCAATCAATTTGGTTTTATCAAAGAAACCCTCGGTGAATTTTTATTTGTTCTTCCTATTTCACATACTTTAACTTAGTTTTTGAATTTCAATTTGTTTTGACCGAGTTGACCACAATAAAAGAAGTTTTACTTTGACTGCTGTTGTGAAGGAAGAGAAAAAGGCCCTGGAGTTCATCCGGGCTTTTTTGGGCGGACTTTCGTTGTTAAAGACTCTGTAGCACCATCTTGTAAATGCCCTTGGTGTGTCTTTAGTGCTTAGACGAAGTGAAAGCTATAAGAGCTTTTAAAGCTCATAACTTGCAGTTTAAAACTTCTTTCAAATTGTCGTCGGTGTCAGCCAAGAGAGGCGTTGGAAATTAAAAGTTTGTTTACATGCTAATCAAAGTGCGATCTAAAAGTAAGATGTTGGTGTTCGATAAATGTCCTTTACATTAAGGAATTAAAAGTTAATTTATTATTCTGATGCTCATACACTTCATTAATAATACGTATCTAACCATCTTGTATCCGGGCGTGTAGTTGTATAACATTAAGACCGGGAATGCAACTGGAAATTATCTTCTTTAAAGTGTTTTGAATTTGAACCTGCAATCTAGTTCATTGTTGTTTTAAACATATATTGGTATTGGCATTTATTAATATTTGTCCTGCTTCAGTTGAGCGGACCGAAATAGCCCTAGTGCCCTCCTTTGACTTTCAGAAGCAGTAACTAAGACTGCAAGGTCTATCTTAAGTTAATTTTAAACATGTTTTTTTCGTCTGTCTGTCACACACAGCTGTGTGTCTACTGCTTGCGTTAGCCTACTGCCTGTGGTGTACAAGCTGGGCTTGCTGTTGCTTTATTGAGGTGGTGCAGCCTGATTACTTAGCATTTTTTTGAAAGAATTGTAATGAGGTAACATAAAAACGCGTTTCTTGCTCAGATAAAGGTGTGGTAACGGCCTTTCTATGTGCTGCACTCCTCCATGTGCTTTCGGAAAATTACATAAAAAAAAGAATGCTATGCACTGCTATTTTATGACAGAAAATTGGTAACTGGTGAGGAGATGTACACAGCTGTTGTTGACTTGGTTGAAGCTCTGGATGCTTTATCTGACTCTGGATCCTCTGACAATCAGGATGAGCCTGGTGAAATGGAGACTTCTGTTCCTGCTTCAACTGTTATTAAAAGTCCAGGTAAATCATTTGCCCTAGAGCAGTATGTTGTGAGTTACCTTTGATAAGTGTTCCGAGTAATGACGCATAGTTACCTGCAACTTAAAGCAATAAAATCCTGCCTAAATACTTCGCATAAAAAAGCATAAGGCTAGGAGCTTAGAATATAAACTACCTGTGAAGTAATCATAACGCATTAAATGTCCCAAGTACATGTTGGTGACAGCAGAAGTAAATATACTACCAAAAATCTGCCCATGAAATAACTTGCTCGACGCGATCAAGGTTAGGATTCATATAATAGATAATCTCATGATAAATCTGGTATTGAGTTTAATCTTTTGTTATTCCAGCAAAAAACAAAAACCAGCAAATTAAACAACTAATTTTTCTTACTCGTGCTTCAAAATACCGTGCGAGGCTCTATCGGGTGATCTTTAAAAAAACCACCAAGTTCTCAAGTACGTAAGCAAATGTAATTGCTTATAAAATAAGCCGAGGGTACTGAGTCAAAATATAGAAATTTTAAAATTGAAGCTAAGGAAATTAAAAGTGGAAAAGACAAGAAAAGTTAGCAAATGGTAAAAAAGCAAAGAAACTTTTGTTAGAAATAAAAGTATGCTAATCTCGCAGTGCTCAACAAATCAAAAGTTATAAACAATAATGACAAACGATTGTTAGCTTTGTCAACTTAAATTTTGTTTACAGACCTTAGCGGACCGAAAAAACTGAAACAACGAAACGGTTATGTGTTCTTGATTACATTAGAAGAATTGAATAGTCG
Source organism: Trididemnum clinides (assembly GCA_963675345.1). NCBI lineage: Eukaryota > Metazoa > Chordata > Ascidiacea > Aplousobranchia > Didemnidae > Trididemnum > Trididemnum clinides. The sequence continues at coordinate 27,961,329 of OY776293.1, forward strand.
TATGTATTTGATTAGAACGATCATAATAAAGTCTTACTCGCTAAAAAAACTTAGTTACAAATTTTTTCACACCAGGAATCAGAGATCTTGATCAAAAAGCTATTGCACAGGTGCAGATGATTACATCAAAACAGAAGTTTGAAAGAAAAAGTAATGAAACAACATTGATTCTGTGTTAAAAAGTAGTTTTAAAAAATTACAGAATTTAGTAAAAAACAATGGACATTATCGTATGTAGTACAAACAAGTACGGTAAATTAATTATTATTGACTTGACTTCTTACAACAATATTATGAAGAGAGAGTAGGAACAATTTTAGGCGCTCAATTTATTGCAAAATGATTTTGAAAAGAGAGTTGCTATGGTGAGGAAAAAGTATGAAACTGTTGCAATTACCTTACACCAGAAACATGTAATTGATAGTAACTTGCTCTACCACACAACAAGACTAAAAATTGCTGGCGGTGAATATCATAAAGTTAAAGGTCCTGAAGCAAAAGAATTTTGTAACAACACACCAGCTTGTATTTATCGTGTGTTTAAAAGGCACAAGCCTTAATTGAAACTTTTGAAATCTACGAGCCCAGAATTGATTCTCATTAGATTACTGCAATCCGCAAGAAAAATTTTCATTTTGAGATTTCTGCTTTTTTTGAAGCATATTCTACAACCCATTAGTGTCAAATTTTGCCAAACTCAAATTGATAAATATTACCAAGATAGCAAAAACTATTTAATTTTATTAACAATAGAAAATAAATCTCATGAAAAAGCCAAAACAAATACCTGCAATGTATCCTCCTATGTTGAGGAATCTTGATCGACAAGCTTTGAAAGATAGCATTGCAAGGGACCAAGTCTTATAGTCGAATGGTAAACTATCGTCGAAATGGTAATGTAATATGTAATAACTTTTTCAAGAAAAATTTTACAAACAATTACAAACAATACAGTTACAAGAGATAATCATTTCGTCTCTTTGGATAATATTGCAATGCATTTTAGAATTGAACAAGTTGGTGAAAATGTAGAAGCAAACAGAATTATTTCGACGATATATTGATGAATTATAAGGAATTCTACTTCTCTACACAGCTTAACTGGCTTAGGCTGATACGTGATCTCAAACGTATACTTGCTGCAGTCCTCTCCCCAAACTTTTACATGCTGCTGTTCTGTCACTGAATTACTTCTTTTTTACGCACACATGCTTTGCTTGTGAAAGCTCCAATCACTGCATCTTCAGCACATGCAAAACTTTAAAGTCTTTGAAATCAAGGCCCTAGCCTTATACTTGAAAAGGCACTAGCCATTTCCGTGAAGGTGACTGCCGCGTCGACTTTATTAAAGGGCATAGGTGCAAAGTTTACGAGGCATATTGAAGGCTTTGAAACACCGATATTTTAAAGTCTTGAAAGTTCGCTCTAATTGATTTCATTAAAATAGAAAATAGTCAGGCGATTGCAGAGTTTTTATTACCAAAACATTGTAAACTTAGAAATGCACCGAAAGTTTTAAGCAAAAGTTGCTTACGTTTGCACGCAATTCTGCTTTATCTGGCACCCCCAAGGGGTGCGAGAAGCCCCGGTTGAGGATTTCTGCTGTAAGGGTTTATAGCATAAATTTTCGATTGGTATTAAAACATGGCAAATTTTGCCGTGGTTTATGTTTTTACGAATCAATTCTTTATCGGTGCGAATTTTATTTATGGATTTGGGATCCAAAAAGTTTAGGAAATTCTTTAAAGAAGACTCAATAATCTTGTTGCAAATGTTTTTGGGTTTTGTATTGAAATTTATGCTATTCCAGCTGTCTCAAATCGAGATCAGAGGTTTAAGTAACGAATCTGCAAAAAAATGTAAGTTAAGCAAAATAGAAATGGAATTTGGTAAAAATTTAAAGCCTAGATCTGTCGCTGAATAGCGATGCCAATAATGATTGAACATGCTGTTACCAAAAGCATGGGGCCACGCCTCAGATGTGTTGGGCAGATTGTGGGCTGTAATTTCACTCTTAAGTAGGTTTTCATCTATGCTGCCGCATGGTTGTAAGGCAGTGATTGACTAATATAATCGTTGACTAGTCCTGGGCTGTGTCGAAAAGCAAGGACATCATGCATTTGGAAAAACTTAGTTGCCGAATACTGGATATCAAAAAGTATTTACATTACTAGATATTTGGTACTCGCAGAGTTCACAATGTATATGGCCTCCATAACATTTTGATCTAACATATTGCTTTAAAGTTTGTTTTAGTAATTTGCTTAGTAGTTTTTCTAACTTAATAATTGCTGCTTGATCAACTGCATAATCGGTTTTTACCAGTAGTTTGGTTTGAACAGTTTTTAACCGTTTTAACGGTGGTAGCTAAAACAAGAGTTGGGTGGATAAAATTTAGAGAACGTTGAGAGTTGCTTCATCAAAGAAAGCTTTGGTTAAAAGTAAAAACAAGAATCCATCAGAGTTGTGTGAGATCGGCGATGTTGGATGGAAGTGGGACAATTTTATGATAACTGCAATGTGTGGGGTGAGATTAATGAAGAAAAAGTGGTAGCAGAGAACTCTTGGTTATGTTGGTTTCAAAAGAAACTTGAGATACATAGCCAGAGCGAATACATTGCGATGGCATGGGCATGTTTTGGTAAAGGATGGCGATAATAGGTTGAGAAGAGCGTTAGATTTTGCAGTGATTAGGGAAAAACCAGGGCTATTAAAAATGGCGTGGAGAAGACAAGGTTAAAGAAGGGATTAAAAGACTTGATTAGACAAGGAAAATCCCATCTACAAAATGGCCTAGTACTGTTTATGACATTGCTAAAAACTTGAAGTAAATTTGATCATCTCTGTCAATGAAGGCTGAGCAGGATTTAAAAGTTGGATCGCTCTCGACTGTAAAAGGCTAAATTATGATTGACGGCGATCACAAAGAATAAATATGTATGAGCCTGGAGCCTACAGTCTTAGCACTAGAACAGCCGAAGCGGTCAATTTGACTGTTTTGCGTTTTCATAGTATCATACTTTGGCTTATACATATTGAGTCGTGATAAAACTTCTCGAATTTTCCTAAATATTGTTTCTGCATACATGTAAATCATGGAAATTACAACTCACAATCCCCACTCGCTTAAACCTCTCTGGACCGGATTACCTCGAACATACAAAAGCGGTCAATATGGTCGCTATGGAAAGATCTTTTTGTGATAGTAGAGAGTTTTTTTAAAAATGCACAAAAAGACGGTAGGATATCTCTAATTTACAAAATCGTCTGCAGCTTGGTCTTTTGTTTCGTCCAGCTGGAAAACGCAACTTTTATTGAAAAAAATACGACGTTAAATTTGGTATTTAAATTTGGAAAAGTAAGCTTTGAATATCAGCACATTGTCCGCGGGAAAAAGATTGAGACAAACAAGCGAAAGTTTACCAATGCACATTTTTATATTTTATGTTTGTTTCTGTAGTAGCTGTAGCTGATATCAGTTTCAATGATAATGTCTGTCAGTGGCCAAAAAGTTGTAGAAGAGCGCAAGTGCTAGCTGTGCTAAATTTGCTTGATGAGGAAGATTCAGGAGGAAATGACACTGAAGACCAAGAGATTGCTTTTAACTAGGAGTTATCAGTTTCGGAAGAAGAGCTGAGCAGTGTAAATGAGATAGAAAATGCTCCCGATCATGCTACTACTATTCCCGTAACGTTTTACAGCGATCAGTTTCCGGTTAGTTCGAATCCAAGCGTAGCTAATAGAACAGCGGTGGAAGAAACAATAAACGACGGAACTAAATGGTTTATATGTTTTGGTGCTGAAGAAAGAGGGAAACGAGCTACACGCAATGTACTCGCAGAACAATCTGGTCTATTCAGGCGAAACCAACAAGTGTCAAATTTACCTTTGGGTGCCTTTCAATTATTGCTGGATAGTTATATAATTTCCCTTACACAAAACTACAAATGTGGAAGCTCGAAAAATACTCCGTAATGAAAACTGGAGTGTGTCGCGTTTTGAACTTCTAGATTTTTTAGTATTGCTTTGTATGCGGGTAGCATACCGAAGGAAGAACATCTTTTTAGACTGCATTAGAAATAAACAGTGAGGGGTGTCATTTTTTTCAGAGACTATCGCTAGAAATCCCTTTCGAGAGGCCCTACCATTTTGGGCTTTGGCGTTGGCAGCACCAGCTCAGTTCGTATGCGGACTGACAAATTTACCTTAGTTTAGGACAGGTGGAATAGGTTTGTTTACAACTGTATGTCCTACTACAAACCTGGAGCAAATGTCATAGAAGCTCTGGTTGGCTGTAGACGTTGAAACAAAATATTTTTTGAATACCAAGAATGTATTTTGAATTATAAAAGATTGAACTGTTTACTCACAGGCGTCCAGGTTGCTTGCCGTTGTGTAAATTGACTCTTAACTTTTACTGGAGAAATAAATTGCCAGCAGCTATATATTCCGTCGTAGCACTTGGTCAGGAACGTGGTGTATGAATTGAGCCTGAGTACGAGCCGGGGATGGCAGTTTAAACCCCGGCTTGGCACAATCCAGGATCCTTGCAAATGAAGGCCAAGACCAGAAGTGTTGAAATCTATGGCCAAGACCTAGAAGGTGTTGTTGGGTATTTATGCTAATAGCTTATTGCCCGATTTTACTGCCTGATGAGTAGGCCCACAATTCGAAGAGTTTATTTCAAAATCAAAAAACTTTATGAACTTCATTAACACGTAAAAATGTTGATTCAGAGTTTTTGTAAACTCCAGCTAGGGTTCTGTGCCCTGCCAAAATTCCTAACCCTGTCGCACCCTAACGTGGTCGATTGGGTTGAAGTGCCGCTTTATCGCGGTAGTGATCACATGGTCAAGCGTTTGGACCTCACGATGACTGCTTTGCTTTATTCTTGACAAAGGCACGTTACTGCGATCACCCTGCTTTTGGTAGGAATGCGCTATTCTAACAGCAGCACTAATTACTTCGCAGCGGGTCTAAACTCAAAAAGTGTTGTAGAAAACTGAAAAAATTTTTTTTCTGACGCAGCTGTAAAAAAAAGTCACTCGCTAATCTTTTCTATAATTATTTGTTCGATATACTAGGTGGAGAAACAGAAGTAGGCTCAAGTGCGATGGAAACAGAGTTGTCAATGCAAGAAGGTATTTGATGTATTTGTAAATGTCAAATGTGTTTGTGTCGATGATATTTGGTATCGATTAATCGCCTGCGTTAGCATTAAACCAGTATTTTCCTATCGTTGAGCCGACTTATGACGATTTTATTGATAACATGTTTATTGATGTTGCTGTTGTAGACCCCTGGATTATATATGAAAATGATTATGTCGTCTTACGTTTACGCCCTAAGTAGTGAATAATTGGTGTCTTAACGGTTGAAACTGCTTCGTACTTCATGCACAAGTTATTGCAACTTAATTTGAAGGCCCTGAACAGTCGGTAGAAGCATCATCAACAACATTATTTAAAACTACTTAGTAGTTGGCAGCGTAACGGATAAACAGAGCGCAAGCCTGTAGTCTGAAGTTTGCGGGTTGGTCGCTTAGGAAATAAAGTTGTATGCTTTGCGAAATTGTCGTTTGCTCAAAACTGTGTACTCTTTGGATGTAGTCTATAGCTTACACCGACCGAAATGACATCTATCGATGTCTCCTTTAAATTAGAAGCTTGTAAGGACACTCTGCAATATCCTAAACTCTTGCTTTATGTTCGATGAGTTGACTAAAGTTCTCATATTTTAAACCAAGAAGTTTGCTGATTGTAAAAACTATATTGCCTTAACAACATTGATTATTTCTTTACTTTTTTTGATATGGTCAATTTAGCCGGTCCACGTCTCCAAAATAGACTTAAAAGCTTGCAGTAATGTAATGTCAAAGGTCTTTTTGACCCACTCTAAATTGAAGTCCAAAAACCTGGACTTTGTAAGCAGCGTGGGTTGGTTTTGTGCTACGAAAGTAGAAGTTTTTGCGGAGCAATGCTGTTACACAAGGATATGTAGACACGAGTTCTTTAGCTCGGCCAGCATTAAAATGCCATTTTTTTGTGTATGTTGATTAGATATTATTATTTATGCTTTTGTTTAGTGCTTTTTTTCAATTGCTCTGCAAAAATAAAATCAGTATTCAACGTCTTGATAAGTTAGATTATGTATTTGTCCATAATGAAAGCATTCAGAAGTACATTCTGAGAATAGAGTTTGCTTTAACTAAAAGTTATTTTTGAAGGCCTATTTTCAAAACTGACTTTATTCTTATTGGTAACGGCTAGCCTGAAAGCAATTTGAAAACGAGTTTTCTGATTTTATAGCTTTCAAGTTAGATTGTGCTGGATTTGTAAGTGAAAATTTGTAGCAATTTTAAAGTCAATAGACTTACTTAAAAACTATCTAATCAAATATCAAAACGTTGATATCAGTTTTTTAGTCAAAACAAGCTCTTTCTTTCAAAAATATCAATGCTAGAGTGCACATGCACTTAAGGAAATTTAAATACAATTTCCAGCAATTATAAAAACTAGAGGTGTATGGATGTCGATTTTTACCTATGTATTGGTCCTTTACATTTCATGACGTTTCACGAAAACAACATTTAAACATAGCCGGCATGTTTTTTTGTCGAGTATAATAATATAAACAATTGTAGTCGTTTTTTCGACAATTTTGTTGGTAAACCTGGCGTTTCGCTCTCCTTTAGTAACCGGGAAGCTTTCTCAGAATACTGGTACCAGTGAGAGACAGATAGAAAGAGAGAGGGAGAAATTCAATGTTTTAAATCCGGTTTGGTCTTCGTTATCTGATGTGGCCGGATTTACCTTCTGATCCTGGAAAGTATATTTACAGCATAACGCTTCTTTGGACTGCCAGTGGCATTTCCTTTTTTATCCCTATTTAACCACCTGCCTTCTCCACGTCCTCTTTGGTCGCCAACGCTCCTTTTTCTTGACCACTTCAAAATCCATCATTGCAACACATCATCATTATTCCTTTTCAAAATATCCTCAACCATCGCATTCCGTTCGCTCTGGCTAGCGCGTCCGAAATTTCTTCCAACCCTAGCAAATTTTTAGTTCTTGACTACTGCTTTTCTCAATTAATTTAACTCCACACATTGCTCTTACCATTGCTTTTTCAATTCTTTCATAATTGCCATCTCATCCTCCCGCAGAGACCATGTCTCGCTCCTGTACAACATCGCTGACCTTGCACAACTCCGATAAATTAGTCTTTTCATTTTCAAAGAAAGTTTCCTTCCATTAAACAATTCTCCACATTCTTCTAATTTTATCCATCCATTTCTTGTTCCGGCTGTCAATGCCGCTTCACTTTCAGCACCAGCATTTAATCTGTCCCCAAGTAACAAAAACCCTTCATCAGCTCCATATAGTCATAAAATGTTAACTCTTAAGCTGGTTTTACAATTCCTTTCATTGCTTCAGCACATATCTCACAAATAAATCCTTTTGCTAGAGTCAAAGTCACTCTCTTTATTTTGGCACATTTTTATTTTGTGCACAGTATTGAATTCACCATCATTCTCTTGCCACACTTTGCATTTGGATCGACCTTGCTCTTGATTATTTCTTCTTTTGAACCATTTACCATCACTTTAGTCTTCTTGAGATTACCTTTCAGCACCTTGCTCTCAAACGCCTCTTCTCAATTCAAAAATTTTTCCAAATTGTGCATACTTTCACTCATTAAAACCAAGTCATCTGCATACAAAATTTCATTTATCAAGCCGTCTCTTGCATTCTTCGTAATTACATTCACCACTATTGCGAAAAGCAGCGGCAACAACACAGATCCTTGATGTACACCAACTTGCAAAATAATTCCTCAGATAACTCTGATCCCACTCTAAGTTTCGTCTTGGCACCGCGGCATAAGCTAATCACCGCTCATACAATTACTTCGGGTAAACCTTTTTTCCTCTTCGTCCACTCCATCACCTTCTTGTGAACCAAATGCCTTCTTGATATCTACAAAACTCATAGCTTTCTCTCTTTATCTCTATATTGGATTCTTATCACCACCAACAATCCGCGTGTCGTTCTTTTGCCAGGCTTAAAACCAAATTCATTAATTTTCGATTGCTTCTTTCCAGCACTTCTTCAAGGTCTTCATAGCATGCTGTAACAACTTTACTCCCCTGTACGCATGACAACTTCTTACATCTCCTGAAAACGAGATTCAACTCGCTCGTTTGTCTTCATCCGGCATTCCTTTTCCATCCAACACATGTTGGCAAAGTTCCATTATTACACTGATTCCCACTTCCCCACTAGAAAATATCATTTCTGCACATACTTCAGAGGGTCCAGCTAGGGATTGGCAATTCAGAATACCGAATCCGAAGGATTTTCCACCCGTGCTTCACCGGGTTAGAATAGTGAAGCTGCTCACCCAGTATGTCGTAAGAGGCGACTTTTTGGGTACCCACCAATGGCAGTCTGCCTTGTTGGTGGTGGGGCTACCAGTCGGCAGTTTGCATCCACGACTGGTTCGAAATGGGTTGCCACTTTTCCCCTGGCCTAATTCAATTAGGTTGATGGCGTGAACCTGGATTGCTGTTCGCGCCATACCTCCATCCCAAGGAAGAGGAGGGGTAAACCAACAACAACAACAATCCGAAGGATTCGAATCCCAAACTATTCGAATCCAAAATGCCAAATAAAACCGGATAATGGGATTCGGTTTATATCCTACTTACAAGCTTTATCACATTGCTTGGTCACAGATTTTCTTTTTGTAAAAGTATCAATTGCATGCAATGATTCAAAAACTAACTCGCACACACAGGCAAACGTGTAGAAAGCTTAAATGTATTGCACTGCAATAAACTTGTTCTCTGATTGTGCTTCTGCTGTTGTAAACTTGTAATAAATGCTTTCATGTTGATTGTGCTAATTGCAAAAAAAAGGATTCAGATTCGGGATTTGGTTTAATTATTCTGAATTGCCCATCCCTAGGTCCAACTACCTTTCCTGGTTTTACTGCTTTTATTGCCATTATTATTTCTTCACGGGTAACTTTTTCAATTGACCCCTCTACCATAATGGTTTTCGTCATATAATCCTAATTATTCTTTTAATCATGATTACCTCCATGCGATTTTTCTGTTTTTTTCGTTAAAGCCTGACTTTATATTTTACCTTTTATGCATGTTCCTCTTTGGATATCTTTCCTATCCTTTTTCATTAACTTCATTAGTTTAGAATTGTTGTTTGGCTTCAAATTTCTTAATTCTTTTTTAGCTCCTTTTCAAATAGAATGAGAAGCCACTTTCTTCATTCGATTTTTCATTTTCTTATATCCAGCCTTGTTTTCCTGCGATCGATTTTCGCACATCTTCTATGCGCCATTGTTGTCGTATTGCTTTCTTCACCTCCACATTTTACCACCATGTATCACTTTGATTCCTTTTGCCTTTCTATTTTCTATGCACTTCATCACAAGCCTTTATAATACAGTCAGCGGCAAAAAAATAGGACTGCTAGCTATTTTTGAAAAAATAAACGTTTAGACCTGCGTTTCTAGTAACAAAGCAACATTTACTGATCAATTTTGGGATTTAAAATAGAGAACAGAAATGTGTAAGTAATTTTTTTATTGCGCACAGAGTTTTCAAGCAAAGCCGTCAATATTTTGTGTGTCCTTCACAATTTTCAATAACTGCTTGCAATTGTCTTGGCATACCGTCAGTTAGTCGTTTGCAAAAATCTGAAATGATTTCCTTCGTCCAGACAACCTTTACGGCATTTTCGAGACTTTTAAACAAGTAGAATGCTTGTCTGCAACCCCAGTCCTTCATTAGCTTCCATAAATTTTCTGTGGGGTTCAGGTCGGGACTGCTTCCTGGCCAGTCAAGGACTTTCACTTGATTTTCTTGCAAAAATAAATTCACTAACTTTGATCTATAGCATGGGGCGTCGTCGTGCATAAATGTGTCACACTGATGTACGTTCATGTGACGTTTTGGCTTTTCTTTTTATATATTAAGGTATCTGTAACCGTTCATCGTTCATGCTATGAGATAGAAAATATAATCCAGCCGTTGCTTTTACTGACATAGCCTCCCGCACCATTAGACTTGACGGGTGTTTCATCCGGTCTCCAAACATAGCGTTGTCTTGTGGCGAAATGCTGCGCTGTTGATTTTTCTGAAAAAAGGACATTCGCCCACTGTTCAGGGCTTCAACCAGCATACGTAGGAGCAGAAGCCAGACTTTTGGATTTCATTCTTTCAGTCAGTCTTGGTTTTCGGGCTGGTTTGCAAGATTTGAATCCAAACTTTAGGCTAAGACGCCGACGTATAGTCCTTTCACTAATGATAGTAGGCTACCTTTTTTAAGCAATTTTGAGCGAATTTTATTTGTAGTACTGGTTGGTGATCGCTCTGCAACTCTCTTGATCAAGATGTCATCTCTTTTGCTCGTTTTTCGGGGTCTTTCGAGTTTGGGCGTATCACCATATGAACCGTACTTTCTAAATTTTTCCAAAGCGTTGTGCACAGCATTCTTACTGCAACTTGTTCTAGCACCAATCTGGCGTTCTGAATAACTTTCTTGCTGCAATACAACAATCTGAGCCCGCTGTGTCTCCGTCAAATGAGATCTTTTTCCCATTTTAGTGGTGATTACAAGGCTTAGAAAAATAAAAGAAGTAATAGTGAAATATCTTCCAACGCAATGCGGGTATGTTTTTCTATAGAAATAAGCAATAAAGGGATCTATTGTCGCGTCATTGAGTGATTTCAAGCTTTTTGTGTGGCAATAAATACATTAGTTACATTTATAGCGCACACGATTTTAAAATGCTGATTTTCTGCGATGGTTCTATTTTTTTGCTGCTGACTAATATATTGAAAAGGAATTTATTGCGGGCGTCAACATCAACCAACTATTTAACTCTTCCTTGAAATCTTGCTCTCATAGTGTTTTCATTCTACTTCCAAACCCTCCTACTCACAGTTTGTTCGTTCTTCACTTCTCTTTTTAACTTTCTTTTGTGTATCTCGGTTACCACTAGCTTATGTTGCAATTCCCAGGGAATTGGTTTCACGTAATTTAAATACTTTCTGTTGCATTTACCAAGTAACACAAAATCAGTCTCGGTTGAATTTTTACCCATGCTGTATGTTATTTTCCTCTGCTCCTTTTCAAACCATGTGTTAGGTACACACAACTCCTTTTCGTAGCAAAACTCAAGCAACCTTTCCTCAACGTTTGTTTTGCCGAATTGATATCCGTCATATCATAAAATTGATTTACCTCGAAGTCTGATCTTCTTGCCTAAGGACCATACGCACGTAACTTCCTTCTCGATAACCAGCTCCATTGCCGTCACTCTAAACTTTTTCTTTGGACTTTTCGACCTTCTCGCATAGTTTTTCTTAAATTAAAATTCCAACTCTTATTTCAACATTTTCAGACTACCACAGCTTATATATCCTACCCTTGACACCAACCAATTAAGATCCTTGTGCTCTCTATCTTCTTGTGTGTAGCATACATCCACTATTCTTTATCTTAATTGTTCACACACTTCTGTGCTTTTTCCACAAAAACTTCCAACATTTCAACCTTCAAATCTTACCTCAAGATTTTTGTGACCTGTAGATCGCACCCTTCGCACCCCCTGCCCGTTTAAGAGTTGCAGGGGCTGGGGTGAATTTTTTTGTATTCTCTTACATGAGGTTAGTTTTTGGAGCGTTGTTTTTTTACTGAGAGCATGCCCATGCTAACCTTCAACCTCAGCAATTAGACATGAAGAGTTCCTAGCCTTAATTTAAAACATGGGTTGGTACCCAAAAGTCGCCTCTTACGATATGCTGTCTGTGTGAACAGCCTCACTATTCTACTCCGGTAAATCACGGAAACAAGTAAACTTAAATATAAGCAATATAACGTATAGATTGTTGAACATAGAAATATCAAAACAACGTATATTATAAAATATAGAGGGTGCTAGCTAGCAAATTTTAGGCAGTCTTAAAGGAATTTGCCTCCAGGATCACACTAAGTTAAAATAGAAAAATTGCTCAAAAAGGATCACCAACATCATGCCGTACCATACAACAATCCATTATCACCTGTCAATAACCCGCGACCGGTTTCCACCTTATTGGAAATCATAAGGTGGGTACAAAAGCCACACAATAATAAAAATGCATAATATGTAGGCTAAAATATTTGCTATTGTGTACAAAAAATAAAATAAATGTAATGCAAAATAATACTATACAGTAAAACTTATGTCACGAGGATCTAATTAAGGCCACACGCGTTTTCAGTTTAGTGTGATGCTGTAAGAACATTCCTTTAAGAAGGAGATTGCCTGAAATTTGCCAGCTAGCAACTAGAGCCCTCTATAGTTTGTAATGTGATTGAGGATTCTACACCCCTATTAGGGTTTACCATTATGACTATTTGTATATATTTTGTGTGTGTCCTTAATTGAACCGCCGTGGTTAGGTTCTTACTGTATCGTATTATTTTGCATTGCATCTCTTTTTTTTGTACACGACAGCAAATCTGTTACCTTATGTCTTGTGCATTTTTATTATTGTGTGTCTTTTGCCCCCGCTTGATGCAACCTAATAAGGTTGAAACCGGTCACAGGTTATTGACAGGTAATAATGGCTTGTTGTATGGTATGGTGTGATACTTAGGATAATTTGTGAGTAATTTTTTCTATTTTAGCTTAGACGACCTGTTATTAAATATTAGAAATCATTACTTACGTGGCAGGCAATTACCTAACAACAAAAACACTATTACCTTACAAAACCAAGAATGAGGACAAGTACATTGTGCTAAAAAGCACGTTAACACAATATGAACAGCAGGAAAGTTTGCACCATCATTACGATTAATTAAATTTAGTGAACGAGCTTTTTGGTTTATCAAAACCCTTTTCGCAATCCGACGCCTGTATGCATGTGACTCTGATTTCAGTAATTCTATGTTATTCCAATCTATTCTACTATCGAAATTCATAACATGTTGATTCGGTGCTGACTTTTGAGTGTTAAAAAGTCTTTACCGCATCAACGTGTTTCCGTTTTTTGGTTCTAACACTACGTCTAACCTGTTTCAACTACATTATACAGCATTGCAATACCGGCAAGAAATTTGATAACCCAATGTTCTCATATTAATGTCGAACCAGGAAGACAGAGAGTTTTTCTAGCACAATTGTGAACCTGGCCGAAGAGGAATGGGATCAGCCGATTTCAAACTAGCAGCAAAGCAAAAACTTTCTTTGAAGAGACAGCTGATGGAAAAAAAAAGGAAAACTCAATCGGAAGAAGCCACTGTAACCTGCAGTAAATTAGTATTAATGTCATCATCTAGCAGCGGTGGTACAGATTCTGAATGCAATAAAGCCACTACAAGTGTTGTCCGAGAGGCTAATCTTCCTAAGCGCCAGATAGCAGCCAAGAATGTTGCAACTCCACAATTAGCTATGGCTCGTGACAGGGAAAAAGTAACTGACAGATCTGCTACTTATGATCTAATTGAAACTGTGTGTTCAATTGGTCAAGACCCAAAGGAGTTCAATATTAATCGTACTTCTATTCAACGTTCGCGCAATTTTCATTACAAATCACTTGCAGGATTACTTAAAGCAAAATTTCAAGCCAATTGTCCACTGGGATAGTAAACTACTTAGAGACTTGACAATCAAAGAGCATATTGATCGCTTACCAGTTATCGTTACCGGTTTGTTTGTTTGTTTGTTTGTGGTTACCCCTCCTCTTCCTCGGGATGGAGGTACGGCATGAACGGCAATTCAGATTCATGCCGTCAACCTAATTGAAATTAGGCTAGGGGAAAGATGGCAGCCCATTTCGAACCAGTCTTGAGTGACTGGTAGCCCCACCACCAACAAGGCGGACTGCCACTGGTGGGTACCCAAGAGTCATCTGACATGCTGGGTTAGCAACTTCACAATTGTAAACCGGTGAAGTACGGGAGGACCACCTGTCTGCCACATAAAGGTGGAGGCGTCCCGTGAAGTGCCTTGCCCAAGGAAACAACAAGCAAGCTTGCCGACTTGTTTTTCACACTATCCCTTTTTTATGCCGAGCGCCAAGCAGGGAAGCTATGAATACCATTTTTTAAAGTCTTTTGGTATGACTCGACTTAGGGAATGAACCCCAGGTCTACCGACTACGAGGCGGACGCTCTAACCACTACACCATCGTTACCGGTAGCGGTGTACCTCAGCATCTAAAAGTGGCAAAATTGCCAAATGGAAGAGGATTACAACATGCGAAAGCTGTCACAAAAGCTCTTGATGAATGGGACTTAAAAGAAAAAGTTGTTGCTGTGTCATGTGACACTACAGCTTCTAATACAGGAAGAGAGCAAGGTGCTTGTGTTTGGATTGAACAAGAATTGGAAAAAAATCTTTTTATCTACTGTAGCATGCCGCCACCATATTCTTAAACTACTTGCTTAAACAGTCTTTACCACAGTAATGGGTAGTTCTGCTGCACCAGAAGTGTTACTTTTTAAACGATTTCAAGCCCAGTGGAAATTTTTGGATGAAAAGGTGGGCTACCATGACAGCTAATGATGAAGAGCTGTTTGAAACAGTTAAAGATTTGGATGTTATTGCTTGGACTGAAAAATCTTTAAGAGAAAAAAAGGATCTTCGTGATGATTACAAAGAATTTATTAAACTCATTACTTTCCATGGGATTATTCCATCAACAGGTATTTATTTTATGGCTTTCGGTCCAATGCATCATGCCAGGTGGATGTCAAAACTTCTATACACGTTAAAAATCTAGATTTTTCATAAACAGTTTAAACTAAGAGATAAGGGGAAAAAATGACTTTTACAACTGGGTGGTAAAAAGATCTACTTCAAGGCATGGATGCAAGCTCCTATAATAGCTGTAGCCCCAAACAATGACTTGAAGCTTTTATAGTCCGTTCAAGCATATGCCAGCATTGTCGGTTCAGTATCTAAAGCTGTGGTGTGCAAGTTTTGTTCTCATTTGCGGTATTTTTCCAAAGAACTTGTGGCCCTTGCCTTCTTTAATACGTCTGTTTTAGTCAACATCTTATGATGCAAGCAACAAAGCAAACAACAAAATAGGGGATGCTCCTAACAGACATAATCAATCCTGCAATGTTTGATCATATAGAACCGTCTGATCTTGTCACTACAGGATCGCTTTCTTGCTTCAAAAACTTTGTATATGTGGGGGAGGATCCAAAAGCTTGGCCATTTTCCGATGATTACTGTGAGGGATTAAAGGTGGTTATTGCCCTTACGGACACAAATGATCATGCAGAGCGAGGAGTAGCACTCATAGAAGAATACAGTAGCATTCTCACTCATAGTGAAGAGCAGACACAATATCTTGTTCAAGTGGTTTCTAAACATCGAAAGAAATTTCCGAATCGCAAAAAATCCACCCCAACTCTGTAACTTGAGAAAAATGCTATGCTAACTTACAATGACGACTGTTATTCCAACTAAAAAAAAATTGTTTGTTTCCTTGGAACTTTGATGGTGAAAAAGCTGATGAACATAAAACAAGCCAATCTAAATGGTGTAGTTTTATAATATTGGTTACAACCAACTTTACATCTTTATTGACCTGTCTAGTTTAAATCACTCTAGAATCATAAAAGAAGATATCTGAATGTACAGGTGCTTGAAAATTTTTTGAGCGATTAGTTAAGTCTGTTTGGCGTATTTTATGATTATGCGACTTTTATGACCTACGACATAAAATTTTTCGGTAATGATTTGACTATGTTTTTGGTCTTGGCTTGTGCTTTTTCAGCTAAAAATGTTAAGAATTTCTATTCTTATGTGTTAAGAACACACTGGACGTAAAACGATTGATTTTATATTAGAAATTGAAAAAGTTTAGCGCAAAATTTCATAAAAAAGCTAAAGTATTGCCTGTTTATGTACATATTCTGTGAAAACTGGTTAAGAATTACAGTACAACTGTTCTTTAAATGTTTTTTCTGAAAAGCCACAGCCATAGTACAAATTCTAAGTGGTTAAATATAGTTCTAGACTTTTTGGCTGAAGAGTTATATCATGTTTTCTGTTTTCGCCTTCACGCGATGGGTGCTAATACCCCCTAAAACTTTAATGTTAATGTGCAGGTTCTAAACCTTATTGAAATCACTTCAAACGTTAGCAAAACTATTTTTTCCTGCACTGGAAAAAATTAGAGTTTGGAGGAAGGAAGTTGGCAAAAAAAGTTTTTTGTCCATTTATGGGCCACCTTATAGGAAATCTACTCACACGGACAGATATCGTCAATATTCATCTCATCATCCACTCAATCAAAAATTTAGTGTGGCTCGTACATTGTAATCCAGAGCTGATAAAATCACATCTAATGAGGAAAAATCATTGAAGAATTTCATAAGATAAGAAAAATTTTTAAGAACAACGGATTCCTTTGTGACAAACATAGGTACTTGGAAAATCACATTACCAAAAACACAAAGAAACTGAAACGGTTTACTTCGATTTCCTACGTACAATACAAAGTGTTTCGGAACTTATTTGCTGAATTTTGGCTCAAGTTGGTATCGGAGTGGCTTGAAAACCGCATCACACTTTATATTTGTTGTGTCCCAAATCAAAAGCTGTTATAAATTTTTTAACAAAAATGTGGTTATCAGATTTCTAGCCGGTATTGCAGTGCTGTATAATGTAGTTGAAACAGGTTAGACGTAGTGTTAGAACCAAAAACGGAAACACGTTGATGCGGTAAAGACTTTTAGCACTCAAAAGTCAGCACCGAATCAACATGTTATGAATTTCGATAGTAGAATAAATTGGAATAATATCGAAATACTGAAATCAGAATCACATGCATACAGGCGTCGGATTGCGAAAAGTGTTTTGATAAACCAAAAGGCTCGTTCACTAAATGTAATTAATAGTTATGATGGTGCAAACTTTCCTGCTGTTCATATTGTGTTGAGGTATTTTTTAACACAATGTACTTGTGCTCATCCTTGGTTTTATTATGTAATAGTGTTTTTGTTGTTAGGTAATTGCCTGCCAAGCAAGTAATGATTTCTAATGTTTAATAATATAGGTTACCTTGACATTTTTAGGCTTAACGGTTTATATGTTACACTAACATCATTACCGTATCCTGTGGAAGCTCTCCGGTTACTAAAGGAAGCGAAATATTAAGTTTACCAACAAAATTGTCCCAAGAACGACTCATCTGTTTATGATAGCAACATTTATTACGATTTAATATTTCCAAACTTGCAACACTTGCCGTTGTTAACCGGATTTATGCATGTGGTCGCAATATATGTAATTTTAAGTGTCACGAAACAGCATTTTCAATTGTTGTTACTCAACTCCTTGATCGAGATTAGGGGTGACCAAAGACCGTGGAGACCAGAGGCCAGGTAATTTCGCACGGCCTACACCGTACCACGTAAATGGTAAAATTAGTCGCTGCAGAGCGAACAGCGTGATGGCTTTGTTGAAGGACGACGCAGTATAAGATGAGAGGTATCCTAAGTCGAATGACCGGCAGAACAGAATAAAGGATTCTCTATTCTGGAGAGAAAAGAATTCAAAAGAAGGCTATGTTCGTTGCAGCGAAGACTGGGGGAAACAAAGGGTTATGGTGACGAAAAAGCACAATTTCTTCATTGGAAACTGAAGAGCTTTGTATCGAAAAAATGTAGTGAGCCAGTACCCCTTCAGTCCGAAAAAAGCGATGAGTGGACACGATTAGGAAAATTCAAGGAAGGTAGATGGCTGAAGCAGCAGACCTCGCACACCAAATCATCGGCTACACGCGAACAAATGAGCGACCGGAACCTATTGCAGCCTGATAGTATTAAAGGAGAGGTTGGGTAGTTCTCGCAATATGTGCCAGAGAGTGTGAGAAAAAATTAAAGACAAAGGAGAGGGAAGCACAGTGAGTACATAGCTCGAATCTGATAGAAGAAGTGGCAAAAATAAGTCAGTGGTTATGAATATCGGTCAATGCATTTGCAAAAATACCCGATGACGAAGAATCGATAAAGTGGTCCAAACATTAGTTTTGCAATGTTTCACACAGGCATTTGTACCTCACTGGCAATAACTAATTTAAATAATTCTTCGTAGTGTTATAGACTGCATTGATCATTTTCCCTCAACGTATCGGTAACTAACTATTCCTTCTTAACTTTCTTCCATCCATTTTTTTTTATGATCTGACGATTAGTCGAACCGAGACACTACTTCTTATGTTGCAAATAGTATTATTTATTTGTATGTTCCGCTTGGATTCACGAGTAGCTGACGCTGATGAGGTCAGCTGCCGTCTTTTTCGTTAGGCTCTAAAGTTGAACTATTATCAAAAACTTCGTGATGCAATTGCATTACGCCAACCAACTTCCAATAAGCCTACAAAATTAATTGTTTGCAGCAGTCAACCTATTTATTAGTGTAAATCGAAGCAAATAGAAATGCAAGATCGTATGATCAAGTAGCATGGTTTAGATCTCATTTGGATTAATAATTTGTTTAATTATTCCCTGGTCTTAGCATTTTTTTCTCGTATTGACTAGGTCGAATCAGTTTGTTTAACGACCTGCCGCGTTTGATAAATAGTACTCCCTTTATTAGGACAAATTAAGATTGAGTTTGAAAAGACAATTATTCTCAACAACGAGCATCACTGATTGTTATTAATTGAGGTGTACTATTGATTGGAGAAGTTTCTAGTGTAGACAAAGGTGTCCAATGTATTTTAGCATAGAATTAGATATATTTCTATGCCACTTTTTTATATTGTTTGTCGCGCAGTAGAATTTTGATTTGATCTCAATGATAGTACTTTATAATTGATGCGACGTAATGCATCGTTTAAACAACTGGTCTGACTGTAACGGTACCGAGACTTGATAATTCAATACCAAATATCTTTCCGCCAACTAAATCCAGAACACTTTTTGTTTGAAATAACAAGAAATGCATTTACAACTAAACTTTACCCTTAATTGCACTATTAACTACACCACTTATCAGTTTGCCTTCGCTGTTACAGCTTTCAACAACATTTTTTTCAAATGCACAAAAACAGATACTTATACTGTAAACACTATCTTGATATTTATCTCTCTTTAGCTCTAAAGACTTTCAGTTATCTATATATTAACTAAAAGCTTTCCTTTTTTTAGTAAAAATTTTTTGATAAACAACAATGGGAAATCACCATAATCTCATAAGTTGAAACTTGCGAGTTTTACCATCCTCACCTTTAAGTGACGATTATAATCTTACAATCTAAAGCTTGTAAACAACGCTGCTCAAATCAAAGTAAAGTGAACAAGTTAAGTTCACTATATTAAAATCTTGTAAACACGTTGGGGTGACTCAAAAAGTGGTAGACAACAAAATAGCACTTTTTAAAGTTATTGAAGATTGGTATTTGTAGCATTGCTGTTTCTACTTTTTGCTGATATATTCGACAGGTACAGCGCAATCAACAGAAGCTCGAATTCGTGAACTGCAGGATGAACGGAAATGCAAAATTTGTTTGGATAACCTCGCAGATGTGGTATTTGTGCCTTGTGGCCATCTGTGTAGCTGCACTAGTTGTGCCCAGGCTTTGAGAAAATGCCCTATTTGCCGTTTAAAGATTGACAAGGCAATCCGTACCTACATGTCTTAGAGTGGCTTAAGCCGAGTTGCAATTAACCCCACAGGATACTGCTGCGACACAGGTTACTTTTTGGCCTAAGTTTGATCAAACCGATTTTTCAGTGCTCACCTAGGTTGCACAGATTTATTGAGTATCTGATGGCAATTTGTTTCCCAAATAAAATTGAGAAGTTTTGCTGCAGTATCTTTTGGAGGTGGTATCAGCCAAAGCACAAATTATGACCAAATTTAGAAAACCATGGGTGAATCCGTGAATTTGTATCTTATTAAAAATCACCGCAAACTCCAGCGAATTATATACTGTGACACACATTAGCTTGAAAACAATAAAGTCTAACAGTCAGTAATCGGCAATATGGACAGTGCAATGTCAAGGCCTTATTATGAGATAACATTGGAGTGCAGAGGTACGTTGTATCTACAGGGCTAGGGTTTATTTAGATATGTTGTAAAGATCTGAAAACGAATTGTTGTGTTAGCATATACTGTCAAACGTCGTATTGGAAATCTAACAAAGTTGCGTATCAATTTGTTTTATTACTACTATAGCCTACTTTATTACTAAAGCAATCTTACAATTTTGCATCAGAGCAATCTTCTTTAGTTGAATTTTTTACTATTGTGGATCTATATCATGGTATGTCGTGGGTTCGAGTCGATTGTCGTTTTGTTTAAGCTTGATTGCATTTTTGTTGATATGGAAATTATGCTAACAGTCGTGACAAAAGGAACCATGTAAGTGGCCTTGTCCAATGATACGGAAAAGCTGATTGGTGATAGGTGTTAGTTTGGTGAGGCATTACCACTAGGTATAGCCAGGCCTAGGCATATTGCGTTTGACGTTAAGTGCTTTTGCCTTGTAAAGCATTATCGTGAAGTTAAACTACGCGCTATGAAGTATGGATGGTGTTAGAAGCAGTGTTGTCAAGTGTAGCTTTGCGGTGTTATGGTTTAGGATATAAAAGCTACACATACTAAATTTCCATGTTGAAGTAGTTTTCACTAATAGCACTCGAGCCTTTTTCAACATTTAAGAACAAATAATACATATGTAAGTGAAAACTACCTGTGTTAATTTCACATGGGTACACCTGCGAAAATAAGTTAGACAATTTACATCTTGAAAGTTTTTACATTTATAATAATTTATGTGGAAGAGATTTAGCTGCAGTACTTTTTTAATTTTCGCAAGGCAGTTTAATGCAGCAACGTTAATGCAAGACTGATTTCTGGGTGCTGGTTAGCTTTTTGACTTCATAGAGATACAATGTGTGAACTCGTTTGTTTCCTCAGCAAAACGGGGTTTTCTAAGGTGCATGCTGCATAGAACAGTGGTCCTGAACGTTTTTAAACCTCCATATCCTTGATTAGGATGCACGTAAAAGTGAATATCCATGCTTTTAAATTACTGCATTAACTTGTACAGCGGTTTTTCCATCTGGTTGTCCTCCAAGCATTTAAGAATTGATTTCACACAATTGATTTCATGAAAACGCCTACAGTAACCAATTATAGGCCAAATAATCGATTCTCTAAAGTTGATCTCCAAAAAAGTTTTTATGTTGGAAAAAAAGAATATGTTGGTCCGTCAGCAAATCCACTTCGGCAAAAGTAGGCCGCTTACTGGAAGAAGTTGTTAAGCGCTGATCTAATACATCTCTGATTTGAAGTGAAAATTGCCCACACTTTCAGAACCTAAGAATCCCTGGCATAAAGATGTGATAACTGTTTGCTTTTAATACTTCAGGTACATTTAAACTGCTTGTACGTGACGCTGTGTAATAAAGTGTTTGCCATGTGCTTATACAGACACATGACATCACAACACCAAACAACTAAGCTAAACTACGAGCCAATGCATAAATAGCTTAATATTGAGAAAGGGTTTGTAAATCTTAAAATGTACACATTTCTTTCTGGTTGGTTCTCACAGTACTAAGGTTTAAGATTTATTGCCTGCTTGTAAAACCGCTTTTCAAGGTTACATAGAATTATGCTAAAACTCCTATTTGTCTTTTATAGTCGAAGCGGTTTTCAACCGTTTGTTAAAATTTAAACTTCAAACATCAATATTCCATTTTTACATTGCATTCGATTGTTATATATATTTCCGTAAGCTCAAATGACATACAGTAAGTCAGTTATGCTTACATATTATGTAGTAAAATCCTTACAGATTGTTTCACGCCGACATACACCTGCGATCTACAGAGGATCGCACTTAAAGTAAAGTCTTTATTTGAGTAAGTAACACACGAACATTTTTAATTTATTTTTAGAGCCTCTGAAGACCGCAGGTGTTTTGTCTGCGTGAAACAATTTGTCAGGCTGTTGCTACATAATATATGTGCATAGCTGACGTACTGTGCAATATTTAAATTTGCTTTGATTGGTTTGATTATCGAGCACTCTTACGTATTAAACACCTTTAAGTCAAGCAATTTTTCGTAAGCTCTATATTTTTAATATATAATCAGATCTCATGGCAAATAACTCAGTTCTGCGCAAACCAGCACGTACGAGTTCT
Source organism: Trididemnum clinides (assembly GCA_963675345.1). Taxonomy (NCBI): domain Eukaryota; kingdom Metazoa; phylum Chordata; class Ascidiacea; order Aplousobranchia; family Didemnidae; genus Trididemnum; species Trididemnum clinides. The sequence continues at coordinate 27,983,530 of OY776293.1, forward strand.
CCTGCACCTACTTCCTGCTTAATTAGTCTTAGATTGCAAAACGTTTGCTTTCTTCTCCAAGCAGGAAGAGCTCAGCGTTAACTGGAAGGCCCAGAAGCGAGGTATTCGCTGAATATGAACTTGCAACCTTAGTGTTGAATCGTCGACAGATTGCTTTAAAACTTTTTATTGGCAGTTGGTTGAAAAACAACATTTGTAGTTTTTGTTTGTGATCTTGAAGACCTTAGCGCTTTACTTGAACGTCTGGAATAGTCTGGAAAAAAACTTTCCTGCACTTGTCGAAAATGTAGTGACTAGGATAGCGGTCCGCTTGAGTTTTGTTGTTTTATGGAGTAGAGATTGAGTGTCTTTATTTTACGGAGGAACACTTAATATAGTTATTTGAACGAGTGAAACTTGGAAACATTTTCCAAATTAAGAAAAATTGTTAAAAGATTTTTTTGAGAAAACCATTCGTATCATTCCGCACTGGTGTGCTCCTACGGCATCAAAGAAAGTTATGAAATATACCTCTAAAATAGTAGGTTTTGATTTCTGAACTTAAGAATCAATGAACATTTTTTGCGATAATAACGGTATACTTCATGATAAAAGCTTCAGAAATTTTTCCTTTCACCCATAGAAAAGTTAAGACTCCATTTTTTATGTAACTAGTTCAACGTGCTTGTAGGCTAATGATCATTTGAAAACTTTATTTGTAGCTGAAGGCAGGTAATTGCAACTCGGATCCCATCAATAGTGGCATAACTTTGCTTGTTCCAAAAACGATTTGCTAATGTACATGATGTATTACATAGCTTGTGTAGTGTGCTATAATTGTGTGCTTTTGTGTAGAACTGCATGCTTGGTGCATTATCTGTGAATTATTAAAATTTAAGCATATTTAATGGCATAACAAACTGTTGTTCTAATTGTCAGCCATTTTGCATTCTCAATTGGTTTGAAGCTTGATCTTGGGATTCTAAATGTACAGGCAGAGGCATAGCACCTATGGCCAAACTTAGTGAAAACACGAAAAAAGCTTAAATTTTAACCACCCAAAAAACCTTGGTTGGTCGCAAAAAAATTTGATTTCCCCTAAAACGAATAATTTCAACTTGTTAGTGCCAAATATCAATGCAGCTTTAGAAATGACTGTTTGCTAGGTCTTCGTTACGCCCTAATCTGTGGCTGAATATTCGTGCCAAAGAAAAGAACTAGAGTGAACGTGTTCTTATGTGTACGAAATTGGATTTAAGTGGAACAATTGTACTGCAAATAAGCCAATAGCATCGTTTGCGTTGCGCGTCGTTACAAGTAGGGCTGAAGAGTCTCTTTAGAAGAGCATTCGGTTTGGACTCTTCATTCATCTACCTGTTCCAGCTTCAGAGCTGTAAATTTTTTAAAGGTTGGTGTGGGTTCATCAAGAATTTTGGTAGCATTTGCCACAGTAGGTTTGTAAAGCAATCATTCATTCTGTTAGTAACATAAAGGCATACTAGTTTTAAATAAAAAACAACGCAGCAGTCTTGTTGCCTTTTTTGTGCTTTTCAAAGAAGTTATTGAAATCCGCTATACCCAACTCTAAAATTGTAATGAGTGTTTTAGCTCCGGCTTCAAACCCCTGGTGAAAAGCCGTAACGCAACTAAAGGGACACTAAAAAATAAAATCCCGTGGGTGTCAAGAAATCTTAAAATCAGCCTTGTTTTAACTCCATAGTTTTTTAAAGTTTTCAATAAAGAAAATGTCAAGGAAGTGGAAAAAAGGAGCGCGCCTTGCATTTCTTAGAAGTAGGTGGTCATTGTTATTGCTCGCATCGATGCTACAAGTTTACAGTACTATTGAACTTACAAGGTCTACCAAACCTAAAATGGCAGCAGTTACTCTAGGTAATTTTGTAATATTTAGAAGGCCTACTACAGGTTCCAATACCTGTAAATTCGATAGAAACCCATTTTATGGTCGATTTCGACATACAAAATTAGCTTAATTTAGATTGTAGTCCAAAGATACGACTTAAGCTGAGCTAATTTATTAAGTGTGGTTGACTAACTAATTCGTCACAAACACAAGTCTGGTAATTTTTCCTTTGTTTGAGAAATTAAAAACTGTTTTTTATTTGAAGGCTTCCAAAAGCATGGAATCGAAAAAAAGACAGTAACTTCGATTTTTGACCCCAACCTTGATAGATTACTAGTGTGCAAGAAAGCTGTACTTTATTAAACCAAAAAACGCTGTGATTATCATCGAAGTAATTTGAATGTTTACGCAGTGTTCTAAATTTCAAAACAATGAGGACAAAATAGAATCTATGATAGTCATTTAACCCTTTAACTGCCAACAGCCGCTATAGTTACTTTTAGAGCAATATTTCATATTGTTAAAAATGTATTGAAACTATTTCAGTAACATGTTAATTTTGACTTTGCTCAATTGGTACTTGACCAAATTTCAAAGAAATAAAAAAACTTGCATGCTTTCATTTATTGGTGCAAATTGTGTAAATTCTCTTTTTTGTGATAATTTACACAAAACGGCGTGGCAGTTAAAGGGTTAAAAGAAAATTATAAATAAGCAAACCCACTCGCCTCTGTACAGGTATTATACGAAGAGTTAAATGAAATTAATTGCACTCTAGTTAGGATATTTAAGGAAAAACGTTATACTTGTATTTTTGGCCATATAATCCAAAAACTGAGTGCTTACAAACCGGATATTGGATAATTTTAAGATCTTTACAATTCGTGGTGTTTTGAACTAAAGACTAATAGTACTTTTGGGCTGCTAAGAGTAGGGTGACCATACGTCCTCTTTTTGGAGGACATGTCCTCTTTTTTGGTAAAAAGTAATTGGTCCTCCGAGGATGTTTAAGAATGCCTTTTTTGTCCTCCTTTTTAATAAAAACTAATTTGGTCATCCAAAGTCGTTCAAAAATTACCTTTTTATGTTTACCCCGTGATTAAAAAATTATGTCACTGCATACTAGTTCAAGTGATAATAACTTTAACTGGTAAGGAATGATAAAAGGGAGTTTCCTAACGGTCTACCTCAGACTGACTGTTGCTTTAGGTTTGAAAGAGTAAGATTACATGGGAAACGGTACAAATACCGGTAAGTTTCCAAACTGCATTTCTTGTATTTTACGCAGCGGAGATACGGATATAAATTTTGCTTTGTTCTGGTCGATTGACCCAATTTCAAAGAAACCATTTTGGTATATATATATTTTAGCTTAAAAAAGCCAACAATATTTTTAGTTGAACTGTTTATAATTATCATTACTGTGATTTTTGAAAAATAAAACAAAAAGCTAAAAAATAAATGCGGTAAGCCAAAAAGAAAATCAAAGTTTGCTGAAGAACTTCAACAGAAGTATCTATTTTTTAGAAAAGGAGGAGATGAGTTCAAAGCAGAATGCATTACTTGTGGCTACGGAACTTTTTGTTTCTGTAGTAAATAAAGATAAACTTAGCCTAGACATGCATGTAGACAGTTCAAAGCATAAAAGAGCTGTCCGATTTACATTTTTTTGTTCATTGGCATAAAATAAACTTAAAAAATAAACGGCTGAATTTGCACTAATTATCAAAATATAATATCAAAAGCGGTCAGTGTCTAACAAATGTCCAGAAAAATTTTCCCAGCCTTGCAGAACAACTTGTAGGGCTGATAATAATTATTCTCAAAAAATGTCCTTTTTGGTGATAAAAATATGGTCACCCTAGCTAAGAGAGATCAAGGATCACAACACTCAATAAGATTTGAGCGCACAACCAATCAGATTTAGTGAACAGATTTGGTTAAGATGGCAGATAGGTAATGCAAACTTACGGACAAGGAATATTTGCCTCAAAAGAGGCAATAACGAATCTAGGGCAGTGGTGGAAAATCTTTAAAACTCAGGAGTGCCAGTTTACGAATAATAAATAAGTTCTATTGCCAAAAGATTTTGATTTGTGCTCTCTAAATGTGATCTAAAATAAATACACTCGGTTCTACTAAACTACGTAAGAGGGAGCATTTACGTACGCCTTGCGATAGAGGGGTTCCCAAATTGACAGTCAGTTATAATCAGACGTCGTGGGCGCGTAAAGTTGTTCAGTTTTTTCATCGCAAAACTACAAAAAAAGGCCATCTTTCACTCTTTTCTCGCCGCAGGTGCATAAAATATTCACGATTTCTACAAAAACGTTTCTACAAACTAGTTAAATAGCGAATAACATAAAAAATCTTTATGCCATGTTAGGAAAAGAGGAGTTAAACCTCCCCCAGTATTTGCGCCCATGACTATACGTACATAGTTACAGAGGGATGCCAAGAGGCCATTTTTCCCCCAAAATATAAAAGCTCAAGTTGCACGCAAACAAAAAAGTAGTGAGGAAAGATTTGATACACCTACAAACAGCACAAGGACTTGTTATTGTATATCGCGTGCAACTTAACAAATCGTAACGAGCGGCAATCAATAAAAGAAACAAAAAACAATTGATATTTTTGAGCGTGCCGTGAACAATGACCTCGTAAACCACAACTGGCAGGATTGCCATAGGTTGCCAACCCCAGACCTAGAACATATAAACTTGGTTGTTAGATAAGCTTGTTCTGTATGTTTTGTTCTTGTTCATAAAAACGTATTGAAAGAGGCAGAGGCATAGCACCTACGCTCAAACTTTGTGAAAGCACGAAAAAAGCTTAAACTTTAACAACCCAATAAAACCTCGTGTAGGTTACAAGAAAATATGTCTTCCCCTTAGACAAATAACTTTAACCTTTTAGTGCCGAATTTTGATGTAGATTTATTCGTGCTAAAAAAAAGAACTAGAATGAGCATGTTCATTAGGGTTACAACTTTTTCAGAACCCCCTATCCCTGTATCATAACTTGATGAACTTTTATAAAAGATTCAAGAAAATCCAATTTTTATTCACATTTGATGTAAAAAGGTCACGCACAAAATGGTTTTAAATAATGCAATTTTTTGGTGTTTTGATTGGATCTTAAAGACATACAAAGCCTTTGCCAAGTTGTATACAAGAAACAAAGAATAGCATGTATTGCATTGTTACGGTTCAAAAATCAAACAAAGAAGTCACTTGGACAAATTAATGTCATTGGAAAGGATAAATCTCAGGGAGAGGTTATCCGTGTTTCTGCAAAATGCCTGTAACTGTTGCATAACTTTTATCGCACGCTCGCAGCATTGGTTGCTTCTAGCAATATTAATGGGTGAGTCATCTCGTTTCCAGTGGCTTTTTAAGCATTTGAGACCTTTTAGGTATCCATCCAAAGCATCTGATAATTCATCAAAATCCTCATTGCGGAACAAGTGGTTGCTAAACCAATGGTCAGCCCATTGGTAAGAAACGAATGAACAGATTTTACGAAGCCTGATTCGAGTTTCAGGCATCAGAATGAATGCAAGGAGTACCAGGATGGCACGAGAATTCCAGCGTGCATTGCTCATGTTAGGAATCTGTTGAAAGTTCACTAAAGGGACTTCATCTTTCTCCATGATGTGACGAAAGACACGTGTGAGGTGGTACAAAAATTTCATGTCATCTCTCCAACCACCTGTTTCCTTGATCTTAGCTTTACCATTGCTGAAAGCTTCCTTTAGTTGATCATATCTGCTTGTCAAATCCTTCACAAAAAAATAATCGATGTCTGGGGATTTGGTTGAGCCCTGCAGCTCATCGTCCATGACTAGACGAAGAATGCGATCAAGTACATGATGCTGGCAACTGATAAACGTTGGCCTGGAACTACCATTCTCTTCGAACATCTGCTGCAATCGAACGACCACTCCAGTTTTCTTTCCAGTGTTGACGCTTGTCGTGTCAGCAACAATCATCAAGATTGATCCCCACAAGTTAAAGTTATCCAAGACACCTTGGATCCCCTTTGCAATGGTTGCAGCTGTACCATCCTTTAACTGAAGCACAGCCAACTTGATTTCCGTAGCTGCATTTTTTAAGACAACAGCTTGATATTCAATGTCTTGTATTCGTTTACCGTCAAAGTGCAAGCTCCACTTTTCACGATGAAGTGTGCTAATCAAATGTTGCTTCAGTTGTTCTGCTTCTTCCAAGAGAGCCTTATGAATTCCTTGTTGACTTGGTGTTGGTATGTCAATGCCTTCACCAGAAAGCTGATGGCACAGCTTTGATGTTTTATGGGTTGATAGCTTTGAGCTTATAACAAGCCGCTTTGCCACGCCGGTAGAGTCATGCTTTCTTTTGCTTGCTGATGGTGCAGCTTCGTCTTCCCAAGAACTCTCTTCACTAGTATCAGATGAGTCGGAACTGCTTTCGGAAGAAACTAAATCTACTGAACTGCTTGCAGTTGCCAAATTTGGTGCACTTGCTTCGAGTGTCTTCCTTCGCTTGGATGGGTGGATAGTTTGAACACTAGCAAGTTTGCCAGTGGAATAACCAACCTGGCCTTTACTCTGGATTTGCAATTTGTATAGCTCCTTATCCTCTTTGCAAAGCCATTCGCCTTTCTCCTTAGTCACGTCAAACAGTTCATCTAATGACTCAAAGTCACTCTTCTTTCTGCAAGAGTCGTACTCAAGCAAGAGCTTTTCAAGCTTTGAGCAAATGGCCTGATCTGATACATGGGGGAAGTTCAGTTTTGTGCTCCATAAAGCTTTTACCTCCGCAGCAATTAGACTGATCCTCTTCTTCCGTTCTTTAACAGTGGACTGAAAAAATTTAAAACGCCCCATCACGTGGCTTTTCAGGGGCAATCGGTTCCGATCACTGAGAGGATTTTCGTATATTGCCATATTGCCTCTTCTTGATGGTTGTTGAAACTGCACCAAGTTCTTTCTTCAGGTTTCCTTGTTCTTGTTTGTTGCAATTGAATTTTTCTTGTACATGTTGTATTACCGGTAATTTGAATATTTCAAAGTTTAGGATAAGATATTACTGTTAGAAGTTGCTAATTCTATGCTTAAATATGAATAGAAACAAATTTTTAGTTTCAAAACAAAGTTTAATTCTGAAATATAATGTGCCTGAAGTGAATGATACTGTGGTTTATGATGTCACTATTACATTTTTCTTCATTTAAAGAAGGCGGAATTATCTTTTCATGGTATTATACAGTCATTTCTTATACATAACGGTAAGGTCTAATCGCGAATTTTTCAAAGTGGTTTATGCGTGACCTTTTTTGTTGGCTCAACAAAATAAACATCATTTTCAGCAGTTATAAGCAAAAGTTCATTCATTCCCACCACAGGAAATCAGTTTTGAAAAAAAAAGTTTAAAAGTTGTAACCCTAATGTTCATATGTGTCCAAAACTGGATTTAAGTCGAACAATTGTATTGTAAATGAGCCAATAGCAACGTTTGCGTGGCACGTGGTTGTTACAAGTAGGGCTGGGGAATCTCTGTAGAAAAGCGTTGGGTGTGGCCTCCGCATTCATCTGTTTGATTTAGCTCCAGCTGTAAATATTTTGAAGGTTGCTTCAGTTTCATCAAGGATCATCGTAGCATTTGCCACAATAGGCCTTCAATGCAATCATTCATTCTGTCAGTAGCATAAAAGCTTACTAGTTTTAAGTAATATAAATAAAAAAGCAAAGCAGCACTCTTGTTGCCTTTTTTTACGCTTTTCAAAGAAGTTATTAAAATCTGCCATACCCAGCACTTGAATGAAATACTAGTGTTTTAGCTCCGGTTTTCTATCTCAGGTGAAAAGCCGTTACGCAACCTAAGAGAACACTAAAAAGATAATATCTGATGGGTTTCAAGAAATTTTTAACCCACCTTGTTTTAACTTCATTGCCAAAGAAGTAGGTAATCACTGTTACTGCTCATCTCAATGCAGCGAGTTTCCGGTGCTATTGAACTTTCAAGGTCTACCAAGGCTGAAGTCGGAGCAGTTACTTTGGGTAATTTTGTAATATTCCTAAGGCCTACAGGTACTAATTTGGTAGAAAACATTTTTATGGTCGATTTCAACAGACAAAAGTAAGCCAAATTTAGCATGTAGTCTAACGATGCGACTGAAGTTAAAGCTAAGTTATTTAATGTGCTAGGCTATCTAATTCAACACAAACGCTAGTCACGTGATTTCCTTTGTTTGAAAATTTGAAATCACCTGTTTTTTATTGAAGGCTTCCGAAAGCATGGAATCGAAAAAAAATGGTGTTTTTGATTTTTTGACATCAATTTGAATGACTCGTGCTATAGAAGAAAGTTGTACATTATTAAGTCAAAAAACGCTGTGATTATCATTGAAGCAATTTGAATGTTTACGCAGTATTCTAAAATTCCAGAATAATGCAGACGAAATAGAATCCACAATATTCAGTTAAAACGAAATTACAAATAAGCAAACCTAGTCGCCTCTTTACAGGTATTTTACTAAGAGTTTTATGAATTTAATTAAACTCTAATCAGGATATTTAAGGACAACCTTTATACATTTATTTTTAGTCATAAAATCCAAAAATTGAGTGCTTACATGCCAAATATTGAATAATTTTGAGATCTTCACAAATTTTGGTGCTTTGAACTCAGAACTAACAGTGCTTTGGACTACTAACAGAGATCAAGGAGTACAACACCCAATAAGATTCAAGCGCACAACCAATCAGATTGCAGGATTTATTGAACAACAGTTTTGGCTAGATGGCAGATAGGTAATGTAAAACGAAGAAAAGGAATATTTGCCACAAAAGAGGCAATAACGAATCTAGGGTAGTGGTAGAAAGTCTTTAAAATTCAAGAGTGCCAGTTTATGAATCGTCAGTAAGTTCTAGTGCCAAAAGATTTTGATTTGTATTCTCTGATTTACATCTAATTTGATCGAAAAGAAATAGATATCGGTATTAGTAAAGTGCGTAAGTGGGAGCAGTTACGTACGCCATGCGATGGGGGCTCCCAAACTGTTAAGTCAATTGTTATCAGACGCAGTGGTTGCGTAAAGTTGTTCAGTCTTTTCAATGAAAAAGTAGGTTAAAAAACGGCAAAATACAAAAAACGCCCCTTTTCGCGCAGCATGTACATTTCCCCCGTATTTGCACCAATGATTGTACATACATAATTAGAGGGATGCAAAGCGACCATTTCCTCCCCAAAATATAAAAGCTCAAGTCGCAAGCAGACAAAAAAGAAGTGAGGAAAGATTTAATACAAATACAAACGGCACAAGGACTTGTTATTGTCTGTTGCGTGCAACTGAAATCGTAATGCGCGGTACGACATAAAAGAAACAAAAAAAAGCAATTCACATTTTTGAGCGTGCCATAAACAATGCCCTCGCAAACCACAACTGGCTCGATTGCCATAGGTTGCCAACTCCTGACCCAGATCACATAAGCTTGGGTGTTAGGTAAGCTTATTTTGTTTTTGTTTTTGTTGGTTGAAGTTTTATTTGATGAAGATCTTTTCAAAAAATCAAAAATGTGCGAGATTTAATTTTAATGCTTATCAACTACATCGTGTAGCCATCATCAGATGAGTAATTAATACAGTTTAAAAAGTGGGTTTAAGTAGATACTGCAAAAGTGAACTGTCAGAATTATTAACGTTTGAGAAAAAGTTATAAAGAGGAAGCTGACTTCAAAAGGAGTGATTTTTAATCAGTAAAGTAGTTGCGTTGTTATTTTTGAAGTAAAGAAATTATCTGTAACTTTTTTGTAAATGCTAATAACTCCGACAATTCAAATAATGCAATTATGAACTACTGTTTGGGCACTTTTTGCATCGAGTTCTTAAACTGTCTTACGTATGTTTGTGAGCAATGACTAAAATCTCCCTACAACGACTGATTTGTCAATAGTTAAACGAATAACCTTCCAAACGCTGTTCATATTTTAGAACGAGCATACTTGTTATATTACATGTATACATCTGTTCTATAATGCGCAATTCCCTCGGTCTGTGTTTCTGTCTGTTTTAACTCCCCCGAAATTACTGAGCGTACAACCATCAAACTTCGCACGATTAATCACCTCCCTAGGGTAAGCGTAATAGGGGCTTGTGACGTCATGGTGATGTCATAATCAAAGATAATTTTTTTATTTGCATTTCCTGACCGAGAAAAACCAATTTTTTCTCAAACGAAAGCCATTTTTCAAGTTGCAAAAATTTTATTTTTTTGGGATCTTAAATGACGTCACAGTTGAGGCTTGATTGTAAAATTTGAGCTCTTTATTTTCTCAAAAATTACTGATAGTAGAAACGCAATTAAAAGCTTTTTCGGGAGGTATCAACATCGATCTTTTGGATATAAATAACTGTACAACAATTTAAGCTGGATTGGCGATGGACAGAGCCGTTGAGAGAACAGTCCGGGCCCGGTACCAACACTAATTCCAAGCTCCCTTCAACAACGATCTGGTAAAGTCTGAAAACTCTCCCAGAGAAGGATCGCGACTGAAATTGCCTGCAGCGCAAGGCAAAACATCCACAGACACAGCGATTAGGAGGCGGTGATCTATTTTTTGAGATCAAACTCAATCATTTGCTGATTGCGATCTTCGTAGCGATGCGAAATCTCCTGAAGGAGTCCAACAAACACGTGACAATCAAAACCGATCTGCGTTGCGTTTGACAACAGCGCGTGTCCCCTAAAGCAGCCCGGGCGTGAATACACGTTACCCTCTACTTTTTCTGGAACGCTTCAAATTAGCTGTATAGATCAATTGCACGTGACGTCATCACCACTTGCGACGTCCCTCAAAGCTTTGTTGGAGGATCAAAAGCGCATTGTGTGCATAGAATTTCGATGAAGGCTTTTGCTATCAGTTCATTTTCTTAACATTTTATCGCTTAAAGTTGCAATTTTTTTCGGAAATCGCAAAGATTGATAAGGCAGCTAAATATTGGGACACTAACTAGCGGCAAATGTGCTAAAAATAAGAGATTATTAGGCTATATTTGGTAAGCTAACCTAGAACAGTAAGATTAGCAATTATCTAATTTGAAGCTTGCAACAACCGCATGTAGGCAGTTGCATTGAGAAAGGTCCAAGCAGTACCCACAAACTGGGGATTGTGTAAAGAACTCAGAGTAGTTGAAGTAGCTGCAACTTTACTTCTTTTTAAAAAATTATTTCAACAACTTTGAAAATAGGATTTAACTAAATGACTCCCAAAAGTTCGTTTTCAGCTAATTTAGTGCTTTTTACTAAAAATACGTTATTTGCCCCAATGTGGAACAAATTGGTTCATCAGTTCTCTCAAAAATTAAATCACGAATCAAATTTAACCTTGCAACACTTCTAAAAACTGGCCTATTTCATGGGCGTATGGGGGGGGGGGGGTGGAAGAAGAAAGGCACTTTTGTCTCAAAACAAAATTGAGGACTGTTTTAGAGATTACGTTTTTTTGTGTGACTTTTTGGCTGTATTCTTCTCCAAGTAAGTGTGAAAACCATTTTTTACACATTTTTTCAAAGATTTTACAAGGTGGTGATTTTGAAGGCATTTTTGTTTTATAGCAAAGTTGGAGACCTTTTTATTCGAAATATCGTACTATTTGTGATTGACTTCTTTGTTATTTTCAGCTCCAAACAAAAATGAAGATCTTTTTTTTACGTATACTGCCCGTTTGTGATAATTCTGGTGGGCTGAAGGTATTTATATCTCAAAACAAAGTTGAAGGCTTTTTTATATATCATCTTTTTTTTTGAGCGACTCTTTTGCTCCATACAATCAAAGTTGAATACCTTTTTTTTTGGAGAATAATTTGTGCAAGTGAGTTCTTTGCCTATTTTGGAAATCTATAAAAACGGGAGGGCTGACAATATTTTGGGGGTGTGGACTTATTTCTTTTACATTGATAGTGTATTCAGATAAGGGCAGTAGGAAAAGTGCATGACCTCCCCAAACAAATTTTCTCGTAACGAGTCTGAGAACCTAGCTTCCCAGATTATCTGTAAATTTATATCAGTAATTCAATGCGGAGCTTCTACACGTGACCTGTTGTACTCTGCTATGTTTTCGGTATTGAAACAGTCAGCGATCAAATTATGCAGTTTCTATGTTCTAAATCTCACAAAAAACACTGTATTGATAAATATCAAGTTATCATCAACCACACAAATGCAAACCACAATTGCAGAAAAGAAAAAAGATAAAATCGTAAAGCATAATTGAACTAAAAAATTTTAATATGAAGCCATTAGAACAGCAAGTTTACCAGTTCTTCAAATTAAATTCAGAGATCACACCACAACCAAGATTGTTGAGGCGTGTGTTTAAAGCCAACATAAATTTTATCATTGTGATCTTCTCATCTTCGCTCTTTGCACTGAAACCGGTCTGGGTTCAATCCGTAGGTCTACCTCAGTGACATTGCGCATAAAAATTAAAATAGTAAGAACAATTTAAGATTGCAGGGGGAGAGGTAGAATAAACTGAGTTCTCCGTATAGCATTGACATAGACAACACGAAACAAAAAATTTTGATCACACGTAAGCTCTTTCAAGGTTGAGTTATTGGTCATTACGCAGGAAGAATTTATGCTCAACATAACTGAATTTCAACCAGAAAGTACTGGTTGAGTACGATCAAGCCGTAGCCATGATATGCTCATAAGAAAAACAAACCCACACACCATTTAATAAACAATACGAATATAAAACTATTCTATTAAATTTAACAATATTTGCATCTTTACGTGTAGCAGCAGAAAAAAAGCATAAAATGTGTTGGCCGAGATTTAGATTTTTTATGCACAATTTCAATAATGAATAAAAAAAATCAATCCACGAAAACAAAACAAAGCAATCCTTTTTTTTCTATAATCTTGGGCAAACCAATCCACTTCGCCACAACTGTATAATTAACCATTTAGGATTAGATAAAGTCAATGATTGAATGCATTTATTTCTGAAAGTCATGGAATCATGACGGCACCAGTTCTGGTAGACCCTGCAAAGTTATATCTATCAGCTTTGCTTTTTATCAATGTTTACCTTACACAAACGGAAAAGCTTTTTAAAAATTTGCAGTTTTCAAAAGTAACTACTCAGTGAGTCAGTATGTCACATAAAAAGTACATAATTAATCGATTATATACTTAAATGAATACGAAAAGGACCCCTGCCTCAGCACAACTGCTGCATTAGTATAATAAACAAGAAAAAAAAACAAAAATAACTCGTACAATGCAGTACTTGTTTAAATAGTCTCTTTGGGACCATAAATAGTCTCTTTGGGACCATTTTAAATAGTACAGCAATTATGTCTTTGTGACATCACAGTTTTGGTATTGCACTTCAGAGCAGCAAAAAGCTAGTCGGATTTTACATTTAATCAAAAAGACAACATGATACAAGGTAGCAACAGCGGTTTACAGCATCAAACTTACACACTGCAGTTGCCCTAGTGGGGTACAAATAGGTCATTTAATTCTTTCACAATTAGTGCATAGAATCTCTTTCAACTGGTTTTAGATCCAAGTAATATTGCATTTTACAATTTCTTTAATGAAACTACATAAAACAAACAAGAGGAAAGATTGATGAATTTTATTCTATACAGCTGTCCTCAGAAACGGAGATTTAGTGGCAACTGAAAGCGGGTACTGCCAAACGAAGGTTAAGAGCTATTGATTTATTAGGCACTAATAAAAAATAGATTGCATCCACAAGCTAACTACTTATAGATCTAAGTTACAACTTTCAGATGCAAATGTAACAGCAAAAAATATTCTTCAGTAACACAAAACGAGAGAAAATTAGCTCTGCTGCAAAAATTTTTGCTGCAAAAATATAAAATACAGAGTATTGGCTTTACTTGAGGAGACCAGTTGGTAATTGTTGTTAAAAAAACAATAAGGTAAACTAGAAAAGTTTACTCGAAAATGATTACCAATATTTTATGATACCATACAACAATCTATTACATCATGTCAGCAACTCGCAGCCAGTTTTGACCTTATTGGGTCTCATTACATGGGTGTAAAAAAACACTCTGTAATAAAAATCCTGAAAATTGCTACCTAGCAATTAGCAGCCTCAATTTAAAAGAAAACAATAAATTTCATAATCGAAAGTGCATCTTTGTCTTGCATTTAAAGAACCTGAGTTTAGGTGTTGCATTCATGTAAATAAAAAAAATTATACAGTTAAAAAAATAGATTGCATATTTTAATTTAGTTACTTTCAGATAGTGGAATCAGTACTCAATTCTTTACTGCTTGTTGATGTTATACTAAATACAGGATTCAAAAGCATAGATTTTGTGGAGTAGGACAAAAAAGTATTGTTATTTCTTAACACCTACAGCATCAATAATTTGTTCGTTCAATCTGAAACAAAAAGTTAGGTGCAAACGAGCTAGAAATATGTATTTTTAACCATGTAATGAGTAGTGGGCAAAGTTTGATTAGTAGTCGCAAATTGAGTGCTAAGTTTAAAAGCAACATTGGTTTCTCTACACAATGTCATAAACATTTTTACGTGCTGAGATTACAACTTGAGTTTGTTGGGGCATAGCCACAAATTTGGTCATTGGAGCTTTACTTATTCTGCTGACAAATGTAGACTTCAGATCTAGCTTTTCTTATTACCGAGATGGGAAAGGCAGCGACTTTTGATTCTTAATTGTCTTGTAACTGCAGATTGATGACTTGCAGCAAATTTGCTGCTTGGTAAAGTCTATATTTAGAATATTAATTAAATTTGGATGATGATTAAAGCAAAAAAAGGCTGGTCAAAAACGATTGATCAGAATCTTGGATTTGAAGCATATAACACATGAGGACAACATCAGCAGATGACAAATAACTGATAGTCTACAGGTTAAAAGACATTTCAGCCATTCAGGTAGCCCACAAGCTTATTAGTAATGCTGTATACAGTAGCAAACTAGACCAGTTAAGCTTTATGCACCTTCCAAGGAATAGTCACTACAAACTCGAAGATATGTGGGACTACTCTTCTACATTTCTTTTAACGTTTGAAAGCCACTAGACTTAACTTTTGATTAGCTGAAAGACAAATGTTCAAGCTGCTTTCCTTTGCAGCTATATGTATGATTTCAAGCACCAAAAAAACCTATAGTTTTGTAGCGCCAGAGGCGTGTCGTGCTGTACCGTGAGCCTACTGACCTACACTTAATTACTTAAATTCACGGGAGTTCTTTGACATCGAATTATATCTTTCAGTGTTTAGTTGACACAAATTTTCTCTGTTTTGTTTATTAAATCTTTTACCAAAAATTATCGTACAATTTCAAAATTTAGCAGCATCTTCAGTCCACAAGTTAATTCTGTTTCCTGTTTATGTTTTTATGATTTCTGATGTTTTATCCAAAGGCCAAGAGATATTTATATCTCAAAAAAAATGAAAAAAAGGCACAAGAAATAATTTTTCGTGGGGTGAAGACGAGGCAATGTATGAGTCAAGTTTCTTCGAAAAATAAAACGAAGCACCAGGATTAATATTCGAAAACACGAAGAAATGCATGACTCACATTTCTACGAAAACATGACGAAACGCGAGACAACAATATTTGAAACAGATGAGCATAGGTGAGGCGAAGCGAGGGCAAAGGTTACATAATCACTATAGAAAGACGAAGGAATGCATGACTCACGTTTCTACGAAAATGAAAAGAAAACACGAGGTAGCAATATACGAAAACAAACGTGCGTGGGATAGGCATAAGGGCAAAGGTTGCACGATCGCTACAGTTTCTTTGCTAGCACATCCAACAAGGCCACAAAAAAAGAACATTATTATATTCTATCTCTATAAAAGCATAGAAGATGAACATTAAGTTCACAGTTGTAAGCCCTTTGTACATCAATGTGGGTTAGGCTCTTTTGTTAATATGGCAAATCTTTAGTCAAAAGAAATGCTACCTATTTACAGAATTAAATCAAAATTTGGTAAATTTTCTTGATCTGATCTATCACTAATAAAAAAAACTTCTCAAACGCCTATATCTTTTTAATTTTCTTAAATTACTGTTTTGCTTTCTATACCTTTATATTGTAAAAACTAAATTTTGGTCCTCCAAGACTTTTAAATATTTTCACAACGATTGGTAAAGCCGATTTATGACGTCAATGCAACTGACCAATAGGAAGACTGCATTTGACGCCACACATTTGGTGCCAAAAATGTGGCTCACCAAAAGCTGTAATTTATGCTAGAAAGGTATAAAAGAACACCAACTTTTGGTGTTATTTTGAAAACTAGTGAGAAATTAAATAAAATCAGAATGAATTATTGCTAGTTTGCTACTCAGAGACAAATAAGTTAAATCAAAAGCAATTTGGTTGAGATTAGGCCCTTCAGTTGGCGAGTCTAAACTTAGTGATGTGTGGCAATTTGCCCAAAAACCGGTCCTAAGAGAAGTGCCATTTTAATGCCGGTTGTTCCTCAGTTAAAAATAACTTCATGCCAATTAGATACTCCTAAGTATATTAGCAAAAACAACCATTATCTGATTATTAATAGTGATGCCATAAGTTTTTAAATTATCCTTAGTCCAGCAGCCTTGGCGATAGCCAAAAAAATTGTTTAAGGAATAGTTATGGTCACAAAGTTAGATCTGATTTGTCAATAAGTTATAAATGGTCTGCAAGCAATATTGACAAAAGATTTAAAAAACTTACTGATTTTATCCATCAATATCTAATCCAGGGGTCTCAAACACGCGGCCCGCGATAGCATATTGTGCGGCCCGCGACGTACCTTGGATTTTCTCATAAATAATTATTGTCTCCTTCAGGGCCTCATGCTTTTATCAGCATTCATAGCCGATAGTATCATTTCTTAGTGCTCACCCTGCAACATAGCTTTATGACGTTAGAATTGTTCGATTGTTTTGTTTTTATCCAGTCTAGAAGTTACAGCGTTTCTTACCCTCTTGCTCGTTTTTCGTACTTTTTATGTTTCTGTATTAGGCTGCGTGCAACATTGATGGCGCAATTTTGTGTTTTGTTGTCGCTTTGAAAGGACACTTTCGATTCTTCATTTTTTGAGTAAAGATGGTCCGTCAGTTAGTTCTACTAGGACTAAGTTTTTAATCTAGCCTCTAGTTGAGGTGGTTAAGTTAATTGCCGTAGTTGAAGAGTAAATATTTGTTCTTTTCGGAACCAAAGCGAAAGAGGTAATTTGAGTTGCAAAGCAAAAGCAATTACTGTAGCTAATTTAAAAAATAAAATTTAGCTTTATATAATGTCTTCCAGTTCCAAAAAAAGAAAAATTGCAGACGAAAGGAGAGTTTTTCAAGAAAAGTGGGAAGAGTTGTATGTTGTCACTGCGGTCGGTGATATAAGTCATTGCCTTATTTGCCAGAAAAATATAGCTGTTATGAAGGAGTATAACATGCGTCGGCACTACGAAACAATGCACAAAGATGAATATGACGGGTATAAGGGCGAAGTTAGGAAAGAAAAACTAAAGCGCATGAAATCATCACTGTGCAAACAAAGAAGTATGCTCGCCAACATTAATCTGTCTAACAAAAATGCTGTACGAGCAAGTTTTGCTTTAAGTGAAATGATAGCCAAGTCATCACGGCCTTTCACGGAAGGTTTGTTCATAAAAGAATGTCTTTTAAAAGCAAGTGACATCTTATGCCCTAATCAAAAGAAACTGTTTGAAGGCATAAGCTTGTCGCCTAATACAGTTGCAACCAGGGTTACAGAATTTGCTGCCGATGTTGAGAAACAATTACTTGCGACGGCAAAAAACTTTGAAGCATTTTCAATTTCTCTCGACGAAAGCACGGATGTGTCAGGTACAGCACAATGTGCTGTGTTCATCAGGGGTGTAGACTGCAGTTTAAACGTAACAGAAGAATTTCTGGAATTAATACCACTAAAAAGTACTACAACTGGACGTAATATTTTTCTAGCCTTAGAAAACTGCATCAAAAAACATGGCTTGCCATGGGATAAGCATGTATGTTTGGCCACTGACTGTGCACCAGCAATGTGTTCCAGTAATGTAGGCGTTGTTGGATTAGTGAAAAAGAAACTAAACAGTCTTGAAGCAAATGAAATTAGTCTTCATTAGTGTTCAAACTTCATTAGTGTTCACTGCATTTTACATCAAGAAGCTCTTTGCAGTAAAAGTCTACAAATGAGGGAAGTGATGGATTCAGTAAGTAAAACAGTCAACTTTATAAGATCTCACGGGCTGAATCATCGGCAATTCAAATCTTTTCTGGTAGATATGGACTCAGAATATGGTGAGCTTCTTTATCATACTGAAGTAAGATGGCTGAGTCGTGGAAAGGTTTTGAAGCGTTTCTTTGCACTTAGAAATGAAATATCTTTATTCATGAAAATGAAAAATAAAGCAATTCCTTTGTTGGATGATCCTACTTTCCAATGCAGCCTTGCTTTTCTAACAGATATTGCACATCATGTGAATGAATTGAACGTGAAACTCCAAAGTAGAAACCAGATTATCACGCAGATGTACGATCATGTAAAATCGTTCAAAGTTAAACTCGGCTTATGGATAAAGCAGTTACACGAGGGAAATGTGATTCATTTCTCAACTCTGAAGTCATTGGGAAAAGTTGAACCCAAATGCTTGAAAGAATATGCTGATTTGTTGTCAACTTTAATTCAACAGTTTGATATACGCTTTGCAGAGTTTAAAGCACGACAGCCCCAATTTCAACTTTTTTCAACCCCGTTTGCGGTTCTAATTGACGATGTTGCAGAGGAATTACAAATGGAGTTAGCAGAACTTCAGAGCGATACTATTTTGAAACAAAAACATGCAGATGTAGGGATTCCAAAATTCTACTCATTTCTTTCTCGAGAAAGGTTTCCGAGATTACTCTCTGCTACTGCAAGAATTATTGCAATGTTTGGAAGCACATATGTATGTGAACAATTTTTCTCGTCCATGAAGGCTAACAAGTCTGTAATAAGATCACGGCTCACTGATGAACATTTACAGGCAACGTTAAGAGTGGCCACCTCTAATGAATTCAAATCTAATATTGGGCTCCTTGCTGATGCGAAACGCTGCCAGCTAAGTAGCCAGGAAAAAATATAACTGTAATGCCAAGTAAATTTACGTTATTCACGACTTATTTTTGTTTTTTGGGATTCCAATGAGTGTTTTGTTTATTTACCTTTAATTGTGTATTGCAGCCCGCGGGTTAACTTGCAAGTTTTCATTTGGCCCTTAGAACAATTTTAGTTTGAGACCCCTGATCTAATCCAACATATGACAAACGGTACAGAAGTCTGCCCTGTCACTTCGGGTACAGTATAATTTAGGTTTACAGCTTTTTGGTATGCTTATGCAACTAAATATACTGTATGAATTGCACTTTGCTATCAACTTAAACTCAACATTCCCAAATACATTACGTAATCGAATATGAAACCCTAACAGAAGTTGGATACAAACAAATTCTGCATGTTTAGCCCATAAATTAACATAACTACTAGCAATAACAAGCAAACTTTAGCACCTCTTACCTTAATTTGTCCAGAGATTCATTCCATAACATCAGTAAAAAAACATATTCAATGTTTATTTAACAACTGTCTAATTTGTCTTTTTAATTTCCAAAAAAAACGGTATCCCTCCCATTTAATTCAACGCAAAGACACTGAAACTGGTCAGCCACTTTTTTTGAAAGTGCATTTTGATGACGTTTGATTACGTGCGTGAAACCTTTCTGTACAAGCTCCGAATTTCTTGCTTTTTCAACAGCTTTCTGCAGCGTCGGGTTTGGGTACATTTGGAAGTGTTTTTGTGATATTTTGTCCGCTAAATGGTCCCGAATCATCTCTTCTTTGAGAGCTCCGAAATTGCAGTGTTCCACTAAGTCAGTGGTTCCCAACCTTAGTGATGCCCCGAACCCCTAAAGTATTTTAATATGTTCTCGCACCCCTAAAATATTTTAAATCTGACGAATTCATAACCTGTCCTAGGCCAGTTTTAAGGTCACGGCTGAAATAGCATATATTCACTTTTTTTTCGGAGATCAGCATCATCTCGAGCTGAATTGAAGGCCGTGCACTAGGCATGTTATAATTAGTCACAGATTGTGCTGAACAATTAGCACAGAGTACAGGATGAACTGAGCATGACAGTACAGTAATGCAACACAAAAATCTGAATGACCATCTCGCACCCCCTAAGATGCTTCCTTGCACCCTCAAGGGGTGCGATTACCCCTGTTTGGGAACCCCTGCACTAAGCAATGTAAGGTCAAAACGAATTAGTCTGCCGGCTTGTTTGTTAACTGAACTCGTTTGTTGACGAGAGCTTGTTCATATATAACGTTTTTTTTTATAGCAAAACAGCTATCGAATTTGGTCTTGACTTTGCAATATTACGTGGATTGTTCATTCTGAGTTGAAAAGGTGATAGGATGTGGTCAGCTTTATCTCCTAGTAGATACATGAACATATTCTATTGATGCTTGTCATCTTCGTCTGACAGTTATGATGACCACCACTAACGCTCAAATCTTCAGATCCAACCTGCCACTGCTTTGGATTGTTAAAGTCAAATGGATCAGGTGCTTGAATAAAGGATGCCATGATGTTTCAACCAATAGAGTGAACTAGAATTGTTTTTCAACTTCTCAACTTCAACAAATCTGCAACTTATGACGCCATGTCGTATTAACTCTGTTGTGATGACGTCATTGCGTGCGCAGCACATACATGCAATAAAGCTCAATTCTGCACCAGAATTAGGATTAAAGTTATGGTTGAAATTAAGGTAACTGGGTAAGAGTTCAGTTTGGAGTTGATGTTAGTTAGAATTAGGATCAAAAATACCGTATTTCAAGCAATACGGTCAATTCTTTAGTGGCCCCGGTCTTAGTTGCCCCACTTAAGGTTGTCCTAGGATTCAGATGGATTGGTAACTTTATGTTACATATAGGTTCTTGCATAATCTATAAGTCCGACCATTGGTAATCTCATGTGACATATAGTGTCCGTCGCTACATGGAATATGAGATTACCAATGCTCGGACCAAATATATAACATTATGTTACCAAGAGTCGAAACCTACATGTAGCGTAAACCTTTCGTATTTTAAATTAAATATTATAAATCGAATTGGAAACACTTTACCTTTGAACCCGGAAATCCTTTGTTTGAAAAAACGTGCATGAGCGCTTGTATTTGTACTTGGATGAGTTGGAAATAGCCAGATTGTACCTTGGTTTGGAATTAGCTTACTTTATTTTTCTGTTTAAGACGCTTAAGTTTATCGATTTGTAGAATAGCAAGCCAGGTTGTTAACCAAGATGTTCGTTTTATTTTAAAGGTAAAGTGGTCAAGATATTTAACCGTTGCCGTTGCCACAAACACTCTTCGGCCTATGTTTATTAATTGCATGGTGTTTAAGACTTCTCAATACATCGCTGCTTGAATGACTTGATTGCGTGGTTAAAGTCTCTCTGGGAGATAGCAAGGTGTTGGGAGCGTCTGTTTGGAAACCGAGGAGTGACGGCTCAAATCCTCGCCAGACCTTAATAGAATCAAAAAGTCAAAATATCTTACATCAAATACCTTCCACTGTCTGGATTGTGGATCTATTACGAACTTTATTGTGGATTTATTTGGAGAATTTATTACGGACTTTCAGAAATCAGCCTTTCAAGAGATTGCAAGCTGCCGTTTTGTCTACTCTCAAGTTGCAGTTTGGTGGTGAATTTCGCTTCTTCAGTTTGGAACCCGCAGACAAAACAGAGCAGGTTAGTGCTTTGCGCTTTTGCTTTATTGCATGTTTGTTTGGGTTAGTCGAGGTGGGAACGCGTGGGCGGCACATCGACAAACGGCAGTATTGTGTTTGGGATAGAGGGCTTGCGACTATTGACAACAGTTTGTTGTATGGGAACCCCATTTTAACATATTTTGCGAACACGGTGAATGGGGAGATTTGCTTGGTGTGGCCGATTCGCCTTTCAAAATTGAAGGAATTTTGTTACATTTTTATTACTTGTTACTTTCCCTTGCATGCTGGCTCAGACTAGCGATATGTATAAGGTGCCACAAGAAGTTAATATTTCTGAGTCATTTGAAAACGAAGATGATGTCGGGGAAGTTGTTGCTAGACAAGCTCAGACTTGCTACGTTGATGATCAGATTGCACATCAGAGTGACTATCAAGGAGAGAACGCGTACTCAGATGACCTGGAAACCGTTATAAGTGAACTCAGGCGACAGTGGGTAGACCTATCTGACTCATCCATGTTTTCAGATCATCGCAGCTTAGCTAAGTACTCTCGAGAACTTAAAGTGATGGAATTGACCCCTCAAGATTTGGCTCATAGTGAGGTGGAGAACGATACCATGGTTGTTGAGGCTGCTTACAATTACATTTTGCATGCTCATTCTGTCTATCTTTCTGCTGTACCTAAATGGATAGAGGAAGCGAACGCCAAAAGAGAGCAGAATAGTTCGGTACCTGCATTACCAAGAGTACAAAGGCTGTTGTCTCTGTATGATACCTCTATCAATGACACCTTGCATCGTTACTACGAGAGAGCGAAGTTGAAACCATCAGAACGCAGAGAAAGAACTAGAAGAAGCACTGTTTCAAGGTCATCGTCCAGTCTTTCTGCTGAATCTAGGAAATTTTAGCCAATATTAACCGAGAGTACCGCGTCAAAATGTCGGAATTGAGCGACCAACTAGCAGATGCAGCCACGTCAGCTGAAGCAGCAAAAGAAGAAAGAGGAGGTTTGGTAAACCGCATTAGTGGGATGACGCAGGAAAAGGAGAATGACAAAGAGGAAAGAGAACGACTGCTGAAGATGCAAAAGGCTGCTGTTAAAGAAAGGGGTGAACTGGTTAAGGACAAAAATCATTTGGAAAGAGAAATGGCCAAATACAAAGAATTAGCAACGGAAGCTATGTTTCCAGACGCAGCCATATGTCGGCGCCAGAAACTGTATTTAAGTGATGACAACAGAGTAAAGAATGTGAGTAGCTAAGAGGTCGAGTTACCGTCAACGAGTCATCAGTCCCAGCAAACCCAAATTAGTTTGGAAGCAAGAGTGAGACAGAAAGAAGATCATGCCAAGTGGACGAAGTCATCCCCTGGACATTGCCTCACAGCAACCAAGCGAGAATGGAACTTTGCGACAAAGGCTACGTAGTGAAGCTGATGAGTTTGTTCCACGATCTTCAGTTAAATCGCGAAACCCTTAGGCCGAAAGAGTTGATATGGCCGGCTTACCTAATGCCTTTACAAAACATAAAGTATGCTTTGATGATGTCAGGCCAAAAGCCCCTAACGAGTTCGAAGCAAGTCGTCACGGTGAACTTAATCCTACCGGTACGTCAGGAAGTTTTTCCAAAACTACGTTTAGACACCCATGGCAAGCAAGGAAGCAAGAGGCTAATAATAATCCTGTTGAACCAGCATATGGGGTTGGACAATTGAACAGTAGAATGAATTCCATGTATTTCCCGATGTGGAGCATAGGTCAACGTGACTTCACTCGTCAGTTTGGTGGGAAAAGATCGGACTATCCTATGTTTCGACAGCAACTACTGAGAGATTATGAAACGCTGTGGAACACTGACCCGTATGCGCTATTGCAAAGAATTGCGAACACTGTGACAGACTCTGTCTATGAGCATATCAAGAGTGCATGGATCATCGGGATCCACAAAAGGCTCTGGATTGCGTTTGGGAAATCTTCAAGGATTTATATGGGGATCCCAGAGGATTATTAGACAGTGTCATTCGAGACGTTAAATGGGACAAACAATGCCTGATAGGAAAGGCTCCATTGTTACAGTCGTATCGCACAAAGCTACGTAATTTCAAAAGTGTTGCAGAATCCGTTGGCATGTCAAACAAATTATCAAGGCCTAAATTGATCTTTCGTATAGTTGACTGTTGTGGTCCCGCATTATATGCCCAGTTTGCCCACGAATACAAAGATTTGACTGCATGGCGCTTTGAAACTGTCTTGATGTTTCTGGATGATGTAATTGCTAATCTTCTTTTTAAAGATAGACACACGTATGATATCTCCACTATCATTAGTGAGGAGAACTCTTCCAGTTCCAACAAGAAGCTAAGCATTCGGCGAAAGACATCCGCCTATCGGGTAAATAACTTGCCAGGTCAGAAATTGTCAACAGCAGTTACCAAGTTATCAGCACAGTATTCGTTTGAGGAAACTATGTCTGTGGATAAGCAAAATAAATGCCAATTGTCTTCTACGTTCCGAACTTCCAACCTATGCAGGATTCATCCACTTGCTCGTCATAAGACGATTGATTGTTACGAGTTTTTGAAAATGTGATGTGAAGGAGAGACGTATGTTCATAAAAGCTCACGGATTGTGTTTTTATTGTTTGGGTAAGCACCTAGCCAAATATTGTTTAGAAAAGCAATCGTGCCCAATCTGCCAAGGTGGGCACTCGGAGTTACTCCATCAACAAAAATTGCCAAACAATAAATTTGGTGAGCCTCAGCCGCAAAGAAATGAAGACAAAAGGAATCAGAGGCTTGTGCACCAGGATGTGATGGATGGAAATTTGAATGCCGCGAGACCTGTGAAAGACGATGGTGCCCTAGAGCAGCAGTTCGAAACTTCAGTGCCTATAATGGCTCTAACTGCCGTAAAAGAGAGGCAGAAGGATATCAAAGAGATTGCCTTTTATGCTTTAGTTGACACTGGAGCGGATGTGAGCATTTGCACAAAGGATCTAGCTGAAAAAATGTTCAGATGGAGCCAGGAAGATAGCATTAGTATTAGCCTCCTAAACGAAAAGGCAAAAAGGTATCAGTGCATGAAAAAAACTTTATGATTGAAGTATGGTGAAAGCGATACTGTCAGCATTCCGAATGTAGCCTTTATTCACATAAAGTTACCTTATAGCCAGTGTGTTCCGGATAAATGGCTAGCTAAAGAGCATGGCTACTCGGGTGATTACTGTCATGCCGTACATGAGAAACGCTCTGTTGATATGATACTTGGTGCTAAAGATTTGCAGAAGTTCCAGGTGTTGGAAAAGTGTCGCTGGGATAATGCTGCTGCTTGCGAATACCTCGTTGCGGCTCATCCACTTGGTTCTATTTTCTGGGGATTGAGAACAAAGGAAAGTATTCCCCAGTGCATTTGTGCAACGCACCAAAATGTAAGAGACAACTATGCGGAGCAAGTGCTTAACACTATTTCTACAGAGCAGAATATTACCAACAAGGAATGACTGCATGAAATGCCTTTGCTTGTTCATGATATATTGCGCTATTACCGGGACCAATTGGTTCTAGAACCTGACTGTGAAGAATTGTGTCTGAGTAGAGAAGACGAAAGGGTGCTTTCATTTTATAAAGAAAATTTAATGGAAGTGACAGATGAAAATGGTCAGAGGCGTTTGCAACTTCCCTTTCCCTGGAAAGTTGGATATCCCGTAGATATGCCTCAAAGCCTGCCAATCGCCATGCGGTGTCTGCGCTTGCAGAGCAATAAGCTCGCGCAACAACCAGAACTATCTCAAAAGTACATAGAAACCTTTGAGAACATGAAAAGAAATGGGCATGTTGAAAGCATAAACGAAAATGAGTCAAGAGAAAATGAGCAGAATCCAATTCATTACATTTCCCATTTCTCAACGGGACAAAAGTTTCGTGTAGTTTATGATAGTGCTCTTAGAATAAATGGAATAAGCATAAATGATATGCTATATCGTGGGCCAATGTTCCTGGAGTCTCTTGTGGGAATTTTGATACGATCTCGGCAACATGCCTTTGGTGTCACTGGCGACATCAGAAATATGTTTTTCCAAGTGAAACTTCATATCCCAGAGATAGGGACATGTTACGATTTTTGCCCCTCAAGGACCAGGAAGTAGCAAGGAATAATGAAACTTGGAGATTTACCGTCATGCCTTATGGCATTATCTGTGTTCCCAGCATAGCCGGCTTCTGTATTAAGTACACTGCTGCAAGAAACTATGCCAACGTTTCAGCAAGTACTGCAAAAAGAGTGGAGAAGGATTTTTACGTTGATGACTTAATTGCTTCTGTAGAAACCGTGCAAGCAGCCAAAACTTTGATAACCGAAGCAACTAACCTTTTAGCTACTACGGGATTTGTCCTTACTAAATTTTCCAGTAATTCTAAGGAAGTCTTGGATGGACTAGATCAAGAACATTTGGCCCAACAATTAAAAACGATCAATCCATCAAAGGATGGGCTCCCGCAACAACGGACTTTAGGAGTGTCCTGGGATGCAGAAAGCAATCAACTTCAACTGCCTCAACGTAAGTCAAACTCATTAGCTCAACACGCACTCACCCGACGGAGTGCACTCAGCTACTAAAACTCGCACTTTGATCCATTGGGGTTGTGGTGTCCCTTTTTTGTAAGGTTAAGCACCGTTGATTGGGATGACGAGATAGGACATGAGCTGAGCAAAGAGTGGAACAGTCTGGTATCTGAGATTGAATTTCTTTCATTGTTTACTTTTCCTCGACAATACTCTTGGTTGAAGGAGGGAAAATATGAGGTGCATGTGTTTACTGACGCCTCAAACTACTCAATGGGTGCGTGTGTTTACTTGACAAAGCGTTGTGGAAACATTATAGAAAGCTCACTGGTACTTGGGAAATCAAGGCTTTTTCCCCAAACACAAATTTCCAGATTCTCCATTGCGCGAAAGGAACTTTTAGGACTTTGTATGGGTGCAGATCTGTTAAACCAATGCATAATGCGTTTTACAATTTCTATTGCCGAAATATATGTGTGGGTAGACTCCGTTATCGTTATTAAATGGTATCAGTGCAGCAGCAAGCAGTTGGTGCAATTTGTGCGGAATTGCGTGGATAAAGTAATGAGTGCTGCGGAGGGTAGATGTCCTGGATACATTCAGTCTACGGTAAATCCCGCTGACATTGCGTCAAGAGGAATTGGCGTCAAGCAACGAAAAAAATGTGAGTTGTAGTCTACCGGGCCTTCTTACGTCAACCCAAGGAAGAGTGGAAAGTCGGTTTAGATATTCTCAAACCAGAAGTGTGTCAAGAGGATGTGAACGCAGAAAAGATTGTCACCACTGCCACTTTATGCCCAGTTATTACGGGTAAAACCTGCTCTCTGCTAAATGCATTGTCCGATTCTGCCACAAGTACAGAAGCAGAACTCCGCCTACTTATGTTACTGCGATGCTTCTTGGCCATTAGAAATGAAGGTCTGAGTGGCCCAACCCTCCAACCAAAGGAGTTACTGAAAGCAGATGCTCTAACATGTTTGCTGAGGATAGTGCAGAATGAATGTTTAGGTTCCATTATAACAAGAATGCAACATGATGACTCTTCTTTTGAACAAACTCTTCATTCATTTCCACCATCTCAAAGACCACATTATCTGCTCTAGCTTTGTAAATTCGTCCCATTTTTATCTTCAGACGGCGTGTTGAGAATTGGGGGAAGGCTCCAAAACGCAGAACTGTCTCTGCAATTTAAACACCCTGTCATATTGCCATACAGGCATTGGATTACAGAACTGTACATTCAAAAAAAACATTCGGATTTGGGGCACATGGGATCAGATGTGGTATTTGGAGCTCTTCAGCAAGACGTGGGATTGTGGCCTATAGCCGGGGTTTGTACCGTAAGGCATGATACAAGAAACTGTGCTGGTTGTAGGTTAAGGCGTCAAAAACGGGGGAAACAATTAATGGCGCCGTTGCCAGCTTCGAGGTTAAAACCTAGAACGCATGTGTTCGCTTATGCGGCTTCTGACTTGGCTTGCCCATTCAGCGTGACAGTGGGCAGAAGTTCAGCGAAGCGCTGGATCTGTTTGTTTGTATGCATGCTTACCACAGCAATTCGCATTGAAGTATCCGCCGACCTCACAACTTCTAACTTTATTAACGTCTTCCAAAGGTTTTTGTGTTTTACAGGGTTTCGTACTAAATTCCTCTGTACAGATGGAACGAATTTCGTTGGAGCGACACCAATTAACAGCCGCCTCAACGTGGTGGTGCGGTCCCCGACCCCGTTTGGGTTGGGTCGAAATGGCTGTTGGCCTTCCCGAGGGCCCCAATTACCCCGGGCACTCCCCTTCATTTTTTCGCTATGCTGCCCCCTGAACGACCGCATAAGAGCAGCACACAGCTTCTTCAAAATCGGTCGCCTGTCTTACTTTTTCTTTTCTCTTGCTCTTCTTCGTCTCCTCATTCTTCTCCTTTTCTTGATGAGGGGTAACGTTCATCCCAACCCTGGTCCTATCTTTCCCTGCTCCGTGTGCGCTGAAAATGCGACCTGACGGGGCAAGTCAGTACAATGCTGCACCTGCTCCAAATGGGTCCATCTAAGGTGCTCACAACTTTCCCTTCCCAAATTCAGAGCTCTTGGCAGCTCTCACTCTTGGAGCTGCCCCCTCTGCCGTCACACTGTAACTCCCTCCTCGGACTCCTCCGACATGTATACCTCCACTGTACAATCTGCCCCCCTTCTACTGATGCTGCACTTTCGCCACACCCTCGTCACCAAACCTCCTATTCCCCATCTGCCCATTCTACATCTCCTTCCTCTGCCCTCTCACCACCGTCCCTTGCTCCTGGCTGCCCTTCTACGCCTCCTGCTTCCTCTCCTCCCCCCTGACTCTCTCAGGGTTCTTCAATGAAATGCTGAAGGTCTTCGAGCCAGTTGCGCTGAACTATTTCACTTTCTCTTGTCCCATCCTGTCGACCTTATCTGCATCCAGGAATCCAATCTTAATTCATCTTCCTCTTTCCGGATTCTCTGCTCTGCGTTCTAATCGTACCCACTCCCGGTCTGGCATTTCTCTCCTGATGCCACGCACGCTAGCGGCGGCATTGTCATTTTCGTCAGGCAGGGCCTATCCTTTTTTGAACTTTCCACCTCCTGTCTTTCTTTGCTCAATCCCTACTCTGATTATGAGGGGTCAACATCTCTCTAAACAACTCCTCCTCGGTGTCTTTTCTTAATGTGTACGCCCCGCCTATTTGCTCCTCCTCAATGGATGGCAGAACCGATTGCTTCTCTCCCTCCATTCTTTCCTCCTCCAGAAATCTCTTCATTCTGGGGGACTTTAATTGCCATCAACCCCTCTGGGACTCAAGAGGTACTTCTGATCCCCACAGGGAGGAAGTATTTGACTGGGTCATCTCCTCTGCTTTCCTCCTCCTCAATGACCCTGACACACCCACCCTTCTCCATCGCTCCTCTGGCAGTCGCTCCATTCCTGACATCTCCTTTGCTCCCTCTTCTCTTGCTTTTTCTTGCTCCTGGGAGGTGCTTCAGGACCTTGGTCCTGACCATCTACCAATTCTTTTATCTGTCCCTCTCTCTCCGGTCTTTCGCCCCAACGAGCGTCCTCCTCTGGCCCAGACAAAGTTGCCTGTCCCATGCTAAAGCACCTTCCTAGCTCTGGCATGGATTTTCTTCTTCACATTTTCAATCTTTCCTGGTCTTCACATTCCTTTCCTTCCATCTGGAAGACATCTTCCATTATTCCCATACACAAGATGGGAAAGCCTCTCGACTCTCCTGCTTTCTTCCGTCCTATCTCTCTCACCTCCTGCGTATCAAAGCTGTTTGAACGCATCATTCTATCTCGTCTTCTCTTTTTTTTGGAATCTAATTCCATCCTTTCTCCCCGCAAGGCCGGTTTCCGCCCTGGACGGTCTACACTCGATCAAATTCTGTACCTTTCTCAGTCCATTTTGGATGGGTTTAACAAACCCAGGCCGGGCTCTTGGACGATTTTTAGCATTTTTAGTAAAAAGCATTAAATTAGCTGAAAACGGACTTTTGGGGGTCATTTAGTTAAATCCTATTTTCAAAGTTGTCGAAATAATTTTTTAAAAAGAAGTAAAGTTGCAGCTACTTCAACTACTCTGAGTTCTTTACAAAATCCCCAGTTTGTGGGTACTGCTTGGACCTTTCTCAATGCAACTGCCTACATGCGGTTGTTGCAAGCTTCAAATTAGATAATTGCTAATCTTACTGTTCTAGGTTAGCTTACCAAATATAGCCTAATAATCTCTTATTTTTAGCACATTTGCCGCTAGTTAGTGTCCCAATATTTAGCTGCCTTATCAATCTTTGCGATTTCCGAAAAAAATTGCAACTTTAAGCGATAAAATGTTAAGAAAATGAACTGATAGCAAAAGCCTTCATCGAAATTCTATGCACACAATGCGCTTTTGATCCTCCAACAAAGCTTTGAAGGGTGTCGCAAGCGGTGATGACGTCACGCGCAATTTATATATGGGTAACTTGAGGTTAGCAACAGTCGAACCCTATATGGAACATTAAATTGCCAATGGTCGGGTCTTATATATGACATAAGGTTGACAGTGGTGTGACCCTAAATCAAGGCTGCCAGATTTGGCTAAATTTAGCCATTTCGGCTAATTTCAGAGGTCTGCTGATGTTGCTGACTACAAAACAAGTACTGCATTCAGCCATTGCATTTTTGGCTATTTATGACTTCACTAAAGTAACTAGTAATTTAAATATTTGTTCATACTTGCTGGAAATGCGAATCTAAGGTCAAAATCAACGTTATTTCTCGTCTTGAACTGATTTTGTGCAATCAAGCACGATTTGAGGCAAACCGTACAAGTTCAATTTCTGTTCATAACCAGTCAAAGACAAGACGCTTCGTCCTTTCGAACGGGCTGGGCTACCATGCATCAACCAATCAGAATTTAATCATGTAATCTTAGGGTTACCAACCTTTTGTTTCGGCATTCCGGGACACTTAATACCAAGAATTCCAAGATTGATGCAACAGAAGCTTACGAAACACGATAGACATCAAAAGCAACAGGTCGTGCTGCGCGTCGTAAAGTGATGACGGTGCAGCTTTACCCTGACAACCTCTAAGGCTCCAATTGATTTTATTATAATAGAAGAAACTTGTGAAACAGCGAATCTTTAAGGCATAAATGCAAAAAACTACTAAAATAGGAAAAATGTACAAGTTGTACTAAGTAGATTTATTTCTCCAACAAAAAGCATAAAAAATCAGTCCATCTTGCATTTAAATCTGTATTTTCCTAGTGATTTTGCCGCTTGAAGAAGATCTTTGTCTTTGCGGATGAACCCGTAAAAGTCATTGCATGACATATGAAGGTTCATTTTCATTATCGGTTTAGCTTTGACGAGGTCAAAGTTTAGTCTGTTTCTACTGTTGGTCCAAAGCGCATTCATAATACTGAACACTCTTTCACATATCGCGTTTGACAGTGGAATTGACAAGACAAATAACACAAGACGTAACATTTGTATATCGCCTGGCTGCTGAGTGGCAAAAAACTTCACCCATCAGTTTGAAACCTCCCCAGTTAAGCGTAAAAGTTTACTGCGAACCTTTCGCAGCGCACACAATTCTTCATATAATTTATCGCTGTTGATACTTATGCCCAGGCGTTCAACAAGTGACAACAAGGCTGACCACTCAAATTCGTTATCAAAAGAAAGTGTGGCTATGTCCTTGAAAAACGAATGTTCATAATCGTATCATTTATGTAAGTATGACAAACAGCGTTAAAAAAACTTGTCAACTTCTTGCGTAAAATTTTGTCTGTCAGAGAAATTGACTTCGTCAGACTTAAGAAGTTTTGTAGCATTACTTCCATAAAACTTGTCTGCCCATCGCTGCCGTAACTTTTCCTTAATATTCACCACTATTCCATGCGGGGCCGGATTGAGGCGAGGGCTGATGGGGCTGCAGCCCCAGGCCCACTCAAAAATAGGCCCACCATTATACCAAGTCAATAAGGTCATAAAAATTACTGATACAATCACTTTCAAAAAATAGTGAAGGTGTAATTTAGAAGTATCATGGGCAAAGCATTCTCTATTAGAGGCCTTGTCATCGTTCAAAGCACAAGCGAAACTGTGTCATGGTAGGAAATACTATTTTAATTGTGTTTTTGTTGGATAAAACATTGTAACCAACATGTAAACACATTTTGACGTCATAATACAAAATATAACATTATTCCGTATCAATAACTTTTCCCAAGACTCTTACATGTTCAATTATTGCCAGTTATTTTGAAGTTTTACAAAAAGCAGACGGGTTTATGCTGAGTAAGAAAAGTGAGGCTAGAAAAAGTTTAAATAAAAGCAAGTATAGTTTCTATAGTCCGTTATTTGAAGAAGGAAGTAGATGAAATTTTTCTAAATAGTTTAGACCAGAAGGAAACAGATGGAATAGTTGAGTGAAATCCCAATTCAAGGGAATTTGTTCCTTGAAATATTAAATAAAAAATTACTTCTAAATTAACTTACAGTAGCTAAATGAAAGTCATATTGATTCCACAAGATATTTTCTTTCAATATTAAAAATATAAAAAAAACTTTTACCAATATTAACTAATCTAAACGTTTCTTATCTTAAAACTTTGGCCAATTTAAAAATAAAAATGAAGAATTATAAAAACGGTTAGGAAAAGAAGAAATGTAGAAGAGAAGCAGAAGAGAAACTGAAAAAAGTTGTAGCAAAATCAAAAAAAGTGACCGATTTTTTCCATAAAAGCGAACCAAAAAGCAACATTGTAGAAACGACGTCCAGTGATGCAACTGCTTTGTGTTCATCTTCGAGGGACTGTATTGCAGAGCCAGAGCCAAATATAAAAATTGTTTCATCGGAATCAAATTTACAAACCAAGTCTCTAATGTTGCTGAGGACCAAGCGCATAGGGTAAAAGAAATTATTCAATATGACATGGATGTTGGATGCTGGGGAGTAACTTCTGACCATCTGAGAGATTACTGCTGCCAAGTAGGAAGTTTAGAGTTTTAACATCTTGATGCAGATTTTTCTACTTCAGAGACATGTTTTGCGGGCGATAAATTTAAACAACGTTGTTCTAAATCGCTATTTTGGCGAGAACAATCAAACGGCAAAAAGTAAAACGCGAATGGTTGTGCTATTCACCTTCATCAAAAAAACTTTACTGCTTTCTTTGCCAACTTTTTGCGTTTGATTCTGAAAAAATCATGCTGGCATCAGTTGGTTATTGCCACTGGAAGCATGCATCACGCGACCTAGCCAGGCACCAATCTTCTAACAAACACCTTGGTTATCTTTTAACGTATATCTCTCGAAGAGCAAAAAAAGTAAGCATTTGCAAAGATTTGGAAGAGCAAAAAGAATCTGACAGAAAATAATGGTGCGAGTTTTAAGTGTGATAAAATTCCTATCATCGAGAGGGCTGGCCTTCCGCGGAAGTAGTGAGTTGGTTGGTTCTCCACAAAATGGTAACTTCCGCGGAATTTTGGAGTTGTTGGTAGAATGCAATACTTTCCTTGCTGAGCATATTTAAAAGAAAGTGAACAAAGGCAAGGGACACGTTTCGTATTTCTCATCAACTGTATGCGAGGAATTCATTGACGTAATTGCAACAAAAGTGTTAGATATAATTATTTCTGAAATAAAACAAGCAAAGTATTATTCAGTGTCCGTGGACTCAACACCTGACATCACAAATGTTGACCAATTAACAAAAATTTTGTGAAATCTTTTACCTGATGGTCCCGTGGAACGATTTGTCAACTATATATCCACCCGTGGACGCACTGGTCACCAATTGGCTGATTTACTTTTCGAATTTATAGAAGACAATGGAATCGGTTTGAAAGATCTCAGAGAGCAACCTTTTGACAACGCTTCTAACATGAGCGGAAAATATAAAGGTATGCAAGCTATAATAAAAGAACACAACCACCAAGCGGAATATATTTCTTGTGTAGCACATTCCTTGAATCTTGTGGAAAAATGTGTTGCTGAGTGTTGCCAATCCGCGGTCCGTTTTTTCATGTTTGTTCAGGGACTCTATGTGTTCTTTTCAGCTTCAAAACACCGGTGAAATCTCCTTACTGATGCACTGAAACCACTTCAATGTCCAACAATTAGCCTTTGTCTGATACACGTTGGGAAGCGCGATATGATGCTATACATACACTAAGAAAAGGTCACCAAGCGGTTCTTCAAGTCTTGAAGACAATGTGTAATGACAGTTATGAAAAATATCAAACTAAAGAAACAGCCAGGGGTTTTGTTTCCTCAATGGAAAAGCTTGAAACTGGTATTTTACTCGAGGTATGGTCGTGCATAATGGAACGTTTCATAAGACCAGCCAGGCTCTGCAGGACAGCAAAATGACTTTGAATAAGGCATCAAATTTGCTTCCAGGTCTACATGACTTTATTCAACTTCTAAGACCCCAATTTAAAAAATTCGAAGGAACAGTTCAAGTATTAAGTGGCTGTCATCACTACACTCAAGAAATTTCAAGAAAGAAAAGAAGAAAAGTAAGGTTGGAGAGCGAAGGTGAATCTGAAAACACATCACTTGATCCATCAAGCAGATTCGAAGTAGACTCATATTTGCCAATCATTGACCAAATTCTTTCGTCTATGAAAACCCGAATAGAAGCTTACAACCGTTTTCGAAGAAAATTATTTTCGTTTCTGATTGAATTGAACACTATGTCTAACTGCAAAATTGAAGCAAGTGCAAAAACGTTACTTCAATATTATCCAGATGATCTGGAGGAGTCATTGCCTGAGGAGATGATTTATTTCTCTACAGTGATAAAGCAACACCATTTAAACAGCGAATGCAAAGAAATTCAGATGTTTAGGTTCATAAATGAAAATGAATTCATGCATGTATTTCTTAACGTATCTGTTGTTTTCAGGCTGTACCTTTGCCTGATGATTTCTAATGGCTGGGACGAGCGCTCATTTTCAGTTCTAAAAAGAGTAAAGAATCAACTGCGTTCGTCTATGGACCAGAAAAGGTTGAATTCCTTAGCTCTACTCTGCATTGAAAACGAACTTTTGACTTTATTAAGTGCATTTATTAACTGCATTGACATTATTAAGAGCTTTGCATTGTCCAAATCCAGAAAATGTGTCATTTGAATGTGTGCACACTAAGCAAACACTTTGTTTATAAATTTGTTTTTTGTTTTTGTTCGGTGCTTCACCGGTTAAGGAATTGTGAAGCTGTTTACCCAGCATGTCGTAAGAGGCGACTATTGGGTACCTACCAATTGCAGTCTGACTGTTAATGGTGGGGTTGCCAGCTTAATTGCTTGGTTGGACCACTCATGTCAGAAAACTGAGGTTGGGGGTAAGCAAGGGCATGCTCCCTGTAGAAGCATTTTGCTCCAACAAATCCCCATGACCAGAAAAAATATACAACTGGCCCCCGGCAGCTCTTAAATGGGCAGGGGGTGCAAAGAATCTCCGGGTTTAAATCTGAATGTCATGGGATAAGATTTGGTACATTAAATGTGGGAAGTCTCTGTGGAAGAAAAACGGAAGTGTGTGAAGAACTGAGAAAGAGAAAAGCTGATGTGTGCTGCATCCAGGAAGTAAGATGGAAAGGCCAAGGAGCTCGTTTTGTGGGTACTTTGGGACGAAGGTATAAACTGTGGTGGTCAGGAAATGATGCAGGATTCAGAGGGTTGGAATTTTGGTGAAAGAGGAAATATCTGGGAACGTTGTGGAAGTTAGAAGAAAAAGTGACAGAGTAATGGCGATTGTGCCAACTTTAGGTAGAGAAGTGATGCACGTAATATGTGCGTATGGGCCACAACGAGGAAGACCAGATGCAGAGAAAGTTCATGTTTATGATGAAATGGGGAGTGAGTGGGACTTGGGAAGTTCTAGTGAAATAGTTGTTTCTTTAGGGAATTTTAATGAACATGTGGGGAAATGTGCTGAGGGTTTTGAAGGTGTACACGGGGGAAATGGTGTTGGGAAAAGAAATGCAGAAGGTAGAAGATTGCTGTAGTTTTGTGATGAGAGAGAGCTGTGCGTAACAAATACTTGGTTTAAAAAGACAGACAAAAGGAAAATCACTTATAGTGCCAGTGGATGTGGAACAGAAATTGATTTTGTGCTTGTGGGAAAAAATACAGAAAGTATATCAGGGATGTAAAAGTGATTCCATGGTAACTTCAGCACAGGATGATGATCGAAGATCTTGATAAAAAGGTTCTAAGAAAGGTTGTGAGAAAGGAACGAATCATAAGAAGAAAGATTTGGAAGTTGAATCATAAGAAGAAAGATTTGGAAGCAATGCAAAGTATGAAATCAGGAAAGGCAACTGGAACATCTGAAGTAAGTGTGGAGATGATAGTTTCAAGTGGTGAAATCGGGGTTAAAGTGATGATGGAACTATGCCAGCGTGCATTGGATGGTATAGGAATGCCTGATGAGTGGAAAACAAGTGTGATTGTACCTATCTCTAAAGGAAAGGGTGACGTGATGAGCTGTGGATCATACAGAGGAGTGAAACTGCTAGAACATGTCATGAAAATTGTTAAAATGGTACTAGAGAGGCGAATACGAACACTAGTCAATTTGAATGAAATGCAGTTTGGATTTATGCCAGGAAAAGGAACAGTGGATGCAATATTCATTGTGAGAAGAATGCAGGAGGGATATCAAAAGAAGGACAAGAAGTTGTATATGTGTTTTGTTGACATGGAAAAAGCTTTTGATAGAGTGCCAAGAAAAGTGATGGAGTGGGCCATGAGAAAGAAGGGTTTATCAGAAGTAATAGTTTGGGCAGTTATGAGCCTGTATGATGGTGCAAAGACAAGAGTGAGAGTGGGATCTGCATATTCAGAGAAATTGGAAGTAAAAGTTGGTGTACATCAAGGATCAGTGCTGTCGCCATTATTGTTTGCAATAGTGGTGGACATTATTACAGAAAATGCAAGAAGGGGTGTGGTTAATGAATTGCTATATGCAGATGACCTTGTTATCATGAGCGAAGACATGAAAGACTTGAAGGAAAGATTTTGGAATTGGAAGGATGCACTGGAAAGTAGAGGTTTGAAGGTCAACACCAGAAAAACAAGTGATGGTAAGCGGGTCAGAAGGCGAACTATACAAAATCAAGATAGATCCATGTGGAGTTTGTGGGAGGAGAGTCATGGCCAATTCAGTGTTGTGCACAAAATGTGAAAACTGGGTTCATGGCAAATTTGCAAAAATAAAGAGAGTTACCGCTAGGTTGGCAATGCATTTTGTTTGCTAGAAATGTAAAGGAATAATGGAAGGGACGATGGATTCGATCGAAAAGTTGTGCGATGAAGTGGAGACAGTGAATGGATTTTGTTATTTGGGAGACAGACTAATTGCTAGTGGTGGTTGTGAAGCGGCAGTTACAGCAAGAGTAAGAATCGGTTGGGTAAGATTCAGGGAATGTGGAGAATTGTTGCTTGGAAATAGGTTTCCTCTGAAGATGAAAGGTAAATTCTATCGTTGTTGTGTAAGATCAGCAATACTGTATGGAAGTGAGATATGGTGTCTAAAAGAAGATGAAAAAGCAATTTTGAGGAGAACGGAGAAAGCTATGGTGAGAGCCATGTGCGGTCAGAAAGTGGTAGACAGGAAGACGACTGGAGAACAGATGGATATGTTGGGATTGAAGGAAACTATAGACTTATTAGCAACAGCGAATGGAGTTAGATGGTATGGACATGACCTGAGGAGGGATGACGATAGTGTTTTGAGGGTTGCTCTGAATCTCGAAGTGAGTGGCAAGAGAAAGCGAGGACAACCGAAAAAGACCTGGAAGAAGCAGGTGGAAGAGGAGACAGAGAAGATTGGTTTGAAGAAGGAGGATGCCCTGAGACGAGACAAGTGGAGGGACGGAGTGCGAGCAATTGCAGAAGGAATGGGGTAAATCTGGCCATCTCTGTAAAAGGGACAACACCAGATAAAAACAGAATCACTACTACTACTACTACTACTTTCAATTGTGGTCAGTTTTTGGTGCAACGAATAGAATGAAAAATAGGCCTCTGATTATTATCATAGAGCCCCAGGCCCATAAAAAGCTTAATCCGTCACTGATTCCATGCAGTTCTGTAGCAGTAGTAGCGTTTGATTCGAGGCGTTTAATGGCTTCTTGAAAAATCTTCAGTACGTTATGCACAAAATTTAAAGTACAATGTGGCAGAATGTTAAGGCTTTCTTCACAAGACAACCCTGTCCGTATAATGTCGGCGATATAATCTTCTCCTTACGACATAAAATATGCTTTCAGCGCTCGCCAACACAATAACAGTCGATCGACACCATGTAGTAGACTCAGCCACCGTGTAGGTACATGTCTAAATAACTCTCTGTACTCCATACAGGAAATTACAAAATCTCTGACAACTTCAGATTTCTTTGCTTATGATGCAAACGAATTATAAGTCTTGATAACGAATGACTCCGCATCAAAGGCAAAAGCGTATTTCACACAGCTGTTGAGAACATGGCAATTGCACTTAGCCTGCACAATGTTAGAATTATTCAATTTTAGTTTCTGGTAAACTGAAGAATGTTTACCGTAGTTAACTGAAGCATTATCGGCACTGTATGACGAGCCTGAGTATAGGCTAAGGTTATTTTTCTCGATAACACTCTTTAGGTGATGAGCAATTGCTTCCGGAGATTTATCACTATCATTATAAAAGTCCAATACAGCATCGACAACACCATTGGTTTTGGAAAAATATCGAACAACTATAGGGAACAATTTTTTGTTGCCTTTATTGAAAGCGTCACTTCCGATGCTGAAAAAGAAGACATTTTTCAAATCTTTAATGCATATTTCTTGCGCTTTGGTCCCCAAAATATTTTCGACCGAGCTGGCTGTCTTAGTGCGGCCACATTATACCTTGGAAGCAATTGCAGAGTCAGGACATAGTTTTGCGAATAGTTTATTGCCACAGTCTTGCCTGGCAAAGCTATGATGATGAATTACGCCATGGTAAGTGGAACCAGTTAGGCCAAAATCACAAGATGTTCTTTTTTACTGTTAGTCTTAACGAAAAACGCAGACAAAGTATTATTTTGTTTCTGCACAATAATGGCCTTTTTGTGTTTTGTTGATTTAGCATGGCTAGAAACTGCGGATTTACCGTCATATTTAACCGAAAAGGACTGCCGGCAGAGAGTGTAGTTTGGAGTAAAATCATCAACTTTAGACAGCCATGACATGCCTTCTTCTTTGAACCATTCTGAACGGAAAACACAATAACGTTTGGCAGCTTTGACTTTTTTCTTCAGCGGAGTTTGTGCC
This sequence comes from Trididemnum clinides, assembly GCA_963675345.1. Taxonomy (NCBI): domain Eukaryota; kingdom Metazoa; phylum Chordata; class Ascidiacea; order Aplousobranchia; family Didemnidae; genus Trididemnum; species Trididemnum clinides. The sequence goes on from OY776293.1 coordinate 28,022,532, forward strand.
AATGTATTATCAACATTACATTCTAAATTAGAATCACTTTGTTCAACAAACTCGTTTTGTGAAGATGGCATGGGATCAAAAATTTTATCTAAATATTGAAGAACTTTCACAACAACTGTAAAAAAAAAAAACGTTAATCTTTGATAACGTTAATTGCAACAGTGACTTTACGGTGATTTTTCATAAGCGAACTTTAATTTATGTTTAATTTAATTTAAGTTTCCCGCCAATTCTTTATATCAACATTTGTAATCCTAATTACTGTAACTATTCTTTCATTACAAACCTTGCACCTAATCGGTAACGCAGCATACAAGCAAAAAAGAGCATCAACGATTTATTAAACTAAGGCTGAATACAAGGAAACAACAATGAGTATACCTCTCAACCAATTTTGACGAGACCATCCCTGGACGTGTGTCGTCCTTATGGACTCATCAGCAGGGCCCGTTCCCTCACAAGCAAAAGTAACCCACTTATTAACTTTATCCTTAAACGAGCAATGCACACTCAGAAGTATTAAGACTTCAACCAACGAGGTCTTGCGTTGCTTAATGGGGCGGGTTGACAAATTGGTTGGTTTTGGCTTCATATCCACTAAGAGATCAGTTTACGCAGCTTAGCGGAAGACTGATCCGAAGAAGCGGATTAAACGCTGCATATATAGCCTAGTGCCTTTTCTTTGTAATGCTATCACGCTCGCGGCGAGTGCGCTAACAAGTCACGAGGTGGGAGCCGGGCGATCCATTTATGAAATGCATTTATGAAAATTACATAGAAAATGCTTCTTCTTTATATCAAATAATATTTCCCTTTCTTTAGTTAGTTTTGTTTTGGTTTAGTGAACATTGAGGAAACCACAGAAGCTTTGTTTGGCAGTGGCTGCATATGCTACATACAATTTTTAACTGGCTCCAATATTAATACAGCTTTTGTCATTAAAAAATACGACCATTTTGTATTTATCGTTTGATTTTTCAAATAGACAATATCAAAATTATTTATTACCGTAGTTGAATCGTTGCATTTCGGTAGACAATATATTGCATTGAAGTTGTAAAGTCCAACAATTACGCTTCAGATTTCATGCACGACCTTGACTTTTCCTTTCGGTGAAGTGATTAATCGGCAAATGCAAAAAAATAATCATTGTTAAAACAGTGAACAGGTCAAAGACAAAATAGTAGAGTAGTTACCTTGTTGAACAATAGTAAATAACAAAAAAGTCGATTTTTTTCAAAATTATCATTTTGGTAGTTATTAGGTTTTAGCATATCACATGTAAGATATACCAGCTGGTTCAACGGCGGGCCAGGTCGAGGTTTGAACCAACTCTTACAACTTCTTAGCCCTTTCAGCAACTCGCTCGCATCTATCGATTCGTTTCCAAATTTTTTCCTGCGTTTCTGCCACTGTCGATTTGCTAAACAGACAATCAGGAGGAGCTTGACGTATATTGTAGATGATTTGAATATTACGGAAATTTGTACGACGTAACGACCAATAAATAGATTCAATGACGAACGACAGCGCAAGCGATTACCAAATATTTCGGGTAATATAGTTACCCGGATCAATTATCGCTTCATTACTAATTTTTCTTACTCAAGTAGGATAGGGGAGGACGAGAGGCAGCCGGTGATGGCGCGACTAGCTGCTCAGTGAAGGCGTTTCAATTTGGTGATATTGGTAACGCTTAGGAAAGGAAACCATACGGGTGAAGCATGTGTCAGAAGAGGCAAAAGAAAAGCTTTATAAAGAACAGAGAGGGATTCTTTAGAGGGGCCCCGTGAGGAACCAGAGATACAGCGTAAGGCCTTGAGACGTGGGAAAAACTTGGCCTTCAGCGAAGACACATGCTTAGAAAAGGAAAGAGTGCGGTCAAAGATGCCCTCAAGAAAAGCTGGAGTGGGATTGAAACGGAGGCGGAAGTTGAGTAAGGGGAGGTTGGGCTGGAGGTTAGCTTGGTGGGAATCCACTGAGAAGAAGGAGGCCTCACGTTTGCTTGGATTGAGAGGAAGATATCAGTACTCTAACCAGTGTTCCAATCGAAACAGAGTTCTTTCTGTGGCCTCCACCACAGTAGGACTGAGGGCGAGGAGGACCAAATGGCCAGATCGTCAGCGTAAAGAGAGCAGCTGACGGAAGAAGGCAGAGAAGCCGGAAAATCATTAATGAAGAAAGAGAAAAGAACTGGGCCAAGAACGGATCCTTGCGGAACACCTCGACGGACTCTAAAGGAACAACTTTTGTGATTTTGAAAAACCACACTAGTGCGCCTATCAGAAAGGAAAGATTGAGTCCAACGAGCAAAGCAAGAAGGGAGGCCAGCCGAAACAAGTTTGTGGAAAAGGGCGAGATGCCAGGCAGAGTCAAAAGTTTTTAAGAAATCAATAGCAGAGAGGATCGTCCGAGGGCCCGGCCTGGATTTGTTAAATCCATTTGAAATGGACTGAGAAAGATACAGAATTTGGTCTAGAGTAGACCGTCCAGGGCGGAAACCGGCCTGACGGGGAGAGAGAATGGAATTAGATTTCAGAAAGAAAAGTAGACGGGATAGATTGATGCGTTCAAAAAGCTTTGATACGCAGGAGGTGAGAGAGATAGGCTGGAAGGAAGCAGGATAGTCGAGAGGCTCTCCCATTTTATGGATGGGAATAATGGAAGATGTCTTCGAAATGGAAGGAAAGGAATGTAAAATCCAGGAGAGATTGAAAATACGAAGAAGAAAATCCATGCTAGAGCGAGGAAGATGCTTTAGCATGGGACTGCACCAATCAACAGCCGCCTCAACCGGTGGTGCGGTCCCCAACCCGGTTTGGGTTGGGTCAAAATGGCTGTTAGTCTTCTCGAAGGTCCCAGTTACCCAGGGCACTCCTCTCATTCTCTAGCTATCCTTAACTGCTGTGGTCGCGATTTGCTTTCTTTGAATTCAAAATTTTCTGTGAACAGAAAGTCAGTAGCAGCATGTTGAATCCCAAATTTTTGTCTGTTTTGAAAAATATGGAAGGTGCATAAACAAAGAGCAAGTGAGACCAAGAATATTAATGGCATTTCTTGTTGAAATGATCGTTTGTACGATTGAAGAATTAGGCTAAAGCGATTCGCTCATTTGACAATGCGGTAAACTCTTTTGTAATTATATTTGTGTAGTTGCCTTCCCATTTCTTTGCATTGGCGTAGTCAGAAAAAGGGAAAGGGGACGAAGTTGTGTCAAGCAACTGATAGCGTATTGCAATCCAGGGCATTGCACCTCCAGACATCTTTTATGCAAGTCCAACTCTTACTACAATGCGCTAGTTGATTTTCAATACAAACTTTAACTGAAACCAAGAACCACTGCCCCAAAAACAGATTACTGTGTGATGCCCAAGGAAAAACGAGACGGTGCAACTAGGTGTCGCAATACAGAGCTTCAGAACCACTGGACAAAAGAATTGATAAATAATAACGTGAGTAAAATCTTTTAGTGAAAACATGTAGTCTTATTGCTATGAGTTAGATTTTCAAAAAAGCAACTTGGGCCTAAAATTGATCTGTTTATGTCCCCTTCTCCCCCACTTATAAAAAAAAACAAAATTCAATGTTAAATAGAGGATTGAGCTTCATTGCATGTATTTGCTGCACGCACAATGACGTTTTGTGCTTTGCGTTAAACTGAAATAGAGGTAACGACATGGCGTCCAAAATGATAGATTTGTTGAAGATGAGAAGTGGAAAAACGACTCTAGTTCACTTTATTGGTTGCAACATCATGGCATTTTCAATTCATGTACCTGATCCATTTGACTTTAACAATCCAAAACAGTGACCAGTTGGATCTGAAGATTTGAGCGTTATAGATTGTGATCATAGCTGTCAGACGAAGATTACAAGCATCAATGAACACGTTCATGTATCTACTGGGGATAAAGCTGACGACATCCTATCATCTTTTGAACTCACAAATGAGCAATCCGTGTACTATAGCAAAACCAAGAGCAAAAATTCGATAGCTATTTTGCTATCGGGAAAAACGTTATATATGAACGAGCTCTCGTCAACAAACGAGTTCATTCACGTAAACGAATTCGTTTTGACCTTACATGGCTTAGTGGAACACTGAAATTTTGGGACTCTCAAACAAGAGATGATTCGGGACCGTTTAGCAGAGGGTTTAGCGGATCAATTATCATCAAAACACTTCCAAATAGACCCAAAGCCGACGCTGCAGAAAGCAGTGGAAAAAGCAAGAAATTCGGAGCTTGTATAGAAACAGCAGAACACTGAACTATTTTGCAAGATTGAAGCTGTCAAAGAGAAATGAAAAAGTGGTCTTAGTAGGAAGAAAGAAGGCAAAAGTCGCCTATGGTGTGGTGATATTCATCACGATAGAAGTAAGTGCCCAGTTAGCAATAATCGCTGCTTTAAATCGGAAAAACTAGGATGCTTTAAAAAAGTTTGTCACTGCTCATCCCTTAGAACAAATGCAGCGGAAAGTGCAGCCGTTTCCTATATTCCACATGATAACCCTTGTTCCTCAGGGAAAAGTAATTATTTTTTGGTGACGGAAACAAATAAACAGTTTGAGATTAATAGACTTATGATTAACGTTTATGTAAATAACGTTAAAATTAAATTTCGTATCAATACAGGAGCGGACGTAGCCGCTATTTCGAGTGAAACTTTTTCAAGATGCTAAGTTGTCACAATCAGCAAAAATGTTACTTGGACCACAAAGCCACAGTTTTAACGTTGCTGAGAAATTCAATTCAACATTAGCCGTTAATAGTTACTGTTCCGGGCAACATATTTATGATGTGAATAGGTCTCAGAGCTCTTGCTAAAGTGGCCTGCAATTAGAGCTTTGTACATATTTGCTGCTCAGCGGATTTTTAACGTGAAAGAATCGGTAAAAAGCTTGTTTCCAGCGGTATTTTCAGGTTTAGGAAAACTTGATGAGGCTTACAGAATCAAATTATAGCCAAATGCGAAACTGTTTTATTTAGGAACACCAAGACGGGTTTTCTTACACCTTGAAAAAAGCGGACAAGTTGGAGTTAAAAAACATGGAAGAGCATGGTGTCATTTCCAGGGTGGCACAGCCAACTAATTGGTCCAGCTGAATGGTAGTTGCACCGAAATCCAACGGCAAAGTACGTATATATGTGGGCTGTGCTATACTTAACAAAAATTTGCGTCGAGAATTACACTTATTGTCTGCTGTTAACAAGACTATCGAAGTTCTCGGTAGCAAAAGTCTGCTCAAAGCTGGATGCAAAATCCCGGTTTTGGCAAATTCCTTTGGCCGAGGAATGTAAGCATCTTGCCACATTTATTTCCTGTTGGTAGGTGTTGCTTTAACAGACTTCCCTTTGGGATATGTTCGGAACCAGACCATTTCCTACAAAAAATGTTGCTCATTTTCTATGGTTTTGCTGGAATTTTTTGTAATATGGATGATGTGATAATGTTTGGGGAAACGCAACAACAACAACGTGATGAACATTTGCTGGAGTTTTTGCGAAAACCAGCTCAAGCTGATGTCATGTGAAACCAAAAATGGGAAGTTTTCGAATCTAGTTTGAAGTACTAGGCCACATAATTTCTGATGAAGGAATAACAGCAGACCCAGATAATGTCTCTGTCATCAGAAACATTGATCCTCCCACCGTCGTGAAGGGCGTTAGGAAACATTTAGAGATGGTAAATCAATTGGCCAAATTACTCTCTAGTTTGGCTGATGTCACTAGTTCTATTCGAGAACTGTTAGTGAAGAAAAAATTATTTTGTTGGAGCAAAGCATTTGTTAAAATACAGCGCTGTTTGTCGGACTTACCTGTGCTGTTCCATTATAACCCCAACAATGACACTATTGTTGCTGCCAATTCATGACGTCATGGGTCAGGAGCTGTGTTACTGCAAGCAACTGATGGTAAATGGAAACCTGGCAAGAAGAAAAATGATGGTAAATTCTAAATGCTATGCATCGCGATCTCTGAGGGCAACGGAGCAAAGATATGCTCAAATTGGAAAAGAGGCTTTAACAATTAGGCCAACAAAAGTAAAAAGTACAAAAAGTAGCGTGTGATTTGTTTTACTTTAACAATCATGTGTCTTTACTTGTGATTAAATATTTTTCTCAATGGATCGAACTTGCGTTATTAGACCACGGCACAAAATCCAGTGATGTAAAACCACATCTAAAATCTATGTTCGCTAAATTTGGGATTCCTAGCGAATTCGTTTCAGACTAGGGCTTGCAGTTTTCTTCATTTTTTCCAAAGTTCGCCGATTTATATGATTTTGTTCATATTTTCAGTAGTCCAAGATATGCCCAGAGCAACAAAAAAGCCAAAAGAGCAGTGCAAACCATCGAAAATCTGTTAAAAAGTCTGCTGATCCTTATCTCGCATTATTAGCATGTTGTATATCACCACTTAAATCAGGTTGTAGCTGTGCCGAAATGAGATCTTTATGTAATGCAGTGCCTGCTTTGTGTACTTCACTTAAGCCTAAGTGGTCATTTTTGCAAGATTTTCGAAAAACGGAGAAATATATAAAGCAATATGAAAAACGTCATTTTAACAAACGACATGGTGTTCGTAGTTTGCCAATTTTGAAAAATAACTAACAATCTTGACATAGATGATGAATGTCATAAAAATCTGCATGGCAGAATTGTTTGATCTGTGAATCAACCTCGTTCCTACGTTGTCGATTTGTCTCCTACTCGGGAACCTGTTTCCCTTAAGTGGAAAATACTTAAAAGATTATGCTGAAAACGACAAAGTTGAACCTGCTTATAACAAAGATTGTAATACTATTGTAGGGAACATTGTCACAGAGAAACAATGTTGTTACTAATCATTGCATTTACATCACTCGTTCTGGTCGTGTATCAAACACGCCAGATTGTTTGAAATATGACAATATTTTGATATGCTGTTAACACATTGCCTCCTTCGTAATTTCAAGAGGAGATGCAGGTAGGGTTTCCACGGTCATGGCAAATCCTGGGAAAAAAACTTTCCTGAAAAGTCATGGAAAATTTGTTGAAAATTGGAAGTAATGAAATTTTGCTGAGAGCTGAAAAAAATTTTTTGAAACTTATTAGCAATACCAGTAGCAGTAATTTAGTAAATACAATTGGTTTTAATACTGTACTTCATTGATTTTTTGAAATATAACAGGATAATGTAGCCTATGATATTTATTTGTATGACAGGTGAAGTGGTGTGGCAGTGTGGTATGCTAAATCAGGTGGGAAGGTTATAAAAGTACAGTACACTGAGTCATACTCTATTCAACACTTATATTTTTAAAGTTATAGTTACAAAACTACTTTGCAGTATCAAGATCTGTTGCTTACCTATCTACAAAAACTCAAATGTATTTGCATTCTGCAATACGTCATATAATTCTATTAAAAGTAATTATCTTTGTGATATGCACCTTTGTCTTGCTTTTCAGATTTCATGTAACTACTGTACAGGCCTGGGATGCAAAGTTTCCCGGGAATCCGTTTTTTGAACTAAAAATTTCCCGCGGCTTGCAATGACAATTATGACGTCATAATTGTTTAGCACCATTCTTTTCGGCAAAATCCTCACCCAAAATGTCGATAGCTAAAGAATTATTATATAGTGTTTAATATAGGAGCAGTCTTTAATTGTCTATTCATCGTCTTTTGTTATAGTAGCGCTTGTAGGCTAATGTAAGTTTCACCTGAACAAACAAAAATCATTAACCTGCTGCAATCTGGACCCATACAAAGGCAGTAGGTCACGTACTTACGATTACGTCATCTATCGAGTCGTCGACCCCTTAAGCAGCAATCAAACAACACGACAAGTCGTGCGCCGCTTTGTTGTCAAAAGATTAAACGATTGCGAGCAGGAAAACAACGCTTGCTTGAACGGGCTCACCGTGGGTGAAAATGGAATGCACGTGAATAAAAATGTATCAAGAAAAATAGCAGCACTGCAGGGGTAGACAGTTGACTGCACAACAGGTATGCAAGCATCGGAAACGAGTGCGCAAAGAATTAAAGCTTGAAACAATAACAATCGTATAAGCGAAACGTCATTAGTTTAACTTGACCATACAAATGCAGACATTTGCTTGAACAGGGTGGATGCATCTGTGCAGTGCGTAAACAAGCTAATCATGAGTCATCCATAAACCGTCAGACGAAAAAAGCTGTGTTTAACAATGCATAAAAAATACTACCGGCACCGCATGTAAATTAATAACAAAATGATCAAAACTTATCATGAACGTGTTGTCAACCTTTAGCCCAGCTCATTATTTAAATCGCCTGTACACAGAAAATAGTGCAATTGGTAACACTTCAGAACTCATCCATACAGCATTGCTACGGTCAAACTCAGCGCAATGCATTTAATGTGACATAAAAGACAGTGACGATTTGCTGTTGTTTATTCTATCTACTACAGCAGAGACTTTGTGTATCTTGGCGCGAACATCACTAGAAATAAAATGTCATAATTTTCCTTTGAAATGTACATTGAGAGCTTGCTTTACAATGCCGTCACACTCGCTTATGTGTGGTCCGTTCCAATGAATGACAAGCTCATCGCTAATGTCGTTGATGTCTTTTTTATTCGTTGATGTTTTCGTATCATCACGAACATTTCGAATTTTTTCAATAATACTTCCCGTGCTTTCAACGACGCTCTCTGGGGGATAGCTGCAAAAAATTTGGGTAATTTTGCTAAGGACGTGTTCAGCACCGAGATAAAGATTAGCGGTCGTAAAGACGCGGTGATATAATTCAATTTCAGAACAGCACTTTTTCAGCATATCAGTGTCACGATTGCGGAAAATGTTGATCGACAAACTTCTAGCGCCTTCAACATAATCTGGATGCTTCGATAGAAGCAAGCGAACCGGCTCAGACGTTAAAAACTCATCTTCGTTAGGGGCAACTTTGGCAGTGTTAAGCAACGGAAAAAGTGATGCTGCTTGTTCTCTTTCTTTAATTTCGCTGAAGTACGGTATTCTGCAGTAAACCTTTGATTCATGCTTGAAATCATCGCTTGAAACACATTACCTTCCCCTTTGTCAATGCGTTTCCAACAACAACTTTGGGAAGTTCTAGATCGGTTGAGTCTGCAAGCGCAGTGCTGTGTGGGAGAGAACGGGTTTCACGTAACGGGGTCATCAAAGCGACGTCTTTACTGACAAGGGGCAATCCAGCAAAAACACGTTCTTGCAGGTCTGCTTTGTGGGTGTGAAATTCCAGTATATGGTCAGGTTTCCCTTCAACCATTTCACCACGACATACCCAGTGGTGGGATTCAGCCGGTTCGCACCGGTTCTATAGAACCGTCTCGTGGAATTTTATGAGATCAGCGAACCGGTTAGCATTACCGGTTACTGTCAATGGATTTTTGCATCTTATCTGACACACCGATTTTTGAGATCTAGTAGCTCCCGTATTTTTTCAAAAAGTGCAATGGTCAAGTTCGCACGTAACAGTTATACATCGTGTTAATTTTTATAATTGTAGTAATTTTCCTTTTGTGATTGTTTGTCTGAAAATTGAATTGTTGCGTCATAAGTACAAGTCATAAGACGACTGCTGCTTTTTTGTGTGGCTGTTAGCAGTGATGGGATTGAGCCGGTTCGTATCATTCGCTGGAACCTGGGGTTGCATCTTGTTCTTGCAACTACTTTAATCTCAAGAATAGGTTGTTAGATAGTTTGGTTTTAAAGAATGTGTTAGTGAAAGAAGCTGTTGTTAGCTAGTCCTGGAGTGAGAAAACCTGTTCCTACAGAAAATAAATTTTACCACTAACTGTTAGGATAATTGTATTATTGAATTGCGTTTTTTTTATAGATTACATCTCTAAAATGAAAAGACAAGGAAATATATTAAATTTCTTGCGTAAAATCTCAAGAACTGAAAGCTCGGTGGAAGAAGCAACTGAGATTGCAACAGATGATATACATCCATCTTTTATGAATAATGCTGATGCAACGTCTGCTTGTGATATGTCTACTGTTAATACTGTGTCACCGGCAGATCAGACAGATGCAACGGCTACATCTGATAAGTATATTGCGACTACTGTATCACCTGGAGATCAGACAGATGCAGCAGCATCTCTGCCAGACTGCTGGAATACAATGCAATACGAGAATTTTCTAAAAATAATATGATGGATTGATTGCTCGTAACAAGAAACTTGCTTGTGATCATTGTGCTAAATGTGACTCTATGAACATAAAAGGAATTTGAGATTCAACTGAATGGGCAAACTGCAGAGTTGAAGGCTCAGGAAAGACTACAACCATTATGCAAGCATCTCTCAGGAAAAAATGAAGGAACACTTTTCATCAAAGGCACATAAGCTATGTGTAAAGCAAGAAGAGTATCATGCATGTGATAAAATTACGAAAAGCATTGATAAAATGAATGAGAGATATGTTGCCTCGACTTGCAGAGTTTTCAACACAGTCTGGCAAAAAGATGTAGGCCATTTTCCGATATTAAAGATGAGATTGAACTTCAAATAAGAAATGGAGTTGATATGGGTGTTGGACTTCACTCTCGGAAAACTGCAGCAAAAATAGTTGATCACATTGCAAAGGATATCAAGAGTGAAATATTTATCAAAATCATTGCACAAAACCTAAAAATTTGTGTCATCGTAGATGAAGCATCAACCATATCTAATAAACCAGTTCTTATAATTTTTTTGAAGATTGAAGATTGTGATGTCTCACCAATAATTTTCTTTGATTTGGCCGAATTCGAAGGACAAGGAGCTGAACAAATATACGCGTCTCTGTTAAAGAGTTTGCATGATGGAGGGTTTGATAATGAATATTTGAGAAACAATTAAATTGCTTTCTGTTCTGATGGAGCAAGTGTAATGCTTGGTCGCTATTCCGGGGTAGGCACTAGACTTAAAAATGATTATCCTAACATAATCCTTTGGCATTGCTTAAATCATCGTTTGCAACTTATTTTGGACGATTCTGTCAATGATATAAAACAGGTGAATCATTTCAAAATATTTATGGATAAAATCACAATTTTTCACCAATCAAACAAAAACTGAATGCAACTTTTCAAAATTTCAGAAATGCTTGGGCAACAAATTCTGAAGATAGGTAGAGTTCTAGGACCAAGGTGGGCTCCTTGCAGTCTAAGATCTGCGCTTGCTGTGTGGCGTGCATATCCAGCATTGTACAAATATTTTTCTAGTGAAGCAAAACCTTCACGTATGGCTGCACGTCTTTGCAACAGGTATTTCTTGGAGAATTTGACACTAATGATAGATGTACTTCAAGAAATTTCCTTACTATCTGATGCTCTTCAAGCCAAAAATTTAACACTGACAAAAGCTGAGCAGCTAATAAAAAGGACCATTACGGCATTTGAAATGCTCAAAGAAAGCAAGGGTACCTATGAAAAAAAATCGATGATATTGCTGCTTCAGAATCTTTTAAGCATATTCATTTTGTTGAAAATAACAAAGTCGTTAGCCTTCCTCGTCAAAACTACTTGAAGCAGTAACAGAAAATATGAAAAAGAAGCTGATGAACTGTAACAATTTAATATCAAAAAACAATAAACAAGATGATATATTTTACGATCTGATTAATTTTCTTGATCCCAAATTTTGGAATATTTAGGAAGTAGTTGTACCTTGGTTATCTGCTGAGGAAATTTAGTAAAGTTTTTCATCATGAAATCAGTATCAATAAATTTCGAGACTACGTGGAAAATGTCTTGCAAAATTGTAGCAATCTTGCTAAGGCTGAGGTTTCTTCAAGTGTACAGAGAGCTAAAAATATTATCAGTGCTATTGCTGTTAGTTCTGCAGAGGCAGAAAGAGTGAGATGGTAGCTAATCTTATAATGATTAATCTGATTGGTCTCCCGTTTAGCTCATGGGAGCCCACTCCTTCTGTCAAGAAATGGCTTAGAAGAAAACACTCTGCTGATAACAACAGGATAAAAAAAAGACAGATAAAGAAATTGATGACAATCAGGTCGCCATTTGAAAATATTTGATGTAAAAATTGCAAAATTTGAGTTTAATTTCAGTAAACTTTTTTTTCTTTGATAAAAATTTTTTATGTTTATTTTTTTGTAGAACAACAGCATTTTTATAGAATATCAACATTCAAGCATGTGTTTTCAGTAGATCATACACCTTCAAGTTTTTTAGTTCATTATCAACGAGTATGTAATATATACAGCAATATAGACCATCCTCAACATCATCAAAAATTTCGATGCTAATTTTGACATAATGATGCTTTCTTAACCATTATTTTGAAATGTTAATTAGGAAGTAATTAAAAATAATCAGTTTATTTGCTAAAAAAATATGACTTTTGGTAACAGAACCGGCTGAAAGATATGACTTTTGTGATGGAACCGGCTGACAAAAAATTTGAATCCCACCACTGGACATACCATAATATATTCTATCGCTTTGGTTTTTTTCCAAAACGGAATATTGACTTGTTGTAGCGTTTGACTAACTACTCCTAAAGCGCGGTAAAAATCAACACACAACAGGAATTTCACAACAAATTCCAGTGTTCTGATACGACGGAGAAGGTCATCAGCGTCTTTTGCCTGGCGATTGTCATTTGCTGCGATGTTGTTTAAGACACGGCGTACAATACCGTAATTGTCGGAGAAATTTTTAAAAACGTTATGTGCGTATGAAGCGAACCTTGTTTCCGAGAACCATGTGGTGGCTTTCAAATCTACGCCAAGGTTGTGGGCCATGTCAAGTGCAGCTTCAAAGTTTTTTCCAAATTGAAATTTGCTCAGTACAGCACCAATGTCTTTGCAGATGCTATCAGCCCAGGAAATGCTTTTTCGCATGTCTTTATCAGCGAGCTGTAACAAATGTGCTGGGTCCCATGCAAAGTTGACGTTCTTGCTTAGTTTCATTTTGTCCTGCAGTTTTGTGTGAACATTCAAATTAAAATATTGGCCGTCAAAACCGAACCCTGCAATTTGATCATCTTGGATTTTGTACTTTGCACACATGCTGCCGATATCTTCCGCTATGCTATCACCATCATGTTTAGCAACTGACTCGACACCCAATGAAATAGCTGTAAGAAGGTTAGGCATGCCTGGTGTAAGCAGGATACCTGCAAGCATTTGTCCAGTACGCCGTCTTGTCGTAAGTTTGTCAGCAACAATACCAAATGGCGCTAAATTGGATGTTGCGTCTTGCGGTTGTGCCAAGTACTCCATCAGTCTATCTTCAATAACTTTGGCAAAGACTGGTCTTAATTCTGAAGGAAACTTTCTGGAATGGTTTAAGTTACCAATCTTGACGAACTAAGTTTGCTTGATGCGTCTCTGCAGCTATGTGTCTTGCTATGGATTTTTTTAAGTTGATAAAACCAACTGGGTGGTTACTCTCGGCGAAATCGATTCCAAGAGCAAAGTCGTAATTAAATAGTCCTGCAACGCAGCGTAATCGAACACTTGCATCATTGGAACAAGCATCGCATATTAGCATATTGCTATCGACATCAATGGTGAGTTTGGCGATTTCGCTAATTCGTTTTACCGATTTGCTGCTTTGAACCAATATTTTTACGGCTGAAACTTCATCGTATTCTCCAGGTTTATGAGAAACAGATTGCTTGTTCGCTGTTAATTGTCATTTCTGCAAGTTTTTTGAGAATTGTTTTAAGCTTTACATTAATTTCGGAATTTGGTGATTCTGATTCAGCTGCTTTACTTCTGCGACGACAAGGTTCTTCAGGTTGTTGGGTATCTGACGTTACGCTGTCTGCGGATTATATTTCAGTGGCAATCTGTTCGACTTGGACTTCGATAGTAGTAGCAGTACTACCAGATTGTGTTTCATCTGGTCCATCGGTCTTTTTCCTTTTTTCGGTTGGGTTGGTCTCTCCTTCATCTTCTCGATCACGTGGTCTTTTCCGAGATAAAATAGCTGTGAGACTTGTTTGACCACGTTCATTAATAGGCAAACCGGGATGTTGCTGACGGGTATGTTCGCCAAGCCTGTCCCTTCACATAGATACTTTACAATCACCACACTGAATGGAAATCTTTGATTTAAATCTAGTTTCTTTTGAAGCCATTATTCTACCGCCAAGTACACTGATACAACTAACTTCCAGTAAGCGAACTCGGCAAGCCAATAACTATAAATGAGTCTACGACATAAACGCGCTAACTCTGATAAGGAATTGGATACAAGATCGCGTAAAACAACTTCACTCCCGTTGGTAAATCAAATTTACAGCTTTCGCACTAAACGCCTTTAAAGTGACAAAATTTGTGATAAATTATCTGAAACAAAGCGATCCGACGACCCAAATTGCTATCAAAGAGATCCGAAGGCGAAGCAAGTAGCGCTGATAATCACTCTGTTGTGATGTCATAAGTATGATTTGCTCGTAAAAAATGCGCCGACCTGCGCGATGCGACCTTAAACTACCGATTGTTCACTAATGGATGGGCCTCTCTATAACGTTGCTAGATTGCCGATTTACCACAAAAACTTCAAAAAGTTTTTTCAGAAATTTCATCTCAAATTTTTTTTAGAAAATCGGTGAAAATTTCCCGAGAACTAGCAAAATTTCCCGGGAATCTCATTCCCGAATCCTCTTTTTCCCCGGCCTGCTACTGTAAACAAAAAATATTTTTCTTCATCTCATGACCACTGTCATTCTGGCAGAATAATTCTCTCGTTTTAAAAAACACGAAAAAAAAGACTGCTAACGCGTGAGAATCACGTGACCAACCAACGCGCGTAAAAACAAATTAAAAGAAAGTCAAAACAAGAGGATAAAAGGAACAAACGCTATCGACAAGACAAAATCTTAAACCACTTGATACGACTTGATGTAGTCATGAATTGAAGGTCTTTCCGCACGTCTGTTCCTCTCAAATCATTAATTCTCAAATCATTTCTGAGAAGCTCATTAAATTTCCCATCAGTTTCACGATGTGTGGTGAGGCACATCGGTTGTTTTCGTACAACAGAATGACAGCGAAATAGAGCAAATATTAGGTCTCCCTCCGAAACTTGAAATCTCAAACCACTTGATACGACTTGATGTAGTCATGAATTGAAGGTCTTTCCGCACGTTTGTTCTTCTCAAATCATATATTTTTGAGAAGCTCATTAAATTTCCCATCAGTTTCACGATGTGTGGTGAGGCACATCGGTTGTTTTCGTACAACAGAATGACAGCGAAATAGAGCAAATATTAGGTCCCCCTCCGAAACTTGAAATCTCAAACCACTTGATGTAGTCATGAATTGAAGGTCTTTCCGCACGTTTGTTCCTCTCAAATCATATATTTCTGAGAAGCTCATTAAATTTCCTATTAGTTTCACGATGTGTGGTGAGGCACATTGGTTGTTTTCGTACAACAGAATGACAGCGAAATAGAGCAAATATTAGGTCCCCCTCCGAAACTTGAAATCTCAAACCACTTGATACGACTTGATGTAGTCATGAATTGAAGGTCTTTCCGCACGTTTGTTCCTCTCAAATCATATATTTCTGAGAAGCTCATTAAATTTCCCATCAGTTTCACGACGTGTGGTGAGGCACATCGGTTGTTTTCGTACAACAGAATGACAGCGAAATAGAGCAAATATTAGGTCTCCCTCCGAAACTTGAAATCTCAAACCACTTGATGTAGTCATGAATTGAAGGTCTTTCCGCACGTTTGTTCCTCTCAAATCATATATTTCTGAGAAGCTCATTAAATTTCCTATCAGTTTCACGATGTGTGGTGGGGCACATCGGTTGTTTTCGTACAACAGAATGACAGCGAAATAGAGCAAATATTAGGTCCCCCTCCGAAACTTGAAATCTCAAACCACTTGATGTAGTCATGAATTGAAGGTCTTTCCGCACGTTTGTTCCTCTCAAATCATATATTTTTGAGAAGCTCATTAAATTTCCCATCAGTTTCACGATGTGTCGTGAGGCACATCGGTTGTTTTCGTACAACAGAATGACAGCGAAATAGAGCAAATATTAGGTCTCCCTCCGAAACTTGAAATCTCAAACCACTTGATACGACTTGATGTAGTCATGAATTGAAGGTCTTTCCGCACGTTTGTTCCTCTCAAATCATATATTTTTGAGAAGCTCATTAAATTTCCTATCAGTTTCACGATGTGTGGTGAGGCACATCGGTTGTTTTCGTACAACAGAATGACAGCGAAATAGAGCAAATATTAGGTCTCCCTCCGAAACTTGAAATCTCAAACCACTTGATACGACTTGATGTAGTTATGAATTGAAGGTCTTTCCGCACGTTTGTTCCTCTCAAATCATATATTTCTGAGAAGCTCATTAAATTTCCCATCAGTTTCACGATGTGTGGTGAGGCACATCGGTTGTTTTCGTACAACAGAATGACAGCGAAATAGAGCAAATATTAGGTCTCCCTCCGAAACTTGAAATCTCAAACCACTTGATACGACTTGATGTAGTCATGAATTGAAGGTCTTTCCGCACGTTTGTTCCTCTCAAATCATATATTTTTGAGAAGCTCATTAAATTTCCTATCAGTTTCACGATGTGTGGTGAGGCACATCGGTTGTTTTCGTACAACAGAATGACAGCGAAATAGAGCAAATATTAGGTCCCCCTCCGAAACTTGAAATCTCAAACCACTTGATACGACTTGATGTAGTCATGAATTGAAGGTCTTTCCGCACGTTTGTTCCTCTCAAATCATATATTTCTGAGAAGCTCATTAAATTTCCCATCAGTTTCACGATGTGTGGTGAGGCACATCGGTTGTTTTCGTACAACAGAATGACAGCGAAATAGAGCAAATATTAGGTCTCCCTCCGAAACTTGAAATCTCAAACCACTTGATACGACTTGATGTAGTCATGAATTGAAGGTCTTTCCGCACGTTTGTTCCTCTCAAATCATATATTTTTGAGAAGCTCATTAAATTTCCCGTCAGTTTCACGACGTGTCGTGAGGCACATCGGTTGTTTTCGTACAACAGAATGACAGCGAAATAGAGCAAATATTAGGTCTCCCTCCGAAACTTGAAATCTCAAACCACTTGATACGACTTGATGTAGTCATGAATTGAAGGTCTTTCCGCACGTTTGTTCCTCTCAAATCATATATTTTTGAGAAGCTCATTAAATTTCCTATCAGTTTCACGACGTGTCGTGAGGCACATCGGTTGTTTTCGTACAACAGAATGACAGCGAAATAGAGCAAATATTAGGTCTCCCTCCGAAACTTGAAATCTCAAACAACTTGATACGACTTGATGTAGTCATGAATTGAAGGTCTTTCCGCACGTTTGTTCCTCTCAAATCATATATTTTTGAAAAGATCATCAAATATTTTGTGAGAAAAGATTAGGTTTTAAAAGTTTGAAGTACTGTATTTTTTACGAAAATAATTTAATAAACGCATCAACCGACGCAATGGCGTAGTGGTTAGAGCGTCTGCTTTGTAGTCGGTAGATCTGGGGTTCATTCCCCTTGTCGGGTCATACCAAAAGACTTTAAAAAATTGTATCCGCAGCTTCCGTGCTTGGCGCTTGGCATTTCGGGAAGGTTGTGGAGAACAAGCCGGCAAGTTCGCTTGTTGTGTCCTTGGGCAAGGCACTTAACAGGACGCCCCATCTTTATGTGGAAGACAGGTGGCCCATAAAAACCTCGAAAAAGGCAACTCCCAAGCGAGTGCGGACTTACCGTCCAAAGTATAGCGATACAATTCGCTTTCTCGTGAATGGAGGATAAATATGGCAAATAAAACAAAAAAAAAGCATAATGACAAATGTTTTCGTCGAAAATATCAACAATTGGAGACGGTTTCAAATTGTAACATGAATGTTTCAGAAATTGATAGGCACAGCAAATTAAACATTTACTCAAATCACGTTTAAATTGACATAAACTGGTTTTGCACATAAATGTGTCTGGTAGTTGCCACCGAAGTTTTTGGATAGCTTATTAATCGAATCATTTATTTTAATTTCGTTTGCTTTGAAGTCGAGGGGATTGAATTGAATCAATTTCGAAGACACGTTCATAATATTTATTTTTTATCACTTATCTTTCCTCTGAATTGGAATTTCGTTGATCCTCTCTTGATTACATGTCTTCCTGATGACAATTGCACATAAAAGTAAAATAAACTATTTTTTAGATGAATTACAATTTGTGTTTTTGAAATAAAAATACATATAACTGCAACTTTCGATTCGATTTAGATGGTGATTCAAATTTTGAAATTTGGTCTGATCATCACTAATTTTCAACACCATTTGATTTTCACACATAGTATAACATTCAAAATGTCCCGAAGTTTGGGTTTTACCCACATGTGTTATGACAGACACAAGCTGATATTTGCAAAAGTGTTCCGTTGTTTTGTTTTGCAAAAAAACACTTGATTTAAAGCAACAGTAGTGTTGTCCTTTGAAATGCTGGAACCAGGTTTATAGGCACCTCTATCAAGACGTATCACCAGTAAATTGGAAAGTTTGTGAAATTGTGTTCGTGATACATGTTTGGTTTGTCGACTGCACTTCTTGCAAACTTTGCTCTCTTCCTTGCGAAAATGCGCGTTTATGTATTCTTGAAGATCATTACCTCGTTCAACAGTTTGTGATACAGGAACGGAAATATCTGATTGTTCTGTAGCCGATTCGTGAGCTACATTATTGCAAGAAGTACATTGGATATCAACCTGCAGCTGGCTGATGCAAGCCAAGCCATTCACACTTAACAAATCTGTCAAAGATGATAGAGCAAAAAACTCTTCCGGATCTTGTTCTTTTCCAAATTCAAATTTGCAGAAATTACAAACGCTAACAACTGCATTTTGAAGTATTTTGTCATTAACAGGCTCGTGCTTTAGTAAAGTGTTGATGATGTTTGCCAAAATCATCATGTCTGCATTTAAGTTTGAGTTGTCAATTTTTTGGCTGCTAATTTTCAGGACTGCTGTGACTGCTTGTATAACAGAGTTGAACCAGCAGGTGTTACCAATATTTGTCCGACCAATTGCTGTTTTATAATAATTTTCTTCAGCAGCTGCATTCATCAACTGACTACACTGCATAGACCGAGCAAACAAGTTAAATGCTATCAGGTGATGGAATTTGAAAGAATATAAAATCTTATCTGTGGGGCATATCGTTTTGTTGTTGAGTAGAAAATCGCACAGCTTTTCAGAAACTATGCACCCACAGATACCACAACTGCTCAAGTCTGTTTGCATTATCCAATTCAATTTTGAAATGGTTATGTTTTTTCTTATATTCTTGTCATCAAAACTTGCAAAAAAATGTTCTAAAGCACCACCAATTACTGAGACAATTGAATGAGTTTGCCTTTCAATGGAATCAAAAACTGTTATGTGACAACTTTTTTTGCAAAACCAAATTAAAATAAAGTGATTTACATACAAAACAGGTAGGAAAATATTTGAGCGCAATTGCTTAGTACCTGTTACTAAAATTCTTCGTGCAAACACTGCTAAATTTTTCATTTTACCATGACTGATTATTAAGGAACTGTGATCGCAATCTAACGATCCAAATTTCTCCTCTTGCTTGATTTGGTTAGCTTTTCTAACAGTTAAATGTATGTAAGCATCTACAACATTTTTGCTAACCCAACCTTTTCCTGATGATCCATAGTAAGAAGTAATAGCAGCATACACGTTTGATGATGGCAACGCATTGATTGTGTGAAAATCTAACCAAGTAAGTTGATGATTATCACTTATAATTGCTGCTTGCTGAGTCAAATCGGCTGTTGGATCAATAAAAGGCAAACGCCAAAGCACGGAGCAAAAAGAGGTGACTTTGTAAAAACTATTTTGCTCAACTGCAGAAGTATCTAAACATTGTGGGACAACCGGAGCTTCCATTTCTATACGTGGCATCTTTTTTTCAACATTTGAGCTGCTAGTAACGTTTTTTTAAGAATTCAGTGTTTGCATTTGTGTTTACATACTTAATGCGTTTTGCAGCTTCAGTTGAAGAGTAATACCCACTGAAACGTCTTTTTTTAGTTTTTTTAAACTTCGACACAACTGTCGGAGTTGTTTTTTTTCTTTGAGCTGGCTGTTCAAACTTGTTTCTGCTTTTGGCGTATCCTTTGTGCAAAACGTAAGCAGCAAATAATTGTTGAGTAGTTAAAACCTCTTTGTGGATGGTTTCTACTAATTGATCTAAACGTACATAGCGATTACCCTTTAAATAGGTATGTTTGAAACCATGAAAATGTTGTTCAATTATTCCTTGAGTCATGTTACACCCTTGTGCAAATTAATCTGAACACTCCTCAAATCAATTAAAAAATTCAGTATTTTTTTGAACAAAGCATTTTGTTTAGTCACAATGCATATTTTTTGCCACGAATCAGTTGTAATTGAGGTGATACTATTCCTTAAAGGTGACAAATGCATTTGGAAAGGTAAACCGCAAATTATAAAAAGTTTAGATGATTTTTCAATGCACAAAAAGTGTAGAATTTTCTTTAATTTCACATAAACATTGACCTTTTTTACAGATTGTATATACTATTCTTTATCAGAAATAAAATATCTTGCTGAAACTGTTGCTTAGAGTGGGTGTATCATGGATATTACTCCAAGAAAACGAGCTAAGATCGTTACACTTCGTGAGCACACCACAATCTCTCAATAAAAAATTGCTGAAACTGTGGGCGTCAACTTAGGGTCCGTCAGCTTAGGGTCCGTCAGCAGCATCCTTAAACAAAAAAGAGAAACTGGAAATGTTGAGGTTCAACGAAAAGGAAGGTGTGGAAGAAAAAGAAAAACTACCAAACGCTATGATTTGACTTTTTTACGCAAAAGCAAATTGAATCCACAGAAAACCAGCGAAGAATTGAAGAGGGATATGGATGACGGTGGTGTGCATGTGTCTTCATCTACCGTTCGACGACGATTGCTGGAGAAAGGAAGGAAAGCGAGAAGACCAAAAAAGAAGCAACTGTTAACCGCCGTGATGCAACAGAAACGATTCAATTGGGCAAAAAAACACAAAGACTGATCTGAAGATGATTGGAGCCGTGTCCTCTTTTCAGACGAAAGTCATTTTTTTGTTCAGGGATTCAATCCTAAATTCATTCGCTGTTCTCCCAACGAGAAGCTGCGTGAAGAACATTTTGTGCAAACAGTAAAGCACCCAGACAAAAAGATGTTCTGGGGTTGCTTTTCTATTAATGGACCTGGATCGCTTGTGCCGGTGGAGGGTATGATAAACAGCAAAGCTTATTTGCCAATCATTGAAAGAAACGTTTCCACAGAATTGTCTAAACTCCACCCACAGGCCATTTTTCAGCAAGACTCTGCACCCTGCCACAAGGCTAAAATCATAACACATTGCTTAAAAAAATGAAAATAACAGTACTGGATTGGCCAGGGAACTCGCCTGACTTAAATCCCATAGAAAACTTGTGGTCGATTGTTAAAAATCGCCTGAGGAAGATGGATTGCACCACTAAAATCAAGCTAATTGAGGCTGTAATTCATGTTTGATTCCATGATGAAGAAATCAAAAAAATTTGCAAAACCTTGGTTTTATCTAAGAAAAAACGAGTGAAATCAGTGCTAGAGAATAAAGGTGGACATATTAACTCTTGATTATTTCAGAAACAGCTTGTACTTTCGTTATTTTTAAAATAAAACGAAAACTTTCAAAAATTGACTCTTTTTTGCAAGTGTTCAGATTAATTTGCACAAGGGTGTATTTTTACAGATTGTTTGCTGTGGCAATTGTTGGAGCTTCTTATATTCGTTTGAAACGTTTTGATAGGCTGTTTGGTTGGTGGTATTTTCGGTATTTACAGGAGCATGTCTACCCAAATTACCCAACATTAGTTTTGATGTAGTAGAAATATGGCTTAAAACAACTCGAATAAGCCTCCGACAAAACTCTTGCGCAAAATAAACGTTTTCGATAAAATTGTCATCGTGTACTGATTTTCTATGATCTCTGTAAAGCTGAGATTTAAGAAAATTGTCCGACATATTTTTGTAGTGCAAATAAAATGGTGAGCTCAATTCCTGCTGTTGGTCAACAGTTTCTGAAGCGAACACGTATACTTTGTGATGATTGTTGGTTTCAGGGTCGTTTTCCAATAGCAATGTAGGCGAGAAGTCATATTTTTTGGATTTTTCGTGCAATTTTTCAAAATGTTCTTTTACTAATGGGAAAGATTTCTCACAATTGGTAACAACGATAATGCTGAACGTGCAGAAAGACCTTCAATTCATGACTACATCAAGTCGTATCAAGTGGTTTGAGATTTCAAATTTCGGGGGGAGACCTAATATTTGCTCTATTTCGCTGTCATTCTGTTGTACGAAAACAACCGATGTGCCTCACCACACATCGTGAAACTAATAGGAAATTTAATGAGCTTCTCAGAAATATATGATTTGAGAGGAACAAACGTGCGGAAAGACCTTCAATTCATGACTACATCAAGTCGTATCAAGTGGTTTGAGATTTCAAGTTTCGGAGGGGGACCTAATATTTGCTCTATTTCGCTGTCATTCTGTTGTACGAAAACAACCGATGTGCCTCACCACACATCGTGAAACTAATAGAAAATTTAATGAGCTTCTCAAAAATATATGATTTGAGAGGAACAAACGTGCGGAAAGACCTTCAATTCATGACTACATCAAGTCGTATCAAGTGGTTTGAGATTTCAAGTTTCGGAGGGAGACCTAATATTTGCTCTATTTCGCTGTCATTCTGTTGTACGAAAACAACCGATGTGCCTCACCACACATCGTGAAACTGATGGGAAATTTAATGAGCTTCTCAGAAATATATGATTTGAGAGGAACAAACGTGCGGAAAGACCTTCAATTCATGACTACATCAAGTCGTATCAAGTGGTTTGAGATTTCAAGTTTCGGAGGGGGACCTAATATTTGCTCTATTTCGCTGTCATTCTGTTGTACGAAAACAACCGATGTGCCTCACCACACATCGTGAAACTAATAGAAAATTTAATGAGCTTCTCAGAAATATATGATTTGAGAGGAACAGACGTGCGGAAAGACCTTCAATTCATGACTACATCAAGTCGTATCAAGTGGTTTAAGATTTTGTCTTGTCGATAGCGTTTGTTCCTTTTAATCTCTTGTTTTAAGTTTCTTTTAATTTGTTTTTACGCGCGTTGGTTGGTCACGTGATTCTCACGCGTTAGCAGTCTTTTTTTTCGTGTTTTTTAAAACGAGAGAATTATTCTGCCAGAATGACAGTGGTAGAATGACAGTGGTAGGGCAAAGGAAGGTAATTTGATACAATTTTGACATTTTTTTGTGCAAAATGAAAGTACATGCGTGCAGATGTCATCATTCATGTTGATATTAAAGTCTGATTTTTTGCAAAGTACAACACAAGATTTTAGACATATTATCTTTGTTGAAATTTGTTTAATTTCAAGTTTAAAAATGTCTCCTACTTGTATCAAATTACCTTCCCATGAAGGTAATTTGATACACTCAAAAGGTAATTTGATACACTGGTGGGTAATTTGATACAGCGCAATTTCATCACAAAATACTGACCATCAGCTTTCAGGTAAACCACAATTTCTACAAAAAACAACATAATCCAAAAGCGACAAAGGGTACATTGTGCAATATTGTAAAAAATGGATGCTGTTAACACATTTTACCAACCTGGTTTGCGATACTGTATACAATTAAATTTATACAGCTAGAGCTGATTCATAACAGAAGAGTAAAACTTTCGTTAAACAATATCCTCGTTTAGATCATTAGGCATGATATTTTTTTGCCAGGTTACTAACATAAAATAAGAAAAATTTTAGTATTTCATAACATAAGCACCAAACAAAACACTGCACAGAACTAAAGAAATCATAGCAAAGCATACATCACTGCTGTTCACAACAAGAAGCTTGACTTGAAGAATACCGGCAAGCATGCCTACAAGAGTGTTTTATTTACAAAATTGAAAAGGTAATGTGCAGCGAAAGTATTTGTTCAAGCCAAATCCACTTTGTTAAAATCAAAATCAAAACGTAGCTGGCTACTTCTTCTTGCTGAACCACCAACAGCAATTGGCAACGGAAGTTTAAAAACAATGTCATCTTGTGAAAATGATGCACCATCTTCTTCATTAATAACAAAAGTTGGTGCTTCAGGTTTTTCTCCAGGTTTGATTTTGGCATTTACTTTACTCAAAAAAACTCCTTCATATTCATCATTAGCATCGATATTGTCTATACGGGCTATGTATTTCAAAGCTCTAGCTTTGCCAGTCACCAAAACAACGACATAATCACCTATTCTAACGTCTACAGTTTCATTCATATCGCAATCACTATCATCAGCGTAATGGATTTCAACTTCGTCCGAGGGAGATGAAGATTCTTCAATACGGTGTGAAGTTTTGATTTTTTTGCGAAATAACTGCTTTTTCGATTTCAGTGTCGACTTTCTGGTACTCTTTTTGGTTTTCTTAGCATTCCTTTCTCTTGCTCTTTCTGCTACTTCATTTCTGACAGGAGTGTCAGTAAATATTCTTGTTTTGCCTCTTCTGCGTCCTGATGCCTTCTTAAGTGGTGCTGCTTTTGGGAGCGGTAAAATGTTTGCAGGTGAAATGTATTCACTCAAATGAGCTTGATCGTTTTCGGATAAGGTTGACGAAAACTCAGCATCATTTGCCATGTCTACAATAAAAGAGTCTGGGTTCAAGTTAACAGACTGTTCTTCGGCTGCAAGCTGAATGGCATCTTGAAGTGAATGTAAAGTTTGAATAGGGCTGTTCATTTGTTCCGTAGCAACGTCATTGCGAGTGACAACTGCAGGAACAAAATCAGCACTTGAAAGCACATCAGGATTATAAGGCCAATTTCCAGTGGACCTAAATCCAGAGAGAATATTACGTGGAACCATGGAATTCAGATGAGCTTCATGAATCAAATCAGCTATTTCATATATTGTGACTCTTTTCCCTGGGTTAGATCTCATCCAATTATCTGCAGCACGATTATAGCTTGCCTTAAAAGGACTAAACACGGATTTGTCCAAAGGTTGCAGCTTGTGGGAAGTTTTTGGTGGTATCGTTAGTAAAACAATTCCACGTTTTCTTGCCTTGTCTATGGCAGCCAAAGAAATATGTGATTCGTGGTTATCCAAAATCACCAAAATTTTGCTTTCTTCTGAGCAGCAAGTCAAGTCACTGATGTGATCCAAAAATTCAACAAAAAGTCCCTCATTTATCCAGCCTGATTTTGTTGCTTTTCCTATTGTGCCAGGTGGAGCTCCACGTATGAAAGCATCCTTATTGTGGACTCTGGGATATATCAGCATTGGGGCCAGTGCATAGCCTGCGGCACAAATTGCATACACTGCCGTTACCAATTCTCCTCGCTCCCCAGAAGTAATAGCACCTACATTTTTCATTCCGGTTGGAGTTACAACTTTTTTTGGATCCTGCACAGTTGTAACTCCAGTTTCATCCACATTAAAAATTTTATCAGCAGTGAACTTATGCTTATCAAGCACCTCCGAGAGATTTTTGAAGTATTGTTTGCAAACTTGCTCATTGAATCCTATTGCTCTACCAATGGAGGTAGGCTCGGGGGTTCGAATCGATAGCCTGTACCTTTTTTGTTTTTGTTTTATTTGCCATATTTATCCTCCATTCACGAGAAAGCGAATTGTATCGCTATACTTTGGACGGTAAGTCCGCACTCGCTTGGGAGTTGCCTTTTTCGAGGTTTATGGGTCACCTGTCTTCCACATAAAGGTGGGGCGTCCCGTTAAGTGCCTTGCCCAAGGACACAACAAGCGAACTTGCCGGCTTGTTCTCCACAACCTTCCCGAAATGCCGAGCGCCAAGCAGGGAAGCTGTGAATACCATTTTTTAAAGTCTTTTGGTATGACCCGACAAGGGGAATGAACCCCAGGTCTACCGGCTGCGAAGCGGACGCTCTAACCACTACGCCATCGCATCGCCTCTGCTTAAATCCACTCCACCACTGCTTGCCTGCTTTTTTGTTTTTGTTCCAAGATTCTGGAACAATCACATTATTTTGAATTGCAAATTCAAATGCCAATTCCTTGCATTTCTCCAATGACAACCCAAAATACATTTGGGCAAGATAAGTGATGTGGTCAGCCAAATCCTTCTCCATGTGAGGAGGAAAAATTCTCTTTTTTGTGCTGGTTGAATCATAACCTACAGCACATTCTGGATCATATTGCCTTTTTTTAATAAACCTCCTCAAAGTCATTTTGTCGATGCCAAAAGACTCAGCAGCTTTTCGATACGAAAATCCATCTTCTGTTACAAGCTTTGCTGCTTTTTCCATAGCATCTGCTGGCGATCGGAAGCTTCTGTTAGTTTTTTCACATATTTTGATGGCATCGCGCTTCTCCTTTAATGTCATAAAATAATAAAAGATTATCTTTCTGTCACACAAACTTAATTGACTTCAGCTGACTGATAATTACATTTAAAAAACTAATAGCCTTTTGTAAAAATAAATGTTATTTTTAACAACTGTTTTTAGGTATAAAACTACTTTAGGCCTGCTGCTATAAAATATGTTGTAGGCTACGGGTAATTTTTGCCCGCTTTACACAATGCTGCTGTGCGGATTGCAATAAACATTTGGGCATAATTTGCCTCAGCAAAATAAACTAAACTACTTGTTGAACACATTTACCTTGAAAGAAGGTAATTTGATACAGTGTATCAATTTACCTTCTGCTTAGTGTATCAATTTACCTTCTTTTAGTTTATTTTACAAAAAGTGAAATTTGAATCTATCCGATTGCAACAATGTAACCAAACTACAGCTAAAAGCATGCTACCTTAATGCTCTTTCAACTCACCAAACACCAGTTGTGTTAGATCTTTTTTGACAACCATTATGAAGAGGATACTCCAATTTTTAAAATTTACTAAATTTCATTACTTTCATATATTTATCTTTCAAACTTTTTAAACTCAAGCTAGCAACTTGAAATTGAGCAACACGCTTTTTTTTGATTTATTTCGTCACTTGATGGCGGTAATTCCTTTAAATACGCTTTACAAACACTTCAAAATTAGATGTATCAAATTACTTTCCGTATCAAATTCCCTTCCTTTCCCCTATCTAATGATTTATGAGTAGATGCAGCAACAGTACTTTGTTGTTGATGCAATTTTGTGTTTTTATTAGCTGAAAATTCAAAAGATAACCATTGACCAAAGCTTGATCTCAAACTTTACTGCTCACAAATGAGCCTTAACCTAAAACCAAAACCAATCTTGTTTCTGAGAAGTGCACAGTTTTGCAACTGTACAGGAAGGACAAATTCCAAATCTTTTTCTCTTATATACAAAAATCTACAAAACAACTTGATGGATTAAAACTTATACTTTACAGGCAAGTAATAGAAAATAGTTACAGACAAGTGTTAGTAAGTAGTAAGAATCAATTTGTTTGTAATCAGTGTTTGGTATGGCATCCAAGCGATGCCACTTTTGTGAAATTTGGTTGCAAAAACCAGAGTTTGCTGCTTGGTTGCAGCAGACAAAAGATGACAGTAATGGGTACTGCAAGTTGTGCAGAAACTTGTTGGATATATCAAACATGGAGATTGTTGCTGTTGAAAGTCACATGTAAAGCAAACAACACAATCAGATTATGAAACACAAGCAAAGTTAGGAGCATAAAAATGGGATTTATTCGCAATTCTTAGTAAAAAGAATAAAGCCAAAATGCTGGTAAACATTTTATTAAAACGTTTCGCTTTTACACTAAAAGCATCATCAGTTAAATAAATGGTCACCTAAGGCTAGGTTAAACAGATACTGCATTGATAGCTAACCGCTGTACAACTAAATTTGGTAAGGTTAAGAATTATGACATCACAAACTGATAAAACAACCTGGATGGAGCGTCACAACCAATTTATTTGTTTAATAGGTAATAGTTATAGAAAGTATATCTGCAGTGCGCTTTTTAAGTTAGCCTTGCCTTGCTAATTGATGGCAGTTGTTTGTTTTATCAGTTTGTGATGTCATAATTCTTAACCTTACTAAATTTAGTTGTACAGTGGTTAGCTATCAATGCAGTATCTGTTTAACCTAGCCTTAGGTGACCATTTATTGAACTGATGATGCTTTTAGTGTAAAAGTGAAACGTTTTAATAAAATGTTTACCAGCATTTTGGCTTTATTCTTTTTACTAACAAGCAAAGTTCTTTTACACAATCAGTCACTGATTTCTTTGGCAGAACAAATAAGTCCGTGCCTACCACCAACAAATCTAGTAAACACGTTTCATCCTCTGTGGCTATTCCTGAACAAACCAGTGATGTGTCAACAGTGCAGATATCATCACCATCCACATTTTTGATCATATCAGAGGAAGTGTTGCATGCAGAAGTTCTTATGGATTATTAAAGTAATAACCAGTCTCTACTCATTTAGTTCTTGCAAAAATATTAGCCGTTTATTTTCTAAAATGTTTCCAAATAGTCAGATTGCACAGTCATTTTCATGTGGAGCTACAAAGTGTGCTTATTTAGTGTATTTTGGCATTTATCCTTGTTTTCATGAGCTGCTTATAGAGAAAATTTGCGCAGTCAAATACTATACTTTATCGTTTGATGAAAGCTTGAATCAAGTCAACCAGAAAAAGCAAATGGATGTGATAGTTTGATTCAGGACAGCAAAAGCAATAAAGTAACAGAAAGATACTTTAGTTCAGAGTTTGTGGGTCATGCTGCAGCAGCAGATAAGTTGACTCATTTAAAAAATGGAATGGCTTTACTTAACCCCTGCAATATGGTGCAAATATCTATAGATGATCCCAATGTAAAATGGAAGTTCTATCACAATCTTACACTATCACTATCACAATCACAATCACAATTACACTATCACAATCAACACAAAGGTGAAGAACTCCCAGACTTACTAAACATATTTAGCAGTTCTTTCAATATATATTGGAAGTTGTAGTTTGCATGTTCATGGAAGATTTGAAAAAGGTGCAAGAGGATCTGGATAGAATTTTGGTAATACTCTGCATTGCCTGTGGCAAATTTTTTATGATACCCCAGCCAGAAGGGAAGATTTTATTCAAATTGCAGGCAGTGATTTGTTTCCCTTTCAGTTTTGCCAGCATAAATAGATAGACGATGCCAAGGTTGCTAAACAAGCTTTGAAAATTTGGCATCATGTCAACAAGTAAACCTATGTCAAAACTGTGAAGAGCAAAAGGAAAGCTTCAGCTTCTGCTTGTTTTGTTTCTAGATGATACCCTAATTGAAGCTAAGCTAGAATTTTTTGTTGCTGTGGCAAAACTGCAAGAATTTTTGTTGAAGTTTCAAACCAAAGCTCCAATGACTTTTTTCTAGCTATCATGGGTTGTTTTATTAAAAAACGAAGTTTAAAAAAAAACCGATACATTCAAGAAGTTATCTACTATTGAGCCTGCTGACAAAAAGAACCAAAAAAACCCAAAGCATGTTGACATTGGCTTTGCTGCTCGAGGTACTTCAATAAAAGTATCAGAAAAAAAGCTGCCAGTGAACTATGTACTGTATTTTATCTTTCAAAAATGATTGCATTAAGTTTCTGTCTGCTATTGTAATCAAACTATTGGAAAGATCTTTAAGGTATTTTTTGGTTTAGAGTTTGGTGATTGTCATACCACAGAAGTTGATATCTGATTCTGCAGAAGCACAGGTTAAGTTTGAGCAACTTCTGCAGATTTTGCTCAACAAAAAGTGGTGTTCAGCAGAAGCTTGAGACAAAATTCGTACCCAGTCCATAGGCTTTGTATTGGAAATGAAACAAAACCATCTTGCTGAGTTTTTGAGTTTGATCATGAATACAGACAGATCGGAAGAATTCTATTGGAATTACATGAAAGATGCAAAGGTGTGGAAAGTTTTTAGAATTATCTTCACTCTTTTACATAATCAAGCTGCAGTTGAGAGAGGGTTTTCAGTCAAGAGCAAACTTTTGGTTGAAAACTTGAGAGAAAAAACTTTAGTTGCGAGTCGCTTTCTGTACAGTAGTGTCAAGAGTGATGCTAATCATTTCAGTGAGCTTACTTTTACCCCCTGACTGAAAGGAAATGTTTAAGCATCAAGAATACGATATCAGTTGTATTCAGAAAAGCAAAAGAAACTTCATGCTAAAAGTGATAAAGCTAACAAGTGGAAAGTTGTTAAAGATGAAATTCATAAAGTTGAATGCAAAAGAAAGCTATGAAATAAAAGCATCCAAGCTATGAGTCTAAGCAGACAAATCAGATACAGAGGCAGAAGTGAAGCACAATTTTACTTTGCTTGCTAAGTCAAATACTTTCAGACTGAAGATTTGTGAAAGTGAAGAAAATGAGAAAAAGTTTTGTGACCAGGTACGTGTTTTGAAAAAAAAGTTGAAGTTTATGGAATAACATTTATCTTTGTATGCTTAAGAAGTATCACATTGGTTCAGTATTTAAATTGCCTATGCTCTATCATGACTTTTTGTTAAATTTTGATGGTTGATGCGTTTTTCTTCCTGGCAGAGTTGTTGATAAACTTCATTTTTATTATGCTTTCTGTTCAATGCAACTACAGCACCACAAAATTTAAATGCTTTGGAAAAAAAGAAGTTATGTAAACTTTTTATACCAGATTTACTGAGAGATGTTTTTCTGTTACATTGTGGAATCATTTTCTTGAGCCCTAAAATTTTATAAGTATATGTGTCTTGTTAATTTTTAATGTGGCATTTCATCTTGTAACTAACTTGTTTATTCATGTTGTACCTAGATTGCATAAAGTCATAGTTAGCATCAAAAAGTGCTCACTATTTCTTGATCCAGTTAAATGAGAATTGTAAAGGGGCTTTTTGTAATGTAGTCTTTCATATAATTGTTGGTTTGATATTATTCTATTAAGAATAATATTCCAGCTTAGAAACAAAGCTATTCTAAGTAAAATGCTCAGCTCAGAGACTGCAAGGTTAAAGACCACAAAAGAGACCTTTTTTCTGGCTAGAAGAAATAATTATTATCTTATTGTTTTCATAGCCTCACTGTGGTTGTTTGTAAATTTAATTGCAATGTCCTGGGTTGTTGCATGTGCTAGTTTGCATTTTATAACAAATAGTAGCATAAGCATAATTCAAGAAGAGTTAGAAAGTTAGCTAAAACATTAAAAAATTCAAATTTAGTAAGATAGCTTGAGTAAAATATGCTAGAAATGAGAAATTTAACTGAATGTATTCTTATCAAGTATTATGTTTTATCAATGCCTTGTTGGAGTATTATTGTGGTATTAAGGTGTGTTTAACCAGATATTATATTTCTAGATGTTAAAATCGAATGATAAAACAATGCGAGTTAAATAATATTGCTAAGTGAAAACGTTGGCACCAGGAACAATTTGCAAGAATTTAATCTTGTTACCAAAAGAGCTATTTCAATGTGAAGTGATAGATGTATTAAAAAATGTGTAAAAATGCTTTAAAAATAGTCATGGAAAGTCATGGAATTTAGTTTTGAAAATTGTGTGGGAACCCTGTGTAGGATTGAGCTTTATGTGCTGCATGTGCAATCATTTCATCACAACGAATATTGTGCAATCGTTTTGTACTTAATGTCACTCTGCATTTAACTAAAATAGAGTTAACACAACATAAAGGTGATCTCTGATTTGCTGTATTGAATAAGCGTCTTATTCAATACTTTTTCTTTAATTTCATTTACATTATTTTGGTTTGTAAGCTTTGATATATGGATATATTTTTTGGTGTTGTGTTTAAAAATGCACCTAATTCAGTGTTCTCTTTCAGAAAGATTTAGTTGCGTTATTTGCATTGCTTGCCTAAAGTGCGATGGAAGATTCAATAAGAAATGGAAGTATTTACAATAGGTGTGTTGTTAGTGTCATCATTATAAACGGACAATATTGTCAAAGGATACTTAATCATGTAGTTTAGATGCTGAAGTAATCATGGAGAATTTCTGTATTTCACTGTTCTCTCTAAGTGATAGGTGTTCAAAAATCTTGGAGTAGTTGCACTCAATTTTAAAATCGAGCTGATTTATCTGGAGAAAAACAATCACTTTTGTCAAAATTTAGTGCCTTTGTAGTCAGGTGTATAAAAAACGCTGCTACGTTGCAAAGGAGCCTATTTGATGTTGTTTTGAAAACATAGGCCGTGAAATAAAATTGGCTTGTGCCCAAAATGCATTGCTTATTTGCCAAAAAAATTGACTAAGCATGCTTCCCATCTTTTGATAGAAGCTGGTAGGTGACTATTTGAAAAAAAAAACGAAAACGCTATGTTGTGACTGTTTACTCTATATTTCTCTAACACGATATATTTCTTAGTGTTTTGTAGACCCAGGGATCCTCCTGGTCAGAGAAGTGTTTATATTCCTCCTGGTGATACTGCCAAGGAGTCGTATAGGCTGAGCACTTTTGTCAAATTTCCAAAAGAATGCCCAGCCAATAGAAGAAGTCTTGCTGGTGCTGGATTTTATTATACTGGCTATACTATGTTGTGACTGTTTACTCTATATTTCTCTAACATGATGTATTTCTTGGTGTTTTGTAGACCCAGGGATCCTCCTGGTCAGAGAAATGTTTATATTCCTTCTGGTGATACTGCCAAGGAGTGGTATAGGCTGAGCACTTTCGTCAAATTTCCAAAAGAATGCCCAGCCAATAGAAGAAGTCTTGCTGGTGCTGGATTTTATTATACTGGCTATGCTATGTTGTGACTGTTTACTCTATATTTCTCTAACATGATGTATTTCTTGGTGTTTTGTAGACCCAGGGATCCTCCTGGTCAGAGAAGTGTTTACATTCCTCCTGGTGATACTGCCAAGGAGTCGTATAGGCTGAGCACTTTCGTCAAATTTCCAAAAGAATGCCCAGCCAATAGAAGAAGTCTTGCTGGTGCTGGATTTTATTATACTGGCTACAAGGATCGAGTGAAGTGTTTCTCTTGTGGTCGTTGTGTTGAAAATTGGACTCAAGAAGATGATGTTACTTTTTCAAGATGGCATCATGATGGTTGCCAAGTGATTTTACATAAAGATTGTGGAAATATTCCAACCAGGAAGAATGAACCAGGATTAATTTGTCTTGCTTTTTGTGACTATTTGTGAGAATTAATTAGCTAAGCTGTTGCAACAATATCTGCATGCAAAAAAAAATTTTATTAACTCTTTTGCTCACTCGATCATCAATTGATGATCTCTTGTTTTCAGTGTTTCCCTCAAAGTTTTTCAAGTTGAGTTGCAAAATTACTTTACTAAAAAATAAATTTGTGACTTTATTTCTCTACCGATTTTCATAAAATTTTCAAAAGATCGCGGTTAATTCCTCCTGCATCGAAAGATGTAAAATTTGTGCCCAAACTCTATGATTTTTTTACCCAAAAACAGTTAAAAAGACAAAGAGCCCAGTTGCAGACGACAAAAATTGCCAAATTATTAGCAAGAGCCAACTACACTAAAATCAAATTGAGATTACATGTTTACCACGAAACCAAAGTCTTCATCATTAGTACAGTGTGAAAACTACTCTTTTGAGGCATCGTTTGACAAAATTTTAAGCAGTAATGACAAAATTTATCTAATAAAATTTTAAATTTTTTGGGGTCTCAAAACCCTGAAACAAATTGGTATAGTAAGTAGAAAAAAGTAGATTTAGTTTTTAAAAAATATGATACGTTGGTAAATACCGGTCACATTTGAAATCTTAGGAAATTTGCTTTCCAGCAATATATGACTTGAAATAGTTTAGGCTAAACGGCATATGGTATTTACTGATTAAAAATAAGTACTGTACATCATATCAGTTCAAAACCCCCCAAATTTTTTGACTTACCTTCACTAAATTATAATTTTATAAAAAACTACATCCTTAAAAAAGATAAAAGAAATTGCAAATATTTCACCACTACAGTCGTCATTTTGTATCAAGTTTCCAAGGAGAGCCTCTCATAATTTACATTAATCTGCAAGGAAATCTATATTCGCAATTCGTGTAATACGCTTTAAAAGTTCTTCATTTACTTTTTAGCTGTTTTATCTTTTTCTAGTTTTTCTACAGCTTTTGCTGCTTTTTACCAGTTTTGAATTGGCTGAATTGAATTCCGCTTATAACGGCACTATGCGGTGGACCATCGTCTCGATTACAAACTATAATTTTATTTTATTTTAGTCCAGATAAGATTGTTGTAATCGAGTTGTTTTAGTTTTACTATGTTATTGTGCTGAATGTCTTAACCCTAAAAAGACCAAACGGGTCAATTGACCTCTTTCGATTTTTGTTTTTTAATTACTACCATTTTTCTCCAGACTGTGAGTTGATCTTTTTTGACTTTTATTTTTTCACATAAAAGAATACAAAATCGCATTCTCAGAAAAAAGTTACATGCAACAAGATGTTATGGTTCAGTTTACTATAAACGACCATACGGGTCAATTGACCCCTTCCTCAAAATCCTCTGCATTTAAGCAAGTGTGACAGACTGGAGCAGAGCATTTCCTACAAACAAAAACTAAGCAATTGGCACAATTGACTTTCGTTTTGTTGGGTTGGCACATCCGACATTTGGTTTGTTTGGAAGGAGGTAAATCCTCATCCTCTCCTTGACGGATCCGCTTTAAGCATAATATATATTGGGCTTTCTGCTGCCTACTTCTCTCTGTGGAGCAAAGACTTTCACCAAGTTAGATGAGAAAATCACGTCTTCAACAGGTTGATATCGATATATCTGCACATATAATGTATGTGTCCAATGCCGTGATATCCACCAGATTGAAGAAAGCTGCAAGGGGCCATCTTTGGAATGCTGCTTTTGTTGAATATGTGCAAAGCATTTCATCAGCTGTCGCTACTCCTCCTTTGGTAGCATTGTAATCTAAGATAGCTTGTGGCTTTTTTTTTGTTCTCCATAATAGACAGTTGTTGTTTTGTGACTGGAAGAAAGTAAATATACTACTTTACTTTTCTTGGCTTTGTAGCTAAGAAGTATAATATTTTCTTCTGGTGGCGTAAATAGAAATGTAGATGAATACAAAGTTGCACCTTTTCCTAGCTTTGCTTCAAGAGGAATTTTACGTCAATGTGCTCTCATGGTACCTAGCACCGTAGTGTTGCTCTGCAAAAGTCTTCCGGCTAAACTCAATGATGTCAAAAGTTGCCAGTGGTTACATTGAGCCCCATATTCTTGCACGGCTCCATCAAAGACAAGGTCACATGCTCCCCGAGTCCAACTTCTCTTTCTTCTCTACCAACATAAGGAAAAGCCCTAGTACGAAGAAGGTTGTGGTATCACACATGATTCAAAACTTGATTTCAAATTTTGCCGGTTTTTGTGACATATATTGTATGAATGGACATCTAAAGCAAAAGAATATTTTTATTACAAAAATATGTTTTTTGCTGTGTAACACCTCAGTAAATTATCAGGTGTCTGCTAGGATTACCTTGCTCTACACTAGAAAAGTTGCTCATTAATTGTGACATTTGCACCAGGAAAATATGACT
Source organism: Trididemnum clinides (assembly GCA_963675345.1). NCBI lineage: Eukaryota > Metazoa > Chordata > Ascidiacea > Aplousobranchia > Didemnidae > Trididemnum > Trididemnum clinides. Next base: position 28,058,092 of record OY776293.1, read on the forward strand.
TTTTAACAGTTATCCATGACTGAATCCCATAATTCCCTTATTGCAGCAAACTTGTCAGTCTGTCATCGAAGACTTTGTGAGTTTTTATCATCAAAACGAATGCAGCGTAGCATAGATTGGAATTTATTTCTACTCATTGTTTCTCAAAAGATAAGAAGCCCATATTCTTTATCCCAGAAATTGAATAGGGGTTCGTCTCTCCCTTTCAGCACACCACGGAGTATGTACAGGCCAAAAAATGTGGTAAACTCGTCCTTGGACAAAGAAAATGCTTCATCTCTTTCCCTTTGCACTTCAGCAAGAGTAAAATGCATTACATTTTCAAAATTCTGATGTCCCCAAAGCTCTTGAAACACCTCTTTTTCATCATTTACATGAGCAAGTATAAATTGTTTAGTGCCTGGTTTCGTACTAAGAATATTTTTTTTTCTTGATGTCCTGTTGTACAGGGAGGTTCTTTGTTCCATTTTGTACCATGTCGGCTAAATACTTGACTTTGCTGTGGCACACTTGGTCTTTGTAAATCTTCATTTGGAGGAAGAGAAGATTATTCAGTGTCAAGATCTTCTAATTCTTGTTCATCATTTTCTCTGTTTGATTCTTGTTCTTGTAATTTTGGCTGTGATTTTGCAAAATCCTCTTCGTCAGAATCTTCATCAATGCAGAGCATATCTAGCACTTCCTTTCCATTTTTATACACCTTGACTTCACCGGATTTTTGAGCCATTGTCATTTAGCCTGAGCTGCAAAAGAATTTGAGTTTCTCAAGATGAAGCAAAAATAAAGAGAAAATTGCAGATTCAGTTTGCCAAAAAATTACCATGCAGGTAAATAGCTAATTCTGACTCTGTCTACTACACTAAACAGTGAAATGTAAATCGCATTCCTGACTAGATTTGCAGTTAAGATATAAAACAAGGTCAAAGTAGCTATATTATTTTGTAACAATAGCGGATACAAGTAGCCATCGATTTATCAGTATATCAAACAAAAGAGCATGCTATTCTAACTGATAGGTTATAATTTGTGCAACAACCAGGTTGTGAAAAAAATATCACGACACCAAATAAAAATAAAACCGTAATGACATAAAAAACTGCAGAAATATAAGAATAAATAAATAATTGCTGGGCTGTCTTCTACTTATAGTAATAAAACACAACTAAGTAGGTCTTCGCTTTTAAACGCTATGGGGTCAATTGACCCGTATGGTCTTTCTTGAAGAAAAAAAAATTTCGGTCTTTCTAGAGTTAAGCAACATCAATTCAGGCTGATTTGCATAATCGTGCGTCAAAACAATTCGAAAGTGACATACAAACAAATCAGAACAAAAATTTCAACCTGCTTGAACTAGAAACTGCCATGATAACAAAGTAGCCTATATTACGATAGATCAAAAAGATATATGTACAAAAATACGAAACACAGGCGTTTGTTTGGAAAAAAAATTTGACTTTGCTGGTCGATTGCATTGTCGTAGATGACTGGTAATCATGGGAATTTACCATCGTTCAAAACTGGCGAAAGAAGTGAAAAAAAATGAAGCAGTCATGAAACCAAAACAGATAAGGATCTATGACTTTCTTGCTAATACAAAATTTAACTTTGTATTACTTGTAATGCCCAAATTAAATTTCACCGCAGTTATTCTAAAAAATTATTTTGTGTACATAAGGTCTTTTTTGTTTTTTTCTGGGTGAATTTTGCGAATAATGATTACACTGATCAATCTGACTGGACAGCACGTCTTTATTGAATTAAACGACCTATTTAAATTTTTGTTTTTTTGTTTATGTCAATTTTTTTGTAACGACAATTTTTTGCAATTTTCGAAAGTGCAACTTTTGATGAGATTGACATACGAACGAACGAACAAATCAGCTCAATCTTCGCAATCATCACCTCCCAATTACAAGGTTAATTGATTTTTAATTTCGTTTGGCAATACATTGTTATGTTGGTTTTAATACTAATTGTGTTAATAGAGAGAACTACCCCGAATACTCATGGTTGAACATGAACAAGTTATTCCAAGTCTAGATTTGCGAAGGGAAGGTGATCGATTGTAAGTTTGATATTGAAGTTGTATGATAAATAAAAATCATATATTAAGCAGTGCTGCAAACTTGATCGTTTTTTACTCAAGTTTGAGTGCACATGAGTTTGACCGATTTAACTACTGCGTAATAAGGTGGGCAAAATGTTTAGTAGCTTAATCTCAAAAACGTTTAGGACGATATCTTTAGTGATATCACCTGGATTTTACTCCCTAACAACCGGTGAATAAATTCCAAGTCCGCAGTCAAATACTTTTATAGAGTTCAATAACGTTTATTGACTTCAGCCAAAATCATCGAGTTCTTTCGAGTTTGCAGTCCTGCTGTTAAATCACATTTGCAATAGGCAAAGATCGACGTTGCCAATGTGTTATTGAGTGGCGTGAAACTATATAACTGAAGCCTGGTCTTCTCTCTTAATTAAGTAGTCACACACGAACAATAAGAAGCATTAGATCGACTTTCTCATTGTGGGGGCTCTTCCGTGGTGCGTATCTGACCAGCAGGGAACCAAACCTTCCAGTGGTAGACCTTCTACCTATTGTGGGTATCACTGGACCACCTGGCTGGACGCCATTGCTGATGTTATAGCTGTTTTTTGTTCGTCAGTGACCGGATTCCTGGTTTTGCTGCTTGTTGAGTGCATAGAATCGACTATGCTGTAAATCCACAGCAGCACCTCACGACCAAGACTTCACCACAACAAACCATAAGCATCCCGCTATTCAAGTAAATTGAAGGGTGGAGCGAAGAATCGTAAAGAAGCTATGCCGCTGTGGAGTTACAGCATAGTCGATTCTATGCACTCAACAAGCAGCAAAACCAGGAAATCCGGTCACTGACGAACAAAAAACAGCTATAACATCAGCAATGGCGCCAGCCAGGTGGTCCAGTAGTACTTACCATCAGGGCTGGGGAGTCGGGGCATTTTTGGGGCTTCAGGAGTCAGAGTCGGAGTTGGCAAAAATTGGCCGACTCCGACTCCTCAAAAACCCTATATTGTTTCTTTATGAAAACAATAGCAGGTATAGTTTGGTTTTCTAGCATATCACGCAAATTTGCAACTGAAAAAGAATTCATTTTTAATGGTAAAGATGCTGTTTGTATCACCGGGCTGCCACAGCAGTTGGATGTACGTCTCTACAGCTCTCGGTTGAGAGCTGGCAGGAACGAGAGTAAAAAGAGCTTTCACAGGTCAAAGTCCCGAATCGACAAAAAATATAAGAATATTTGCTATTAGTATTAACAAGCAGGAGTCGTAGTCGGACCTTTCATATTTCCAGGAGTCGGAGTCGGAAGTTCAGACCACCGACTCCCCAGCCCTGCTTACCATAGATAGAAGGGTACATCTTGAAGATTCGGTTTCCTGCTGGTCAGATACGCGCCACTAAGGAGCCCCAATAATGGTGAAACCAGTTTGGTGCTTCTTTATTGTTCGTGCGTGACTACTTAATTATTATATAAATTTTCATTATGATTTTTTTCTTTATTATATCGTTGCTTTAAACAAAATTTTAAGTACCTTTGGCATTTTCAATAAATTTTTTTTCGGGGGCTGTGGGGACCAGAACATTAAGCAAGCTCGACCTTATTATCCAGCGATCGTATAAAATAAGTAAGCCCAATATTTTTTTGGTGAGGGGCTCAGCTTGACTAGAATACTAGGGTTCAGGGTTCAATAATACTTATTCTGTAGAGCCTCATAGGGAAGAGCAATAGGGATAAAAAGTTTTTTGAAAGCAAAATTTTTTCCATTGTGGTCTTCACAGCAGCATGAATTTTTTTTAGTGGGGGAAGAAAGATATAATCAACTCTTTGAAAGTTAGAATTTCGTCTATTTCAGTCGCCAAAATAATATAAAAAATTTTTTTGGAGATCGTCTTTTTAAAACTGAAATTTTGTCTGCAAAAAGACTTCTTTTACACTATTTGTTTGTGTCATACCGTTTGAGAGTGGCATCGTTCCTAATCCACATCTCAAGAGTGCCACTGGTTTGGTAGCATAGATGGTTGTTTTTCATCAGTTGTATTTGGTAGATAGGCTGCCATTATCGGCCATCCCAGCCTCTATGCCGACTTTAATTGCCAGCGCATGGATTGGAGATATGGCATCACCATTGTATCAGATAAGCCGCTGGCTGCATGGACATCTTCAAAACTCCTTGCTCATCTCTACAATCTCAAAAACGCAACCTGCTTTATTTCGGGCTGCTGGGACTTGGGGAAAAACCCAGACTTAGTGTCAGATCTGGAGGGACAGTCTTCTGTATAATTTAGAAAAACAGCACATATCAAAAGAAATTTTAAACCGATTTGCTTCACCGGTTAAGGAATTGTGAAGCTGTTTACCCAGCATGTCGTAAGAGGCAGCTATTGGGTACCTACCAATTGCAGTCTGACTGTTAATGGTGGGGTTGCCAGCTTAATTGCTTGATTAGACCACTCATGTCAGAAAACTGAGGTTGAGGGTAAGCAAGGGCATGCTCCCTGTAGAAGCATTTTGCTCCAACAAATCCCCATGACCAGAAAAAATATACAACTGGCCCCCAGTCCCCAGGAGCTCTTAAGTGGGCAGGGGGTGCAAAGAATCTCCGGGTTCAAAACTGAACGTCATGGGATAAGATTTGGTACATTAAATGTAGGAAGTCTCTGTGGAAGAAAAACGGAAGTGTGTGAAGAACTGAGAAAGAGAAAAATTAATGTGTGCTGCATCCAGGAAGTAAGATGGAAAGGCCAAGGAGCTCGTTTTGTGGGTACTTTGGGACGAAGGTATAAACTGTGGTGGTCAGGAAATGATGCAGGATTCGGAGGGTTGGAATTTTGGTGAAAGAGGAAATATCTGGGAATGTTGTGGAAGTTAGAAGAAAAAGTGACAGAGTAATGGCGATTGTGCCAACTTTAGGTAGAGAAGTGATGCGCGTAATATGTGTGATGGGCCCCAAAGTAGAAGACCAGATGCAGAGAAAGTTCATGTTTATGATGAAATGGGAAGTGAATGGGACTTGGGAAGTTCTAGTAAAATAATTGTTTCTTTAGGGAATTTTAATGAACATGTGGGGAAATATGCTGAGGGTTTTGAAGGTGTACACGGGGGAAACGGTGTTGGGAAAAGAAATGCAGAAGGAAGAAGATTGCTGTAGTTTTGTGATGAGAGAGAGCTGTGCGTAACAAATACTTGGTTTAAAAAGACAGACAAAAGGAAAATCACTTATAGTGCCGGTGGATGTGGAACAGAAATTGATTTTGTGCTTGTGGGAAAAAATACAGAAAGTATATCAGGGATGTAAAGGTGATTCCATGAGAACTTCAGCACAGGATGGTAGTCGTAGATAAAAAGATTCTAAAAAAGGTTGTGAGAAAGGAACGGATCATAAGAAGAAAGATTTGGAAGTTGAATGAAAACCAAACAAGAGTGAGATTTGAAAAAAGAGTAAAAGAACTTGTGAGCACAGATGCACCTGATTTGTGGAAAACTTTTAGGGATGGTGTTTTAAAGGCATGTGACGAACTGTGTGGGAAGAAGTCTAGGAGAGATCAAGGAGACATGTGGTTGTGGAATTAAGAAGTCAATGATACCATAACAAGAAAGAAGGCGGCATTTAAAGAGCAGTGCACATTCCCATCAGAACAAAATAAAACTCAATACGAACGTATCAGAAATCATACGAGAAAAATTGTGGCTAGAGCTATGAGAATGGAAGCTAATCAGGAATTGAATAATTTATATCAGAATTCTAGTAGTGTTTTCTACTTCCTTAGAACAATGAAAAAGGAAGGGAAGGATGTGGAAGGAGGATGGTGCTTGAGAGGAGGAGACGGACGGTTGGGTTTTGTTGAAGAAGATAGGGCAAAAATTTGGTAGGAACACATAAAAAAGATCATGAATGAAGAGAACGAATGGGACCGCATGGTGGAAACTGATGTAGTAGGACCAGTGTAAAAAGTGGTTTGTAATGAAATTGTGGAAGCAATGCAAAGTATGAAATCAAGAAAGGCAACTGGAACATCTGAAGTAAGTATGGAGATGATACTTGCAAGTGGTGAAATCGGGGTTAAAGTGATGATGGAACTATGCCAGCGAGTATTAGATGGTAGAGGAATGCCTGATGAGTGGAAAACAAATGTGATTGTACCTATCTTTAAAGGAAAGGGTGATGTGATGAGCTGTGGATCATACAGAGGAGTGAAGCTGCTAGAAAATGCCATGAAAATTGTTGAAAGGGTACTACAGAGGCGAATACGAACACCAGTCAATTTGAATGAAATGCAGTTTGGATTTATGCCAGGAAAAGGAACAATGAATGCAATATTCATTGTGAGAAGAATGCAGGAGGGATATCAAAAGAAGGACAAGAAGTTGTATACAGGGTGTATCACAAAGATATTCACCCCCCCTAGAGCTCAATCCAAGAGGACTAGGAAAAAAACAAAAATATTGTTATAAATTATATTAAAATAGAAATTTATTCCGTACATTAAATCAATCCTAACTAGTAATCAGTATGACCACCATGGTTTTTTCTAACAGCATCTAAGCTTGCAGGATACGATTTAAGAAGATTAGCAAAGATTTCAGGTTCCTCTTTTATTTTAATTAGTTCTTCTGAAATAATAGTCTTTAAGGTTTCCATTGAATTTCTTTCCATGCTAGGAATCTTTAAAATTCTATCTTCAACACGTTTTTTCAGAATAGCTCCCAAGTTTTCAGTTGCATTTAAATCTGGTGATGAACCTGGCCACTGACTGTTGTCGAAGAAATCAATGTTGTTGCTTTTCAAAAGTTGTTGAGTGGCGATTGCTTTAAAACACGGAGCTTTGTCATGAAGAAATGTAACTTCATCAACACTTAGAACATTATTTTCATTTTTTAAAAAGGGTATAACATGCTTTACTAGAACCTTAAAGACTATTATTTCAGAAGAACTAATTAAAATAAAAGAGGAACCTGAAATCTTTGCTAATCTTCTTAAATCGTATCCTGCAAGCTTAGATGCTGTTAGAAAAAACCATGGTGGTCATACTGATTACTAGTTAGGATTGATTTAATGTACGGAATAAATTTCTATTTTAATATAATTTATAACAATATTTTTGTTTTTTTCCTAGTCCTCTTGGATTGAGCTCTAGGGGGGGTGAATATCTTTGTGATACACCCCGTATGTGTTTTGTTGACATGGAAAAAGCTTTTGATAGAGTGCCAAGAAAAGTGATGGAGTGGGCCATGAGAAAGAAGGGTTTATCAGAAGTAATAGTTCGGGCAGTTATGGGCCTGTATGATGGTGCAAAGACAAGAGTGAGGGTGGGATCTGCACATTCAGAGGAGTTCGAAGTAAAAGTTGGTGTACATCAAGGATCAGTGCTGTCGCCACTATTGTTTGCAATAGTGTTGGACGTTATTACAGAAAATGCAAAAAGGGGTGTGGTTAATGAATTGCTATATGCAGATGACCTTGTTATCATGAGCGAAGACATGGAAGACTTGAAGGAAAGATTTTGGAATTGGAAGGATGCACTGGAAAGTAGAGGTTTGAAGGTCAACACCAGAAAAACAAAATTGATGGTAAGCGGGTCAGAAGGCGAACTATACAAAATCAAGATAGATCCATGTGGAGTTTGTGGGAGGAGAGCCATGGCCAATTCAGTGTTGTGCACAAAATGTGGAAGCTGGGTTCATGGCAAATGTGCAAAAATAAAGAGAGTTACCGCTAGGTTGGCAATGCATTTTGTTTGCTAGAAATGTAAAGGAATAATGGAAGGGACGATGGATTCGATTGAGAAGTTGTGCGATGAAGTGGAGACAGTGAATGGATTTTGTTACTTGGGAGACAGACTAATTGCTAGTGGTGGTTGTGAAGCGGCAGTTACAGCAAGAGTAAGAGTCGGTTGGGTAAGATTCAGGGAATGTGGAGAATTGTTGCTTGGAAATAGGTTTCCTCTGGAGATCAAAGGTAAAGTCTATCGTTGTTGTGTAAGATCAGCAATACTGTATGGAAGTGAGACATGGTGTTTAAAAGAAATTGAAAAAGCAATTTTGAGAAGAACGGAGAGAGAGAGCTATGGTGAGAGCTATGTGAGGTGAGAAAGTAGTAGACAGGAAAACGACTGGAGAACAGATGGATATGTTGGGATTGAAGGAAACTATAGACTGGTTAGCAACAGCGAATGGAGTTAGATGGTATGGACATGACCTGAGGAGGGATGACGATAGTGTTTTGAGGGTTGTTCTGAATCTCGAAGTGAGTGGCAAGAGAAAGCGAGGACAACCGAAGAAGACCTGGACGAAGCAAGTGGAAGAGGAGACAGAGAAGATTGGTTTGAAGAAGGAGGATGCCCTGAGACGAGACAAGTGGAGGGACGGAGTGCGAGCAATTGCAGAAGGAATGGAGTAAATCTGGCCATCTCTATTAAAGGGACAACACCGGATAAAAATTGAATCACTACTACTTGCTCCTTCGCCGCGGATTTTTAGCGTTCGTGAAGTGGGCCTATTCGGTCGTGCTTTATTTTTTTACAGCAGGATTGTGACGTATAGCAAATAATATCTCTTATACTTCAGAAAAACCATTTTGAGGCTACTGCAGCGCCTGTAGCAATTAGTATATCAAGGATTTTTGAAAAGTAGAGGACACGCAGACAAATTGAGCTAACTTGTTGCTTTATTGCCAAGGCCAAATAGCAACCGCATGATGCAATGCCCCCTGAGATAATCTGCGAAAGCCGTTGACAGGCCGGCCGGGGATCTGTACCAATATTGATAGGCTTATTGTATCTTTTGTCAAGTTGAAGACGTTTTCTTAAAAATAAACTTTTTGATAGCGATTGTGTTGTTTATTTGTGCGACACAGACATTTTTTGAATATGGTTTTTTCAAGTTGATGTCATTATCTTTGTGAAGTTGAAGACCTTTATTTTGAATCAGATTTTGCACCCTTCGCTTTTTTTTGGGTGCAACGGCAGACCCGTTGGTACTAAAAAATCCTGTCACGGGATTTTAGTTGCCCTTGGACTTCCTTACCTGCAGTAGTTGGAGACTATTCATGTGTCAACGTTTGTCAGGGAAACAAAACGACGCAGATGAAAAACCGTGATGTAAAAGAGTTAGCGGTTGGTATTCGAAAACACAGTTTCTTTAAAAGCTTGTTTTTGATGTTACTGTTGTTATTAGTGTTGTTAGACATCATTTAATAACCGTATCTGGTACTACAAGTGTTTTTTTATTTTGCCCTATGCTAGTTTTGAATTATTTCATGGAAGGAAATTCTCCAAAAAGATGAGGTTTTTTGACTTTTATATTTTTTTGGGGGGTATCGTTTAAACCTGATTTCGATATTTTTGAAAGGTTATGAGCCACAAAATGGGCATTTGGTCACAGGATGTTTAAAAATTTCGTGAAACTCGTTGATAATGTAGATTTTGGAATTCAAATTGCGTCACGCTGTGCTTTTATTGTTAGTCGTGCAAGCCGTCCTTGCCTGCGCTTGTGATCAGAATAGCGAATAACTGGGTCAGTTCTACCATGTCACTTATTCAGTGCAAGGCGTTCTTAACTGATAAAATTGACTATTTCATATTAAACGCCATTTATCATCTTTGAATCTTCGTTAAAGCATTGGGTTTTTCTTACTGGAAACCAATCTGCTATCTTTCACTGTGTTTACATTTGGTTATAGAATAATTTTACTTTGCTCTAGAACAGTGTTCTCCTGTGGGTCACGACTTCAAGTGGGGTCGCCATATGCCCGCAGTTTCTTGCTGCCTTTAATTGTCAGGCCCTTAATTTCCGTCTGCGCTACAAATTGGTTTTGAGCGAGCTTGAAGTGATAAGACGCAAGCATCAGTCAAAAGCAACGAAATATCTACTCTGCAAAAACAATACGAGCCAAAGAGGTTAAGCATGAAAGTAACCGGATAAAATCCTGCCAACTGTCAAAATACCAGGCTCACATAGTAGCTTCGCAGGAGGCATGCTGTCAAATCATTAGATCCCGCCGTGATGGAAGAAAATTTGCGCCCATTTCCAAATTAGGCGGATAAAAGCATTCAGGTTATAATGGCCAAACGAACTAGAGAATGTCATATGTGAAGCACTCAACGACCATCAAAAGCAGGCCGACAAGATGCGTTTAACGTAATTTCCAACAAACGAAGAGCGAACCGTTTCTGCTTCGTTAGATGCGTGACGTTTTTTTTACAATAGAGGTGTTTTACACCATCGTTGTTTGTACAAATGAGTGCATTCGAGAAAGACTGGTAGAAATTTCGGAGGCACCAAAATCATTCTGGGATGCTTTATTCTAGCGTGATGTTGCGCCGGGATTCCTTACATTTATACTGCTATTTCATATGCAGGAAAACGGGCAAATACGATTGTTGCTACTTAGCCATTGCAGAAAAACAATCAAAACTTGGTTCATATTTTGCATCGTGTTTTCACTCTTTGAGAGAGAAACCTTTCTATACCTGGTTTTATCAAAAACGAAGCCAATTCTCTGAGTGATTAAAGACTACGGCAAGATGAAGCCGGTGATAGTCAAACTTGATGAGTTTACGAAAAAAGGAACAAATGTCGTAGATTCAAAGGTCAAGTCAAGGCATTCTGAGGCATAGCCAAAAGACAGTGGTGCTTTTTCTGTTACTCATAAAAGTAATTAATGTGGTGCTTGCTAAAACTATAAACCAAATTTTACACGGAAAGTATATCATAACGCTAAAGTGCGGAGTCTTTTATTGTGGGGCCACTTATCAGGTCCATCTCGTAATTGTGAAGTTTTTGTAAGGGTTTTTGTTTCAAGAAATTGTAGGTTTTTCTTTTTTAGCTGTTGATGTTTGAAGCATCGTCACTCTTCCTGTTATTCTTTTGCCTTCCATCCGACTCTGTAGCATATTATGGGGCTAGTTGGGTGTGGGAAATGCTGAAGTGGAGGTGGTGAATGTACCCTTTTAAAAAAGGTGGACTTTGAGACCATTTCCCTAGGTATAACATTAGTAGTAGTAGTAGTAATTCAGTTTTATCTGGTGTTATCCCCTTAGTAGAGATGGCCGCATTCACCCCAATCCTTCTGCAATTGCTCGCTCTCTTCACTTGTCTCGATTCAGGTCATCCTTCTTTAAACCAGTCTTCTATGCCTCTTCCTCCACTTGCTTCTTCCAGGTCTTTGGTCATCCTCGCTTTCTATTGCCACTCAGTTCCAAGATCTAGAACAACCCTCAAAACACTATCGTCATCCCACCTCAGCACATGTCCACACCATCTAACTTCATTCGCTGTTACTAATCGGTTTATATTATAGTTTCCTTCAAACCCAACATGTCCATCTGTTGTTCAGTCGTCTTTCTATCAACAACTTTCTGACCGCACATGGCTCTCACCATAGCTCCCTCTGTTCTCCTATAAATTGCTTTTTCATTCTCTTTTAAACACCATGCCTCGCTTCCACACAGTATTGCTGATCTTACGCAACAACGGTAAACGTTACCTTTCATCCTCAGAGGAAACTTATTTCCAAGCAATAACTCTCCGCATTCTCTAAGTCTTACCCAACCGATTCTTACTCTTGCTGTAACTGCCGCTTCACAACCAACACTGTTTCCCAGATAACAAGGTCTATTTCCTGTCTCCACTTCATCGCACAACTTCTCAATCGAATCCATCGTCCCTTCCATTATTCCTTTACATTTCGAGCCAATAAAATGCATTGTCAACCTAGCGGTAACTCTCTTTATTTTCATACATCTTCCTTGAACCCAGTTTCCATATTTTGTGCACAACACTGAATTGGCCATGGCTCTCCTCCCACAAACTCCACATGGATCTATTTTGTTTTTGAATAGTTCTTCTTCCGACCCGCTTACCATCACTTGTTTTTCTGGTGTTGACCTTCAAACCTTTACTTTCCAGTGCATCCTTCCAATTCCAAAATCTTTCCTTCAAGTCTTCCATGTCTTCGCTCATGATAACAAGGTCATCTGCAAACAGTAATTCATTAACCGCACTCCTTGCATTTTCTGTAATTACTTTCACAACTATAGCAAACAATAGTGGCGACAGCACAGATCCTTGATGTACACCAAATTTTACTTCAAATCCCTCTGCATATGCAGATCCCACCCTCACTTTTGTCTTTGCTCCGTGATACAAGCTCACACCTGCTCGAACCATTACTTCTGATAGACCCTTCTTTTTTCTTGGGACTCTATCAACAACTTTTTCCATGTCAACAAAACACATATACAACTTCTTGCCCTTCTTTTGATATTCCTCTTGCATTCTCCATACAATGAATATTGCATCCACTGTTCCTTTTCCTGGCATAAATCCAAACTGCATTTCATTCAAATTGACAGGTGTTCGTATTCGCCTCTGTAGTACCCTTTCAACAATTTTCATGACATGTTCTAGCAGCTTCACTCCTCTGTATGATCCACAGCTCATCACATCACCCTTTCCTTTAAAGATAGGCAAAAACACTCTAGTTTTCCACTCATCAGGCATTCCTCTACCATCTAATACACGCTGACACAGTTCCATCATCACTTTAACCCCGATTTCACCACTTGCAAGTATCATCTCCATACTTACTTCAGATGTTCCAGTTGCCTTTCTTGATTTCATACTTTGCATTGCTTCCACAATTTCATTACGAACCACTTTTTTCACTGGTCCTACTACTACATCAGTTTCCACCATGCGGTCCCATTCGTTCTCTTCATTCATGATCTTTTTTATGTGTTCCTACCAAATTTTTGCCCTATCTTCTTCAACAAAACCCAACCGTCCGTCTCCTCCTCTCAAGCACCATCCTCCTTCCACATCCTTCCCTTCCTTTTTCATTGTTCTAAGGAAGTGGAAACACTACTAGAATTTTAGGAGAAATCAAGCAGACATGTGGTGGTGGAATGAAGAGGTCAAGGATAACTAGCATTACTTTTAGTTTTAGAAAATTCTTTTAAATTTTGAGAAAAATTACAATGAGGTAACTTCAAAATTGTGAAAGTACATGTTGTGAGGTTTCCGACAAACTTAGTTTCTTAAATTAGCAATGCGAATGGCAAAAAGATTCTGTCTAGCTCAATCTTTTTCAACCTTTTTGGGCATGTGGCCATTTTTTTAATTATACTGAGGTCTGTGCCCAGTTGCGTTATATTTTTCCAACTTCATTGATGTTTTCTTTATGAGTTAAAATTAAAATAACAAGCTGTAGCCCACCGGTTGAGAACCACTGGTCTCGCTCCTAGATTAATCCTAAACAGTGAATAATTACTGTAGTGAACAAGATTAGGCGATGTTTCTACAGAGATGTCGGTTTTCAACAGTGGAAACCAACACCAATTGTTTGTTTTTTAATTTTTAGATTATAAAGGCTAATAATTATTTATTATGCTTTATTCAGTTTATTGTATTTATGAATAACTCGTAATGACTGTAATTTTACGATATCATAATCTAATTGTTTTAGTTTTGATTATTGAGTTAATAATGACTTAAATTTTATGCTTTCAGGAGATCATTTGATTCTTGGCCTGAGAATAACCAAACTGTTCATCCAGTTAATTTGGCTCGAAATGGATTTTTTTACTTGGGAAATTTGGATCGAGTTCAGTGTTTTTCATGCGGCGGCGTTCTTAGAAACTGGAATTACGGAGACAGTATCGAAAGAGAACATAGAGACTACTACCCGTTTTGCAGGCAATGTTAATAAACATCGTGTACTATTAGTAGCGCAAAATGACGGAGAGTAAAAGAGAAATCCAATTTTTAAACTTCGTTTTTGCCTCCGTTAGCGATATTGAATGGCTTTACCTCGTATTCCTCAAAAATTTTTTGAACAGCACTGCTCCACTTCGCTCTGTTAATGGCATCGTCTCAAATCCAAACTTTATTTTAACAACCTACTTTCTACACGTCATCTTTGGTTGCCTTTGTTCTCTTCTTTTAATCACTTCAAAGTCGAACATTTTTTTCAGCACATTTTCAATATCCTTTAAACGTGATCGTGGCATTTTATTCATTCTAATCTGTCTGCAATGTTAAAAGAGAACTCTGATTTAGTTTTCCTATTTTTAGATAACGATACTATTGTAGGACTTGTGTTTTCTTTTTCTCTTATCACCAATGTCTACTAACTAATGTTCAAAAAGTTACATACTCCGTCGTAGTAGTTAGTGATTTTTCACAATTGCTAATGTTACTCAGAATGGTAAATGGAAACGACATCGACAACATGCCACTTTCAGCTGAAGAGAGACCATCTGTGCCAAGAGGAGATAATATGCTTATACTGCCTGATCCTATTATTAAACAGGTGGGTGCTGTTCAAGGCCAGTACCGACACTGTTTAGTGTGCCTAGACAAATTTCTTTCAACGTCAATGTAAAATACCGTTTTAGATCGATCTTTTTAATCTGTTTCCGTGTATGTTTCCTGCAAGCCCACACATGCAAATTGAAGTCCACAGATTTCAAACTTTTGTTGACCGATGGCCGGCGGCCCAGTCACGCGCTTCTCCTGGCCAAATTGCCGCAGCTGGTTTATTCTATCTTGGTGACATGGATCGTGTAAAATGTTGGTATTGTGGTGGTGAACTACAAAATTGGGTTTGTGATGAGGAACCTTGGACGGAGCATGCAAAATGGTATCCATTGTAAGTGCTGGTAATACGAAACAGTTAACATTTTACAGATGTAGAAGATTTTCTTTTGAAAGTTTTTCAGTAACTTCAATTACAACCTTCAATAATGATTGGCTACTATTTTAGAACTAAATATTTAAAAAAATTTTTTTGTTAAAAATGGGCAAAAAGAAGTGTTTATCAGCTGTTAAAAAGGGCAAAAATTGTTACGTCACATGAAGAGGAATACTCAGAAAGAAAAATATCTGAAAAACTGAAGTTCAGCTAGACAACAATCCATCATGCAATTGTAAGATTCAGAAAATTTGCAAGTTTCTAGAAATTGAACAGGACTGGTAGACCCAAACTTACCAGCCCAAGAAATGATTATATGACGAGAAGGATGGTAGTGCATATATTCATAGGTTCGAGCAAAAGCAGTCTGCACCAATCAACAGCCGCCTCAACGTGGTGGTGCGGTCCCCGGCCCCGTTTGGGTTGGGTCAAAATGGCTGTTGGCCTTCCTGAGGGTTCCAGTTATCCCGGGCACTCCCCTTCATTTTTTCGCTATGCTGAACGACCCTGAACGACCGCAGAAGGGAAGCACACAGCTTCTTTAAAATCGGTCGCCTGTTTTCTCTTTTTCTTTTCTCCTGCCCCTCTCTTGCCCTTCTTTGTGTCCTCTTTCTCCCTCCTTCTGTTAATGGGCGGTAACGTTCATCCCAACCCTGGTCCCATCTTTCCTCGCTCTGTGTGCGCTGGAAATGTGACCTGGCGGGGCAAGTCAGTGCTATGCTGCGCTTGCTCCAAATGGGTCCATCTAAGGTGCTCACAACTTTCTTTATCTAAATTCAGAGCTCTTGGCAGCTCTCACTCTTGGAGCTGTCCCCCCTGGTGTAACACTGTGACCTCCCCTCCTCGGACTCCTCCGACATGTATACCTCCACTGTGTAATCTGACCCCCCTCTGCTAATGCAGCACTTTCGTCCCACCCTCGTCTCCAAACCTCCTATCTCCCATCTGCCCATTCTATATCTTCTCCCTATGCTTCCCCACCACCATTTCTTGCTCCTGGCTATCCTTCTGCACCTCCTGCCCTCTCTCCCCCTGACTCTCTCAGGGTTTTTCAATGGAATGCTGGAGGTCTTCGAGCAGGAGCACTGAACTACTTCACTTTCTTTCGTCCCATCCTGTCGACCTCATCTGCATTCAGGAATCCAATCTTAACTCATCTTCCTCTTTCCGGATTCCTGGGTTCTCTCCTCTGTGTTCTGATCGCACCCACTCCTGGTCAGGCATTCTCTCCTCCGATACCACACACGCTAGCTGTAACGTTGTCATTTTCGTCAGGCAGGGCCTATCTTCTGAACTTTCTACCTCCTTTCTTTCTTTGCTTGATCCTTACCCTGATTATGTAGGGGTCAACATCTCTCTAAGCAACTCCTCCTCGGTGTCATTTCTTAATGTGTATGCCCCCCTTATTCACTCCTCCCCAACGGATGGCAGAACCGATTCCTTTTCTCCCTCCATTCTTCCCTCCTTCAGAAATCTCTTCATTCTGGGGGACTTCAATTGCCATCACCCCCTCTGGGACTCAAGGTATTTCCGACCCTCGCAGGGAGGAAGTATTCGACTGGGTCATTTTTTCTGACCTCTTCTCCCTCAATGACCCTGACACATCCACCCTTCTCCATTGCTCCTCTGGCAGTCGCTCTTCCCCTGACATCTCCTTTGCTCCCTCTTCTCTTGCTCTTTCTTGCTCCTGGGAGGTGCTTCAGGACCTTGGTCCTGACCATCTATCAATTCTCCTATCTGTCCCTCTCTCTCCAGTCTTTCGCCCCAACGAGCGTCCTCCTTCCTTCATTTTCAGAAAGCTCGCTGGTATGGCTTTGCCTCCTACTTTGACTCTCACTGTCCTTCTGCAGAGGAATACTCGTCTCTTTCTCTTTCTTCTGCTGCTGCTCTCTTTACCTCTCTGGCAATGAATGCGGCCAAATCTTCCATTCCTTTCGGCCGCATCAAACGCCCTCCTAAAGCGTGGTGGTCTGCTGAGGTGGAACAAGCGGTTAGTGAAAGATGTAAGGCTTTCGCTGCCGCTCACAGAAGTGATGAAGATCGCCAGGCTTACATCTCCGCCTCTCGACGCGCCTCATTAGTCATTGCCAAGGCTAAGACTGAGGCATGGCTGACGACTTGCTCTTCTCTTTCACCTAAGTCTAACCCTAAATCTGTACACTCTTTTCGCTCTATTGCTGGCTCACCTTCCTCGTCTTACTCCTCTCCTAACTTTCCCAACTGTTCTTCTCCCAGGAAATCGGCTTCGGTCTACGCCACTTACCTGAGATCCCACTTTTCCGTTTCTCAGCCAGAGGCCACCTCTCTGAGCTCCGCCGAGTCACGTGTCCTGTGGAGTCTCACTCGTCCTTTTGCTCTCCTTTCACTCTCGCTGAATTCCTTGCGGCTGCCTTCAACCTTACCTCGTCCACCGCCACTGGTCCAGACAAAGTTATCTATGCCATGCTAAAGCACTTTGCTCGCTCTAGCATGGATTTTCTTCTTCAAATCTTTAATCTTTCCTGGTCTTCACATTCCTTTCCTTCCATCTGGAAGACATCTTTCATCATTCCCGTACACAAGATGAGAAAGCTTCTCGACTCTCCTGCTTTCTTCCGGCCTATCTCTCTCACCTCCTGCGTATCAAAGCTGTTTGAACGCATCATTCTATCCCGTCTACTCTTCTTTTCTGGAATCTCTCCTCTCTCCCCACAAGGCCGGTTTCCGCCCTGGACGGTTTACACTTGATGAAATTCTGTACCTTTTTTCAGTCCATTTTGGATGGGTTTAACAAACCCAGGCCGGGCTCTCGGACGATCCTCTCTACTATCGATTTCTCTAAAGCTTTTGACTCAGTCTGGCATCCCGCCCTTTTCCACAAACTTGTTTCGGCTGGTCTCCATCCTTGCTTTACTTGTTGGACTCAATCTTTCCTTTCTGACAGGCACACTTGTGTGGTTTATCAAATTCACAAAAGTTCCTTTTGTGAATTTGATAATTGTCGTTCCTTTTGAATCCGTCAAGGTGTTCCGCGAGGATCCGTTCTTGGCCCTGTACTTTTCTCTCTCTTCATTAATAATCTTCCTGCCTCTCTGCCTTCTTCCGTCAGCTGCTCTCTTTACGCTGACGATCTGGCGATTTGGTCCTCCTCACCCTCGGTCCCCACTGCGGTGGAGGCCACACAAGGAGCTCTGTTTTGATTGGAACGCTGGTCTGCGTATTGGTGTCTTCCTCTCAATCCGAGCAAATGTAAGGCCTCCTTCTCAGTGGATCCCCACCAAGCTAACCTACAGCCCAACCTCTTCCTACTTGGCTCCCCATTCTGTTTCAACCCCACTCCAACTTTTCTTGGGGTGACCTTCGACCGCACTCTTTTCTTTACTAAACATGTATCTTCACTGAAGGCCAAGTTTTTCCTACGTCTCAAGGCCTTACGCTGTATCTCTGCTTCCTCATGGGGCCCATCTAAGGAGTCCCACTCTGTTCTGTATAAAGCTTTTCTTTGGTCTCTTTTCACTTACGCTTCACCCGGATGGTTTCCTTTCATAAGCGCTACCAATATCACCAAATTGGAATGCTTTCACCGAGCGGCTCTCACCGGCTGCCTCTCGTTGTCCCCTATCCCACTTCTTCTCTCTGAGGCTTCTTTATCTCCCCTACGAGTCACTCTGACTGATTTCACACTTTTTTCTTATGAACGACCTCTTCGTCTCCCAACCTCGTTCCCCATTTCAGGATTGGCCAGACTTGGAGTGAAACCAAGACTCTGCAGATCGTCCTGGAGAGCTTTTGCGTTTGCTCACTCGCTCATGCTTCCTTCTACTTGTTCTAGGGAGGCTCTTGTTGCTTGCTGTCTCTTTCCTTCTTGGGATCTACCCTCATTCACCGTGGAGTCAACCTTTTCAACTCCATGCTCTCACTGTGATCCCTCTTTTTCTTGCCAAGGTGCGGCTCTTGCCCATCTTGACTCTCACCCCCTTCATGATCTGGTGCTTTGGACAGGCGGCTGTGTTCCTTTTCCTTTGGCAAGGGCGGCTCCGGCGTTCTTGCCAGCTACTTTTCTGTGGCACTGAGGCCATTCTTCCTTTTCGGCAGGCCCGAAAGTTTTTCCGCTGAAGCCTGCGCCATTCTGCACGCTCTTTGCTGGTCTCGGCAGCACCAACAAGTCTGCCATTTATCTTCTTTTCTGCTATTATCTGACTCTGGTTCTGCCCTTGCCACCCTGTCCTTTCCTCCATCTTTTCTCTTATCTCAAACTCTGGCAGATCTGGCAGGAACTGTCTTCTCTCTCCTCCTGTTCTATCAGGCTACAATGGGTCCCCGGACACTCGTTACTCCCGGGGAACGACGCGGCCGATGAGCTGGCCAGGCGGGGAGCGGTACTCGCGCCCTCCGCAATCCCTTGTAGTCTTTCTCCTCTTATCTCTCGTATCCACTCTCGTCTTATTTCGGACTGGAGGCATACTGTCTCATCGAAGTGTTTTGACACACAGGTTCCCTCGATTTCCACCGATGAACTTGTGCTCCCTCGTCATGCTCGCTGTGTCCTCTCTCATCTTTGCTGCAATGGACACAGCCTTCTTTTAGGCTCTTATCTCTCGAGGATTGGCAGAATCGAGAATCCTTCCTGCAGCGCCTGTGGACACTCGTCCCAGGACATCTCTCATCTCATTCTGCACTGTCCAGCTACGGACTCATTGCGCCGCTCGATCTTGGGCGACTCTCTGTCTGTCTACGACCTCTGGTCCAGACCCTGGAGAGTTGCCCGGCTTCTGGGGCTCCATGGTCTTCCTCCATGCCCCCATCCCTCGGAAGGAGTCGGGTAAACAAAAACAACAAAAGCAGTTGACCTGCTTTGTTGATCTCGGATAGATACATCCATACATCTACAGGAAAACGTGGTTGAGTCAATGGTTTGGATTCAGAGGACTTCTATAAGTCTGCTAAAAAACTTTGGCTTCATCTTTTATTAAAGCTATAAGATCGTTATTTGCAAAGACTCATCTGATTAGACAATTGAAAAGTGGAGAAGAGTATTACTTTAGATGAGTAAGCTGTGCAATAGTTTACATCTCGCAAGCGTCTTCTTAGGTGACCATTAGGTTTCAGTACAGCATCATGGTCTGGGGGGCAATGTCTGGAAATGGTACCACTGATATCTATTTTCTCCAGCTAGTTATCACTATAAATCGCGCCAAATCTTTGGATCTTATCAGAAACAAGATAAATATCCACATAGGTTATAAAAGTTTAATGCGCCAACATTACGTTGGCTTTAACTAACATTTCAAAACAAAGCCTATACGCTTCAAAAAAATGTAACAAACAGAATATTAACCAATTGCAAAAACTCGACATGAATAACTTGAAAATCTTGAACTAAAGACAAGGTGTAACTCAACAAGTTGATCTATACAGACTAATCGCAATGACTAGGAAAGCAAGCTTGCGATTTATCGTCACACAAAACAAAGTAGCAAAGTGCTGTAGAATTAATCAGCTTGAGGGGAATAGAACAGCTACACAACCATTCGCAATAATTTCTACAGCACTATATATATCACAACATGATACTGCATGATTACGATCAAACTAATGAAAAACTACTTGCGGGAGAAAAGTTTTGATGTGGTGGACAGGCCAAGGAACAGTACGGATTTAAATTCCATCGAGAACTTTTGGCATGTGAGGATACCAAAGTAGCAGATCAACATGTCAACTGTGTAAAATCACTGAGCAGCAATAAAAAAGTGGGAGATTAGCTCAGAGTACAGCTGTAATCTCGTAGATAGTGTGCTTCGCAGAATCACTGCAGGAGTTAACAACGGAGGAGGAAATAGAAGATATTGAAAAAAGTAAGGTTGATTGTTCTCTTGAAAAACTTTTTATGTGTTAAGTGTTTGATAGTTAGAAATGAGCCAACAGAAAAAAAATTGAGAGAGAATGAGTGGAAACAAACAAGTTATGGATAGCGTAAGTGCAGCGAAAGTGAAAAACAATGAATAGTTTTAAACTTTTGACCGTGGCTGTAGTATAGGATGAGTATGGGGATGTCATAATGTAGAAATTTGGGGGTTTAGGTCCCACAGAAGATTCAAGGAGGGGAGGTGGAAGGTGACCCCAGGAGTAGGAGGCCTTTCACAAGCAGGACTGAGGAAAATGTCGAGCGTGTCAGACAGAAGGTGCGCGGAGATTGCTGTCTTAGCTGTTTGAATTGATTGCAATTAAGTAGGTCACAAACTGCGAGAGGGCGTGGGAATTATTACGAAAGATCAGGCCAAAAATCGATTCGAGGTTGCTGAATGAGGAGCAGAAACAGCGGCTTGTGCAGGTGTGTCACGACATGGTGGTACAACTTTAAATCGAATCCAACTTTAAATGACTTAGGCCATTCTAGCCCTAGGTTTGCATTGCTATTCTACTATATGAGTTAAGTCGGAAACACCACCTTGCGACTGGTGTTACCTCTTCATGACACGTATCGCTATTATGGCAGATTCCAGTACTTACTACACTTTAATAAACTGTGGAAACTACTTAGCTTATGCTGCAATTAGCACAGGGATGGGCAACCTAGGGCCCACCTGCCGGATGCGGCCTGCCACGCAAAATCGTTCGGCCCTGTTCAGTTAATTGTAAGTATGTATATTGCCCGCGTGTGAATTTCTTTTCATCTGCTAAGCTTGAATCGTCATTAAGCCTAGTTGTTTAATTGTCTTCCCGTCTAATCTATTCGTCTTTGTTATATTATTTGTTTCCCTGCTAAATGACAGATGTTTTATTTAGCTGTACTTTAGATACATCTCTAGCCTGCGGTTTGATATTAATTGCTGGCTTTCAAATTACAAATTATAAAAATGTGCTGTAAATTACTTTAAATCCACAATGTTTGACGCCATGACAGAGTCAAAGAAGCAAATTTTTAAAGTTTAAAGCAAAATTTTTTAATATCTGATACTTAAATTTATCTCTAGATCAAGAATGGGCATTTTAAATGGTAGAGAAAGCTACAAAAATTGATTTTATACTTAAGCTTGAAAGGTTCTTGTCTGGAGATTAATTTTCTTGAAGCAATTGTTGGATGTCCTGAAGAATCATCACCTCTGAGTTTCCATTTGAAAAATCGTCACGCCAAACTTTTCCACTTGAAGAATCATTACCCCAGATTTGTAGGAAAATTACACGAATCAATCTATACTGTAAAGCGCAATTCTGTGTGTCTGTTTTAACTCTGTAAAACTGTTAGAGGTACAAGCATCAAACTTGCCAAGATTGATCACCACCCCATTGTGGGTGTTATGAGGGGGTTCGTGACATGATAACGTCATAGTCAAAGATAATTTTTTAAAAACCGAATTTTTGGACCAAGGTACGCGGTTTTCCGCGTAAACGAAAGGCAGTCCCCGACTTATCAACTTTAACAAATTTTACTTCTTTACGATGTCACATGACGTCAATATTAACAATTAATTGTAAAATTTGTTTTCTTGATTTACTCAAAAAATACTGATCGTTGAAACGCGATTAAAAGCTTTTTATGGAGATCTTAGCAAGCTGCTTGCGATAAAATAAACCTTACAACTATTAATGATGAATTGGCAATGTAACAAAGGATTCTTTATTTAAACATTTTAAGGTTTCTAGGCATGCTTTTCTTTCTTTTTTCTGTCAATTTCAACTCGCTGTATGATGTCATAATCCTGTCTGGCACGATTAACACAGTTTTTTGCTACTAGATATCATGATTTCATGATTTTTCAAATATTGTAACATTTTCAAGATCAGTTGACTAAAAACTGATTTGTGACCTCTTTTCTCAATCGATTTCAAACTTTTCTAACCAATTAAAAGGTATTTCAAGGCGATTCTGATAATATATGACATGTACATAGGCTACGGCATTAATTCTTATACTAAAAGAACTGAACTTTACGACCTGTAGTGTAAC
This sequence comes from Trididemnum clinides, assembly GCA_963675345.1. Lineage (NCBI taxonomy): Eukaryota > Metazoa > Chordata > Ascidiacea > Aplousobranchia > Didemnidae > Trididemnum > Trididemnum clinides. The sequence continues at coordinate 28,080,758 of OY776293.1, forward strand.
TTTTTATTTTTCCAAAAATGTGGCAAGCTGAGTAGAAACAGATTTTTTTGATGTATAAACCATACGATAATGTACTAACAATTAGTGACGTTTGAAAGCTTTCTAGTATTATGTTATTCTATTTAGTTAAGGCTAAGGATTGGTTCATAATGGCTGATCGAAACTGATTGCCATGAATCATGTTTTAGTTAAACAATTTCCCTACTAGACCAAAGAAATCTGTAATTTTTAGAAAAAGTTAATTCTTTGGTAGATTTTGACTGCATTCTCCAGGCACACATAGCTCTTTGACATTATCTATCTAAATTTGTAAAACATTTATGACAAAATGAAGACTAAACATTTTCTGTTGTAGCCTACCGGATAAAAGCACTCAAATTCTTGGTGCCTGCACTTCACAAAATTAGATTGTCTAAAAAAAGTTAGAGTGCTTCTTTGGCATCAGCTACCTACATTTTCTAAAAGATTTATCCAAAAGTGAAGTGTCTAAACATTTTAATGTGCAATCTCTTACTCCAAACAAACAAATTGGTGATCCTTCCTACAAAAACGTGGAAGTAAAATGGTTCTGATTTATCTTTTGCAACAAAGTATTAGTTTCAAGCAACAAGTGATTACTTTGGCACCCCTCCTACCCATAACTTTGAAATTTAAAAATCCTATTGTAACTTAAAATCCCGTAATGCCTTTCTAAGTCTAAATCGATTTACTTTAAAAAAACGGTGCTTTTGATTTTGGAATTCGCTGAACCAATATTTTTATACTTGGCAATACTGATGAGGGCGCTGCTATTTTCACAACTTAACCGCGAGTGTTTGATTTCGGAGTAGTTTGTTTGTTGCCTGGGTGCGTTTATGCCTGAACCACGCACCATGCGCCCAGCCAGAGGCGTTAGCTCATACAAATACCCAAACAGCAACGAAAAAGTTGCAAGTAGTGGACCTAATACTTAATAACTTAATCCCGAAAATACATATCAATTACTTAAGCGCCCTTCCACAACTTTGATATATTTTCAATTAAAGTACTGTAACACATTTTACGGATAAAAGTTTGTTAAGTTTTAGAAGACTTATGGTGAAAACAGTTGTCAGGGGTTGGAGACATGTAGTAGCTGTGCGCAATTCCACGCAAATGTTGTTTTCTTAATTGCGTTTCAAAAACGATGGTTTTATTTCGGAATAAGATTTGGTTATGTGAAAAAATAAATTTTTTATTACTGTTTTCACAACTATCCATTGGGAGAGGCCGGATTGGTCGGCTGAATCGATATTGTTAACCTCGACAATGCTGATGGAGCCCTGTCGGGCGACGCCGGCAAATACACTATAAATGTGTTCATGAAATAGTGTACAACAGTTTAAAATATTTTTTACAATAAATAATGAACAAAATAATTACAAAATTAAAAGAATTCATGCACTTTGTAAATGTGTTACTGTACTATAAAAGAGTATCTGAAAAAAAAAGAATAGTTACCCCAAATTTTCCCTTAAGAATCGTGACCCTAAATTTCCCCACCCGAAAAGTCGTCATCCTATATTGGCTTGAGGTGATAATTCTTCAGGTGATCCTAATTTTTTAGCATAAAGTAGTGGCTTAACGTATATCCTTGAAAAGCATTATTTTTTTGAATATTACCTTTTTGTAAGCTCAAGGCACTGGATTATAAAAAGTGACTCTCGCATCGAATGCGGCCGCTTGCTGCCCATCTTTGCTTTAATTTTATAGTTTTTGACCTGTTAAAAAAAACAAATTTATTTTTCTAGATGCTGTAGTATGTGTATAAAAGAATTATTTCACCTCTAAATTGTGGTTGCCAAGTATAATGGTAGATAGCTAATTCAGTAGTTGCCTCTTTAAGCTAGCGCAAAGTTATCTTTAATGGACATGTGATAATTATTAAGATCTCAGTCAATATAGCGACAGATGTCATAAACAAAAGCTGTATCGCAATCACGAGATGATGTCATCCTCTTGATAATATAATGCAATTGTTACTATTAACTGTTCAACTGGGTAATCAAAGAGGTTGAGTGACTGTGGTTAAATCATAGTTTACACCTTTAAGTTAATGACCATTGTTCGACTGGTTAGTGTAAGTTTGGGTTTCGAACTCGTTAACACATCCAAATCGAGGTTCAGTAGTTATTTCTCTTATTAGCAGTATCTAACAGAAATGTCTATGCTTTACTCAGTTGCGAATATGTACTTCAACGAAAAGGACCAGATTTTGTTCACCGAATTGTTGCGTCGTTTCCAAACCTACCTCGGCCAAGGTTACGGGGAGCTTTTGATGAACTACCTGGAGGAGGTAGACGAAGAGCCCCATCTCCACCCCCACAAATAACTGATCAAAGAGTAAGTAGCTGCAATAATATTTTGTTAAGTTACATCAACTTAATCCAATTGCTTGCCCCCTATCCGCAGACCAGTCTGCTTGCCTACTGCAAAATATTTTCAATGTTTTGTTGTCTTAATTCTTCAAAAATCCAACCATCTGAGTAAGTTTTGGTAATCGTGCAGTCATTTGTTGCGAAGTAAACTAATGGTTTGGCTAGCCTAATTAGTTCAGTTCTTGACTTTAAGCGCCACTAAAGTCAAAAGCTTTCATATTGAATTTTTTAATAAATTGATTTGCCCTGACTTCACAAAAAATTTCACTTCTTACTGAGTTAATATCTTTCGTAGATTAACTGCTGCACAATCACTGTTTTCATGTTGCTCACAAGCGCCGGGGCTTAAGCGGTTGCTGTGCAAAAAATAAAATTGATGAATTGTTTGCTCCACTTCTTGAATGACATCAAAGTCACCTACTAGTCAATAAAATCACTTGTAACAGATGCTTGTAGGCTACGTTTATGGGCGCACTGATGGTTTTTTATTGATAGAACCTAGACCAGGATTATTCTAAGTGTTCATGGTATTGACTAGATTTTACTAACGTGAAATCTTGGCTAGCTGCATGAGCGCTATATTTTTGAAGTTCAACTGGTGAAAGTCAATGTTTGTTGAACATTGCAAGGAAGAAAACTTTGGTTTTGTACGAGATCAAGTTTTTCTGAGTAACTTTTTTGCAGTTTTCAGCTGCAAAATAGATAGAAAGATATTTTAGAACAAAAGCAACTTAGTTTCTCTGGGACTAAAATTCTGCATTTAACTTCGCTAAAAATATGTGGAAAGTAATATAAAAAAAGTTTATCACGAATGAAAAATGGGAAGTCTGATGTACCTGATGAAATTTCCACAGAACTTCTAAAAGCTCTCGGCGATGTTGAGATTAAATTACTTTTAAAATTTGTCAATCAAATTTATAACCTAGGCCAAATTTCAGAAGAAATTGGCAAGTCAGTCTTCGTTGCTTTGCCAAAAAACTTGCTGCAATGGAATGCAAAGATTACAGACCAATAAGTATCATGAGTCACGTCGTTAAAATACTACTTAAAATATGCATGCGTTGAGTGAACAACAAAATTACTGCTGAAATTGGAGATGAAAAATATGGCTTTATACCTGGCTAAGGACCACAACATGCTATTTATTTGAGGAAGTTGAGTGAAAGAATTAAGAAATGCAGCAAAGGCTTTACTTGTGATTTCTCGATTAAAGGAAGGCTTGTGACTGATAGGATTATGAAAAAATGCTCCGGATGCTAAAATACATCAATATCGATGGTAAAAGACATAAGGATCATTCAAAATATTTATTATAATCAATACGCGTCTCTACCTGTAGGATATTCAGAAACGAAAACTTTTAATATAAATAATGGCGTCGCACGAGGCTGTATTCTTTCAATTGGCTACTTTAATCTATACAGTGAAAACACGTTTAAATGTATTTATGATTTGGAAAGGATCAAAATT